>CM065590.1:394623719-395823719 GCA_033119425.1 Bufotes viridis
TGAGACAGCTGCAGAGAGACAGAGGGAAATGGAGCGAATGAAATGAATCAAACAGCAAGGAGGGGGAAGGGGGTGACCCTGGGAGGCCCACAGCGTGGAGGGGGTAGAACAGGCTCAGATCCACACTGAAGCATCTCCCTCCCTGCACCATGACCAGCGAGCTGCGACTGACCCACCTGAGCCTTGTGTACTGTGCCCTCACAGGTAACGCTCCAACAACCGCCCCGCGCTCCCTTCATCACTTTCTCCTTAGGAACTCATACTTTCACTAGGCTGTTGTATGGACCAAGTACTCTGATGGTAGCATAAGCATGCCTGGGTGATGGCGTACTGGAGGTCAGTGTGCCCGGGGTGGAGGAGTACTGGAGGTCAGTGTGCCCGGGGTGGAGGAGTACTGGAGGTCAGTGTGCCCGGGGTGGAGGAGTACTGGAGGTCAGTGTGCCCGGGGTGGAGGAGTACTGGAGGTCAGTGTGCCCGGGGTGATGGAGAACTGGAGGTCAGTGTGCCCGGGGTAATGGAGAACTGGAGGTCAGTGTGTCCGGGGTGGTAGAGTACTGGAGGTTAGTGTGCCTGGGGTGATGGAGAACTGGAGGTCACTGTGCCCGGGGTGATGGAGTACTGGAGGTCACTGTGCCTGGGTGATGGCGTACTGGAGGTCAGTGTGCCCGGGGTGGAGGAGTACTGGAGGTCAGTGTGCCCGGGGTGATGGCGTACTGGAGGTCAGTGTGCCCGGGGTGATGGGTTACTGGAGGTCACTGTGCCCGGGGTGATGGCGTACTGGAGGTCAGTGTGCCCGGGGTGATGGAGAACTGGAGGTCAGTGTGCCCGGGGTGGTAGAGTACTGGAGGTTAGTGTGCCTGGGGTGATGGAGAACTGGAGGTCAGTGTGCCCGGGGTGATGGAGAACTGGAGGTCAGTGTGCCCGGGGTGATGGAGTACTGGAGATCAGTGTGCCCGGGGTGGTAGAGTACTGGAGGTCAGTGTACCCGGGGTGGTAGAGTACTGGAGGTCACTGTGCCCGGGGTGATGGAGAACTGGAGGTCAGTGTGCCCGGGGTAATGGAGAACTGGAGGTCAGTGTGCCCGGGGTGGTAGAGTACTGGAGGTCACTGTGCCCGGGGTGATGGCGTACTGGAGGTCACTGTGCCCGGGGTGATGGCGTACTGGAGGTCACTGTGCCCGGGGTGATGGCGTACTGGAGGTCACTGTGCCCGGGGTGGTAGAGTACTGGAGGTCACTGTGCCCGGGGTGGTAGAGTACTGGAGGTCAGTGTGCCCGGGGTGATGGAGTACTGGAGGTCACTGTGCCCGGGGTGGTGGAGTACTGGAGGTCAGTGTGCCCGGGGTGATGGAGAACTGGAGGTCACTGTGCCCGGGGTGGTAGAGTACTGGAGGTCACTGTGCCCGGGGTGATGGAGAACTGGAGGTCACTGTGCCCGGGGTGGTGGAGTACTGGAGGTCACTGTGCCCGGGGTGATGGCGTACTGGAGGTCACTGTGCCCGGGGTGATGGCGTACTGGAGGTCAGTGTGCCCGGGGTGGTAGAGTACTGGAGGTCACTGTGCCCGGGGTGGTGGAGTACTGGAGGTCACTGTGCCCGGGGTGATGGAGTACTGGAGGTCAGTGTGCCCGGGGTGGTGGAGTACAGTGTGCCCGGGGTGATGGCGTACTGGAGGTCAGTGTGCCCGGGTGGTAGAGTACTGGAGGTCACTGTGCCCGGGGTGATGGAGAACTGGAGGTCACTGTGCCCGGGGTGGTAGAGTACTGGAGGTCAGTGTGCCCGGGGTGATGGAGTACTGGAGGTCAGTGTGCCCGGGTGGTGGAGTACTGGAGGTCAGTGTGCCCGGGGTGATGGCGTACTGGAGGTCAGTGTGCCCGGGGTGGTAGAGTACTGGAGGTCACTGTGCCCGGGGTGATGGAGTACTGGAGGTCAGTGTGCTCGGGGTGATGGAGAACTGGAGGTCAGTGTGCCCGGGTGATGGCGTACTGGAGGTCAGTGTGCCCGGGGTGATGGAGAACTGGAGGTCAGTGTGCCCGGGGTGATGGCGTACTGGAGGTCAGTGTGCCCGGGGTGGTGGAGTACTGAAGGTCAGTGTGCCCGGGGTGATGGCGTACTGGAGGTCAGTGTGCCCGGGGTGGTAGAGTACTGGAGGTCAGTGTGCCCGGGGTGATGGAGAACTGGAGGTCAGTGTGCTCGGGGTGATGGAGTACTGGAGGTCAGTGTGCCCGGGGTGGTAGAGTACTGGAGGTCACTGTGCCCGGGGTGATGGCGTACTGGAGGTCAGTGTGCCCGGGGTGATGGAGAACTGGAGGTCAGTGTGCCCGGGGTGATGGAGAACTGGAGGTCAGTGTGCCCGGGGTGATGGAGAACTGGAGGTCAGTATGCCCGGGGTGGTAGAGTACTGGAGGTCAGTGTGCCCGGGGTGGTAGAGTACTGGAGGTCACTGTGCCCGGGGTGATGGAGAACTGGAGGTCAGTGTGCCCGGGTGATGGAGAACTGGAGGTCACTGTGCCCGGGGTGATGGCGTACTGGAGGTCACTGTGCCCGGGGTGGTAGAGTACTGGAGGTCAGTGTGCCCGGGGTGATGGGGTACTGGAGGTCAGTGTGCCCGGGGTGGTGGAGAACTGGAGGTCAGTGTGCCCGGGTGATGGAGAACTGGAGGTCAGTGTGCCCGGGGTGATGGAGAACTGGAGGTCACTGTGCCCGGGGTGGTAGAGTACTGGAGGTCAGTGTGCCCGGGTGATGGAGTACTGGAGGTCAGTGTGCCCGGGGTGATGGCGTACTGGAGGTTAGTGTGCCCGGGGTGGTAGAGTACTGGAGGTCACTGTGCCCGGGGTGATGGAGAACTGGAGGTCAGTGTGCTCGGGGTGATGGAGTACTGGAGGTCAGTGTGCCCGGGGTGGTAGAGTACTGGAGGTCACTGTGCCCGGGGTGATGGCGTACTGGAGGTCAGTGTGCCCGGGGTGATGGAGAACTGGAGATCAGTGTGCCCGGGGTGATGGAGTACTGGAGGTCACTGTGCCCGGGGTGATGTAGTACTGGAGGTCAGTGTGCCCGGGGTGGTAGAGAACTGGAGGTCAGTGTCCTCGGGGTGATGGAGTACTGGAGGTCAGTGTGCTCGGGGTGATGGCGTACTGGAGGTCAGTGTGCCCGGGGTGATGGAGAACTGGAGGTCAGTGTGCCCGGGGTGATGGAGAACTGGAGGTCAGTATGCCCGGGTGGTAGAGTACTGGAGGTCAGTGTGCCCGGGGTGGTAGAGTACTGGAGGTCACTGTGCCCGGGGTGATGGAGAACTGGAGGTCAGTGTGCCCGGGGTAATGGAGAACTGGAGGTCAGTGTGCCCGGGGTGGTAGAGTACTGTAGGTTAGTGTGCCCGGGGTGATGGAGTACTGGAGGTCAGTGTGCCCGGGGTGATGGAGTACTGGAGGTCAGTGTGCCCGGGGTGATGGAGTACTGGAGGTCAGTGTGCCCGGGTGGTGGAGTACTGGCGGTCAGTGTGCCGGGGTGGTAGAGTACTGGAGGTTAGTGTGCCCGGGGTGGTAGAGTACTGGAGGTCACTGTGCCCGGGGTGATGGAGAACTGGAGGTCAGTGTGCCCGGGGTAATGGAGAACTGGAGGTCAGTGTGCCCGGGGTGGTAGAGTACTGTAGGTTAGTGTGCCCGGGGTGATGGAGTACTGGAGGTCAGTGTGCCCGGGGTGATGGAGTACTGGAGGTCAGTGTGCCCGGGTGATGGAGTACTGGAGGTCAGTGTGCCCGGGGTGATGGAGTACTGGCGGTCAGTGTGCCCGGGGTGGTAGAGTACTGGAGGTTAGTGTGCCCGGGGTGATGGAGTACTGGAGGTCACTGTGCCCGGGGTGATGGCGTACTGGAGGTCACTGTGCCCGGGGTGGTAGAGTACTGGAGGTCAGTGTGCCCGGGTGATGGGGTACTGGAGGTCAGTGTGCTCGGGGTGATGGCGTACTGGAGGTCAGTGTGCCCGGGGTGGTAGAGTACTGGAGGTCACTGTGCCCGGGGTGATGGCGTACTGGAGGTCACTGTGCCCGGGTGATGGCGTACTGGAGGTCACTGTGCCCGGGGTGGTAGAGTACTGGAGGTCAGTGTGCCCGGGGTGATGGGGTACTGGAGGTCAGTGTGCCCGGGTGGTGGAGAACTGGAGGTCAGTGTGCCCGGGGTGATGGAGAACTGGAGGTCAGTGTGCCCGGGGTGATGGAGAACTGGAGGTCACTGTGCCCGGGGTGGTAGAGTACTGGAGGTCAGTGTGCCCGGGTGATGGAGTACTGGAGGTCAGTGTGCCCGGGGTGATGGCGTACTGGAGGTTAGTGTGCCCGGGGTGGTAGAGTACTGGAGGTCACTGTGCCCGGGGTGATGGAGAACTGGAGGTCAGTGTGCTCGGGGTGATGGAGTACTGGAGGTCAGTGTGCCCGGGTGGTAGAGTACTGGAGGTCACTGTGCCCGGGGTGATGGCGTACTGGAGGTCAGTGTGCCCGGGGTGATGGAGAACTGGAGATCAGTGTGCCCGGGGTGATGGAGTACTGGAGGTCACTGTGCCCGGGGTGATGGAGTACTGGAGGTCAGTGTGCCCGGGGTGGTGGAGAACTGGAGGTCAGTGTGCCCGGGGTGGTAGAGTACTGGAGGTCAGTGTGCCCGGGGTGATGGAGTACTGGAGGTCCTTGTGCCCAGGGTGCTGGAGTACTGGAGGTCCTTGTGCCCAGGGTGCTGGAGAACTGGAGGTCAGTGTCCTCGGGGTGATGGAGTACTGGAGGTCAGTGTGCTCGGGGTGATAGAGAACTGGAGGTCAGTGTGCCCGGGGTGATGGAGAACTGGAGGTCAGTGTGCCCGGGGTGATGGAGAACTGGAGGTCAGTATGCCCGGGGTGGTAGAGTACTGGAGGTCAGTGTGCCCGGGGTGGTAGAGTACTGGAGGTCACTGTGCCCGGGGTGATGGAGAACTGGAGGTCAGTGTGCCCGGGGTAATGGAGAACTGGAGGTCAGTGTGCCCGGGGTGGTAGAGTACTGTAGGTTAGTGTGCCCGGGGTGATGGAGTACTGGAGGTCAGTGTGCCCGGGGTGATGGAGTACTGGAGGTCAGTGTGCCCGGGGTGATGGAGTACTGGAGGTCAGTGTGCCCGGGGTGGTAGAGTACTGGAGGTTGGTGTGCCCGGGGTGGTAGAGTACTGGAGGTCACTGTGCCCGGGGTGATGGAGTACTGGAGGTCACTGTGCCCGGGGTGATGGCGTACTGGAGGTCACTGTGCCCGGGGTGGTAGAGTACTGGAGGTCAGTGTGCCCGGGGTGATGGGGTACTGGAGGTCAGTGTGCTCGGGGTGATGGCGTACTGGAGGTCAGTGTGCCCGGGGTGGTAGAGTACTGGAGGTCACTGTGCCCGGGGTGATGGCGTACTGGAGGTCACTGTGCCTGTGGTGATGGCGTACTGGAGGTCACTGTGCCCGGGGTGGTAGAGTACTGGAGGTCAGTGTGCCCGGGGTGATGGGGTACTGGAGGTCAGTGTGCCCGGGGTGGTGGAGAACTGGAGGTCAGTGTGCCCGGGGTGGTGGAGAACTGGAGGTCAGTGTGCCCGGGGTGATGGAGAACTGGAGGTCACTGTGCCCGGGTGGTAGAGTACTGGAGGTCAGTGTGCCCGGGGTGATGGAGTACTGGAGGTCAGTGTGCCCGGTGTGGTGGAGTACTGGAGGTCAGTGTGCCCGGGGTAATGGCGTACTGGAGGTCAGTGTGCCCGGGGTGGTAGAGTACTGGAGGTCACTGTGCCCGGGGTGATGGAGAACTGGAGGTCACTGTGCCCGGGGTGATGTAGTACTGGAGGTCAGTGTGCCCGGGGTGGTGGAGAACTAGAGGTCAGTGTGCCCGGGGTGGTAGAGTACTGGAGGTCAGTGTGCCCGGGGTGATGGAGTACTGGAGGTCCTTGTGCCCAGGGTGCTGGAGTACTGGAGGTCCTTGTGCCCAGGGTGCTGGAGAACTGGAGGTCAGTGTCCTCGGGGTGATGGAGTACTGGAGGTCAGTGTGCTCGGGGTGATGGCGTACTGGAGGTCAGTGTGCCCGGGGTGATGGAGAACTGGAGGTCAGTGTGCCCGGGGTGATGGAGAACTGGAGGTCAGTGTGCCCGGGGTGGTAGAGTACTGGAGGTCAGTGTGCCCGGGGTGATGGAGAACTGGAGGTCAGTGTGCCCGGGGTGGTAGAGTACTGTAGGTTAGTGTGCCCGGGGTGATGGAGTACTGGAGGTCAGTGTGCCCGGGGTGATGGAGTACTGGAGGTCAGTGTGCCCGGGGTGATGGCGTACTGGAGGTCAGTGTGCCCGGGGTGGTAGAGTACTGGAGGTCAGTGTGCCCGGGGTGATGGAGTACTGGAGGTCACTGTGCCCGGGGTGATGGCGTACTGGAGGTCACTGTGCCCGGGGTGGTAGAGTACTGGAGGTCAGTGTGCCCGGGGTGATGGAGTACTGGAGGTCAGTGTGCTCGGGGTGATGGCGTACTGGAGGTCAGTGTGCCCGGGGTGGTAGAGTACTGGAGGTCACTGTGCCCGGGGTGATGGAGAACTGGAGGTCACTGTGCCCGGGGTGATGTAGTACTGGAGGTCAGTGTGCCCGGGGTGGTGGAGAACTGGAGGTCAGTGTGCCCGGGGTGGTGGAGTACTGGAGGTCAGTGTGCCCGGGGTGATGGCGTACTGGAGGTCAGTGTGCCCGGGGTGGTAGAGTACTGGAGGTCACTGTGCCCGGGGTGATGGAGAACTGGAGGTCAGTGTGCCCGGGGTGATGGAGAACTGGAGGTCAGTGTGCCCGGGGTGATGGAGAACTGGAGGTCACTGTGCCCGGGGTGGTAGAGTACTGGAGGTCAGTGTGCCCGGGGTGATGGAGTACTGGAGGTCAGTGTGCCCGGGGTGGTGGAGTACTGGAGGTCAGTGTGCCCGGGGTGATGGAGTACTGGAGGTCAGTGTGCCCGGGGTGGTAGAGTACTGGAGGTCACTGTGCCCGGGGTGATGGAGAACTGGAGGTCAGTGTGCTCGGGGTGATGGAGAACTGGAGGTCAGTGTGCCCGGGGTGATGGCGTACTGGAGGTCAGTGTGCTCGGGGTGATGGAGAACTGGAGGTCAGTGTGCCCGGGGTGATGGCGTACTGGAGGTCAGTGTGCCCGGGGTGGTGGAGTACTGGAGGTCAGTGTGCCCGGGGTGATGGCGTACTGGAGGTCAGTGTGCCCGGGGTGGTAGAGTACTGGAGGTCAGTGTGCCCGGGGTGATGGGGTACTGGAGGTCAGTGTGCTCGGGGTGATGGCGTACTGGAGGTCAGTGTGCCCGGGGTGGTAGAGTACTGGAGGTCACTGTGCCCGGGGTGATGGCGTACTGGAGGTCACTGTGCCCGGGGTGATGGCGTACTGGAGGTCAGTGTGCCCGGGGTGGTAGAGTACTGGAGTTCAGTGTGCCCGGGGTGGTGGAGAACTGGAGGTCAGTGTGCCCGGGGTGATGGAGAACTGGAGGTCAGTGTGCCCGGGGTGATGGAGAACTGGAGGTCAGTGTGCCCGGGGTGATGGAGTACTGGAGGTCAGTGTGCTCGGGGTGATGGAGTACTGGAGGTCAGTGTGCCCGGGGTGGTGGAGAACTGGAGGCCAGTGTGCCCGGGGTGGTAGAGAACTGGAGGTCAGTGTGCCCGGGGTGATGGAGTACTGGAGGTCCTTGTGCCCAGGGTGCTGGAGAACTGGAGGTCAGTGTGCCTGGGGTGGTAGAGAACTGGAGGTCAGTGTGCTCGGGGTGATGGAGTACTGGAGGTCACTGTGCCTGGGTGATGGCGTACTGGAGGTCAGTGTGCCCGGTGTGATGGAGTACTGGAGGTCACTGTGCCCGGGGTGGTGGAGAACTGGAGGTCAGTGTGCCCGGGGTGGTAGAGTACTGGAGGTCAGTGTGCCCGGTGTGATGGAGTACTGGAGGTCACTGTGCCCGGGGTGGTGGAGTACTGGAGGTCAGTGTGCCCGGGGTGGTGGAGAACTGGAGGTCACTGTGCCCGGGGTGATGGCGAACTGGAGGTCACTGTGCCCGGGGTGATGGAGAACTGGAGGTCACTGTGCCCGGGGTGATGGAGTACTGGAGGTCAGTGTGCCCGGGGTGATGGGGTACTGGAGGTCAGTGTGCTCGGGGTGATGGCGTACTGGAGGTCAGTGTGCCCGGGGTGGTAGAGTACTGGAGGTCACTGTGCCCGGGGTGATGGCGTACTGGAGGTCACTGTGCCCGGGGTGATGGCGTACTGGAGGTCACTGTGCCCGGGGTGGTAGAGTACTGGAGGTCAGTGTGCCCGGGGTGATGGGGTACTGGAGGTCAGTGTGCCCGGGGTGGTGGAGAACTGGAGGTCAGTGTGCCCGGGGTGATGGAGAACTGGAGGTCACTGTGCCCGGGGTGATGGAGAACTGGAGGTCACTGTGCCCGGGGTGGTAGAGTACTGGAGGTCAGTGTGCCCGGGGTGATGGAGTACTGGAGGTCAGTGTGCCCGGGGTGATGGCGTACTGGAGGTCAGTGTGCCCGGGGTGGTAGAGTACTGGAGGTCACTGTGCCCGGGGTGATGGAGAACTGGAGGTCAGTGTGCTCGGGGTGATGGAGTACTGGAGGTCAGTGTGCCGGGGTGGTAGAGTACTGGAGGTCACTGTGCCCGGGGTGATGGCGTACTGGAGGTCAGTGTGCCCGGGGTGATGGAAAACTGGAGATCAGTGTGCCCGGGGTGATGGAGTACTGGAGGTCACTGTGCCCGGGGTGATGGAGTACTGGAGGTCAGTGTGCCCGGGGTGGTGGAGAACTGGAGGTCAGTGTGCCCGGGGTGGTAGAGTACTGGAGGTCAGTGTGCCCGGGGTGATGGAGTACTGGAGGTCCTTGTGCCCAGGGTGCTGGAGTACTGGAGGTCCTTGTGCCCAGGGTGCTGGAGAACTGGAGGTCAGTGTCCTCGGGGTGATGGAGTACTGGAGGTCAGTGTGCTCGGGGTGATGGCGTACTGGAGGTCAGTGTGCCCGGGGTGATGGAGAACTGGAGGTCAGTGTGCCCGGGTGATGGAGTACTGGAGGTCAGTATGCCCGGGTGGTAGAGTACTGGAGGTCAGTGTGCCCGGGGTGGTAGAGTACTGGAGGTCACTGTGCCCGGGGTGATGGAGAACTGGAGGTCAGTGTGCCCGGGGTAATGGAGAACTGGAGGTCAGTGTGCCCGGGGTGGTAGAGTACTGTAGGTTAGTGTGCCCGGGGTGATGGAGTACTGGAGGTCAGTGTGCCCGGGGTGATGGAGTACTGGAGGTCAGTGTGCCCGGGGTGATGGAGTACTGGAGGTCAGTGTGCCCGGGGTGGTAGAGTACTGGAGGTTAGTGTGCCCGGGGTGATGGAGTACTGGAGGTCACTGTGCCCGGGGTGATGGCGTACTGGAGGTCACTGTGCCCGGGGTGGTAGAGTACTGGAGGTCAGTGTGCCCGGGGTGATGGGGTACTGGAGGTCAGTGTGCTCGGGGTGATGGCGTACTGGAGGTCAGTGTGCCCGGGGTGGTAGAGTACTGGAGGTCACTGTGCCCGGGGTGATGGCGTACTGGAGGTCACTGTGCCCGGGGTGATGGCGTACTGGAGGTCACTGTGCCCGGGGTGGTAGAGTACTGGAGGTCAGTGTGCCCGGGGTGATGGGGTACTGGAGGTCAGTGTGCCCGGGGTGGTGGAGAACTGGAGGTCAGTGTGCCCGGGGTGGTGGAGAACTGGAGGTCAGTGTGCCCGGGGTGATGGAGAACTGGAGGTCACTGTGCCCGGGGTGGTAGAGTACTGGAGGTCAGTGTGCCCGGGGTGATGGAGTACTGGAGGTCAGTGTGCCCGGTGTGGTGGAGTACTGGAGGTCAGTGTGCCCGGGGTGATGGCGTACTGGAGGTCAGTGTGCCCGGGGTGGTAGAGTACTGGAGGTCACTGTGCCCGGGGTGATGGAGAACTGGAGGTCACTGTGCCCGGGGTGATGGAGTACTGGAGGTCAGTGTGCCCGGGGTGGTGGAGAACTGGAGGTCAGTGTGCCCGGGGTGGTAGAGTACTGGAGGTCAGTGTGCCCGGGGTGATGGAGTACTGGAGGTCACTGTGCCCAGGGTGCTGGAGTACTGGAGGTCCTTGTGCCCAGGGTGCTGGAGAACTGGAGGTCAGTGTGCCCGGGGTGATGGAGTACTGGAGGTCAGTGTGCTCGGGGTGATGGCGTACTGGAGGTCAGTGTGCCCGGGGTGATGGAGAACTGGAGGTCAGTGTGCCCGGGGTGATGGAGAACTGGAGGTCAGTATGCCCGGGGTGGTAGAGTACTGGAGGTCAGTGTGCCCGGGGTGGTAGAGTACTGGAGGTCACTGTGCCCGGGGTGATGGAGAACTGGAGGTCAGTGTGCCCGGGGTGATGGAGAACTGGAGGTCACTGTGCCCGGGGTGGTGGAGTACTGGAGGTCACTGTGCCCGGGGTGATGGCGTACTGGAGGTCACTGTGCCCGGGGTGATGGAGAACTGGAGGTCAGTGTGCCCGGGGTGATGGAGTACTGGAGGTCAGTGTGCCCGGGGTGATGGAGTACTGGAGGTTAGTGTGCCCGGGGTGATGGAGTACTGGAGGGCAGTGTGCCCGGGGTGGTAGAGTACTGGAGGTCACTGTGCCCGGGGTGATGGAGTACTGGAGATCAGTGTTCTCGGGGTGATGGAGTACAGTGTGCTCAGGGTGATGGCGTACTGGAGGTCAGTGTGCCCGGGGTGATGGAGTACTGGAGGTCAGTGTGCTCGGGGTGATGGCGTACTGGAGGTCAGTGTGCCCGGGGTGGTAGAGTACTGGAGGTCACTGTGCCCGGGGTGATGGAGTACTGGAGGTCACTGTGCCTGGGTGATGGCGTACTGGAGGTCAGTGTGCCCGGGGTGATGGAGTACTGGAGGTCAGTGTGCCCGGGGTGATGGCGTACTGGAGGTCAGTGTGCCCGGGGTGATGGAGAACTGGAGGTCACTGTGCCCGGGGTGGTAGAGTACTGGAGGTCACTGTGCCCGGGGTGATGGAGTACTGGAGGTCACTGTGCCTGGGTGATGGCGTACTGGAGGTCAGTGTGCCCGGGGTGATGGAGTACTGGAGGTCAGTGTGCTCGGTGTGATGGCGTACTGGAGGTCAGTGTGCCCGGGGTGATGGAAAACTGGAGGTCAGTGTGCCCGGGGTGGTAGAGTACTGGAGGTCACTGTGCCCGGGGTGGTGGAGTACTGGAGGTCACTGTGCCCGGGGTGGTGGAGTACTGGAGGTCACTGTGCCCGGGGTGGTGGAGTACTGGAGGTCAGTGTGCTCGGGGTGATGGCGTACTGGAGGTCAGTGTGCCCGGGGTGGTGGAGTACTGGAGGTCACTGTGCCCGGGGTGATGGAGTACTGGAGGTCAGTGTGCCCGGTGTGATGGAGAACTGGAGGTCAGTGTGCCCGGGGTGGTGGAGTACTGGAGGTCACTGTGCCCGGGGTGATGGAGAACTGGAGGTCAGTGTGCCCGGGGTGGTAGAGTACTGGAGGTCACTGTGCCGGGGTGATGGCGTACTGGAGGTCAGTGTGCCCGGGGTGATGGAGTACTGGAGGTCACTGTGCCCGGGGTGATGGCGTACTGGAGGTCAGTGTGCCCGGGGTGATGGAGAACTGGAGGTCAGTGTGCCCGGGGTGGTAGAGTACTGGAGGTCAGTGTGCTCGGGGTGATGGAGAACTGGAGGTCCTTGTGCCCAGGGTGCTGGAGAACTGGAGGTCAGTGTGCCCGGGGTGGTAGAGTACTGGAGGTCTGTGTGCCCGGGGTGGTAGAGTACTGGAGGTCAGTGTGCCCGGGGTGATGGAGAATCTGGAGGTCAGTGTGCTCGGGGTGATGGAGTACTGGAGGTCAGTGTGCCCGGGGTGATGGAGTACTGGAGGTCAGTGTGCTCGGGGTGATGGAGTACTGGAGTTCAGTGTGCCCGGGGTGATGGAGAACTGGAGGTCAGTGTGCCCGGGGTGATGAAGAACTGGAGGTCAGTGTGCCCGGGGTGATGGAGAACTGGAGGTCACTGTGCCCGGGGTGATGGAGTACTGGAGGTCACTGTGCCCGGGGTGGTAGAGTACTGGAGGTCAGTGTGCTCGGGGTGATGGAGTACTGGAGGTCAGTGTGCCCGGGGTGGTGGAGTACTGGAGGTCAGTGTGCTCGGGGTGGTGGCGTACTGGAGGTCAGTGTGCCCGGGGTGATGGAGAACTGGAGGTCAGTGTGCCCGGGGTGATGGAGAACTGGAGGTCACTGTGCCCGGGGTGATGGAGTACTGGAGGTCACTGTGCCCGGGGTGGTAGAGTACTGGAGATCAGTGTGCCCGGGGTGGTAGAGTACTGGAGGTCAGTGTGCCCGGGGTGATGGAGAACTGGAGGTCAGTGTGCCCGGGGTGATGGAGTACTGGAGGTCCTTGTGCCCGGGGTGGTGGAGTACTGGAGGTCAGTGTGCCCGGGGTGATGGCGTACTGGAGGTCACTGTGCCCGGGGTGATGGAGAACTGGAGATCAGTGTGCCCGGGGTGATGGAGTACTGGAGGTCAGTGTGCCCGGGGTGATGGAGAACTGGAGGTCACTGTGCCCGGGGTGATGGAGAACTGGAGGTCAGTGTGACCGGGGTGGTAGAGTACTGCAGGTCAGTGTGCCCGGGGTGATGGAGTACTGGAGGTCAGTGTGCCCGGGGTGATGGAGAACTGGAGATCAGTGTGCCCGGGGTGATGGAGTACTGGAGGTCCTTATGCCCGGGGTGGTAGAGAACTGGAGGTCATTGTGCCTGGGTGATGGCGTACTGGAGGTCAGTGTGCCCGGGGTGATGGAGAACTGGAGATCAGTGTGCCCGGGGTGATGGAGTACTGGAGGTCAGTGTGCCCGGGGTGATGGAGAACTGGAGGTCACTGTGCCCGGGGTGATGGAGAACTGGAGGTCAGTGTGACCGGGGTGGTAGAGTACTGCAGGTCAGTGTGCCCGGGGTGATGGAGTACTGGAGGTCAGTGTGCCCGGGGTGATGGAGAACTGGAGGTCAGTGTGCCGGGGTGATGGAGAACTGGAGGTCAGTGTGCCCGGGGTGATGGAGAACTGGAGGTCAGTGTGCCCGGGGTGATGGAGAACTGGAGGTCAGTGTGCCCGGGGTGATGGAGAACTGGAGGTCAGTGTGCCCGGGGTGATGGAGAACTGGAGGTCAGTGTGCCCAGGGTGATGGAGTACTGGAGGTCACTGTGCCCGGGTTGATGGAGAACTGGAGGTCAGTGTGCCCGGGGTGATGGAGAACTGGAGGTCAGTGTGCCCGGGGTGATGGAGAACTGGAGGTTAATGTGCCCAGGGTGATGGAGTACTGGAGGTCAGTGTGCCCGGGGTGATGGAGAACTGAAGATCAGTGTGCCCGGGTTGGTAGAGTACTGGAGGTCCTTGTGCCCGGGGTGGTAGAGAACTGGAGGTCAGTGTGCTTGGGGTGGTGGAGTACTGGAGGTCAGTGTGCTCGGGGTGATGGAGTACTGGAGGTCAGTGTGCCCGGGGTGATGGAGAACTGGAGGTCAGTGTGCCCGGGGTGGTAGAGTACTGGAGGTCAGTGTGTCCGGGGTGGTAGAGTACTGGAGGTCCTTGTGCCCAGGGTGGTAGAGAACTGGAGGTCACTGTGCCCGGGATGATGGAGTACTGGAGGTCAGTGTGCTCGTGGTGATGGCGTACTGGAGGTCAGTGTGCCCGGGGTGATGGAGAACTGGAGGTCAGTGTGCCCAGGGTGGTAGAATACTGGAGGTCCTTGTGCGCAGGGTGGTAGAGAACTGGAGGTCCTTGTGCCCGGGTCGGTGGAGTACTGGAGGTCAGTGTGCTCGGGGTGGTGGAGTACTGGAGGTCACTGTGCCCAGGGTGGTAGAGAACTGGAGGTCACTGTGCCCGGGGTGATGGAGTACTGGAGGTCAGTGTGCCCGGGGTGATGGAGAACTGGAGATCAGTGTGCCCGGGGTGATGGAGAACTGGAGGTCAGTGTGCCCGGAGTGGTAGAGAACTGGAGGTCCTTGTGCCCAGGGTGGTAGAGAACTGGAGGTCAGTGTGCCCAGAGACGGACCGTAGACGACAGATCTCCATCCCATCAGGGGAGACCGAAACCAGACCACAGCAGAGACGGACCGTAGACGACAGATCTCCATCCCATCAGGGGAGACCGAAACCAGACCACAGCAGAGACGGACCGTAAACTACAGATCTCCATCCCATCAGGGGAGACCGAAACCAGACCACAGCAGAGACGGACCGTAAACGAGAGATCTCCATCCAATCAGGGGAGGCCGAAACCAGACCACAGCAGAGTCGGACCATAAACTACAGATCTCCATCCTATCAGGGGAGGCCGAAACCAGACCACAGCAGAGACGGACCATAAACTACAGATCTCCATCCCATCAGGGGAGACCGAAACCAGACCACAGCAGAGACGGACCGTAGACGACAGATCTCCATCCCATCAGGGGAGGCCGAAACCAGACCACAGCAGAGACGGACCGTAAACGAGAGATCTGCATCCAATCAGGGGAGGCCGAAACCAGACCACAGCAGAGACGGACCGTAAACTACAGATCTCCATCCCATCAGGGGATTCCGAAACCAGGCCACCGCAGAGACGGACCGTAAACGAGAGATCTGCATCCCATCAGGGGAGGCCGAAACCAGACAACAGCAGAGACGGACCGTAAACTACAGATCTCCATCCCATCAGGGGAGGCCGAAACCAGACCACAGCAGAGACGGACCGTAAACTACAGATCTCCATCCAATCAGGGGATTCCGAAACCAGACCACAGCAGAGACAGACCATAAACTACAGATCTCCATCCAATCAGGGGAGGCCGAAACCAGACCACAGCAGAGACGGACCGTAAACGACAGATCTGCATCCCATCAGGGGAGACCGAAACCAGACAACAGCAGAGACGGACCTTAAACGACAGATCTCCATCCCATCAGGGGAGGCCGAAACCAGACAACAACCGAGACAGACCGTAAACTACAGATCTCCATCCCATCAGGGGAGGCCGAAACCAGACCACAGCAGAGACGGACCGTAAACGACAGATCTCCATCCCATCAGGGGAGACCGAAACCAGACCACAGCAGAGACGGACCGTAAACGACAGATCTGCATCCCATCAGGGGAGACCGAAACCAGACCACAGGAGAAGCCACCATTGAGTTACTTTGACCCCTGCACCCAGGAAGAGGAGAGAGGCCCCACAGCACATATTCTGGCATCATATCAGCCACCACAGGAGAGGCCACCATTGAGTTACTTGGCCCCACCCAGGAAGAGGAGAGAGGCACACACTGGCACATATTCTGGCATCATATCCAGCCACCACAGGAGAAGCCACCATTGAGTTACTTTGACCCACTTCACCACAAACAGAGGAGAGGTTCCACATCAGAGAAATCCAGGCATCCTTATCCCAGCAGCCACCACAGGAAGTAGGCCCCAATTTAATGGGACCCGGCTACCATGTCAGATGGCACAACCATCAGCTCATATCAATCAGCACAGGAGAAGGCGACTTTGAAAGACTTTGACCCCTACACCCAGACGGAGAGAGAGAGGTTTCACAGCAGAGAATCAGGCATTTAGATCACCCACCACAGGAGTAGGCCCCCATTGAATCAGACCCTGGCAACCATGTCAGATGGCAGCAACCATCAGCTTTATATCAATCAGCACAGGAAAGGCGACTTTGAAAGACTTTGACCCTACACCCAGATGGAGGAGAGAGGTTTCACAGCAGAGAATCAGGCATCATATCAACCACCACAGGAGAAGCCACCATTTAGTTACTTTGACCCTGCACCCAGGAAGAGGAGAGAGGCACCACAGCACATATTCTGGCATCATATCAGCCACCACAGGAGAAGCCACCATTGAGTTACTTTGACCCTGCAGGAAGAGGAGAGGGCCCCACAGCACATATTCTGGCATCATACTAACCACCACAGGAGAAGCCACCATTGAGTTACTTTGACCCTGCACCCAGGAAGGAGAGAGGCCCCACAGCACATATTCTGGCATCATATCAGCCACCACAGGAGAAGCCACCATTGAGTTACTCCTGTGCTGCAGGAAGAGGAGAGAGGCACCACAGCACATATTCTGGCATCATATCAGCCACCACAGGAGAAGCCACCATTGAGTTACTTTGACCCCGCACCCAGGAAGAGGAGAGAGGCACCACAGCACATATTCTGGCATCATATCAGCCACCACAGGAGAAGCCACCATTGAGTTACTTTGACCCCTGCACCCAGGAAGAGGAGGGCCCCTAGCACATATTCTGGCATCATATCAGCCACCACAGGAGAAGCCACCATTGAGTTACTTTGACCCCCGCACTCCAGGAAGAGAGAGAGGCACCACAGCACATATTCCTGGCATCATATCAGCCACCACAGGAGAAGCCACCATTGAGTTACTTTGACCCTGACCCAGGAAGAGGAAGAGGCCCCACAGCACATATTCTGGCATCATATCAGCCACCACAGGAGAAGCCACCATTTAGTTACTTTGACCCCTTCACCCAAACAGAGGAGAGGTTCCACATCAGAGAATCAGGCATCATATCAACCACCACAGGAGTAGGCCACAATTTAGTTTATTTGACCCCTGCACCCAGGAAGAGGAGAGAGGCCCCACAGCACATATTCTGGCATCATATCAGCCACCACAGGAGAAGCCACCATTGAGTTACTTTGACCCCTTCACCCAAACAGAGGAGAGAGGTTCCACATCAGAGAATCAGGCATCATATCAGCCACCACAGGAGTAGGCCCCAATTTAATGGGACCCCGGCAACCATGTCAGATGGCACAACCATCAGCTTCATATCCAATCAGCACAGGAGAAGGCGACTTTGAAAGACTTTGACCCTACACCCAGACGGAGGAGAGGTTTCACAGCAGAGAATCAGGCATTTAGATCACTCCACCACAGGAGTAGGCCCCCATTGAATCAGACCCTGGCAACCATGTCAGATGGCACAACCATCAGCTTTATATCAATCAGCACAGGAGAAGGCGACTTTGAAAGACTTTGACCCCTACACCCAGATGGAGGAGAGAGGTTTCACAGCAGAGAATCAGGCATCATATCAAACACCACAGGAGAAGCCACCATTGAGTTACTTTGACCCCTGCACCCAGGAAGAGGAGAGAGGCCCACAGCACATATTCTGGCATCATATCAGCCACCACAGGAGAAGCCACCATTTAGTTACTTTGACCCCTTCACCCAAACAGAGGAGAGAGGTTCCACATCAGAGAATCAGGCATCATATCAGCCACCACAGGAGTAGGCCACAATTTAATGGGACCCCGGCAACCATGTCAGATGGCACAACCATCAGCTTCATATCAATCAGCACAGGAGAAGGCGACTTTGAAAGACTTTGACCCCTACACCCAGATGGAGGAGAGAGGTTTCACAGCAGAGAATCAGGCATCATATCAACCACCAAAGGAGAAGCCACCATTTAGTTACTTTGACCCCTGCACCCAGGAAGAGGAGAGAGGCACCACAGCACATATTCTGGCATCATATCAGCCACCACAGGAGAAGCCACCATTGAGTTACTTTGACCCCTGCACCCAGGAAGAGGAGAGAGGCCCCACAGCACATATTCTGGCATCATATCAGCCACCACAGGAGAAGCCACCATTTAGTTACTTTGACCCCTTCACCCAAACAGAGGAGAGGTTCCACATCAGAGAATCAGGCATCATATCAACCACCACAGGAGTAGGCCACAATTTAGTTTATTTGACCCCTGCACCCAGGAAGAGGAGAGAGGCCCCACAGCACATATTCTGGCATCATATCACACACCACAGGAGAAGGCCTCTTTCAGTGATTTAGGCCTTTGGACCCAGACAGAGGAGAGAGGTCAGAGATTAGCTTCATATCCCCAGCACAGCAGAAGACCGCTTTATTTGACTTAGGCCTCAGCACCCAGACAGAAGACAGAGGTAGCATGGCAGAGGTTATGGCTTCATGTCACCCGTTAGTTTAACCGGCCACTTTCATCTGGTTAGGCCCGGCGCCCAGACAGAGAAGAGTTTCATTCAACTGTGGGTTTCATAAAATTTGTATCAAATAAAGAAGTGGCCCGTAGCACAACAAGACATGTTTTAGGCAGTTAATAAGGACTACTCTGCACAAGGGAGGGACAGGTCCTGTGGGATCCATGCCTGGTTCATCTTTATGAAGGTCAGCTTGTCCACGTTGGCTGTGGACAGGCGGCTGCGCTTGTCAGTAATGGCGCCCCCTGCCGTGCTGAATACGCGTTCAGATAAAACGCTGGCCGCCGGGCAGGAAAGCACCTCAAGGCATAACATGCTAACTCTGGCCACGTGGACAATTTCGAAACCCAGTAGTTGAATGGGGCCGAACCATCCGTCAGGATGTGGAGGAGTGTGCAGACATACTGTTCAACCATGTTAGTGAAATGCTGCCTCCTGCTAACACGTTCCGTATCAGGTGTCGGTGCAGATAGCTGTGGCGTGGAGACAAAACTTTTCCACATTTCTGCCATGCTAACCCTGCCCTCAGATGAGCTGGCCGTGACACAGCTGCGTTGGCGACCTCTTGCCACTCCTCTGCCTTCACCTTCCACCTGTTCCCCTGTGACATGTGGGAATGCTCTCAGAGCGCCTCTATCAGCGTGCGCTTGTACTCGCGCATCTTACGGTCGCGCTCCAGTTCAGGAATTAAAGTGGGCACATTGTCTTTATACCGGGGATCCAGCAGGGTGGCCACCCAGTAGTCTGCACACGTTAAAGCGTGGGCAACTCTGCTAGTCGTTGCGCAGGCATTGGAGCATATATTCGCTCATGTGGGCCAGGCTACCCATGGGTAAGGACAAGCTGTCCTCTGTGGGAGGCGTATCGTCATCGATCCACCGTATCCCCCAGCCACGCACCAGTGATGGGCCTGGGCTGCCACCCCGCTGTGAACTTGCGTCATCCTCGTCCCCCTCCACCTCCTCCTCCTCATCCTCCTCGTCCTCCAGTACAGTGCCTTGGCTGGCGACTTGTGAACCTGTCCTCTGCTGCTTAAACAAACCTCCCTCTGAGCCAATTCGAACAGACTGGCCCGAAAGTGTTAGAAGCGAGCCCTCATCCTCCTCCTCCTCCTCCACCTGGGCCACCTCCTCTAACATCATTGCCCTAAGTGTTTTCTCAAGGAGACATAGAAGTGGTATTGTAACGCTGATAACAGTGTCATCGCCACTGGCCATGTTGGTGGAGTACTCGAAACAGCGCAGCAGGGCACACAGGTCTCGCATGGAGGCCCAATCATTGAGTGGTGAAGTGGTGCTGTTCGGCAGTACGACTGGCCGAGCGTGCTGCAGCTGAAACTCCACTATGGCCTGCTGCTGCTCGCACAGTCTCTCCAGCATGTGCAAGGTGGAGTTCCACCGGGTGGGCACGTCGCATATGAGGCGGTGGCGGGAAGGCCGAAGTTCCGCTGTAGCGCAGACAGGCGAGCAGCGGCAGGATGTGAGCGGCGAGCGCGCACAGGCGGCCCGCACTTTATGCAGCAGCTCTGACATGTTGGGGTAGTGGTGAATGAACCTCTGCACCACCAAGTTCAGCACATGCGCCAGGCAAGGGATGTGCGTCAAACCGGCTAGTCCCAGAGCTGCCACGAGATTTCGCCCATTATCGCATACCACCAGGCCTGGCTTGAGGCCCACCGGCAGAAACCACTCGTCGGTCTGTTGTTCAATACCCCGCCACAACTCCTTTGCGCTGTGGGGCCTGTCCCCCAAACATATGAGTTTCAGAATGGCCTGCTGGCGTTTACCCGGGCTGTGCTGAAGTTGGTGGTGAAGGTGTGTGGCTGACCGGATGAGCTGGTGGAAGCAGTGGAGGAGGAAGCCGAGTAGGAGGAGGAGGCTACAGGAGGCAGAGAATGATGCCCTGCGATCCTAGGGGCGGAAGGACGTGCGCCAAGGAACTGTCCGCCGGGGCCCAGCCGCCACTACATTCATCCAGTGTGCAGTTAGTGAGATATAGCGTCCCTGGCCGTGCTTACTGGTCCACGTATCTGTGGTTAGGTGGACCTTGCCACAAATGGCGTTGCGCAGTGCACACTTGATTTTATCGGACACTTGCATGTGCAGGGAAGGCACGGCTGTCTTGGAGAAGTAGTGGCGGCTGGGAACCACATACTGCGGGACAGCCATGGCCATCAGCTGTTTGAAGCTGTCTGTGTCCACCAGCCGGAATGACAGCATTTCAAAGGCCAGCAGTTTAGAAATGCTGGCGTTCAGGCCAAGGGCTCGAGGGTGACTCGGGGAATTTGCGCTTCCTCTCTAAGGTTTGAGATATTGAGAGCTGAACGCTGCTGTGTGATATAGTGGAGGCGCTAGTTGACGGTGGCGGTGGTGGTGGTGTCGGTGGCACATCCTCTGTTTGCTGCTCGGCAGGTGGCAACATTCCTCTCGAGGCGGAAGCCGAGGCAGCAGCGGTAGAGGGAGCAGGGGAGCCTCAGCGAGTGCCTGGTTTTTAAGGTGTGTACCCCACTGCAGTTCATGCTTTGCATGTAGATGCCTGGTCATGCAGGTTGTGCTGAGGTTCAGAGCGTTAATGCCTCGCCTCAGGCTCTGATGGCAGAGCGTGCAAGTCACTCGGGTCTTGTCGGTAGGACATTGTTTAAGAAGTGCCATGCCAGGGAACTCTTTGAAGCTGCCTTTGTGGGGCTGGGTCCCTGTTGGCGATGTCCAGTAGCAGAGCGAACTCTGGGGCGGCGGCTCGTCTGCTTTGGCCCCCTGCTCCCTCTTTGGCTTCGCTGTTGTCTCGGTCTCACCACTACCTCTTCCTCTGAACTGTGAAAGTCATCGCCACGACCTTCAGTCCATGTGGGGTCTAAGACCTCATCGTCCTCTGCATCGTCTTCCACCCAGTCTCCCTCCCTGACCTCCTCCTGTTCAGTCTGCACACTGCAAAAGACGCGGCAGTGGGCACCTGTGTTTCGTCATCATCAGAGAGTCGGTGACTCTGCTGTGGTGGTATTCCCATGTCCTCTTCATCTGGAGACATAAGTGGTTGTGCGTCAGTGCATGGTATGTCTTCCTCCACTGGGGAAGGGCTAGGTGGACGCCCTGGGAAACCCTGGAAGCAGAGTCTTCAAACAGAAGAAGAGACTGCTGCATAACTTGTGGCTCAGACCGTTTCCCTGATATGCTTGGGGGTGATGTGACAGACTGATGGGCTTGGTTTTCAGGTGCCACCTGTGCGCTTTCCGCAGAAGACTGGGTGGAAGACCATGTGGTGAACGTGCTGGAAGCACTGTCGGCCACCCAATCGATTAATGCCTGTACCTGCTCAGGCCTTACCATCCTAAGAGCGGCATTGGGCCCCACGAGATATTGCGGTACATTCTGCCGGCTAGTTGAGGAGTTCGTTCCCTACTGTGTGCGCCTGGGGCCGAGCGGCCACGTCCTCTACCAGCAACAGAGGCTCCACGGACACCACCACGACCGCGTCCTCGTCCCTTAATAGTATTTTTCTTCATTGTTGCGATTCAACTCGCACCACAATGAAATATATTATTTTTATAAGCAAAATCCCCTCACTGGAATACTTTCAGTCTTTTGACTGTATGGATTACAGATGGAATGACTGTTATATGTGAGTACCGCTTTCTTTGACAGATTCTAGTATGGGTACATATATGTTTTCCCAACCCCAGCACATTAGTTTGCTAATTCCAGATGTATGAAAGCATGAGGCCTAACTGTATCTAGTATATTGAGCGCCAGATAAACTAACTTGGCCTTTTTAAATAAAAAAAATTCCCTCACTGGAATACTTTCAGTCTTTTGACTGTATGGATTACAGATGGAATGACTGTTATATGTGAGTACCGCTTTCTTTGACAGATTCTAGTATGGGTACATATATGTTTTCCCAACCCCAGCACATTAGTTTGCTAATTCCAGATGTATGAAAGCATGGCCTAACTGTATCTAGTATATTGAGCGCCAGATAAACTAACTTGGCCTTTTTAAATAAAAAAATTCCCTCACTGGAATACTTTCAGTCTTTTGACTGTATGGATTACAGATGGAATGACTGTTATATGTGAGTACCGCTTTCTTTGACAGATTCTAGTATGGGTACATATATGTTTTCCCAACCCCAGCACATTAGTTTGCTAATTCCAGATGTATGAAGCATGAGGCCTAACTGTATCTAGTATATTGAGCGTCAGATAAACTAACTTGGCCTTTTTAAATAAAAAAATTCCCTCACTGGAATACTTTCAGTCTTTTGACTGTATGGATTACAGATGGAATGACTGTTATATGTGAGTACCGCTTTCTTTGACAGATTCTAGTATGGGTACATATATGTTTTCCCAACCCCAGCACATTAGTTTGCTAATTCCAGATGTATGAAAGCATAGGCCTAACTGTATCTAGTATATTGAACGCCAGATAAACTAACTTGGCCTTTTTAAATAAAAAAAATTCCCTCACTGGAATACTTTCAGTCTTTTGACTGTATGGATTACAGATGGAATGACTGTTATATGTGAGTACCGCTTTCTTTGACAGATTCTAGTATGGGTACATATATGTTTTCCCAACCCCAGCACATTAGTTTGCTAATTCCAGATGTATGAAGCATGCAGGCCTAACTGTATCTAGTATATTGAGCGCCAGATAAACTAACTTGGCCTTTTTAAATAAAAAAATTCCCTCACTGGAATACTTTCAGTCTTTTGACTGTATGGATTACAGATGGAATGACTGTTATATGTGAGTACCGCTTTCTTTGACAGATTCTAGTATGGGTACATATATGTTTTCCCAACCCCAGCACATTAGTTTGCTAATTCCAGATGTATGAAAGCATGGCCTAACTGTATCTAGTATATTGAGCGCCAGATAAACTAACTTGGCCTTTTTAAATAAAAAAAAATTCCCTCACTGGAATACTTTCAGTCTTTTGACTGTATGGATTACAGATGGAATGACTGTTATATGTGAGTACCGCTTTCTTTGACAGATTCTAGTATGGGTACATATATGTTTTCCCAACCCCAGCACATTAGTTTGCTAATTCCAGATGTATGAAACGCATGAGCCTAACTGTATCTAGTATATTGAGCGCCAGATAAACTAACTTGGCCTTTTTAAATAAAAAAATTCCCTCACTGGAATACTTTCAGTCTTTTGACTGTATGGATTACAGATGGAATGACTGTTATATGTGAGTACCGCTTTCTTTGACAGATTCTAGTATGGGTACATATATGTTTTCCCAACCCCAGCACATTAGTTTGCTAATTCCAGATGTATGAAAGCATGAGCCTAACTGTATCTAGTATATTGAACGCCAGATAAACTAACTTGGCCTTTTTAAATAAAAAAAAATTCCCTCACTGGAATACTTTATGGCTTTTCACTGTATGGATTACAGGTGGACTGGTATTAGTAGGGGTGACACAAGCACACCCAAGTCCCTGATGTAGGATTTCTATGGCACAGACCACTATTACAAGTGATTAATGGACGTTGGGAGAGATTGTGCTGCAGCACTAGTCCCAAGATGGCCGCCGCCTATCAGCCCAGTAACATGTGCCACAAAATGGTCTGCACAACCTTTAAAAAAATAGCCTTGGACTGTGCTGCTAAATCGCTATTGGTCTGAATCCCAGGTGTAGATGTCTGACTTGTTTGGAGCTTTGGAATGCACACTGTGGCAGCTTCTGCTGCAGCACTACAAATCGCAAAATGGCGGCGGCGGTCAGCCTAGGTACATGTGGATGGAAAAATCACTCTGGCCACTCTAAAAATAGCCAATCCCTATCAAAAAAGCAGCTCAGCTGCAGTTGTTCAGATGAATCACAGGTGGAGGAGAGAAATTTGCTTCCAGTTATTCAATTATCCCTGCCTATTCTCGCCCTAGCATCAGCTGCGCCTATCCCTGTTCTATTCACATCGGGAGTGAGCACGTCCCGACGTGCGCACAAGCTTATAAAGAGGCTGAGTCACATGCTGCACTTGGCCAATCACAGCCTTGCCAATAGTAGGCATGGCTGCGATGGCATCTTAGGGCAAGTAGTATGATGCATGTTGATTGGCTGCTTTGCAGCCTTTCAAAATGCGCCAAAATACATGTCGAACGACGAACCCGAACCCGAACTTTTACGAAAAAGTTCGGGTTCGGGTCCGTGTCACGAACACCCCAAAATTCGGTACGGACCCGAACTATGCTCGAACTGTTCGCTCAACACTAAATACTAAGTCCAGTATGGCCATCTCTCTAGTCGGGTCCTGAATCAGTTGGGTAAGATAATTGTCTTTGGTTATTGTCAAGAACCTGTTTCCTTTATGAGATGTACAGGTTTCAGTTGCCCAGTATATATCTGGTAGTAGATTATCTATGGACTCTGGTATATTAGATGGCTTATAATAAACTCCTATTAGTAATTTATTATTGTTTTTTCCTTCATGTATTTCTACCCACAGTGACTCCACATGTTCATGTCCCTCACTTATATCATTTCAGACTGTGAGTTTTAGACAGGACTTTACATAAAGGCAGATCCCTCCCCCTCTCCGGTTTTGGCAACCCTTTCTAAACAGACTGTAACCCTGTACATTAACTGCCCAGTCATGGCTATCATCCAGCCATGTCTCAGTTATTCCCACTATGCCATAGTCCTCCTCACACATCACTAATTCCAGTTCCCCAGTTTTATTAGTCAGTCTTCTGGCATTAGCATACATACATTTAAGAGGTTTTTGTGTATTTTTTACTCTACAACTTTCCTTCTGAACTGTTCTAGTCCCTCCTTCCATTCCTCCCCAAGTCCCACTACCTTGCCCCTGATCTCTATCTGCACTATCTTCCCATCCTTTAATGTAAATACTCTCCCCCCCAGTTACTAGTTTAAACACTCCTCCAACCTTCTAGTCATCTTTTCTCCTAACACAGCTGCCCCTTACCTATTGAGGTGCAGCCCATCCCTACGACAGAGCCTGTAGCCCATCAAAATAAAATGAAAGGACCGGCACTCCGTAATTTCTTTGCAAAAAAGATTTCTTTATTCGTCACCCATATGTGACGTGCGTTTCGGCGTCAGGTGATAACAGGTGATAATGGCTCATTCCCACAATTAAAACACATCTTTTAAATAACCCGCCCCCTAATCACATGACTAGTCACATGATTGTGGCTAGAGGCAATCCACCCCCCCAGTCACATGACTAGTCACATGATTGTGACATTATCTTACTACGTGACACCAATACAAACAAAATTAGATATAAATGAAGCAAAGCAGAGTATGTATCCGAACTTACTTACACATTTCTTGTGTGAATCGTGGTACAGGCAGTATTTAGGAAAACACTACCTTTAAGGTCCTTGTCCTAAGCTTTTGACCAAAATCGCTAAAATCATTTAAGTACGCTTCTCCTATCTCCTAACTTTGTCATTGGTTCCGATATGGACAATGACCTCTTCCCTCTAGCCCGCTTTCTAACTGTTATCCAGCTTGCTACCTCACTTTCCTCAGCCTCCTTGCTACCACCCTCCCCCACATCTACTCCATAGAGTGCTTGCTCAGTGAGCAGCAAACTCTTTTCCAAATTGTCAACACCTCTCAGTGTTAAAACTCGCCCGGTTCGATACTCGATGTGCGATTCCAAACGGGCAATTTGCTCACATTTTGAACAAAGATATGTACCCTCAAACGGCTGTTTTAGGACTGCATACATTAAACAAGATGTGCACTGGACTGCGATGTCAATAATTGAACATATACTAAGTGGGGATTATGCAAGAAAAGAGAAAAACACTATATAATACAGTGATAAGAAACTGATGTATGGCAGTCCCCCACTAAAGTGCCTGAATCTGAAATCCCCCTGCTTTTAATCATGCCCCCCTGCCTTTAGATTGACAGCGCTGGACTGCACTTATGACCCGAATGGCTCATGCGCACAACATCTTCTCTCGTTAGGATGAAGCGCTGCTGGAGCAGTGCTCGAACAACAGAAGCCCACCTCCTGGTGCTCGAATAGCTCATTTGCATAATTTTTTAAGTAAATTTTTCTCCGCAACAATACCTCTGACAGACATAAAACAGGTATTGTTTTAATCACTGTGGATCAAGGTGACCGAGCTGCTTTAAACAATGGCATTTTCATATGTAGTAGGTTGGCTAGGTTCTACTGTAACCTCTACTCCCTGTATGGTTATGTTCTTCAAACAGTATGACCAATAAATAGGAGGAAAACAAAGCAGGCTGTTTTAAGAACTCCATTTATACATGCAGGCAAATAACGTGAGTTTGTGAGCATTTGTGTGTTTGATTTTTAAGTGTGTATTAAGTGTGTGACTTTAGATAGAGGGGCCTCATTATGGAGCACCATGGGTGTCACTGGATCGGTGCTCAAACTGCATAAGCCCATCTTCTTGTGCTAGAATAGTTAATTCGCATTTTAAAAGTTTACTTTTCTCTGCAACATTACCACTGACAGACATAAGACAGGTATCGTTTTAATCGCCAATCCATGTATCGTTTTAATCATCAACCCTACCTGCTAGGGTAGGGTTGATCCGGGTGTCAGAGCTACTTTAAAGGGGTTCTCTAGGCTTTCTCTCCTGTTCACTTGAATGGGGCAAACAGCTGTAATTACACTTCACAGCCACTACAAAGTAGAAGGTGAGCAGATGAACAGTGATGAGGCCGCATTGCTGGGACGAGCACCGCGTCAAATCATGCCAAATTGCTAGGTGCATTAACATTAGATCTAGTTGCTTTGTGCCATATTTCTTGTTCTGTGACATAACTGTGCACATATTTCCTATACTGTGATTTCACTCCATGAAACAACTTTGCTAGGACCCCAAGCTATTTATTAGCCTGTTACTGTGCTATCATAGTGTTTGTTACTCCTGATCACTTTGTACATCATCTGTGCTGCCATAAACTGTTATATCACAGTGTGTATTAATTATTCTGTCCAACTTAATGGTGTTTATTATGAATGCATTGAAACAGCACTGTAAACATTTTGTCTGTACTTCACATTCTTTGTTTTCCATGTCAATAGATGAAATTGTTTATTACATTGTTACTGATATATATATATATATATATATATATATATATATATATATATATGTGTGTGTTTATAATATTATAATATTTCTACTGTGACATCATTGAGTTTATTATCCCTGTACTGTAATAACACTATTTATTATGCCTGTACTGTGAAATCACTGTGTTTATTATCCATGTACTGTAATATCACTGTTCATTATCAATGTACTTTAATATCACTGTGTTTATTATCCATGCACTGTAATATCACTGTTTATTATCCATGCACTGTAATATCATTGTGTTTATTATCCCTGTACTGCAATGTAACATAACTCTTTTTATTATCTCTGTACTATAACATTAATGTGCTTATTATTCCTATACTGTGATATCATTGTTTTTTATTTGCATAGTGAGACATCACTGTGTTTATTATCCCAGTACTGTAATACTGCAGTGAGCCCCTGAGGAACTGGTGTGGGGGTTTGGAGTAGTAGTTGCTCTGATAAGATCTGTCATGGTGTATTCCCTCAGGCCGTTACTCCCTGCCGATCATTGCAGTAGAAATTGGATTTGAAGAGTCAGGCCAGAAGTAAAAGTATTACAGTCTTTCTTCACTTAGTGCAACATATAACGTGTGGTACCTCTAGCAGTAGTAGGTACAAAGTGCAATTTCTGTCACCAGATGATGGCTGGATATGTAGCAATTAAATGGTATTTGCAGGCACTTGTGGACATAGGTGTACACTGTGTGATACAGACCTGTAATCAGACTGGCCTGCATATTAGCTATATGATGGGTGTCCGATCTATATTCCCTCACCTGCAGCAGGGTCTGTAAAACTGTGGTTTTGCTGATTATTCTGCTGACTAACATGCTGTAGCTTCCATGATGGAAGCAATCTTGGTTCTAGGAATCTCACTAAAGTAATGGTCTCACCAGAGAGCTGGATTAGGTCCCTTGAAGAAGTAGCGCAAGAATACCCTTCCTTCTTCTTCACTTTCTGGACTCAAACTCTCCTTCCTGGTAGGAAGGAGAACTAGACTACTTCCTCGAAGAGGGGAGGTACAGGGTGGTTAACAGCGTGGTATCTACCAACCATACTTCTCATGCTGGTGTGCTGGTTGATAGCCTGTGTGTCAAACATTGTTTTCAGATAT
Organism: Bufotes viridis; assembly: GCA_033119425.1. NCBI lineage: Eukaryota > Metazoa > Chordata > Amphibia > Anura > Bufonidae > Bufotes > Bufotes viridis. The sequence goes on from CM065590.1 coordinate 394,651,967, forward strand.
TGTGCCTATATTGGTTGACACGACATTGTAACTGCTGCGCAGTGCACCCAATGTATTGAAATCCGCATCCACATTGTATCAAATATAAAATGAGGAGTGGCATGTGAGATGGTGTTTGACTGGGAATACACTGCCATTGTGAGTGGATTTTGAATGGCGTCTGGTTGTTGGTTATAATTTTGCAACATAAGCATCTTGATGACCCACATTTCAAGCTCCCTAATCTTGAAGTGTGCTTGTCATTATGGGTGTCTTGTTTCGGCTGATGCTGTTTTAGTTTGCTTGGGGTGAGAATATTTCGTATAGTAGGAGCTCGTCTGTATTTAATCTTGGGCCCACCGGAAAGATATTTGACTAAATGTGGGTCCTGGCATAGGATGAGACAGTGTTTTTAAGGCTCTTGAGGATATATTTATTTAATGTGTTGAAATGCGTGACTAATCATACAGTATGCCAGTAGTGGTATGTGATTATTTTAAACCAGGCACAAGGCACTCGTCTGTGTTATACTTTTTTGTATTGCATTTTGTACTAGCTTTTTAGGACAACCTTTGTCACTAAACCTCTTTTCTAATATTTTCGACTGAAATTTGTAATCTTGATTGCTCGTGCAGTTTCGTCTGTACTGTTTACATTGTCTGTAGGGTATGTTTTTTTAGCCATTCTTTATGGTGAAGACTAGTGTAATGAATATAACTGCTGGGGTCAACTGTATTGAAGTAGGTTTTAGTGGATAATTAAAATAGTATAGGTGGTGGCTCACCTGACTTGATATCTGAATCTAAGGTGCTTTGTTATATAGAAGCTCCCGCCTAGAGCTTTAGGTATGTATATATAGATAGTTAATTAACATGCACTCTTAACATTCGGAGCTGCATTAAAAACTAAATATTTTAATTCAATATAAATATAAACTTGGATCCAAGGAATACTAAAAACTAATAACTGAGGATATAAATACCATCAATAAATTACTCCCAATAGTTCATCAAAATAACATCACTGCCAATACATACTATTATGTCATATAAAATTAATAAAATAAAAGTGAAAATTAAAATATGACGACAATTCAGTTGATGTTTGTTACTATTTTCCCATGATTTTATCTAAAGTAAAAGTTCATAGATCACATAATTCATCCATTGTTATTTGTCAAAAAAACTCAAAAGAATCCCAAAGTAATCTAGAAAAAAATAAATCCACAAAAAAAGGAGAATCCCAAGGTAATCCAGAAAAAATATAATAATAAAAATGATGATAAAAAATAGTGTTTGTGATATATAAATATTGAAAATGAGTTATATAAAGTGACTTGATAATTAGTCATTACAATTCATCTGTAGTGATGAGCGGCAGGGGCAATATTCGAATTTGCGATATTTCGCGAATATTTGGGCGAATATTCGCCATATATTTGAGAATTTGCAAATTTGTCATCTCCAGTCATTATTTTCTTGATTGCAAAAATTTGCATAAAAATTTGCAATAACTTGTATTTAAAAAAAACTAATATTTGCGATTACAAATATATTTTGCGATATTCTAAATATTCAAGAATTCTCGAAGAGCCGATATTCGCGATTAAAATTCACAATTCAAATATTTGTGATCAACAATATTCATCTGTAGTATTCCATAATTGATTAACTATTGGGAGTGATTTATTAATGGTATTAATATCCTCAGTTATTAGTTTTTAGTATTCATTGGATCCAAGTTTATATTGAATTAAAATATTTAGTTTTCAATGAGGCTCCGAATGTTAAGAGTGCATGTTAATTAACTATATATTTAGTTGATAGTTGGTTGTTTTGGAATGTGATGACGATATCCAGCAATTCTGTTGTCGTTTTGATGTAATTTGGCATAAGCAAGATACCCCAATCAGTAGTGTTCAGTAAGTCACAGAACAGTGTGGCGGAAGTCTCATCATCGTCCCATACAATGACTATGTCATCAATATATCTTTTGTAGCATTTTATCTGTTTGTTATATATGGGGTGGTCTAGGATGTGTTGCCTTTTGAACTCACCCATAAACAAATTTGCAAAGGACGGAGCCACTCGTGACCCTATAGCGGTCCTTCTGCATTGATGGTAAACCGTATTGTTGTAGATGAAGTAGTTATTTTCCAAAATGAATTGTAAGCCCTCCAGAAAAAAGGCAATTTGTGGAGGTTTTAGAGTGGTGTCACTTTCAAGGATTTTTTTTTAACAAAGCTAATACTGAGATGATGCTGTATGTTTGAGTAGAGGGCATTGACGTCCATTGTCAGTAGTGGATAGTTTTCAGACCATGGAAATGTCTTGAGTTCTTGTATGAGCTGACTGGAATCATGCAGGTAGCTGCTTTATATTTCTATATTTAGCTTTATGACTACTGTTATTTTGTTTTATTCAATTTTTAACCTTCTAGTCCCACCCCGTTTCTTTTACTGTTATTAAGTCATTGTTTTTCCCTTGTACAGAGCTGCCATACCCGATGGCCCTAAATTTCTTTTATTGTCCCTCTATAATTCCCATTGAAAAATGCGAACTACAACTATACAATACCCGAATCCCCTAGGATAACAATGAAACTCAAAACTTTTTATCTGATGCTAGTCTATATATTTATTTTCCTGCAGCCACTCCATCCAGCTGCATAGGGCAGCCCCCGACCCCCCTACTGAAGCAGCCCCCGACCCCCCTACTGAACAACATGTACAATATATCGTTTCCAATGTACCCTTTTCCCCTGAAATGTAAAAACCAGCGAGATGAACATGTCCTGCTCCGTGGCTGGCGCACAGCACATAGCATTTAATGGATCGCGGAGCCCCCAGTGAAACAGACACTGGAAGTGATCGTTTTAACCTCTTGCAGCAAGCGCTCACTCTAATGATGCATGAGGGATATTCTTACTCATATGAGAATGTGATTTTCCACCATCAGCAAACTACCCTACAATACTAACTGCAGACTCACTAACCCCTCCCCCCCCTCAATCAGCCCGCCAAAAAAATGTTCCTATTTAAAGCTTTCCTGTGCATGTTTTACAATTACTGTCCTGATGAAGGTGAAGCTCCGTCCCAGAAACGCGTTGACAGTTTATTATTACAATAAAGAAGAACTTCCTAAGAACACTGTTTCTCCCTCTATACTGCTGGCAACGCCAACTTGTGGGTTTCGTCTACTTTTCTCCATTATCTACAAACCATCCTGATACTCGTCCGTGCGAGACAGGAAGAGACCCTGGCAGCAGCACAGCATCACATTTTGTTGGTAAGGAATTAAAACTAGAGATGGCCTTGCGGTTCGCCCGGCGGTCATTTTGTGGCGAAGTTTGCTCGTTTGCCATTCGCAGAACATGCAAACATATGGCAATATTTGCATGCGCCATATTTTTTTGCATGGCGATGAACTATGACGCATGAAACATCCATCAGGTGGGACAGGACAGCCAATTCAGACATTTCAGCACATGGACGTACCCCCACCCTATAAAAGAACTTGATCTGGCAGCCATTTTACATTCTGTGTTTTGTCAGTGTAGGGAGGGTTTGCTTTGTGGAGCAGGGACAAACTGTTAGGGACACCCAATGCTAGCTAACTATTTGCAACAGGTGTGATATACCTGTTGCCCCCCCAAAAAATAAATGATTGAGGGGTGCGATATACCTGCTTCCACAAAATACTGATTAAGGAGATTGATACACCTGCTTCCACAAAATACTGATTGACGGCTGCGATATACTGTACCTTTAACCTGTTGCCCCAAATAAACAGGGTGGTGTGATAACTGTTGTGGCAAATAAAATAATTGAGGGGAAAGATATACCTGCTTCCACCAAATATTGATTGAGTGGTTTGATAGACCTGCTTCCATCAAATACTGATTGACGCCTGCGATATACCTGCTTCCACAAAATACTGATTAAATGGATTGATATACCTGCTTCCGCCAAATATTGATTGAGGGCTGCGATACACCTGCTTCCACAAAATACTGATTAAGGGGATTGATATACCTGCTTCCACTAAATATTGATTGAGGCCTGTGTGGCGAAAACAGTGGATTTTGGAGGGGCCTGTTTGCCTCAGGATTATGGCCTATATACTAAAAATTTAAAGGAGAAGATAGACCAGCTGCACAGTCTAAATCTGTGAAACTGTTTTGGGCAGGAAAGCCATGCTTGCGGTCGTTCAAATTGTGAATTTGGGAACCCCTGATCAGATCTGTGTGATTTCTGGATATGATGTTCGCCAAGATCAGAGCTATCCAGGGATGTATATTTTGTGGGGCTTTTGGGGTATTTTTTGGGGAAAAATGTGTGTTTTCTGCCTGTGAGTGATTACGTTATACCAGTGTGATGGTTGATTTTTTTCACAGGTGGGTGTTGTCTGCCTTTGAGTGATTATTAGAGATGAGCGAACACCTGGATGTTCGGGTTCGAGAGGTTCGGCCGAACTTCCGGAAAATGTCCGGGTTCATGATCCGAACTCAACCCGAACTTCATCCCGAACCCCATAGAAGTCAATGGGGACCCGAACTTTTGGGCACTAAAAAGGCTGTAAAAGACTCCCGGAAAGGGCTAGAGGGCTGCAAAAGGCAGCAAAATGTAGGTAAATCCCCTGCAAACAAATGTTGATAGGGAAATGATGACTTAACATAAAATAAATAAAAATTAACCAATATTAATTGGAGTTAGGTCCCATAGCACAGAATCAGGCTTCAAATCACCCACCAATGGAGAAGGTCAGCTACTATTATTTCGACCCCAGCATCCAGACAAAGGAGAGAGGTCCCACAGCAGAGAATCTGGCATCATATCAACCACCACAGGAGAAGGCCACTTTCAGTGACTTAGGCCTTAGCACCCAGACAGAGAAGACATGTCAGATAGCACAAGCATTACATTTATACCATCCAGCACAGGAGAAGGCCACTTTTAGTTACTTTGACCCCTGCACCCAGAAAGAGGAGAGAGGCCCCACAGCACATATTCAGGCATCATATCACCCACCACAGGAGTAGGCCACCATTTAGTTAATTTGACCCCTGCACCCATGTCAGCTGGTACAAGCATCAGTTTTACATCACCCAGCACAAGAGAAGGCCACTTTTAGAGACTTTGACCCTGCACCCAGACGGAGGAGAGAGGTTTTCACAGCAGAGAATCAGGCATTTAGATCACCCACCACAGGAGTAGGCCATCATTTAATGGGACCCCGGCAACCATGTCAGATGGCACAAGTATAACATTTATATCACTCAGCACAGGAGAAGGCGACTTTGAGAGACTTTGACCCCTGCACACAGACGGAGGAGAGAGGTTTTCACAGCAGAGAATCAGGCATTTAGATCACACACCACAGGAGTAGGCCATCATTTAATGGGACCCGGCAACCATGTCAGATGGAACAAGCATCAGTTTTACATCATCCAGCACAGGAGAAGGCGACTTTGAGAGACTTTGACCCTGCACCCAGACGGAGAGAGAGGTTTTCACAGCAGAGAATCAGGCATTTAGATCACCCACCACAGGAGTAGGCCATCATTTAATGGGACCCCGGCAACCATGTCAGATGGTACAAGCATCAGTTTTACATCACCCAGCACAAGAGAAGGACACTTTTAGAGACTTTGACCCCTGCACCCAGACGGAGGAGAGAGGTTTTCACAGCAGAGAATCAGGCATTTAGATCACCCACCACAGGAGTAGGCCATCATTTAATGGGACCCCGGCAACCATGTCAGATGGCACAAGCATCAGTTTTACATCACCCAGCACAGGAGAAGGCGACTTTGAGAGACTTTGACCCTGCACCCAGACGGAGGAGAGAGGTTTTCACAGCAGAGAATCAGGCATTTAGAGCACCCACCACAGGAGTAGGCCATCATTTAATGGGACCCCGGCAACGATGTCAGATGGCACAAGTATCAGTTTTACATCACCCAGCACAGGAGAAGGCGACTTTGAGAGACTTTGACCCCTGCACCCAGACGGAGGAGAGGTTTTCACAGCACATATTAAGGCCTCTATATCACCCACCACAGGAGTAGGCCACCATTTAGTTAATTTGGACCCTGCACCCATGTCAGCTGGTACAAGCATCAGTTTTACATCACCAAGCACAAGAGAAGGCCACTTTTAGAGACTTTGACCCCTGCACCCAGACGGAGGAGAGAGGTTTTCACAGACAGAGAATCAGAGCACTAAGATCACCCACTACAGGAGTAGGCCATCATTTAATGGGACCCCGGCAACCATGTCAGATGGCACAAGTATAACATTTATATCACCCAGCACAGGAGAAGGCCACTTTTAGTGACTTTGACCCTGCACCCAGACGGAGGAGAGAGGCTTCACAGCAGACAATCAGGCATTTAGATCACCCACCACAGGAGTAGGCCACCATTTAGTTAATGGGACCCCCGGCAACCATGTCAGATGGCACAAGCATAAGTTTTACATCACCCAGCACAAGAGAAGGCCACTTTTAGAGACTTTGACCCCTGCACCCAGACGGAGGAGAGAGGTTTTCACAGCAGAGAATCAGGCATTTAGATCACCCACCACAGGAGTAGGCCATCATTTAATGGGACCCCGGCAACCATGTCTAGATGGCACAAGCATCAGTTTTACATCACCCAGCACAGGAGAAGGCCACTTTAGAGACTTTGACCCCTGCACCCAGACGGAGGAGAGAGGTTTTCACAGCAGAGAATCAGGCATTTAGATCACCCACCACAGGAGCAGGCCATCATTTAATGGGACCCCGGCAACGATGTCAGATGGCACAAGCATCAGTTTTACATCACCCAGCACAGGAGAAGGCGACTTTGAGAGACTTTGACCCTGCACCCAGACGGAGGAGAGAGGTTTTCACAGCAGAGAATCAGGCATTTAGATCACCCACCACAGGAGTAGGCCACCATGTTAATGGGACCCATGCAACCATGTCAGATGGTACAAGCATCAGTTTTACATCACCCAGCACAAGAGAAGGCCACTTTTAGAGACTTTGACCCCTGCACCCAGACGGAGGAGAGAGGTTTCACAGCAGAGAATCAGGCATTCAGATCACCCACCACAGGAGTAGGCCATCATTTGTTAATGGGACCCCGGCAACCATGTCAGATGGCACAAGCATCAGTTTTACATCACCCAGCACAGGAGAAGGCGACTTTGAGAGACTTTGACCCCTGCACCCAGACGGAGGAGAGAGGTTTTCACAGCAGAGAATCAGGCATTTAGATCACCCACCACAGGAGTAGGCCATCATTTAATGGGACCCCGGCAACGATGTCAGATGGCACAAGTATCAGTTTTACATCACCCAGCACAGGAGAAGGCGACTTTGAGAGACTTTGACCCCTGCACCCAGACGGAGGAGAGAGGTTTTCACAGCACATATTAAGGCCTCATATCACCCACCACAGGAGTAGGCCACCATTTAGTTAATTTGACCCTGCACCCATGTCAGCTGGTACAAGCATCAGTTTTACATCACCAAGCACAAGAGAAGGCCACTTTTAGAGACTTTGACCCCTGCACCCAGACGGAGGAGAGAGGTTTTCACAGCAGAGAATCAGGCACTAAGATCACCCACCACAGGAGTAGGCCATCATTTAATGGGACCCCGGCAACCATGTCAGATGGCACAAGTATAACATTTATATCACCCAGCACAGGAGAAGGCGACTTTAAGAGACTTTGACCCCTGCACCCAGACGGAGGAGAGAGGTTTCACAGCAGACAATCAGGCATTTAGATCACCCACCACAGGAGTAGGCCACCATTTAATGGGACCCCGGCAACCATGTCAGATGGCACAAGCATAAGTTTTACATCACCCAGCACAAGAGAAGGCCACTTTTAGAGACTTTGACTCCTGAACCCAGACGGAGGAGAGAGTTTTCACAGCAGAGAATCAGGCATTTAGATCACCCACCACAGGAGCAGGCCATCATTTAATGGGACCCCGGCAACGATGTCAGATGGCACAAGCATCAGTTTTACATCACCCAGCACAGGAGAAGGCGACTTTGAGAGACTTTGACCCCTGCACCCAGACGGAGGAGAGAGGTTTTCACAGCAGAGAATCAGGCATTTAGATCACCCACCACAGGAGTAGGCCATCATTTAATGGGACCCCCGGCAACGATGTCAGATGGCACAAGCATCAGTTTTACATCACCCAGCACAGGAGAAGGCAACTTTGAGAGACTTTGACCCCTGCACCCAGACGGAGGAGAGAGGTTTTCACAGCAGAGAATCAGGCATTTAGATCACCCACCACAAGAGTAGGCCACCATTTAATGGGACCCAGGCAACCGTGTCAGATGGTACAAGCATCAGTTTTACATCACCCAGCACAAGAGAAGGCCACTTTTAGAGACCTTGACCCCTGCAGCCACACGGAGGAGAGAGGTCCCACAGCAGAGAATCAGGCATCATGTCAACCACCACAGGAGTAGGCCACCTTTTGTTTCTTTGACCCCTGCACCCAGAAAGAGGAGAGAGGTCCCACAGCATAGAATCAGGCATTTTGATCACCCACCACAGGAGAAGGCCGCTTTCAGTGACTTTGGCCCCCTGCACCCACACAAAGGAGACATGTCAGACAGCACAAGTATAACATTTATATCACCCAGCACAGGAGAAGGACACTTTCATGTACTTTGGCCCCGGCATCCAGACAGACGGAAGGTTCATTCAACTCAGGGTTGCACCCCAAGATCCTACTTAATTTCAAAAATAGATTTTTCAATGAAGAAGTGGCCAGGAGTACAAGACAACATGGTTTAAGGCAGTTATTAAGGACTACTCTGCACAAGGGAGGGTCAGGTCTTGTGGGATCCATGCCTGGTTCATTTTTATAAACGTCAGCTTATCCACGTTGGCTGCGGACAGGCGGCTGCGTTTGTCCCCTGCCGTGCTGAATACACGTCCAGATAAAACGCTGGCCGCCGGGCAGGACAGCACCTCAAGGCATAACATGCTAATTCTGGCCACGTGGACAATTTGGAAACCCAGAAGTTGAATGGGGCCGAACCATCCGTCAGTACGTGGAGTTGTGTGCAGACGTACTGTTCAACCATGTTAGTGAAATGTTGCCTCCTGCTAACTCGTTCCGTATCACTTGGTGGGGCAGTTAGCTGTGGCGTGGAGACAAAACTTTTCCACATTTCTGCCATGCTAACCCTGCCCTCAGAGGAGCTGGCCGTGACACTGCTGCGTGGGCGACCTCTAGCTCCTCCTCTGCCTTGGCCTTGGCCTTCCACCTGTTCCCCTGTGACAGTTGGGAATGCTCTCAGGAGCGCGTCTACCAGCGTGCGCTTGTACTCGCGCATCTTCCTATCACGCTCCAGTGCAGGAAGTAAAGTGGGCACATTGTCTTTGTACCGTGGATCCAGCAGGGTGGCCACCCAGTAGTCAGCACACGTTAAAATGTGGGCAACTCTGCTGTCGTTGCGCAGGCACTGCAGCATGTAATCGCTCATGTGTGCCAGGCTCCCCAGAGGTAAGGACAAGCTGTCCTCTGTGGGAGGCGTATCGTCATCATCCTCTGTATCCCCCAGCCACGCACCAGGGATGTGCCTGCGCTGTGCTGGGTGTCACCCCGCTGTGAACCTGCTTCATCCTCATCCTCCTCCACCTCCTCCTCATCCTCCTCGTCCTCCAGTAGTGGTCCCTTGCTGGCCACATTTGTACCTGCCCTCTGCTGTTGCAAAAAACCTCCCTCTGAGCCACTTCTAACAGACTGGCCTGAAAGTGCTAAAAATGACCCGTCATCCTCCTCCTCCTCCTCCTGGCCCTGGCACACCTCCTCTTCCATCATCGCCCTAAGCATTTTCTCTAGGAGACATAGAATTGGTATCGTCACGCTGATAACAGTGGCATCGCCACTGGCCATGTTGGTGGCGTACTCTAAACAGCGCAACAGGGCACACAGGTCTCGCATGGAGGCCCAATCATTGGTGGTGAAGTGGTGCTGTTCCGCAGTGCGACTGACCCGTGCGTGCTGCAGCTGAAACTCCACTATGGCCTGCTGATGCTCGCACAGTCTCTCCAGCATGTGCAAGGTGGAGTTCCACCGTGTGGGCACATCGCATATTAGGTGGTGAGCAGGAAGGCCGAAGTTCCGCTGTAGCGCTGACAGGCGAGCAGCGGCAGGATGTGAACGCCAGAAGCGCGCACAGACGGCCTGCACTTTATGCAGCAGCTCTGACATGTCTGGGTAGTTGTGAATGAACATTTGCACCACCAAATTCAGCACATGCACCAGGCAAGGGATGTGCGTCAAACCGGCTAGTCCCAGAGCTGCCACGAGATTTCGCCCATTATCGCACACCACCAGGCCGGGCTTGAGGCCCACCGGCAGCAACCACTGGTCGGTCTGTTGTTCAATACCCCGCCACAACTCCTGCGCGGTGTGGGGCCTGTCCCCCAAACATATGAGTTTCAGAATGGCCTGCTGACGTTCACCCCGGGCTGTGCTGAAGTTGGTGGTGAAGGTGTGTGGCTGACTGGATGAGCTGGTGGAAGCAGAGGAGTAGGAGGAGGAAGCCGAGTAGGAGGAGGAGGCTACAGGAGGCAAAGAATGATGCCCTGTGATCCTTGGCGGCGGAAGGACGTGCGCCAAGGAACTCTCCGCCTGGGGCCCAGCCGCCACTACATTTACCCAGTGTGCAGTTAGGGAGATATAGCGTCCCTGGCCGTGCTTACTGGTCCACGTATCTGTGGTTAGGTGGACCTTGCCACAAATGGCGTTGCGCAGTGCACACTTGATTTTATCGGACATTTGCATGTGCAGGGAAGGCACGGCTGTCTTGGAGAAGTAGTGGCGGCTGGGAACCACATACTGGGGGACAGCCATGGCCATCAGCTGTTTGAAGCTGTCTGTGTCCACCAGCCGGAATGACAGCATTTCAAAGGCCAGTAGTTTAGAAATGCTGGCATTCAGGCCAAGGGCTCGAGGGTGACTAGGTGGGAATTTGCGTTTCCTCTCAAAGGTTTGAGAGATGGAGAGCTGAACGCTGCTGAGTGAAATAGTGGAGACGCTAGGTGACGGTGGCGGTGGTGGTGGTGGTGTCGGTGGCACATCCTCTGTTTGCTGCTCAGCAGGTGGCAACATTCCTCTCGAGGCGGAAGCCGAGGCAGCAGCGGTAGAGGGAGCAGGGGGAGCCTGAGCGGGTTCCTTGTTTTTAAGGTGTGTACTCCACTGCAGTTCATACTTTGCATGTAGATACCTGATCATGCAGGTGGTGCTCAGGTTAAGAACGTTAATGCCTCGCCTCAGGGTCTGATGGCACAGCGTGCAAACCACTCTGGTCTTGTCCTCAGCACATTGTTTGAAGAAGTGCCATGCCAGGGAACTCCTTGAAGATGCATTTGGGGTGCTGGGTGTACTGTTGGCGCTGGCCAATAGCAGGCGAACTCTCTGGACGGCGGCTGTTCTGCTTTTGCCCCCTGCTCCCTCTTTGGCTTCGCTGTTGTCTCGGTCTCACCACTACCTCTTCCTCTGAACTATTTAAGTCAGCGGCACGACCTTCAGTCCATGTGGGGTCTAAGACCTCATCGTCCTCTGCATCGTCATCCTCATAACGGCATTGGGCCCCATCAAATATCGCTGTAAATTCTGCCGGCTACTTGAGGGAGTTGTTTCACTACTTTGTGCGCCTGAGGCCGAACGGCCACGTCCTCTGCCAGCAACAGAGGCTCCACGGACACCACCACGACCGCGTCCTCGACCCTTAATAGAATGTTTCCTCATTGTTGCGATTCAACTCGCACCACAATAAAATATATTATTTTTTAGGCCCAAAATTCCCACACTGGAAGATATAATTCCTTTTTCCGGTATTAATTACAAGAACACTGCTGCTAATTGGACACCAGATTTTTTATAATGCTAGTTTTGGTACATAGATTCCCACACGGGGAAATATAATTCCTTTTTAGAGTAGTGAAAACGTGAGGCCTAGTTTTTCTGGTCTAACAAACACCAGATTGATTAAATTGGCCTTTTTTTCACCAAAATTACAACACTGGACAATAATGCCTTTTGGCGGTATTAATTACAAGAACACTGCTGCTAATTGGACACCAGATTTTTTATAATGCCAGTTTTGGTACATAGATTCCCACACGGGGAAATATAATTCCTTTTTAGAGGAGTGAAAACGTGAGGCCTAGTTTTTCTGGTCTAACAAACACCAGATTGATTAAATTGGCCTTTTTTCACCAAAATTACAACACTGGACAATAATGCCTTTTGGCGGTATTAATTACAAGAACACTGCTGCTAATTGGACACCAGATTTTTTATAATGCTAGTTTTGGTACATAGATCACCACACGGGGAAATATAATTCCCTTTTAGAGGAGTGAAAACGTGAGGCCTAGTTTTTCTGGTCTAACAAACACCAGATTGATTAAATTGGCCTTTTTTTCACCAAAATTACAACACTGGACGATATAATGCCTTTTGGCGGTATTAATTACCAGAACACTGCTGCTAATTGGACACCAGATTTTTTATAATGCTAGTTTTGGTACATAGATTCCCACACGGGGAAATATAATTCCTTTTTAGAAGATTGAAAACGTGAGGCCTAGTTTTTCTGGTCTAACAAACACCAGATTGATTAAATTGGCCTTTTTTTCACCAAAATTACAACACTGGACAATAATGCCTTTTGGCGGTATTAATTACAAGAACACTGCTGCTAATTGGACTCCAGATTTTTTATAATGCTAGTTTTGGTACATAGCTTCCCACACGGGGAAATATAATTCCTTTTAGAGGAGTGAAAACGTGAGGCCTAGTTTTTCTGGTCTAACAAACACCAGATTGATTAAATTGGCCTTTTTTCACCAAAATTACAACACTGGACAATAATGCCTTTTGGCGGTATTAATTACAAGAACACTGCTGCTAATTGGACACCAGATTTTTTATAATGCTAGTTTTAGTACATAGATTCCCACACGGGAAATATAATTCCTTTTAGAGGAGTGAAAACGTGAGGCCTAGTTTTTCTGGTCTAACAAACACCAGATTGATTAAATTGGCCTTTTTTCACCAAAATTACAACACTGGACAATAATGCCTTTTGGCGGTATTAATTACAAGAACACTGCTGCTAATTGGACACCAGATTTTTATAATGCCAGTTTTGGTACATAGCTTCCCACACGGGAAATATAATTCCTTTTTAGAGGAGTGAAAACGTGAGGCCTAGTTTTTCTGGTCTAACAAACACCAGATTGATTAAATTGGCCTTTTTTTCACCAAAATTACAACACTGGACAATAATGCCTTTTGGCGGTATTAATTACAAGAACACTGCTGCTAATTGGACACCAGATTTTTTATAATGCTAGTTTTGCTAGATAAATTTCCCACACTGGGAGAAATATTGCCTAAGCCTTTTTACAGTATTAATTACAACAGGAGTGCTTCTTCTGGTCTAACACCAGAATAATTTTATTATTACGGTGAAAGCTTTTTCTAATTTATATTTATGGCACATAAAAAAAAAAATATTTCTGGCTGACAGTATTGGACAAAGTAGTGGCACTGGCTAGACAAGCTGGAACAGCACATTCATGGGATTTGCTATCCAAGTGGGTTACTTTCAGTTTCACCACTGATATATTAAATATCTTTGCAGTTAGTATGGGTGACACAAGCACAGCCAAACCCCTGATGTAGTATATCTATGAAAAAATCGACTATTACATGAGATTAATGGACGTTGTGGCAGCTTTTGCTGTAGCACCACAAGTCCCAAAATGGCCGCCGCCTATCAGCCCAGTAACATGTGCCAGAAAACAGTCTGCCCAGCCAGAAAAAAAATTGACTTTGACTGAGCAGCTGAATCGCTGTTGTTCTGATTCACTGGTGTATATTTTTAACTTCTTTGGAGCTTTGGTTTACACTCTGTGGCAGCAAGTGCTGGCGCACCACAAGTCCCAAAATGGCCACCGCCGGTCAGCCCAGTTACATGTGCCAGTAAAAATCGCTCTGGCCAGTCTCAACAAAATAGTGACTTTCAGTGAACAGCTCAGCTGAGTTGTTCTGATGCACAGGTGTAGAAAGGTAGATCATTCAATCACTTCTTTATTCCTGCCTATCTCGCCCTCACAGAAGCTGCATCCTCTCCCTACACCAGTCAGAGTAGTGTGACGTGCAGCGCTACGTGACTCCAGCTTAAATAGAGGCTGGGTCACATGCTGCACTTGGCCAATCACAGCCATGCCATTAGTAGGCATGGCTGTGATGGGCTCTTAGGGCAAGAAGTAAAACGCTAGCTGATTGGCTGCTGTGCAGCCCTTCAGAAAGCGGGAAGTAATCGACGAACACCGGACCCGAACCCGAACTTTTTTGAAAATGTCCGGGTTCGGGTCCGTGTTACGGACACCACAAAATTCGCGACGGACCCGAACGATTTTCGAACTGTTCGCTCAACACTAGACACCAGAATTTTTAATATGCTAGTTTTGGTACATAGAGTCCCACACGGGGAGATATAATTCCTTTTTACAGGAGTAAAAACGTGAGGCCTACTGTTTCTGGTGTAACTAACACCAGATTGATTAAATTGGCCTTTTTTTCACCAAAATTACAACTGGACGATATAATGCCTTTTTGCGGTATTAATTACAAGAAGACTGCTGCTAATTGGACACCAGAATTTTTAAAATGCTAGTTTGTGTACATAAATTCCCACACTGGAAGATATAATTCCTTTTTCCGGAATTAATTACAAGAAAACTACTGCAAATTGGACACCAGAATTTTTAATATGCTAGTTTTGGTACATAGTTTCCCACACGGGGAGATATAATTCCTTTTTACAGGAGTAAAAACGTGAGGCCTACTGTTTCTGGTCTAACTAACACCAGATTGATTAAATTGGCCTTTTTTTCACCAAAATTACAACACTGGATAATGTAATGCCTTTTTCCGGTATTAATTCCTTTTTACAGGAGTAAAAACGTGAGGCCTACTGTTTCTGGTGTAACTAACACCAGATTGATTAAATTGGCCTTTTTTTCACCAAAATTACAACACTGGACGATATAATGCCTTTTTGCGGTATTAATTACAAGAGGACTGCTGGTATTTCAGAACACCGGAATTTTTAAAATGCTAGTTTTGCTAGATAAATTTCCCACACTGGGAGAAATATTGCCTAAGCCTTTTTACAGTATTAATTACAACAGGAGTGCTTCTTCTGGTCTAACACCAGAATAATTTTATTATTACGGTGAAAGCTTTTTTTAATTTATATTTCTGGCACATAAAAAAATATATATTTCTGGCTGACAGTATTGGACTTGGCTGTAGTGGCACTGGCTAGCCTAGCTGGAACAGCACATTCATGGGATTTGCTATCCAAGTGGGTTATTTTCAGTTTCACCACTGATATATTAAATATCTTTGCAGTTAGTATAGGTGACACAAGCACAACCAAACCCCTGATGTAGTATATCTATGAAAAAATTGACTATTACATGAGATTAATGGACGTTGTGGCAGCTTTTGCTGTAGCACCACAAGTCCCAAAATGGCCACCGCCTATCAGCCCAGTAACGTGCCAGAAAACGGTCTGCCCAGCCAGAAAAAAAATTGACTTTGACTGAGCAGCTGAATCGCTGTTGTTCTGATTCACAGGTGTAGATTTTTCACTTCTTTGGAGCTTTGGTTTAGACTCTGTGGCAGCTTGTGCTGGCGCACCACAAGTCCCAAAATGGCCACCGCCGGTCAGCCCAGTTACATGTGCCATGTAAAAATCGCTCTGGCCAGTCTCAACAAAATAGTGACTTTCAGTGAACAGCTCAGCTGAGTTGTTCTGATGCACAGGTGTAGAAAGGTAGATCATTCACTTCTTTATCCCTGCCTATCTTGCCCTCACAGAAGCTGCGTCCTCTCCCTACACTAATCAGAGAAGTGTGACGTGCGGCGCTACTTGACTCCAGCTTAAATAGAGGCTGGGTCACATGCAGCACTTGGCCAATCACAGCCATGCCATTAGTAGGCATCCCTGTGATGGGCTCTTAGGGCAAGAAGTAAAACGCTAGCTGATTGACTGCTGTGCAGCCCTTCAGAAAGCGGGAAGTAATCGACGAACACCGGACCCGAACCCGAACTTTTCTGAAAATGTCCGGGTTCGGGTCCGTGTCACGGACACCCCAAAATTCGGTACGGACCCGAACGATTTTCGAACTGTTCGCTCAACACTAGTGATTATGTTACACCATTGTGTTGATTAATTGTATCACATTTGTGTGTTTACTGCCTGTAACTGCCTGTGATTGACTAATGTAAAAACTGTCTCAGTCTTCCACAAGGTCCACAGGGGAGTGTCCCTTGCTGGAAGACCTGCATAAAAGGCTGACATGTAGCTTTGTCTCATGTGTGGGGGGAAAAGGCTGCATCTACACTGGGGAATGCAATATGCTGTATACTCCCCTGTCTATAATCCCTGGACTCTTTTAAGAGCTTGCTCCTGCATCGCTCTCTGAAGGAAGAGAGGTTCACCCACTGGAACCTGGAAGCCTTGTTGTAGGTCCAGGGTGGATAGAAGATGGCGAGATCCCAACCAAGCTACAGCAGTTTGTGGGGTCTGCAGTGCTTACAGTGTTAAGCAGAGTGATTGGAGCCCTCAGGAAGCACTAGGAGCATCCATCAATGGAGGTACCCAGGAGATCTGTTATAGCCTGAGATATACATGCTTCCACAAAATACTAATTAATGGTTTTGATATACCTGCTTTCACCAAATATTGATTAAGTGGTTTGATACACCTGCTTTCACAAAATACTGATTAAGGGGTTTGATATAACTTCTTACACCAAATACTGATTAAGGGGTTTGATATACCTGCTTCCACAAAATACTCATTGAGGGCTACTACATACCTGCTTCCACAAAGACTGCTTTGGAGAAAGATACAAGTTGTTCCACAGGGATTGTCCCGCAGGAGCACCAGGCCAGAGCCTAAGTGGGAGGTTGAAGAAGGCACGTGCGATTACTTCAAAGGACGCACCAGAGTTGGTTGAGTGGCTCACTGAGCCTTCCCCTTCTCCACCCTCCTCATCCCCTGTACCTGCACCCTCCTCGCTCTCTGCTGTGTGCACCTCAGAGGAATTATTTACCCATCCATTCCCAGACCTTACCGATGCGCAGCCATTCTTGGCATCGGATCAGGAAGAGGAGGTAGAAACGGCTGCCACCCAGCGGTCTGACGACAGTGCCCAGATCAGCCCAAGGAGGAATGTCCCCGCTGTTGCTGCCTACTCTGAGAACCCTTGGCTTGCTCCTTGTGGCGTGTCCTGTCCGAAAGGACGTTCAGTGCAGCAGGGGGGATCGTGACATATAAGAACACTCGCCTAGCTCACGACAGTGCGGACTACTGATCATTTCTAAAAATGAATGAGGCATGGATCGCGGAGGAATTCAACTCCTGTGATCACCACATTTAATTGAATTTCCTCATGCCAGGACACACATATCTGGCACCATAAAAGACATAAAAGGCATTTTCTGTCAGATGAATGCCTCATGTTTGGGGCCTGTACTCCAGTCGCCTACAGTAAAATTGTTATCCACTGTCCGCCTAATATACCTCCAGCCACATAATCACTTGTTCTTTTCTGTCCGGTGAATGCCTAATGTTTGGGGCGTGTACTCCAGTGGCCTACAGTAAAATTGTTATCCACTGACCGCCTAATATACCTCCAGCCACATAATCACTTGTTCTTTTCTATCCGGTGAATGCATAATGTTTGGGGCATGTACTTCACCGGCCTACAGTAAAATTGTCATCAACTGACCGCTTAATATACCTCCAGCCACATAATCACTTGTTCTTTTCTGTCTGGTGAATGCCTAATGTTTGGGGTCGGTACTCCACTGGCCTACAGTAATATTGTTATCCACTGACCGCCTAATATACCTCCAGCCACATAATCACTTGTTCTTTTCTGTCCAGTGAATGCATAATTTTGAGGGCCTGTACTACACTGGCCTACAGATAAATTGTTATCCACTGACTGTCTAATATACCTCCTGCCACATAATCACTTATTCTTTTCTGTCCGGTGAATGCCTAATGTTTGGGGCCTATAATCCTCTGGCCTACAGTAAAATTGTTATCCACTGAACGTCTAACATACCTCCAGCCACATAATTACATGTTCTTTTCTGTTCAGGTGAATGCTTAATTTTTGGGGCACATAATCTTGTGGCCTAAAATAAAACTTTTCTAGACTCCAACAGGGCATATTTTTGAGAGTTTCCCTTTAAGACGCATAAAAATGGCCCCTGATTATTATTATTTTTTTTTTTATGGGAATTTTTGCCATTGATCCCCCTCTGGTATGTCACTGTCCATGTTGTGGGACTATTTGTGCACTTCTAGTAAGTATTTGGTGGCTGCACATATGAACTGAATGTTTTTAGGTTCGCATGCCATTGATGAGAATTGGGCCCGCCGCAAACACGCGGTTCACAAACATTTGAACTTGCGTTCGCCAAACTTCCCACCCGATGTTTGACCATTACTATTTAAAACCAGCGAAGCCTTCATAGCTCTTGTGACTACTCACAACAGCATTCCGTAAGCGCATATATATCCATTATATCTGCACATACACTAAGACGATATCGCACATGAGGCGCTGTGTGTTTTCGTCTTTGTTTTCTTTATTTATATTATTACTGTGCTGTAATATATCTGTTTTTATTATCTTTATACTGTTATTATCTCTATGTTTGTTATACCTGGATTGTGACTTCACTTTGTTATACTTTAAGGTGATGTACATTTATAATTCATGCGCCGTAATATTATAGTGTTTTTTTTTTTTTTTTCGTTACAGAAGGACACTAGTACTACGAAGGTGGAGGGGGGCTCCTAACAGATCTTGAATCGGGGCCTAAGACGTTCAAGTTATTTCTCTGCAGCACCATTATAGCCACCTATTACACTTCATCTTCACCTATAACCTTTGCATTATTCCGTTTTGTAAAACTCTTCTCTATGGAGATCAGTGGCCTTGTAACCATAAAACTTTACTGGTACCTGTGTGTACTGGAACATATTGCACTCCAAGCAGCCTCCAATTTATACGTTATAAGAAATGCTCCAATTATTAGATGTCAACTCCGAACTTTTTAAAATATTTAAATATTTTTCTCAGTTTTCCAACTTAACGTACAGGTAGCTAGGCTTTAGAAGCATTTTTCCAAACTTGAATCATTTCCCTATAAAGAGAATTCTAAATAGCATATCTGACAGTTCAAAACCCTATTTAAACTATTAACAAATGAATGAGGTAAAACCAAAGCTGTACCTGCAATTGAGTTAAAAAACTAATCACAGTAAGTTTTCTGATCTTCAAATGTCTATGGCTTTATAAACAGCAAGGTCAAGAAAGGACATTTTAATAGAATGTTGAAGAAAATCACTTCTGATGAGACATGAGGCAGTATAACATGCAAAGTTGATCTACAGTCTAGCAAAAGGGCTCTCAAGAACCCCTTATCATTCGGCTCCTAGGTTGCTTCATTAATACTTTTGAAATTTCCCTGCATATTTTTCCAGTGTTTTCAAGCATCAGATTAATCTGAACCCAAGGGAAAATGGCTGGCTGTGAACTAGTTAATGGCAGAATGGTGTTATCCTGTCTTCTTGAACTCAGAAAATGCAAATTACTAGCAGGAAATGCTAAGACAAAACTGATGCATTTTTCTGATTACTTGGAATGTTGGGAACTTGGAGAGCTCATTGTATTTCATGACCTGACAGGGAAGGTCGAAGCCATCGGTGTGAGTTTCTGATTACATAAAGAAAAATAAAAACACCAGAGAATATATTAGCCATGTTCCCCTTATTTGGAAGACACAGATACTAATTGAAAACTTAGAGATCTGCCAAAGCATGGTCAAATATGCTGATCAATCTATTGAACCATCTACTCATGTTTTGTGCCTCAAGCAGCAGATGAAATGCTTTAATTTGAAAAAGGTTATTTTTTTTTAAACTTCTGAAAATAATATATTTTGGGACAGATTGATCAAACACTGGCATTTCCACCATTCTTTGAAATCTTCAGGGTTGCCAGAGGCTGCAACTAAATTATGATGAGGTGCAGGCCTTGTCATATATTAGGTGCATTCTCTGGCAGATCATGCACCAGAATGAAATCTATGGCAGCTTGAAGCCATCGTAGGGCGAGGGCGGCGCAATTACATTTATAAAGTTGACGACAGCATGTACTTGAACAACATCACATTTCAAAACTATGAGCATCATAACAGAAATGCTATAGTTATGAATATGCAACGATAACAGTGTCTACTCCTTTATCAAGGCTTTTTACTATATTGTGGAATTACATCTATTCAACTAGATGATAAAGCATGATCTATTCACCACTTTAGAATCTAATGCAGTCTAGTCCAGTGTACACCACTCCAGATTGACTCTCAGCATTGCATTTTAATTCCAGTGAACTTGGGATTTTAGTACTCAAAAACAATTTATATGTGCTGCTTCTTTCAAAACCCGGATTTGTGAACTTGTAAGGGCTATTGCTTTGGATATGAGCTGTTTTTCATCTTGAAAACTTCCACTTCTTTTTAACCACTTTTTGACAGAAGAGTAACCTAACCCCACTGCTTAGACTACCATTGATAAACTATAATTTGTAGTGATACTTAAAGGATGTTTTTCCCTACATTTTCCCTGCCACTATAAAAGAAATTAAGAAATGCTGATGCCCTCAGAAATGAATGGCATGTCTATATACAGTAATACTTGAAAGTTTGTGAACCCTTCATTTTTTTTTTTTAGATATTCTGCATAAATGAGTCAAAATATTAGACTTGGTAAGCTATTTATTTATTGATTGATGAAAATGATCCAGTACCACATGCCTGTGAGTGCCTTTACAATTAGCAGATAATTTGATGGTGGAATTTGAGGTGTTTTCAGTCATTGGAATGGCAAATCATGTTTTAGCGGCCATACTGTTTTATTTGACTTGCAAGTATCTCTGAAAGTGTGATCTTCACAACACATGTTTGTGGAAGTATATCATGGCACAAACAAAGGAGATTTTTATTGACCTCAGAAGAATCGTTGTAGATGCTCATTATGGTTAAAAAAGGTAATAAAACCATCTTTAAAGTTTGTGCTCCACCAGTCTACAGTCAAATTGTGCACTATACAAATGTAGGAACTTTACTATTACCCTCTCCAGGACTGGTCAACTAACAAAGATCTTGCCAAGAGCAAGCAAAATAATAGTCTGAGAGGTTAGATAAGAAACTCAAAGTAGCCTCTAAGCAAATAAAGACCTTTCGCACACTAGCTGATGTTAATTGTCAGGATCATAACTTAGCATGTGAGCTTAAAGGATCACCCAGATTTTAACGTCAGCTTCCAATTCTGTTACTTTGTGCCACAGGGTTACACTAAATTTAGCTATCTGACATTTAAATCTAAGGGATATTAGCTGCCACCACTTGTCATATTAGGCAGACAAGACGCCTTAACCTAGATAACTAACAATTACAACTCAAACCCACTATGCACGCTACCATTGACAGGGTTGATATACAAATATGTAATGCTTCTTCAAAATTTGTGAAATCATTGAGAACACAAGAAGGCTTTTATTAAGGTGAAGTTTTAATATCCACAGAACAGTGTATACAAAACTGCCGTTATCAAATTATAAATATTTAATTACATACAAATATAATTCTCTAAATAACAGTTGGAAAATAAAAATAGATAAAAGAAATGGAACTCAAAATGTTACTAGACAGTAGAAGTCTGGTTGCCTGTGGGTAGCATAAAAGTCACCAAATCATTAAAGAGTTGTCTCTCAATGAAATGGCAATTTGCTGCAGGAACACACACCTTAAGAAGGTCTGCAGATTCCACTACTAACCCCCTTCCTTTGATGTCATGGCGAGGGCAGTGTGTAAGCTAATAGTCTTTTATGACAGAGTGTTGTGAGGTCAATTTAACAAAGGTTTTGGCTCATAATTTGTCCACTAAGATATATATTCTTTTGGGCATCATAGCTACTTCATACTACCTTCATCCAACCTGTCACAATGTCCCGCACATGTACAAATCAAACATAGAATGGTTAGAGGCAGTTCCTTAAAGGATAACTGTCACATTTAGACCCAAATTTCAGTTTTCATATATGTAGTTACTAATATGATAATATTCCTGAATCAATAACTATTAGACTTACTTACCCCTTATTTAATAAGATTCAGCCCTCTATCTGGTAGACGGAAGGAGCATAGCAACCTGATTTTATCTCAGGTAACAATAGCCAATACTGGGGACTTTTAGGTGGCTTTTAGGGGTTATTTATTAAATAATCAGAAATTAAAACAGGGCCAACAAGGTGATATTAACCACCAAAATCCAATAATAAAAAAAAAAAAAATTGACAGTTATACTTTAATTATTATATCTTACAGAGCCCTGATTCAAGTGACATTAAAACAAGTAATGCAGGTAAGTCCAACCTAAGGAAGCACACTGCCAAAATATGTATTAGGTCCAGTATTTCTTTGATGAATCTGTATAGGTTTTTAGACATGACCCCTTCTGCAGGTTAGTTAAGGTATCCTCAGCATGACCTTTCAAATGGCACCACCAGGTCTTGGGGGTTTTGAGGAAACTCATATTTTAGTATCAGGTTTTTATTGGGGGGGGGGGGGGGGGTTGTATGTCTGTGTGAAGTTGTTCTGCTTCCATGTTTTTTGTTTAGGCAGACCTTGTGTTCAGGGTAGGGGGGTTCTACTATTCATTTTGATATATATAACACTAAATTAATGTTCATGAGTCCACCATCAGATGGACACTGAGCAACAATGGTGTGCATGGCAGGATTGCAATTAGAAAGCTGCCGCTTTGTAAAAAGAACATTGCTGCCCATTTGTAACTTACTAAAGGTCACCTGGACAAGCCTTGCTTATAAAAAACGCAAGGTGTGCCTAAGTTTATTTTGTGTATTGTCCTCTTAGAGCACCCGATTAACAGTACACTAGTGCTACATTCTAATATATATATATATATATATATATATATATATATATATATATATATATATATTTTTTTTTATTTATTTTTTTTTTTTGAGGATTTGATTTGGAAAAACATCTTATGGGTGCCATAATGGCTATCTATATCAATGGTCAGTAAGAAATGTTTTATACCCAGGCCTGTATCCAAGGCAAGGTAGCATCCAATGTGTCCAATTTTTGTCGGACTGAATATTGACTAGCTATTTACCTGGACTCACCTGTCAGCATGTGGCAGTAATTATTAACAAGGGATCAGTTGGTTGTGTATATCCAGATTATGAATCTGGCAATGACCTCACAGTACTATAATGGAGAACATTTAATGGGGTTTCCACTATTTTACAAGTGATGGACAATCCTCATGATGATTATTTGATTGGGGGGATTCGATACCCCGCACCCCAGCTTATCAGCTGTGAATGGGATATAAGACAGCCGATCAGACAGTAATGACCTATCCTGAGGATCGGCCAATATTTGTAAAATCCTGGACAACCCCTTTTAACTAAGTCAAGACTGCTAGACTAGCTGGAAATAAAAGTATATTACCACTTTGCCCTTTGGTGTAACTAGGAAATGCCTGTGGGGCATGTGCTGTGGATGCTAGGTGCCAACAAGCTATTCCACTAGTTACAGGGCTAGGACAGCAAATTTAGTTGTCCTGACAGAAGGAAAGATTAATTATAACTTAGCCACATCTCATATTTAATATAGTGTGTCCAATAACTGAAAATGCGTAACAAATGGAAATCCATGGTAAAGTTGTCATAGTCTCAACTGCATAATGGTGCAACATATCTATTGTATGTAGACCAATTTGGATATGGCGTCAGCAGAGATTTACACTGCAATCAGATATGTTCTCTACTTGCAAATTTGATATTACAAACTCTGACGTTTTCTTTCCAGTTTTCCTGGTACATTAAGTTTGACTTGTTCTCTAATTCTCAGAGGCTTATAAATATATGTATATTTTTAAACCCAAAGTGTGAAGCACCTAATTAATGAATCTGGCTTTGAACAGATGGAATGTTTTATTCATTGTGTGTGTTTTTTTCTTGTTCTACCCCGTTCAGTGTAACTACCAGTTGAAATCCTTATAATTAAACCCTTTTGCATTTTAGTCGATGGGGTGTTTTAATGAGATGAGAAAGGGGTCATGATCATTACCTGCAGAGAATGATTTTTTTTGTGATGTAGTGATATGGAACAATGGAAATGTAACATTTCAAATGTGTAAAAATAATGGAATAGCAAAAAAAGGCGATATGAGGAGTGAACAGATAGAGATAAGAAATAAACAAAAGTCAGTGCTACTTGGTAATATGACAAGGGTTTAGAAAAAATTTAAATGCATGTTATTATTATATCCAAGCCTATACCTTGACATGAAAAGAATAGTGTGTAACAGAGTTTGTGTATCTTTGCGTTTGTTGCATAACCTTATTTTATTTTACACCTTTTCCCAGCCTATGGGTAGTTTTCTTGTATATTAAATGCAGCCACAAGAATAAAAATAATGAAGGGTAACAACTTACTTATTAGTTAGTGTTGTGATTTTGATTAAATCCTGTTTTTTAAATCAGATACCATTTGTATTGACATCTGTTTTGATCCTACTATAGTTTAAGCAGGGGCATAGCTGGGGGAGGGGCAAAATCCATGTATACAGGGTTAGAGCAGCAAACTGAATATTTCATATAGGATAAATGAATAACAGTGGTGATACATTTTATCATCCAATGACATGCTGCCACCTTTCCTGTGATGTGCAAATGAAAAGAAATGTACAAAAACAATCCAAACTTGTCATGATATGGCATTTGGCATCTGATCCTAGACCTTCCTTAGATAATTGGATTGCAATACAGGAATGGACCAAACAAAAATGAACGTATTGTGTAATGTGACTTTCTGTAGTGCTGTAAAAGCTGGTCCAGTGAGAGTTTCACTGCACAAGTACATCATACACCATGGAGTAATACAATACAACCTTTAGAATATTTGGCTCTTTATGTTTTTCATTTCGGCAGTATTATTCCATTGAAAATTAAATGCAAAGGGGCACATTTATTAAGATAAAGCCCCATAACTGGCGAAGGATCAGCCGGAGTTATGAAGAAGCGCAGGCTAGAGTTGAGCGAACACCTGGATGTTCGGGTTCGAGAAGTTCGTACAAACTTCACGAAAATGTTTCGGTTTGGGATCCGAACTCGACCTGAACTTGACCCCAAACCCCATTGAAGTCAATGGGGACCCGAACTTTTGGGCACTAAAAAGGGTGTAAAATAGCCCAGGAAAGGGCTGGAGGGCTGAAAAAGGCATCAAAATGTAGGTAAACCCCCTGCAAACAAATGGGGATAGGGAAATGACTTAAAATAAAATAAATAAAAATTAACCAATATCAATTGGCAACTTGGAGGAGGAAGTGGAATAGGAGGTTGGGGTGGCATCAGGTGGGAATGCTATGGGAATTGAAGTTCTCATCACAGCTAAAAAGGATTCATGTAAGCCTGCTGTGCCACAGGCCTCATTCACAGACTCAGGGCCATGGCAACCATACATAGGAGTTGAAGTTCACATAACAGCCAAGAAGGAGTCATGTCTGCCAGCAGTGTCACAGGCTTCACTCACAAACTCAGGCCAATGGCAACCATACATGGGAGTTGAAGTTGTCATCACAGCCAAGAAGGAATCATGTCTGCCTGCAGGGCCACAGGCCTTATTCAAACATTCAGGCCCACGGGACCCACGGGAGTTACAATCATGCCAAATCAGTACTGGTTTCACCCAGCAGTGCCACAGGCCTCATTTACTAATTCAGGAGGACCATGGCACCCGCAAAGAGGAGAGCGGTCCGTTAACAGCAACACAGGCCTTAGGTTAATCTGCAATGAACAGGCCATTATCATTTATGTAGGCCCCTGACACCAAGATAGAGGAGAGGTCATTTGAAAGTAAAAAGAGTTTAATGTCTCCCACCAAGACAGCAAGCAATTATGTGAAATATAGGCCCCTGACACCCAGACAATGGGGCGGTCATTTGACAGTAAAAAGAGTTTAATGTCTCCCACCAATGCAGTAAGAGATTAAACAAAATATAGGCCCCTGACAACCAGAAAATATAGAGGTCATTTGACAGTATAAAGAGTTTAATATCTCCCACCAATGCATCAAGCAATGAAACTAAATATAGCCCCTTGGCAACCAGACAATGGTGCGGTCATTTGACAGTAAAAAGAGGTTAGTGTCTCCCACCAATACAGCAGGCGACGAAACAAAATATAGGCCCCTGACAACAAGACAATGTAGAGATCATTTGACAGTATAAAGAGGAAAATGTCACCCAACAAAGCAACAAATGATTAAAGGCCCCTGACACCCACACAATGGGGCAGTAATTTGACAGTAAAAGGAGTTAAATGTCTCCCACGAAGACAACAAATGATTAAACAACATATAGGCCCCTGACACCCACGCAATGGGGCAGTCATTTGACAGTAAAAAGAGTTAAATGTCTCCCACCAACACAGCAAGTAAGTAAACGAAATATAGGCCCCTGACACCCAGACAGAGTAGAGGTCATTCGACATCAAAACGAGGATAATGCCACCCACCAAAGCAACAAGAGATTATCTGAAATGTAGGCCCCTGGCCCCCAGACAGAAGAGAGAGGTCCCATAGCAGCAAAACAGGCATCATGTTACGCACCAATAGAACAGGCCACTTTCAGTCATTTGGGCCCCAGCACCCAGACAGAGGAGAGAGGTCCCATAGCAGCAAAACAGGCATCATGTTACCCACCAATGAAACAGGCCACTTTCAGTAATTTAAGCCCCAGCACCCAGAAAGAGGAGAGAGGTCCCATAACAGCAAAATAGGAATTATGTTACCCACCACTGGAGAAGGCCACTTTCAGTTATTTAGGCCCCAGCACCCAGACAGAGGAGAGAGGTCCCATAGCAGCAAAACAGGCATCATGTTACCCAACAATGGAACAGGCCACTTTCAGTTATTTAGGCCCCTGACACCCAGAAAGAGGAGAGGTCATTTGACAGCAAAAAAAGGTTAATGTCACGCGCCAAAGCAGCAGGCGATTAGCTGAAATGTAGGGACCTTGGCACCCAGACAGAGGAGAGGTTCATTCAACTTGGTATTGCCCCCAAAAACAATTAAAAAAAGAGGATTCAATAAAGAAGTGCCCTGGAGTACAAGAATGTACGGTTGAGGGCGAGGTAGTTATAAATGTCTATTCTGCACAAGGGATGGACAGGTCCTGTGGGATCCATGCCAATGTCATTTTTATGAACATCAGCTTGTCCACGTTGGCTGTGGACAGGTGGCTACATTTGTCTGTGATGACGCCCCCTGCCGTGCTAAATACACATTCAGACAATACACTGGTCGTAGGGCAAGCCAGCACCTCCAAGGCATAAAGGGCTAGCTCTGGCCATGTGGACAATTTGGGGACCCAGAAGTTGAATGGGGCAGAACCATCAGTCAGTACGTGGAGGCATGTGCACACGTGCTGTTCCACCATGTTGTTGAAATGCTGCCTCCTGCTAACACGTTCCCTATCAGCTCGTGGTGCAGTTAGCTGTGGCGTGGTGACAAAACTTTTCCAAATCTCGACCATGCTAACCCTGCCTTCAGAGGAGCTGGCCGTGACACAGCTGCGTTGGTGACCTCTTGCTCCTCCTCTGCCTTCGCCTTGTGCTTCTACTTGTCACCCCTGTGTCAGTTGGGAATGCTCTCAGGAGCGCGTCTACCAGCGTGCACTTGTACTCGCACATTTTCCTATCACACTCCAGTGCAGGAAGTAAGGTGGGCGCATTTTCTTTGTACCGGGGATCCAGCAGGGTGGCAACCCAGTAGTCCGCATACGTTAAAATGTGGGCAACTCTGCTGTCATTGCCCAGGCACTGCAGCATATAGTCGCTCATGTGTGCCAGGCTGCCCAGAGGTAAGGACAAGCTGCCCTCTGTAGGAGGTGTATCGTCATCGTCCTCCGTTTCCCTCCAGCCACGCACCAGTGATGGGCCCGAGCTGCATTGGGTACCACCCCGCTGTGAACATGCTTCATCCTCATCCTCCTCCACCTCCTCCTCATCCTCGTCCTCCAGTGATGGGCACTAGCTTGCCAAATTTGTACCTGGCCTCTGCTATTGCAAACAACCTCCCTCTGAGCCAGTTCTAAAAGACGGCCTGAAAGTGTTAGAAATGACCGCTCTTCCTCCTCCTCCTGGGCCACATCCTCTTCCATCATCGTTTTCTCAAGGAGACATAGAAGTGGTATAGTAACGCTGATAACGGCGTCATCGCTACTGGCCATGTTGGTGAGTACTCGAAACAGCGCAACAGGGCACACAGGTCTCGCATGGAGGCCCAATCATTGGTGGTGAAGTGGTGCTGTTCCGCAGTGAAAGTCACCCGTGAGTGCTGCAGCTGAAACTCCACTATGGCTTGCTGCTGCTCGCTGTTACGCTGTACAGGCCTACAGCGGCAGGATGTGAACGCCGGATGCGCGCACAGAAAGCCCGCACTTTATGTAGCAGCTCTGACATGCCAGGGTAGTTGTGAATGAATTTCTGTACCACCAAATTCAGCACATGCGCACATGAGTTTCAGAACAGCCTGCTGACGTTTCCCCGGGCTGTGCTAAAGTTGGTGGTGAAGGTCTGTAGCTGACCGTATGAGCAGGTGGAAGAAGAGGAGGAGGAAGCCGAGTAGGAGGAGGAGGCAACAGGAGGCAAAGAATGATGCCCTGCAATCCTTGGCGGCAGAAGGACATGCGCCAAACAGCTCTCCGCCTGGGGCCCAGCTGCCACTACATTTACCCAGTGTGCAGTTAGGGAGATATAGCGTCCCTGGCCGTGCTTACTGGTCCACGTATCTGTGGTTAGGTGGACTTTGCCACAGATGACGTTGCGCAGTGCACACTTGGTTTTATCTGATACTTGGTTGTGCAGGGAAGGCATGGCTCTCTTGGAGAAGTAGTGGCGGATGGGAACAACGTACCATGGGACAGCCACCACCATTAGCTGTTTGGCGCTAACCATGTCCACCAGCATGAATGACAGCATTTCAAAGCCAGTAGTTTAGAAATGCTGGCATTCAGGGCCAGGGATCGAGGGTGGCTAGGTGGGAATTTACGCTTTCTCTCCAAGGTTTGTATGATGGAGAGCTGAACACTGCCGTGGGACATGGTGGAGATGCTTGGTGACGGAGGTGGTGGTGTTGATGGCACATCCTCATTTTGCTGTGTGGCAGGTGCCAACATTCCTCCAGAGGTGGAGGAAGAGGCTGAGAAAATTTCTCCCCAGAAAAAAATCTATCCTTTGATGTACAGTATTAAACTTAGCCAGCCACAGCTTGAACCCCAGATTTAGGGGATTAGTATTTTGGCAATAGAATTTCACCCCAGAAAAAAAAAAAATCTATCCTTTTACAGACAGTATTACCCTTGGACAGCAACAGCTGGAACCCCAGATTTAGGGGATTGGTATTTTTGCAATTGAATTTAATCCCAGAAATAAAATCTATCCTTATATGGACAGTATTACACTTAGCCATCCACAGCTGGAACACCAGATTTAGGGGATTGGTATTTTGCCAATTGAATTTCACCCCTCAATAAAATATAGCAATTTATATCCTGTGTTTCAAGGTTTGACATTAAGTACAACCCTTGATGTAGCATATTGCAAAAAAAAGCCTACTATTAAACCCAAAAATGTATGTTGAACTTGGTGGCAGCTCAAAACATGTGCTGGTGCACCAAAAGATCACAAAATGTCCGCCAATCACCCCAGAAAAAAGTGACAGAAAAAATGCTCTGGGCATCCTAAAAACCAGTGAGCAATGAACTAACAGAAGTTGAATCATTCACAGCTGTAGATCGATCACTTCATTAAGTGATTTTGCTGAATTGTCCCTGCCTAATCTCGCCCTCACAGCAGCTGCATCCTATCCTTACACTAATCAGAGCAGAGTGACGGGTGGCACTACGTGACTCCAGCTTAAATAGAGGCTGGGTCACATGCTGCACTTGGCCTATCACAGCCGTGCTATTAGTAGGCATGGCTTTGATGACTTCTTAGGGCAAGAAGTAAAATGCTAGCTTATTGGCTGCTGTGCAGCCCTTCAGAAAGCAGGAAGAAACAACGGACCGGAATCCAAACTTTTTTGAAAATGTTCGGGTCCGGGTCCCAAATATGCCAAAATTTGGTACAGACCCGAACTATACAGTACGGGTTCGCTCAACTCTAGCGCAGACCTCTCCATAATGTCGGCACATCCAGCACCAGTTATAAATGTAAGACAGCTTTTGAGTGGTCTTACATTTAGACAATTTTCTACACTTAAACCAGGTGTAGAAAATGGTAAAAGAGAGGGGCCCATCGGCCCATCCTCATCCCTGCCTACGTCACACCCACAATTTTTGACCTGGTGTGAGCGGGGAGAAGTCGCACATACTGTAGCACTAATATAAGCGTATTTCAGGAAAATAAATGACCCCAAAGTATTGTGCTTCTGTAGCAGTCAGCACAGAGAGATAAATCCATTGGATTATTTTATCTGCTAGTATAATAGTATATTGGTAGAATTAGATAACAGTATGACAGCTCTATTGTTCTCTTGGTAGGCCTAGATAAAGAAGCCCACAGAAGAGCATTACACTCATTGAATAATTCTCTATTCGAGTCATTCATTCGCCTTTCCTCTAACAAGGTTGTTAGTCGAGCTAAAAGTCCAAACAGAGGAGGAGATTAAAAGCTATAGACACATGGAAATTCAGTAAACACATATGTCACTAAACTGCTGATAATATATATATATATATATATATATATATATATATATAGGCACTTAGCTTTTTTTTTTTTTTGCATTGAGCTACCCTTTCTGTGCACGTAACAATCATTATACCTGTTTTTTATCTACTTCTACACTGTCAGTTCTTGCTCTGTGGGAGTTTGGTTCAGCTCTGCTCCTCCCTCCATACTACATAACCCCACCTACTCACTGTTAAACAGCCCTGGTCCCTTGCAGGTTTATGTAGAACCCACTCTCCTGGAGACCAGGTTCTACATGGACTTGCATGGGACCAGGCAAGTGAGATTTGATAAATCTCCCCCATAAAATCTCTGATCAGTAGCTGTAGGACTGAGAACTGGTGACCTTTGGCAGCTGCAATATTTCCCATCCTCACAGACAAGGCTCCTGCTCATTGACTCTGGTCTGTGTTGCTGGTATTGAACAGACAGCATCTGTGTCAACAAATCTGCAGATTTTACATTAGGGCAGCCTCCTCTGTATGAGCAGAGATAGGATCTCCTGTTTCTGAAGCCAGTATAATTATACACCAGTGTGCAGAGAGGAAGGTATGTGCCTACAGATTTATGCACATTGTAGGGGAAGAGGGCTAGCCCTGGCATGAACACTGGTTCCTGGCACATGGGCAGTATACAGACACTAGAGGCACACTCCCTAGAGCAAATGGTATTAGCTACATGCACCCTGTCTGACATCCAGCCTGATGGATTTCTATAAAAGTTAACAGAGCAGCTTGCTATGCATAGAAAGCACATGCTAGCTGCAAAGCTAAAATTGTACAAAAATTTTAAACATAGTCAAATGGCGTAATCATTATTTCCACATTATAAATGCAATGGGGAAAAAAGTTGATGAAGGTGCCCATAGCCTTTAAACAGTCAGGACAGGAAGTAGAATATATGGAGTGACTTCAAAAAATATCTAGGAAATTATCCACCAGTTTTTTTGTATTTAAAAAAATCACATAGAATAATATAGGCTGTTAATGTGATAATAAAAATAAATGATTGTAGTGTCCCTTTAATGGGATCTTGTCACATTTAAAATAAAGTCAATCAGGTAGACAGAATGTTATGCAGCCGGAGGAGGTTATGCATGTTTTTGGATTCAGAAGATTCAGAATAACGTACAGTATTTTCCACTTTACAGGATGCACTTTTTTTCAGACAAAAGTTGGGGAAAAATTCAAGTGCATATTATAAAATGAATATTAGTGAGTTGCTTCAAGATGAGCGAGCACTTTCAACACCGGCACTGTATTGTTATATATTTATTCAGGTAGAAATATAAAATAAAAATTAAAAACAATAAAACAATGTAAGAATATTCCCAGATTGTATATGATCTAAAGTAGATATATAGTTAATATTAATGTGCATAACCCATTAAAAGTCCATCTGTATATGGCAATATATCCTCACTTCTTATAAATTTTGCTCCAATCACTCTGCATTCAAATCAGAGTCCACAATGTTGGATCAATAGTGTCACAGACCACCGTAAATTTAAATAAAAGATTGTAACATCAATTGAAATAAGCAGAATATTTTGTATCCAATGTGCTATTTGGGGGATATCCGATAATATTATGGCTCAAAATCGGCAATGTAGTTTACAGTCTTTCTCCTTGTATTCCACCAATAGTTAAGTGTTGCGTAAATCAATTAATCACTTGCTCCTCAACGTCCTCCTTTATAAGTGGCTATATGCCATTAGATCAACAACCAATTATTTGAGAGTCCACTGTAATAGGTTATATGATAACCTTACCTGACTTTTTGTAGAATGCCCGTAGTCTTATTCAGCAAGGGGCGAGCGGCGCGGGAGTACACTCCAGCGTCTCGCGTCGCACACCTTAGACCAGCGGCGTCACAATATCACTAGTTATCGCGGTCAGGTTTTACCTGATTGATTCGAGATGCGCATTCCTTACACTGGTTAAAATGATCCTGTAGCTTGCGTAAGGATTATAAGACTTGATAGATCAAAGCATGGCCATGCGTAATGTCAATAGTGAAGGTCTTTATTCATTGATGGGCGCTTCTCATTACCAGATGCGATTCGGGATGTTCTCCACCCCTTCCTCAGGGGTTAAGCGTCTATCAGCACACCTCCACCTTTTTATAGTCCATTAGGTCTGATAAAAGATCCGGTGACTGGAATAAAGGAGTGCGATACTCTATTGCAATTTTCTTGCGATATTGATGCGTCTTTTATTCAACAGTTGCGTTTTTTAGAATATACATGCCTTAGATTTCGATCATCCCTTGTAATACATATTTTTATCACTACACCATCACAATGGTAGAAATTACACAAATGATCATACATATAAGTGCAATTCCAGCTATAAGCTCATATATCTCATTATAGATCATTTTATCAACCTACATAGTGATATTGTGTCTACTATGACAAGGATGTGTTATAGGCAGATTGAATAAAACTGACATACTGATAGACCTAAGTTCGTATTGGTTTTGTTCTAATCAGTATTGTTATATCTTATAGGGAATGAGATCTAAATGTGGGATCAAAACTAACATTGTTAATACAAATCTGATCAGAGGTAAGTGTTTCTTCTGTGAATATTATGTAATATTAAACCATCTGTATTAGTAGTGTCAGATGGTTAAGTAAATGTAGAAAATGGGTCCTATCGAAAATGACTGTTGGGGAATATGGTGGTTTGAAGTCGGGGGTGGGAGTTCCTACTCCGAGGGAAGGTCACAGTGCCGATAAACGGCCAGACATGTGACTTTCCGTCAGAGACGGGACAGCCAACCTACAAAAAACCAAAGATTCTAGATCTGAGCTGAGTCCTGCTGGTAGATGGGATCCAAATTCATAGATATGTTTTAATTCTGTTATGGACATCTTCTTGATGTAATTACCGCCTCTCAAGTGTTTATTAACTTTTAAAGACAACATTTGACAGATCTTTATTATGCATTTCTTTATAGTGTTTCGAGAGTGAATGTTTTTCGTAAACTTTTTTGGTGTTGGATATGTGTTCCCTTATTCTCGTTTTCAATATTCGTTTTGTCCTGCCTACATTCTGGCGATTACAGGGGCACTGGATTAAATAAATCACACCTGAGGAATTACAGGTCAAGCAGTCCTTAATCTCCCAAACAAAGGAATTTTGAGTTTAATGTACTTTTAATGTTTTACGTGCTTGACTACTTGATCTACAATCTATGCACCTCCCACATTTAAAGAATCCATTTAAGTTAGTAAAAGTCCCTAGGTTAATTTTCATAGATCTCCTCTCTTTAATTGATGGAGCTATCTTGAGTCCTAAGTTTGGCGCTTTTGTGAACACTATCTGAGGTGCATTGGGTAGTTGGTGTCTTATTACCTTATCACTCAGGATGTGATGCCAGTGTCTGGTTATGATGTTACTGACTCTCATATGGTTGCTGTTAAAGGGAACCTGTCACCGGGATTTTGTGTACAGAGCTGAGGACATGGTTTGCTAGATGGCCTCTAGCACATCCACAATATCCAGTCCCCATAGCTCTCAGTGCTTTTATTGTGTAAAAAGAACGATTTGATACATATGCAAATGAACCTGAGATGAGTCCTGTCCCTGGACTCTTCTCAGGGGCAGGACTCATCTCAGGTTCATTTGCATATGTATCAAATCGTGTTTTTTTTACACAATAAAAGCACACAGAGCTATGGGGACTGGATATTGTGGATGTGCTAGCAGCCATCTAGCAAACCATGTCCTCAGCTCTGTACAAAAAATTCCGGTGACAGGTTCCCTTTAAAGGGTAGAACTATTTTGATATCCTTAGTTGAATTTTCTTGTTCATTTCCTTCCTTATTTTTCTCTACAAATAATGTATGTCTTTCCATTTTTCTCACCTTATTTAAAGCTTCTTCTAAAATTGTTGCTGGATATTTTTTATCTAAAAATTCTGACTTGATTTTAGCTGCCTCCTCCTCAAATTTTTGTAACTCCGTGCAGTTCCTTTTAATTCTACGGAATTGGCCAGATGGGACATTTGTCAACCATCTGGGTAGATGGCAGCTATTAAAAAGAATGAAACTATTTTTAGTGGTTGGCTTTTGGTAGGTGCTACAAAAGTAACGATTCCCTTCTTTTTTTATTAACAAGTCCAGAAATTCTATTTCTTCCTTTGTATTGGATGAGAACTCTAGATTTAAGTTATTATTATTGATCTCTTCCCAAAATTTGGTTAGTTCCATCTCTCCCTTTTTCCAAATAAAGATCACGTCATCCATATAGCTCCGCCATAGGGCCATATCCGCCCCCAGTCTGGGCGCGATGTGGGACGATTCTGGTCCCCATGGCGGTGCCCCGTTTCTGTAAATAATACTCTCCTTCAAAATAGAAGCAATTATGTTGTAAGATATATTGGATCCCTTCAAGTACAAAATTGATTTGTGGACTTTTAAATGAACTGTTTGTAACTAGTTGTTGTTTAACTGCTTTTAGTCTATGTTGATGGTCAATGACCGTATACAGGGACTGGATTTTAAGGGTCCCCATAATCCAACTGGAGTTGACTTCCAGTTCCTCAAGGATCCGGATTATCTGTGTCGTATTCCTAAGGTAAGTTTTGGTATTCTTTACCAGTGGTTGGAGTAGGATGTCGATATATCTAGATAGATTTGAAGTAATGGATACTATCTCGGACACTATAGGGCATCCGGGAGGGTCCTCTAGACTTTTATGAACCTTGGGTAGACAATAGAAGGCAGGTAACCGTTTTTCTGTACCCAAGATAAAGTCTGACTCCTGTTATTAAAACAATCCCTTGTTCAACACCTCTCTTACAAAAATCTTCCAAACTGTGGTTGGATTCTTGAATAGGCTAGGAATAATTTAACCAAATATGAAGTCCATGCCATTAAACAATTACAGAAAGATAACAGTATCACCATACACAACATTTAGATCTCATTCCCTATAAGATATAACAATACTGATTAGAACAAAACCAATACGAACTTAGGTCTATCAGTATGTCAGTTTTATTCAATCTGCCCATAATACATCCTTGTCATAGTAGACACAATATCACTATGTAGGTTGATAAAATGATCTATAATGAGATATATGAGCGTATAGCTGGAATTACACTCATATGTATGATAATTTATGTAATTCCTACATCCCGAAATGCATCTGGTAATGAGAAGTGCCCATCAATGACTAAAGACCCGATCTATCAAGTCTTATAATCCTTACGCAAGCTACAGGATCATTTTAACCAGTTTAAGGAATGCGCATCTCTAATCAATCAGGTAAAACCTGACCGCGAAATCTAGCGATATTGTGACGCCGCTGGTCTGAGGTGTGCGACGCGAGACGCCGGAGTTCCGCACCGCTCGCCCCTTACTAAATAAGACTACGGGCATTCTACGAAAAGTCAGGTAAGGTTATCATATAGCCTACTACAGTGGACTCTCAAATAATTGGTTGTTGATCTAGTGGCATATAGCCACTTATAAAGGAGGACTTTGAGGAGCAAGTGATTAATTGATTTACGCAACACTTGACTATTGGTGGAATACAAGGAGAAAGACTGTAAACTACATTGCCGATTTTGAGCCATAATATTATCGGATATCCCCCCCAATTAGCACATTGGATACGAAATATTCAGCTTATTTCAATTGATGTTACAATCTTTTATTTAAATTTACGGTGGACTGTGGCACCGTTGATCCAACATTGTGGACCCCGATTTGAATGCAGAGTGATTGGATCAAAATTTATAAGAAGTGAGGATGTATTGCAATATACAGATGGACTTTTAATGGGTTATGCACATTAATATTAACTATACATCTACTTTAGATCATATACAATCTGGGAATATTCTTACTTTGTTTTATTGTTTTATTGGTTTTAATTTTTATTTTATATTTCTACCTGAATAAATATATAACAATACAGTGCCAGTGTTGAGAGTGCTTGCTCATCTTGAAGCAATTGATACTTACTTTACAGAGCTGTTAGCACCCTACATAGTCACTAGGTAGTGAGCCAACCACTCCGCTACTTTCGAATATTAGTGAGTACTTCCTTTATTGAAGTGCTCACTAACATACATGAGGCATTGGGTGTGGTCTGGTGACTGTATCGCTGGTTGTACTCACCACTCCCTCATCTTCTTCATGCGTTATTGCAAGTTTCACGCATTACAATCTGATGCTGTGCAACAACAAGCCCCAGTGCAGTGCGGTCATGAAGAAGAAAAGGGAGTGGTGAATGCAGGAAGAGCGGCTGGATGTGCAGAGTGGCGGTGCTGTCAGAAGCATTAGTGGTAAGTGGATTTAGTTATTTTTGTTGCGATCTAAGGTCTGATATGGGGGTTTGATATTGGGTCTGATCTGAGGACTGATGTAGATTGTGGGTATAATTTGTGAGTCTGATGAAGATTAGAGGGTCTGATCTAAGGTCTGATGAAACATATTCTGTTCAGATTTTTCACCTTTAATACCTAAGTGCATTTTATAAAGAAACAAAAAATTTACTTTTTAAAATCACTTCTCTTTCTGACTTTAGGAGTCCAATTGGCAGCCCTAATCAGTGATATTGATAAATTGCAAGTTTTATTACATCTTTTCCCACAAAACTATATATTAATCTGTTCAACTCATATAGCCCTGCAACATGTCGCCTAGAGAATGACTGCATTTTCCTCATGACAGGTTCTCATTCCAAAAGTTTCAATTGGAAAAGAAAGAGCTGATAAAAGTATCTGACATCAGAGTCCCTTCATTTTCTTAAGTTTTGTGTTCTTACTTGTGTCCAGCCCTGAAATAACTGGTTGTGTTTTTTCATGGAGGTCACTGTAATAAATCTCAGAAGATTTGCCACTTTGCAGTTTTTTAACATAGAATCCCATGAAAGCAAAATGAGCCTCTGAATGCCAGTTTTGAACTTATTTCCCTTTTATATTTCTTAAACAGTATTTTACAGGAGGTACAGACCTTCACCAACTGAATACAGGCTCTAATACCTTTCTTTACCTACTGTATGTATGCTGATAAGACAATTTTTTTCTGTGACCTACAAATTATTTCCTTTCAAATGGAATAATTTTTAAACATAAAACTTCTGGCTTTACTTAGTTAAACTCCAATGCTGCTTGGACAGCTCACTAGCTGCTATTTGCCCCTGTGATGTCACAGCCATATAAAAAGCCTCCCCATGGCTGGTCTCCGCCATTTTACAGTGAACTTAGTACAGGGAGAGACGTTGCAGGTAGTGTTGAGCGAACAGTTCGAGCATAGTTCGGGTTCATACCGAATTTTGGGGTGTTCGGAACACGGACCCGGACCCGAACATTTTCAAAAAAGTTCTGGTTCGGGTCCGTTGTTCGGCAAATTCTTCCCGCTTTCAGAAGGGCATTTATTTTCTTGAAATACGCTTATGTTAGTGCTATGTGCGACTTCTCCCCGCTTACACCAGGTCAAAAATTGTGGGTATGACGTAGGCAGGGAAAAGGATGGGCCGATGGGCCCATCTCTTTCACCATTTTATACACCTGGTTTAGGTGTAGAAAATTGTCTAAATGTAAGACCACTCAGAAGCTGTCTTACATTTATAACTGGTGCTGGATGTGCCGACATTATGGAGAGGCCTGCGCTAGAGTGTACCAAATTTTAGCGCGTTTGGGATTTCTTCCCGCTTTCTGAAGGGCTGCACAGCAGCCAATCAGCTAGCGTTTTACTTCTTGCCCTAAGAAGCCATCACAGCCATGCCAACTAATGGCATGGCTGTGATTGGCCAAGCGCAGCATTTGACCCAGCCTCTATTTAAGCTGGAGTCACGTAGCGCCGCACATCACACTGCTCTGATTAGTGTAGGGAGAAGACGCAGCTTCTGTGAGGGCGAGATTAGGGAGAAAGTCAGCAAAAGCACCAAATGAAGTGATCGATCTACAGCTGTGAATGATTCAACTTCTGGTAGTTAATTGCTCACTGTTTTTTAGGCTGCCCAGAGCATTTTTCTGTCACTTTTTTCTGGGGTGATCCGCGGCCATTTTGTGACTTGTGGTGCACCAGAACAAGCTGCCACCAAGTCCATCAATACATAAATACTAGTTTTTTTTTTTTGCTATATCCTACATCAAGGGCTTGGCTGTGCATATTGTCACCCCTAGAAACTCAGGATAGCAATTTCTATATTTTATTAAGTGGTTAAATTCAATTGCTAAAATACCAATCACCTAAATCTGGTATTCCAGTTTTGGCTAGCCAATTGTAATACTGTCTGCTGTCTGGCAAAGGATAGATTATTTTCTGTGGTGAAATTCAATTGCCAAAATAGCAATCCACTAAATCTGGTGTCCCAGCAGTGGCTGGCAAAGGATAATAGCGTCCGGCAAAGGATATATTTTGTTCTGGGGTGAAATTAAACAGCCAAAATAGCAATACCATAAATCAGTGGCTTCAGCTGTGGCTGGCCAAGTTTAATAGTGCCCTTCAAAGGATATATTTTGTTCTGGGGAGAAATTCAATTGCCAAATTAGCAATACCATAAATCAGTGGTTTCAGCTGTAGCTGGCCAAGTTTAATAGTGTCCGGCAAAGGATGTATTTTGATCTGGGGTGAAATTCAATTGAACAAATAGCAATATCCTGAATCTGGTGTTCCAGCTGTTGCAGGCCTAGTTTAAATCTGTCCGTAACAGGGTATATTTTTTTCTGGGGTGAAATTTAATTGCCAAAATAGCAATACCCTCAATCTGGTGTTCCATCTGTGACTGGACAATTTCCCTAGTGTCCGTCAAAGGATATAATATTTTCTGGGGTGAACGTCAGTAGCAAAAATAGAAATACAGAAAATCTGGTGTCCCAGCAGTGGCTGGCCAAGTTTAACAGTGTCCGGCAAAGGATATATTTTGTTCTGGGGTGAAATTCAATTGTCAAAATAGCAATCCCCTAAATCGGGTGTCCCAGCAGTGGCTGGCAAAGTATAATAGTGTCCGGCAAAGGATATATTTTGTTCTGGGGTGAAATTCAATTGGCAAAATAGCAATCCCCTAAATCTGGTGTCCCAGCAGTGGCTGGCAAAGTATAATAGTGTCCGGCAAAGGATATATTTTGTTCTGGGGTGAAATTCAATTGCCAAAATAGCAATACCCTGAATCTGTTGTTCCAGCTGTTGCAGGCCTAGTTTAAATCTTTCCGTAACAGGGTATATTTTTTTCTGGGGTGAAATTAAATTGCCAAAATGGCAATACCATAAATGAGTGGTTTCAGCTGTGGCTGGCCAAGTTTCATAGTGTCCTGCAAAGTATATATATATTTTTTTTCTGGGGGGAAATTAAATTGCCAAAATAGCAAAACCATAAATCAGTGGTTTCAGCTGTGGCTGGACAAGTTTCATAGTGTTGTGCAAAGGGTATATTTTTTTCTGGGGTGAAATTCAATAGCCAATATAGCAATACCATAAATCAGTGGTTTCAGCTGTGGCTGGTCAAGTTTCATAGTGTTGTGCAAAGGGTATATTTTTTTCTGGGGTAAAATTCAATAGCCAAAATAGCAATACCATAAATCAGTGACTTCAGCTGTGGCTTGCCAAATTTCATAGTGCCCTGCAAAGGATATATTTTGTTCTGGGGTGAAATTCAATTGCCAAAATAGCAATACCATAAATCAGTGGTTTCAGCTGTGGCTGACCAAGTTAAATAGTGTACGGTAAAGATTATATTTTTTTCTGGAGTGAAATTCAATTGCCAAAATTGCAATACCCTGAATCTGGTGTTCCAGCTGTGACTGGACAAATTCCCTAGTGTCCGTCAGAGGATATATTATTTTCTGGGGTGAAAGTCAGTAGCAAAAATAGAAATACAGTAAATCTGGTGTCCCAGCAGTGGTTGACCAAGTTTAACAGTGTCCGGCAAAGGATATATTTTGTTCTGGGGTGAAAATCAATTGCAAAAATAACAATCCCCTAAATCTGGTGTCCCAGCAGTGGCTCGCAAAGTGTAATAGTGTCCGGCAAAGGATATATTTTGTTCTGGGGTGAAATTCAATTGCCAAAATAGCAATACCCTGAATCTGGTGTTCCAGCAGTTGCAGGCCTAGTTTAAAACTGTCCTAACAGGGTATATTTTTTTCTGGGGTGAAATTTAATTGCCAAAATAGCAATACCCTGAATCTGGTCTTCCAGCAGTTGCAGGCCTAGTTTAAATCTGTCCGAAACAGGGTATATTTTTTTCTGGGGTGAAATTCAATTGCCAAAATAGCACTACCATAAAACAGTGGTTTCAGCTGTGGCTGGCCAATTTTCATAGTGTCCTGCAAAGGATATATTTTGTTCTGGGGTGAAATGAATTGCCAAAATAGCAATACCCTGAATCTGGTGTTCCAGCTGTTGCAGGTCTAGTTTAAATCTGTCCGTAACAGGGTATATTTTGTTCTGGGGTGAAATTAAATTGCCAAAATAGCAATACCATAAATCAGTGGTTTCAGCTGTGGCTGGCCAAGTTTCATAGTGTCCGGCAAAGGATATATTTTGTTCCGGGGTGAAACTTAATTGCCAAAAAAGCAATACCCTGAATCTGGTGTTCCAGCTGTGACTGCACAATTTCCCTAGTGTCCGTCAAAGGATATATTATTTTCTGGGGTTAAAATCAGTAGCAAAAATAGAAATACAGTAAATCTGGTGACCCAGCAGTGGCTGGCCAATTTTAATAGTGTCCGGCAAAGGATTTATTTTGTTCTGGTGTGGTATTCAATTGCCAAAATAGCAATCCCCTAAATCTGGTGTCCCAGCAGTGGCTGGCAAAGTATAATAGTGTCCGTCAAAGAATATATTTTGTTCTGGGGTAAAATTAAATTGCCAAAATAGCAATACCCTGAATCTGGTGTTCCAGCAGTTGCATGCCTAGTTTAAATCTGTCCGTAACAGGGTATATTTTTTTCTGGGGTGAAATTCAATAGCCAATATAGCAATACCATAAATCAGTGGTTTCAGCTGTGGCTGGCCAAGTTTCATAGTGTCCGGCAAAGGATATATTTTGTTCCGGGGTGAAACTTAATTGCCAAAATAGCAATATACTGAATCTGGTGTTCCAGCTGTGACTGCACAATTTCCCTAGTGTCCGTCAAAGGATATATTATTTTCTGGGGTTAAAATCAGCAGCAAAAAAAGAAAAACAGTAAATCTGGTGTCCCAGCAGTGGCTGGCCAATTTTAATAGTGTCCGGCAAAGCATTTAATTTGTTCTGGTGTGGTATTCAATTGCCAAAATAGCAATCCCCTAAATCGAGTGGCTGGCAAAGTATAATAGTGTCCGTCAAAGAATATATTTTGTTCTGGGGTAAAATTAAATTGCCAAAATAGCAATACCCTGAATCTGGTGTTCCAGCAGTTGCATGCCTAGTTTAAATCTGTCCGTAACAGGGTATATTTTTTTCTGGGGTGAAATTCAATAGCCAATATAGCAATACCATAAATCAGTGGTTTCAGCTGTGGCTGGCCAAGTTTCATAGTGTCCGGCAAAGGATATATTTTGTTCCGGGGTGAAACTTAATTGCCAAAATAGCAATATACTGAATCTGGTGTTCCAGCTGTGACTGCACAATTTCCCTAGTGTCCGTCAAAGGATATATTATTTTCTGGGGTTAAAATCAGCAGCAAAAATAGAAATACAGTAAATCTGGTGTCCCAGCAGTGGCTGGCCAATTTTAATAGTGTCCGGCAAAGCATTTAATTTGTTCTGGTGTGGTATTCAATTGCCAAAATAGTAATCCCCTAAATCGAGTGGCTGGCAAAGTATAATAGTGTCCGTCAAAGAATATATTTTGTTCTGGGGTAAAATTAAATTGCCAAAATAGCAATACCCTGAATCTGGTGTTCCTGCAGTTGCATGCCTAGTTTAAATCTGTCCATAACAGGGTATATTTTTTTCTGGGGTGAAATTCAATAGCCAAAATAGCAATACCATAAATCAGTGGTTTCAGCTGTGGCTGGCCAAGATTCATAATGTCCTGCAAACGATATTTTTTTTTCCGGGGTGAAATTCAATTGCCAAAATAGCAATACCATAAAGCAATGGTTTCAGCTATGGCTGGCCAAGCTTCATAGTGTCCTGCAAAGAATATATTTTGTTCTGGGGTTAAATTCAATTGCCAACATAGCATTACCATAAATCAGTGGTTTCAGCTGTGGCTGGCCAAGTTTCATAGTGTCCTGCAAAGAATATATTTTGTTCTGGGGTGAAATTCAATTGCTAAAATAGCAATACCATAAATCAGTGGTTTCAGCTGTGGCTGGTCAAGTTTCATAGTGTCCTGCAAAGGATGTATTTTGTTCTGGGGTGAAATTCAATTGCCAAAATAGAAATACCATAAATCATTGGTTTCAGCTGTGGCTGGCCAAGTTTCATAGTGTCCTGCAAAGAATATATTTTGTTCTGGGGTGAAATTTAATTGACAAAATAGCAATACCCTGAATCTGGTGTTCCAGCTGTGACTGGGCAATTTCCCTAGTGTCCGTCAAAGGATATATTATATTCTGGGGTGAAAGTCAGTATCAAAAATAGAAATACAGTAAATCTGGTGTCCCAGCAGTGGCTGGCCAAGTTTAATAGTGTCCGGCAAAGGATATATTTTGTTCTGGGGTGAAATTCATTTGCCAAAATAGCAATCCCCTAAATCTGGTGTCCCAGCAGTGGCTGGCAAAGTATAATAGTGTCCGGCAAAGGATACATTTTTTTTCTGTGGGGAAATTCAATTTGCCAAAATAGCAATACCATAAATCAGTAACTTCAGCTGTGGCTGGCCAAGTTTCATAGTGTCCTCCAAAGGATATATTTTGTCCTGGGGTGCAATTCAGTTGCCAAAATAGCAATACCATAAATCAGTGGTCACAGCTGTGGCTGGCCAAGTTTCATAGTGTCCTGCAAAGGATATATTTTGTTCTGGAGTGAAATTTAATTGCCAAAATAGCAATACCATAAATCAGTGGTTTCAGCTGTGGCTGGCCAAGTTTAATTGTATCCGGAAAAGGATATATTTTGTTCTGGGATGAAATTTAATTGTCAAAATACCCTGAATCTGGTATT
This sequence comes from Bufotes viridis, assembly GCA_033119425.1. NCBI lineage: Eukaryota > Metazoa > Chordata > Amphibia > Anura > Bufonidae > Bufotes > Bufotes viridis. The sequence goes on from CM065590.1 coordinate 394,695,988, forward strand.
CCAGCTGTTGCAGGCCAAGTGCTAACCGCTTACCGACCGCCTAACACAGGATTGCGTCCTGCGGGCGGTCGGTCTATTCCTCCTTGACGCGCTCCTGGGTCCGGTGGAACGCAAGTGGAACGCACCGCCGGACTCAGGAGTGGTGAGTCACCAGCCTGCCAGCCAATGATCAGCGCTGGCAGGCTGGTGATTTTTAAAATCACCATAAAAAAGTGTAATCTAAGTTTTATTTATAAATATAGGGGTTTTATAAGGGATCTGTGCCATGTGCTGGGTCCTTTTCATCGGTTGGACCCAGCACAGAGCACAGATCCCAAGTAAGTGCACCAAACACTACACATCAGGCCCTGATCACCCCCCATCACCCTAATTAACCCCTTGATCACCTGTCAATACATAGTGAAAGGGAAAAAAGTGATCAGTGTCACTTTTGTGAACTGTCACTTTTTTTTTTTCACTACAATTGACTGTTAGGCTTAGTTTAGTTTAGGCCCCTTTGGTAGGTAGTTAGCGTTAGCGCCCTGCCCACCGCACCACAGTCACTGATTCGCTGATTAGCATAGCGCTAATCAGCGTTTGTACTTTTATAGTATCTGTAAAAGTGATCAGAACTGATCACGGTCAGATCTATAATAGTATTACTGTCACTTTAGTTCGCCCTCCACCACAAACGCAGTGTTTGCCCGATCAGGCCTGATCGGTCGCCCACACCTGCGTTCACCCACGCCTGCCCCGCCGCAGTGACAAAAAATTATTTTTTTTTTTATCACTGCACAATCACTTCACAAGCGCTGCGGCGATAAAAAAATCAGTTTTGATCTTTTTTATCAATCGCAGAGGCTTCTGTACTTCGCTACACTCCCATTTGTAAGACAGGCTTGCTTTTTTTCTTGGGTAGTCTCAGGGAATACCCCCTAAATTTAGTTGCCCAAATGTCAAACAAGGGGTATTCCTCTGAAGAGGCCTACAGGATTCTGACCCAGTTGGATGAGGAATGGGAACCCTCATCTGACGAATCTAGTGGGTCAGAATACGAACCTGTAGAGAGCAGTGGCAGTCTGACCCAAAGTTCGGACGAGGAGGTTGAGGTCCCTGATAGCACCAGGCGTACCCGGTCCCGTGTCACTAGACCGCAGGTAGCGCAGGATCAGTTTCAAAGGCAGCAGAGTGGGGCTGGCGCTGCCGGATTACGTGGTGAGGCATACACCAGCAGCGCAGCCCGTCCTGGACCTTCTACCAGCACTGCCGTACAACATGGTGAAGTGGCGAGCACCAGAAGGGCAGTTGAAGCTGGTACGGTGGCACGTGCAGTAATTCCCCCGTCGCAGCCACCACGCAGACAGGCCCGTAGAGACGCTAGAGTCCCTGAGGTGCTGGCAAATCCTGATTGGCAGTCCCCATCTTCAGCCGCACCAGTAGTTCCCCCTTTCACCGCCCAGTCAGGAGTTTGGGTGGAGACAGCTCAGATCGGATCGGCGCTGGGGTTTTTTGAGCTGTTCTTTCCTGCGGAGCTCTATGACTTAGCCATGGCAGAAACAAATCGGTATGCCACTCAATTTATAACTGCCAACCCGGGAAGCTTCTATGCCCAGCCTTTCCGGTGGAAACCAGTCCAAGTTTCCGAATTTAGAACTTTTCTGGGCCTTCTCCTCAACATGGGCATTACAAAAAAGCATGAATTGCGGTCATATTGGTCCACGAACCCAATTCATCACATGCCCATGTACTCTGCTGCCATGTCCAGGACACGTTTTGAGACCATCCTGCATTTCCTGCACTTTAGCGACAACACCACCTCCGGTCCCAGAGGCCACCCAGCTTTTGACCTGCTCCACAAAATTCATCCCCTCATAGACCATTTCAACCAGAAATGTGCAGATTTGTATACCCCCGCACAAAACATCTGCGTAGACGAGTCCCTTGTACATTTCACCGGGCGCCTTGGCTTCAAACAGTACATCCCAAGCAAGCACGCCCGGTATAGGGTCAAATTGTATAAGCTCTGTGAAAGGGCCACAGGCTATACGCACAAATTTCGGATCTATTAGGGAAAAGATCAGACCCTGGAGCCGGTCGGTTGCCCTGACTACCTGGGGAGCAGTGGGAAGATAGTCTGGGACTTGGTGTCACCCTTATTCGGCAAGGGGTACCATTTTTATGTGGACAACTTTTACACAAGTGTGGCCCTCTTCAAGCAGCTGCTGTGGCACCGTGCGACCTAGTCGCCGAGGCTTCCCCCAACGGCTTGTTACCATCCGACTTGAAAGGGGGCAGAGGGCTGCATTGTGTAACGAAGAACTGCTCGCGGTGAAATGGAGAGACAATCGTGACGTTTACATGCTCTCCTCCATTCATGTAGACACGACAATACAAATTGAACGGGCAACCAGTGTCGTTGAAAAGCCCCTCTCAGTCCACGACTATAACATCCACATGGGAGGGGTGGACTTCAATGACCAAATGTTGGCCCCGTTCAGGTGTCTGTATATTTAATTCAATTGGCTGCCTATAATAGTTACGTTCTCTACAGTAAGGCTGGGGGAACGGGATCCTTCCTTAAATTCCAGGAAGAGATCATTTCGGAACTTCTGTATCCAGGAGGTTCCGTGGCCCCATCCACCAGTGTAGTGAACTGTCTACACGAGCGACACTTCCCCAGTGTCGTTACCGGTACCTCAACCCAACCGCCACCCCGAAAAAGATGTCGTGTCTGTAGCAGGAGTGGAATAAGGCACATGTAAAAATACACCCCAAAACACATTGCCCTACTTCTGCCGAGTATGGCGATACCACATGTGTAGCACTTTTTTGCAGCCAAGATGCGCAAAGGGGCCCTAAATCCAATGAGTACCTTTAGGATTTCAAAGGACATTTCTACTCATTTGGATTCCAAACCGCTTCTCACGCTTTAGGGGCCCCTAAAATGCCAGGGCAGTAAAAATACCCCACAAGTGACCCCATTTTAGAAAGTAAACACCCCAAGGTGTTCTGTGAGGGGTATAGTGAGTTCATGTAAAAAAAATATTTTTGTCACAAGTTAGTGGAATATGAGACTTTGTAAGAAAAAAGAAAAAAAAATCAATTTCCGCTTACTTGTGACAAAAAATAAAAACTTCCATGAACTCACTATGCCCATCAGCGAATACCTTAGGGTGTCTACTTTCCAGAATGGGGTCACTTGTGGGTATTTTACTGTCCCGGCATTTAGGGCCCCTAAAGCGTGAGAGGAGTTTGGAATCCAAATGCGTAAAATGCCCTGTGAAATCTAAAGGTACTCATTGGATTTAGGGCCCCTTTGCACATCTTGGCTGCAAAAAAGCGCCACACATGTGGTATCACCATACTCAGGAGAAGTAGGGCAATGTGTTTTAGGGTGTATTTTTACATATACCCATGCTGGGTGAGAGAAATATCTCTGTAAATTGACAACTTTGTATAAAAAAATGGAAAAAGTTGTCATTTACAGAGATATTTTTCACACCCAGTATGGGTATATGTAAAAATACACCCCAAAACACATTGCCCTACTTCTGCCGAGTACGGCGATACCACATGTGTGGCACTTTTTTGCAGCCAAGATGCGCAAAGGGGCCCTAAATCCAATGAGTACCTTTAGGATTTCACAGGACATTTCTACTCATTTGGATTCCAAACCGCTTCTCACGCTTTAGGGGCCCCTAAAATGCCAGGGCAGTAAAAATACCCCACAATTGACCACATTTTAGAAAGTAGACACCCCAAGGTGTTCTATGAGGGGTATAGTGAGTTCATGTAAAATTTTATTTTTTGTCACAAGTTAGTGGAATATGAGACTTTGTAAGAAAAAAGAAAAAAAAATCCATTTCCGCTAACTTGTGACAAAAAATAAAAACTTCCTTGAACTCACTATGCCCATCAGCGAATACCTTAGGGTGTCTACTTTCCAAAATGGGGTCACTTGTGGGGTATTTTTACTGTCCCGGCATTTTAGGGGCCCCTAAAGCGCGAGAAGGAGTTTGGAATCCAACTGCGTAAAATTGCCCTGTGAAATCCTAAAGGTACTCATTGGTTTTAGGGCCCCTTTGCGCATCTTGGCTGCAAAAAAGTGTCACACATGTGGTATTTCCGTACTCAGGAGAAGTAGGGCAATGACTTTTGGTGTGTATTTTTATATATACCCATACTTTGTGTGAGAAATACTGCTGTAAACGACAACGTTTTAAAATTTTTTATACAAAGTTGTCAATTTACAGTGATATTTCTCTCACCCAACATGGGTATATGCAAAAATACACCCCAAAACACATTGCCCTACTTCTACTGAGTATGGCGATACCACATGTGTGACACTTTTTTGCAGCCAAGATGCGCAAAAGGGCCCTAATTCCAATGAGTACCTTTAGGATTTCACAGGGCATTTTTACGCATTTGGATTCTCACGTTTTAGGGGCCCCTAAAATGCCAGGGCAGTAAAAATACTCCACAAGTGACCCCATTTCGGAAAGTAGACACCCTAAGGTATTCGCTGATGGGCATAGTGAGTTCATGGAAGTTTTTTTTTTTTGTCACAAGTTTGCGGAAAATGAAATTTTTTGAAAAAAAAAAAAAAAAAAAAACATTTCCGCTAACTTGTGACAAAAAATAAAAACTTCCATGAACTTACTATGCCCCTCAGCGAATACCTTAGGGTGTCTACTTTCCGAAATGGGGTCATTTATGGGGTGTTTCTACTGTCTGGGCATTGTAGTATGTCAGGAAACAGGACAGGTGCTCAGAAAGTCAAAGTGCGGAAATTCAGTTTTTTGCACCACAGTTTGTAAAAGCTATAACTTTTACCCAAACCAATAAATATACACTTATTGCATTTTTTTTTATCAAAGACATGTATAACAATAAATTTAGATAAAAATTTGTAGAGAAATGTAGTTTTATTTGACAAATTTTCAAACAGAAAGTGAAAAATGTCATTTTTTTGCAAAAATTTCATCAAAAAAAGCAAAATATCAAAAAAAGTAAAAATGTCAGCAAGAATCAAATAGCACCAAATGAAAGCTCTATTACTGAGAAGAAAAGGAGGTAAAATTTATTTGGGTGGTAAGTTGTATGACGGAGCAATAAACGGTGAAAGTAGTGTAGTGCAGAATTGTAAAAAGTGGCCTGGTCATTAAGGGTGTTTAAGCTAGGGGGGCTGAAGTGGTTAATCTGTCCGTAAAAGGGTATATTACACTCAAGGTGTGTATACAAGTGCTGAGAGAGTCATCCTCAGCTGCCTCTAGCTTTGTTCAAGCTTCTCATGTATGATTTTTTTTTTTCTCCGCAAGGCTGGCACACAAAATCCCAGCCATGTGAAAGTAGTGAGCATTCCAACAGAAACATAGGTATTAGGGCTTTATTACAACACATGATGCGCCATCACCGAATTCTGTGAGAAAATATAACTGGCCAGCATTCTCAATCAAAACATGTCTGTCTTTCTTCTCCTGGTCGTTTTGTGGCAGCCAGCAGGCTTCCCCAGGCAGTACAATGTCTTATTCATCACTTTCAGCTGCTTATTCTCCTGTTCAGACTCCTTCTCCTCCTTGTCCTCAACTCCATCTTGAGACATCCATGTGTAGCAATGACAGAATATTCTGGACCAGCTGAACTCCCACCTGGTCAAGTTGCTGGCAGTTCATTTGCTGCCTTAAAACTTGGTTGTGGTAAATGTGGCAAACATCTACGCCTTCACTAGTGTTGATTGAGCACCAAAGTGTTCGGGTGCTCGGGCCGAACTTATTGGGATGCTCGGGTGCTCTACAGAGCACCCGAGTACAATTGAAGTCAATGAGAGAACCAGAGCAATAAACCAGGCACCCCCTGCTCTGAAGAGGGGAGGGTGTCTGTTTTACAAGAAAAGGACATAAATTGATGGAAACACCACTGAAATAGTTCGGGAACAGCATGGGGACAATGTTTGGATGCATCTTGGACTCCCAGGTCATATACAATGAGATATATAACTTATACCAGCTGTACATATATAATTATACACTGGAGATACCCAGTTTATACCAGCATGGTCCATATCACTATATACAAGAAGATGTCTAACTTATACCAACCGTAAATATATAATTATATACAGAAGATAGCCAGGTTATATGAGCATCATCCATATCACAATATACAAGAAGATGTCTAACTTATACCAGCCGTAAATCAATAATTATATACAGGAGATAGCCAGGTTATACCAGCATGGTCCATAAAAATAAATGTTATGTAAAAAAGCTGAGACGTACCTTTTCTTCAGAATGTTATTTAGATACAAATAATGCGTTTCACCTCATGCTTTGCTGCTTGGACGGACAGTTGACTACCTGAGATATCTAAAGGGGAGGAGACTCGAGCATCCGGCTCAAGCACAAGGGGTGTTCCGCCAAACACTGCCGAGTGCCGAGAATCGCGATGCTCGTGCCGAACGGGTGTTTAGCCGAGCATACTCACTCAATACTAGCCTTCACCTAAATTATATTTATCTGGGCTCTGGCCCACGCAGCGATAGTGGGATTTTTTAACAAGCCAGCAAGAGTTTCACTACTATATAGAAAAATTTTACTCTTGTAGGTCTGCAATTGTTGTACACTTCTGCGCCTTATCCTAAATTATTAGGATAAATAAATTTATTTTTTCTAGGGTGTCGCCAGGGCTGTGTCGGTGGGACCTCTCACTAAGCAAGCAAGGGTTCAGCTGCTAAATGAAAACTTACCTCTCATCGGTCCGCAAATGTGGTACACTTCCGTGCCTTCGATTAAATTTAATTTTTTTGGGTTGAGACTCGTGCTTTGTTGGTGGGACTTCTCACAAAACAAGCAAGGGTTCAACTGATATATTGCAGATTTAACTGTCATTGATCCAAAAATGTGGGACACTTCCGTTCCTTCACCTAAATTTACATTTTTCTGAGCTCTGGCCTGGGTGGTGTGATCGGACTAGTGATATATGCGTGTCATATGGGAAGGCATTCTGATGCCGTTAGGCCCTTTTCACACGGGCGAGAATTCCGCACAGGCACAATGCATGACGTGAACGCATTGCACCCGCACTGAACCTGGACCCATTCACTTCAATGGGGCTGTGCAGATGAGCGGTGATTTTGATGCAACACTTGTGCGTTGCTTCAAAATTGCAGCATGTTCTATATTCTGCGTTTTTCATGCAACTCAGGCCCTATATAAATAAAAGGGGCTGCTTGAAAATCGCAAGCATCCGTAAGCAAGTGCGGATGAGGTGTGATTTTCACGCATGGTTGCTAGGAGACGATAGGGATGAGCAACCCCATTAAAGTCTATTTGCTGTATTATTTCCCTTATAACATGGTTATAAGGGAAAATAATAGCATTCTTAATAGAGAATGCTTACTAAAATGTGGATTGAGGGGTTAAAAAATAAAATAAAATTACTCACCTCATCCATTTGATCGCGCAGCCGGCATCGTCTTCGTTCTTCTTCTTTCGTCCTGCTGAGCCCCCCCGACAGGATGGGATAGCAGAGGGAGGGAGCCCCTCTTCCTCCCCATCACCCGCTTCTCAGTTCTGGCAGCGAGTGATGGTTACCATGGCAGCAGGAAGCTTTCAGAAGCGTCCTGCTCTCCATGGTACTGAAAGCCTAAGCAGACTTGTGCTAAAGGCACAAATCTGCTTAGACTATGTAAAGTAAATAAAAATACAGTACAGTACACTGTATAGTTTACTGTACTGTATTATAAAGACACCAGATCCACTGGATCTACAAGAACCAAGTGCGTCACATATTACATATCACTGAATAAAAATTAAAAATATCTAATACACTTCACATATTAAGTATCACTGCATCCGTAAAAACCTGCTCTATAAAAATATCACAGGACCTAACCCCTCACGCAAATACCGTAAAAAAGAAATGGTGTAAAATAAGCCATTTTGGTCACCTTACATCACAAAAAGTGTAATAACAAGCGATCAAAAAGACGTAGGCCTCTCAAAATAGTAGCAATCAAACCGCCATCTCATCCGGCAAAGAAGGAGCCCCCTACATAGGACAATTGCCGTGTCCGTAAAAATCTGATCTATAATAAACTATCACATGATCTAACCCCTCAGGTAAATACCATAAAAATAAAATAAAATAAAAAAACATTTTTGTCACCTTACATTTAAAAAACTGTAATAGCAAGCGATCAAAAAGTTATATGCACCCATAGTGCCAATCAAACAGTCATCTCATCCCGCAAAAAATGATACCCTACATAAGACAATTGCCCAAAAAAATTAAAAAAATATGGCTCCCAGACTATGGAGACATTAAAACATGATTTTTTTGGTTTCAAAAACTATTATTGTGTAAAACTTAAATATAAAAAAGTATACATATTAGGTATCGCCGCATTCGTGACAACCGGCTATATAAAAATAACACATGACCTAATCCCTAAAAATTATATAAATACCGTGTCAAAAGTCATTTTTGTCACCTTACATCACAAAAAGTGTAATAGCAAGTGAGCAAAATGTCATATGCACCCCAAGATAGTGGCAATCAAACTGTCATCTCATCTCGCAAAAAATGAGCCCCTAGATAAGACAGTTCTCCAAAAAATAAAAATAAAAAATATGGCTTTCAGAATGTGGAGACACTAGAAAATTATTTCTCAAAAAATGCTTTGTTATGAAAAACTGAAATAAAAAAAACTAAAAGTAGTCATATTTGGTATTGTCGCGTCCATAACAACCTGCTCTATAGAAATAGCACATATAACCTGTCAGTTCAACAATGTAAATCAAAAAACGTTCCCAAAACAGCAATTTGTTTTGCAAATTTTCAATTTGAATCCATTTTTCAAGTAACAAAGCAAAGGTTAACAGCCAAACAAAACTCAATATTTATTGCCCTGATTCTCTACTGTAGGGGTGCATCGAGGGCTTAAAATGGGAGATGCTGCAAAAAAAACCAGTCCAGCAAAATCCACCTTTCATAAACCATATTGTATTCCCTTCATTCGGCGCCCTGCCGTTTAGCCATACAGCAGTTTACGACCACATATGGGGTGTTTCTGCAAACTAGTGAATCAGGGAAATAAATATTGAGTTTTGTTTGGCTGTTAACCCTTGCTTTCTTACAGGAAAAAATGGATTAAAATGGAAAATTTGTCAAAAAATCGCAAATCTGAAATTTTATTTACATTTCCCATTAACTCTTGTGGAAAACCTAAAGGGTTAACAATGTTTGTAAAATCAGTTTTGAATACCTTGAGGGGTGTAGTTTCTAGAATGGGGTCATTTTTGGGTGGTTTCTATTATGTAAGCCTCACAAATTTAAAGATTTGCTTCTAAACTTCTAAGCCTTGTTACATCCCCAAAAAATGAAATGGCATTCCCAAAATGATCGATACATGAAGAAGACATATGGGGAATGTAAATCAATAACTTTTTTTGGCGGTATTACTATGTATTATAGAAGTAGAGAAATTGAAACTTGGAAAATTGCAAATTTTTCAAAATTTTTGGTAAATTTGGTATTTTTTTATTAATAAAAATGAAATTTTTTAACTCCATTTTAGCACTGTCATGAAGTACAATATGTGACGAAAAAACAATCTCAGAATGGCCTGGATAAGTAGAAGCTTTTGAAAGTTATCACCACATAAAGTGATCAGATTTGCAAAAAATGGCCGGGTCCTTAGGGTGAAATAGGGCTCAGTCCTTAAGGGGTTAAGGGAAATTTTTGGAAGCTTTGGAATTTTAAAAAGCATAAAACATGCAACGGCACAGTGTACCATAAACCACTCTGTTCATTAACTTTATCGTCCATACATTTATCCATAGCTATATATGTCACTGTCACTCTGACATTATTTACTATTTCTGCCATTGCTCTCACGTTTAGGGAGGAGGGAAGGTGGAAAGAAAAAGCAAAAATTCATAAAGAATTAACAAAAAGAGATAACACCTTTTGCAAAAAAGTCTGAGTACTAGGAAATTATAGGTTGCTAAATAACAATTTTTAGGGCAAACTACTTTTTTTTTTAAATTGGCGAACCTAAATTGAACCGAATCTCAAACTGTTTACTCCTCTCTACATCAGACCCATTTTCTCAGGAACAAATAGGTGATATATTCCTTTCTTATTTTTTTCAGTCTGTATAGAAACTTAAATTTTCTTATTCTATTCTGAAAAGATCATCCCATTTCAACATCCGTGTTCAAATGTTCGATTGGGAACATTTGAATATTTTAAGTTCTCAGGCAGACTGGGAACTTTAATTGGCCCTGGAAATAAATTAAAAAAAAAAACTAAAAGTGGCCCTATGTTGTAAGTGGGCCCAAATTTACAGAAGGTGGGACAATGGACAGGGTCAGCAATACCATAGCACAAAATACCGTCCCAGCAGAACCATATACCACAGTATAGCACAATACAGTATATTGCCCCAAAAAGCTGTCCTTCTTTGTTAGCCAAAAATAGCTGTCATTTTCTGTCCTTCTCCACTAGTTGTATCCGATTAGGATATGGAGAAGGGGGTTTGGGAGGTTTAATTTAGGAGGGCATGTGAGGTTGCTGGCCGGGTACATAAGTGCCTGATCTCATGGAGTTTATCGCTGAGAGCTTATTATGTATCCTGCCAGCACAGAGAGGAGGGCCATGTTGTTTCATCTCCACACAGTTCAAATAATTTTTTTTGGGTTGAAGTTTTTAAAACCAGCATATACATGTCTTACAATATGCAGGGCAGCGAGGGATATCTTCTGTGAGTGATAATGTGACATACTAGGCTGATATCTCCATTAGTGTTGGGCTCGAATATTCAAATATTCGAATCGCGAATTTTAATTGCGAATATCGCAATTTCGAGAATTTGCAAATGTTTAGAATATAGTGATATATATTCGTATTTCGAATTTTAGTATTTTTCAGCTAGTGACGCTGCCTGTATTGCGAGCGCAGTGCATGCATATTACATTGCCGATTTTTGCAATCAAGAAAATAACCGTGAATTCACGAATATATGACGAATATTCTACCACTATTTTCGAAATATCGCAAATTTGAATATTGCCCCTGCCGCTCATCACTAATCTCCAGACAGCTCAAATTTAATTTTTAGTGTTGACCCTTTGAAAACCAGCATGTATGTGCCTTATAATGCACAGGGTAGTGGAGGATAACATCTATGAGTGATACGTTAACGTGACATATTAGTGACTAAATCCACGTATTTCTATCTTCGCACAGTTCCAATTTAATTTTGTTTTGGTTTGAATTTATTTAAACCGATATTTACATGTCTTAGAGTATGCAGGGTAGCGGACAAAATTATCTGATAATGTGAAAATGTGAGACATTAGGCCTAAACCCATGTATATCTATCTCCATATTACTGTCATTGCATTCGATAGGGAGGGGAGAGGCAAAAATAAAAAAATGCATAAAAACTAAACGAAAAAAGATAACAAGTTTTCCTAAAAAGTCAGAGTCCTAGGAGATTATTAGCTGGTATATATATATATATATTAGAACAACTGTGGTTCGGCCCGAGTCGGTTCGGATCAGAACTGAACTTTTTGAAAAATGTGGTAAATCTTAACTGTTTTGAATCTCCAGTAGTTCGCTCATCTCTACTCTTGACTTGCGAGTCACCAGCCAACCACACAAAGACAGATTGCGCCTTGGGGCATTACCTCAAGTGAATTGCAGACTAAGGCCTCATGCACACAAACGTATTTTCTTTCCGTGTCCGTTCCGTTTTTTTTGCGGACCATATGCGGAACCATTTATTTCAATGGGTCCACAAAAAAAACAGATGGTACTCCGTGTGCATTCCGTTTCCGCGTGTCCGTTTTTTCCGTTACGCAAAAAAATAGAGCATGTCCTATTTTTTCTAGTTTGCGGACAAGGATAGGCATTATTACAATGGATCCGCAAAAATAACGGATCTGCAAAAAAAAACGGATGCCATACGGAACATCATCAGTTTTTTTTGCGGATCCGCAATTTGTGGACCGCAAAACACATACGGTCGTGTGCATGAGGCCTTAAAGGGCAAATAGGATAATGCCCTTAGGTTTGGCTTAAAATCAAATATGTTCTCTGTCCCGTTGAGCATGTACACTATGAAATGCAAATTCCAAATGGAATGAACTGGTGTTCTTTTATGATAATGGACTCTTAGGAGTCACATAGAACATAAAATTATAGGATATAGCAATTTGTTTATTTTTCCATTAACGTGACCTGATTAAAATAATTATACCATCTCTTTCTGGGTGTTTGTTTTTTAAGCTGCATACATTTCAGACTTGATTGCTGTATCTAAGATCTTGTTTTACTAAAGAAGATATTGCCTAAAACATACTTTATCATAGTTAATGGTTTTCCTCTTTAATCGAAGAAGCACGTAGATTCAATAAGACTTTTATAACAATAATTATAGTTTGCCTTTAAAGCACATATTTCTCATGCAATTGAATTGAATATATTATTATGATTTAAGAATTATATTAATTTGAAATGTAGATTGAGTGTCATGCTGTGCAGTGCATCAAAACAGACATCCCTCTGTTTTTGTACTTTGTTCTACAATGTCATCTGATAAAAAACATTTCATTAATATGCCCCTGATTGCAAAAATACATTGTGTGTCTCACTGAAAAATCATGTGACAACTACTGTCAGAATAATTGTGATCTTACATGTTGGCTTTCTACAGGACAGAGAAGAAGTCTTCTTCTTGGAATGCAGTGGACACATTATGACCTAAGGTTATGCAAGGGTATGACCAAATGGTGCGCCCTTGTTGCTCTTGCGACATGGCAGCTTTGTGGTACAGTACCGAGAGAATATACGGGCTGTGGTAGGCTCTAATTAAACTAATAAGGGCCACACTGTTTAGTCAGTTTGTATTGTTAATGTTCCACGGTATATTATTAATTCAGACGTACTAAACTGTGTGGCCTTCATTAGTTTATTAGAGCCCACTGCAGCCCTTATTGCTGCTCAACATGATTGTATCGTGTGGTCGTATTCTTACAGGCACTAATATTGATAATAATAATTATTGCTAAGTAAATAGTCCTCATTTATTATATCCCATAGATTATATAGCACTAAGAAATTACAAAATGCTGTACGAGTGCCCGAGTGATTTTCCTATCTCGGCATGAAAAGGTAAATTTTAACTGAAAGCTGATTAACAAATCAGTATGTATTTTGGAATCTGAGAGAAAACAGGAGTACCAAGACAGAACCACTGTAAACATGGACAAAACGTACAAACTCCATCCCAATGTTGTGCTTGCATAGACTTAATGAGGGTCCATCACCGCAAAATGCTGTGTGAATTTCTTTGAAAACTATATGCATTGTCTGAGGGGTACTCTTTCTCAGTACAGAGAGCCCTTAGCATGCGTAGTATGTGTGTGGAGTACTGTAAACCAGGCCATGCCCCTCTGGGTCTCTGGGAAAGATATTCAAATTAGCTTTCCTAAGTAGTGTTGAGCGAACAGTTCGAGAATAGTTCGGGTTCGTACCGAATTTTGGGGTGTCCGTGACACGGACCCGAACCCGGACATTTTCAAAAAAGTTCGGGTTCGGGTTCGGAGTTCGGCATGTTCTCTCGGCGCATTTTGAAAGTACTATATAGCAGAATAGTACAGGCTTAAAGCTGAAATCACATTGCGATTACAACTTTGAGCTACCGATCACCATGGGAACGCCTCCTCCAGTAGAATGTACTGTAGGATGTTTGAATTACGTTGAAATCGCAATGCGATTCTTATATATTTGCTTAATCGCATTGCGATTTCAACTTCTCAAATCCGACAGTACATTCTAGCATTTTTCCCATGGTGATGTAGACGCTCCATTAGCACAGAATCCGGCTGAAGCAGAAATCGCAATGCGATTCTTAGAACTCAAATAAATCGCATCACACTACACGTTCTAATTGCATTCGATTTTAACTTTACTGTTTGGTTTTGTATCGCGATAATACAAAATTTGAATAATCGTGTGCATTTTTTTTTTTTGCCAGGCATCAGCAGTAAGTTAAAATAGAATGCGATGCCTGTCAAAAAAAAAGCATAAGTTAAAATCGAATGCGATTAGAACTTAAGAGTGGGATACGAATAGCACTAGTGTTGTTGAGCGCACATTTCGAGAATAGTTCTGGTCCGTACAGAATTTTGGGGTGTTCGTGACACGACCCGAACCCGAACATTTTCATAAAAATTCGGGTTCGGTTTTGTAGTTCGTCATTTTTTGTGGCGCATTTTGAAAGGCTGCAAAGCAGCCAATCAACATGCATCATACTACTTGCCCTAAGATGCCATCGCAGCCATGCCTACTATTGGCAAGGCTGTGATTGGCCAAGTGCAGCATGTGACTCAGCCTCTTTATAAGCTTGTGCGCACGTCGGGACGTGCTCACTCCCGATGTGAATAGAACAGGGATAGATGCAGCTGCTGTGAGGGCGAGATAGGCAGGGAATAATCGAGGGAAAAAACCTGAGAAGAAGTGAAATATCTACACCAGTGAATCAAAACAACTCAGCTGAGCTGTTGACTGAAAGTTTATTTTTTTTTACACTGGCCAGATCGATTTTTACCGGCACATGTAACTGGGCTGACCGGCGGCGGCCATTTTGGGACCTGTCCAAAGAAAAGCTCCAAAGAATTGAAAAATCTACTCCTGTGACACAGAACAACAGCGATTCAGCTGCTCAGTCAAAGTAAAAATTTTTTCTGGCTGGGCAGACCATTTTCTGGCACATGTTACTGGGCTGATAGGCGGCGGCCATTTTGGGACTTGTGGTGCTACAGCAAAAGCTGCCACAGCGTCCATTAATCTCATGTAATAGTCGATTTTTTCATAGATATACTACATCAGGGGTTTGGCTGTGCTTGTGTCACCCCTACTAACTGCCAATATATTTAATATATCAGTGGTGAAACTGAAAGTAACCCACTTGGATAGCAAATCCCATGAATGTGCTGATCCAGCTAGGCTAGCCAGTGTCACTACAGCCAGGTCCAATACTGTCAGCCAGAAATTAAATTGTTTTGTTTTTTGCCAGAAATATAAATTAAATTTTTTTTTCCCTGTAACAAACATAATTCTGGTGTTAGACCAGAAGAAGCACTCCTTCAGTAAATAATACTGTAAAAAGGTTTAGGCAATAATTCTCCCAGTGTGGGCAATTTATGTACCAAAACGAGCATTTTAAAAATTCCGGTGTTCTGAAATACCAGCAGTCCTCTTGTAATTAATACCAGAAAAAGGCATTATAGTGTCCAGTGTTGTCATTTTGGTTCCAAAAAGGCCAATTTAATCAATCTGGTGTTGGTGACACCCGAAATAGTAGGCCGCACGTTGTTACTCCTGTAAAAAGGAAATAGTTCTCCCACTGTGGGAATTCATTTAACATAAGTAGCATTTAAAAAATTCTGGTGTCCAATTTGCAGCAGTCTTCTTGTAATTAATACCAGAAAAAGGCATTATAGTGTCCAGTGTTGTCATTTTGGTTCCAAAATGGCCAATTTAATCAATCTGGTGTTGGTGACACCCGAAATAGTAGGCCGCACGTTGTTACTCCTGTAAAAGGAAATAGTTCTCCCACTGTGGGAATTCATTTAACATAAGTAGCATTTAAAAATTCTGGTGTCCAATTTGCAGCAGTCTTCTTGTAATTAATACCAGAAAAAGGCATTATAGTGTCCAGTGTTGTCATTTTGGTTCCAAAAGGCCAATTTAATCAATCTGGTGTTGGTGACACCCGAAATAGTAGGCCGCACGTTGTTACTCCTGTAAAAAGGAAATAGTTCTCCCACTGTGGGAATTCATTTAACATAAGTATCATTTAAAAATTCTGGTGTCCAATTTGCAGCAGTCCTCTTGTAATTAATACCAGAAAAAGGCATTATAGTGTCCAGTGTTGTCATTTTGGTTCCAAAAGGCCAATTTAATCAATCTGGTGTTGGTGACACCCGAAATAGTAGGCCGCACGTTGTTACTCCTTTGAAAAGGAAATAGTTCTCCCACTGTGGGAATTCATTTAACATAAGTAGCATTTAAAAATTCTGGTGTCCAATTTGCAGCAGTCTTCTTGCAATTAATACCAGAAAAAGGCATTATAGTGTCCAGTGTTGTCATTTTGGTTCCAAAAAGGCCAATTTAATCAATCTGGTGTTGGTGACACCCGAAATAGTAGGCCGCACGTTGTTACTCCTTTGAAAAGGAAATAGTTCTCCCACTGTGGGAATTCATTTAACATAAGTAGCATTTAAAAAATTCTGGTGTCCAATTTGCAGCAGTCTTCTTGTAATTAATACCAGAAAAAGGCATTATATTGTCAAGTGTTGTCATTTTGGTTCAAAAATGGCCAATTTAATCAATCTGGTGTTGGTGACACCCGAAATAGTAGGCCGCACGTTGTTACTCCTTTAAAAAGGAAATAGTTCTCCCACTGTGGGAATTCATTTAACATAAGTAGCATTTAAAAAATTCTGGTGTCCAATTTGCAGCAGTCCTCTTGTAATTAATACCAGAAAAAGGCATTATAGTGTCCAGTGTTGTCATTTTGGTTCAAAAATGGCCAATTTAATCAATCTGGTGTTGGTGACACCCGAAATAGTAGGCCGCATGTTGTTACTCCTTTAAAATGGAAATAGTTCTCCCACTGTGGGAATTCATTTAACATAAGTAGCATTTAAAAAATTCTGGTGTCCAATTTGCAGCAGTTTTCTTGTAATTAAGACCGGAAAAAGGAATTACGGTATATCTTCCAGTGTGGGAATTTTGGGGCTAAAAAATAATATATGTTATTGTGGTGCGAGTTGAATCGCAACAATGAGAAAACATTCTATTAAGGGACGAGGACGCGGTCGTGGTGGGGTCCGTGTAGTCTCTGTTGCTGGCAGAGGATGTGGCCGTTCGGCCTCAGGCGCACAAAGTAGTGAACCAACTCCCTCAAGTAGCCGGCAGAATTTACAGCGATATTTGGTGGGGCCCAATGCCGTTATGAGGATGGTAAGGCCTGAGCAGGTACAGGCATTAGTCGATTGGGTGGCCGACAGTGCTTCCAGCACGTTCACCACATTGTCTTCCGCCCAGTCTTCTGCGGAAGCGCACAGGTGGCACCGGAAAACCAAGCCCATCAGTCTGTCACATCACCCCCATGCATATCAGGGAAACTGTCCGAGCCTCAAGTTATGCAGCAGTCTCTTCTTCTGTTTGAAGACTCTGCTGGCAGGGGTTCCCAGGGGCGTCCACCTAGCCCTTCCCTAGCGGTGGAAGACATACCATGCACTGACGCACAACCACTTATGTATCCAGATGATGACGACATGGGAATACCACCACAGCAGAGTCACCCAGTCTCTGATGATGACGAAACACAGGTGCCCACTGCCGCGTCTTATTGCATTGTGCAGACTGAACAGGAGGAGGTCAGGGAGGAAGACTGGGTGGAAGACGATGCAGAGGACGATGAGGTCTTAGACCCCACATGGACTGAAGGTCGTGCCGCTGACTTAAATAGTTCATAGGAAGAGGCAGTGGTGAGACCGAGACAACAGCGAAGCCAAAGAGGGAGCAGGGGGCAAAAGCAGAACACCCGCCGTCCCGAGAGTTCGCCTGCTATTGGCCAGCGCCAACAGGGACTCAGCACCCCAAAGGCATCTTCAAGGAGTTCCCTGGCATGGCACTTCTTCAAACAATGTGCTGAGGACAAGACCAGAGTGGTTTGCACGCTGTGCCATCAGACACTGAGGCGAGGCATTAACGTTCTTAACCTGAGCACCACCTGCATGATCAGGCATCTACATGCAAAGCATGAACTGCAGTGGAGTGCACACCTCAAAAACAAGGAACCCGCTCAGGCTCCCCCTGCTACCTCTACCGCTGCTGCCTCGGCTTCCGCCTCGAGAGGAATGTTGCCACCTGCCGAGCAGCAAACAGAGGATGTGCCACCGCCACCACCACCGCCACCGTCACCTTGCGTCTCCACTATTTCACACAGCAGCGTTCAGCTCTCCATCTCTCAAACCTTTGAGAGGAAGCGCAAATTCCCACCTAGTCACCCTCGAGCCCTTGGCCTGAATGCCAGCATTTCTAAACTACTGGCCTTTGAAATGCTGTCATTCCGGCTGGTGGACACAGACAGCTTCAAACAGCTGATGGCCATGGCTGTCCCCCAGTATGTGGTTCCCAGCCGCCACTACTTCTCCAAGACAGCCGTGCCTTCCCTGCACATGCAAGTGTCTGATAAAATCAAGTGTGCACTGCGCAACGCCATTGCACACGGCCAGTAAGCACGGCCAAGGACGCTATATCTCACTAACTGCACACTGGGTGAATGTAGTGGCGGCTGGGCCCCAGGCGGAGAGTTCCTTGGCGCACGTCCTTCCGCCACCTAGGATCGCAGGGCATCATTCTCTGCCTCCTGTAGCCTCCTCCTCCTACTCGGCTTCCTCCTCCACTGCTTCCACCAGCTCCTCCTGTCAGCCACACACCTTCACCACCAACTTCAGCACAGCCCGGGGTAAACGTCAGCAGGCCATTCTGAAACTCTTATGTTTGGGGGACAGGCCCCACACCGCGCAGGTTGCTGCCGGTGGGCCTCAAGCCAGGCCTGGTGGTATGCGATAATGGGCGAAATCTCGTGGCAGCTCTGGGACTAGCCGGTTTGACGCACATCCCTTGCCTGGCGCATGTGCTGAACTTGGTGGTGCAGAGGTTCATTCACCACTAGCCCAACATGTCAGAGCTGCTGCATAAAGTGCGGGCCGTCTGTGCGCGCTTCTGGCGTTCACATCCTGCCGCTGCTCGCCTGTCTGCGCTACAGCGGAACTTCGGCCTTCCCGCTCACCGCCTCATATGCGACGTGCCCACCCGGTGGAACTCCACCTTGCACATGCTGGAGAGACTGTGCGAGCAGCAGCAGGCCATAGTGGAGTTTCAGCTGCAGCACGCACGCGTCAGTCGCACTGCGGAACAACACCACTTCACCACCAATGATTGGGCCTCCATGCGAGACCTGTGTGCCCTGTTGCACTGCTTTGAGTACTCCACCAACATGGCCAGTGGCGATGACACTGTTATCAGCGTTACAATACCAATTCTATGTCTCCTAGAGAAAACGCTTAGGGCAATGATGGAAGAGGAGGTGGCCCAGGTGGAGGAGGAGGAGGAGGGCTCGTTTCTAAGACTTTCAGGCCAGTCTGTTAGAAGTAGCTCAGAGGGAGGTTTTTTGAAGCAGCAGAGGGCAGGTTCACAAGTCGCCAGCCAAGGCACTCTAATGGAGGACGAGGAGGATGAGGAGAAGGTGGAGGAGGACGAGGATGAAGCAGGTTCACAGCAGGGTGGCAGCCCACACAGCTCAGGCCCATCACTAGTGCGTGGCTGGGGGGATACGGTGGACGATGACGATACGCCTCCCACAGAGGACAGCTTGTCCTTACCTCTGGGGAGCCTGGCACACATGAGCGATTACATGCTGCAGTGCCTGCGCAGCGACAGCAGAGTTGCCCACATTTTAACGTGTGCTGACTACTGGGTGGCCACCCTGCTGGATCCCCGGTACAAAGACAATGTGCCCACTTTACTTCCTGCACTGGAGCGTGATAGGAAGATGCGCGAGTACAAGCGCACGCTGGTAGACGCGCTCCTGAGAGCATTCCCAACTGTCACAGGGGAACAGGTGGAAGGCCAAGGCCAAGGCAGAGGAGGAGCTAGAGGTCTCCCACGCAGCAGTATCACGGCCAGCTCCTCTGAGGGCAGGGTTAGCATGGCAGAAATGTGGACAAGTTTTGTCTCCACGCCACAGCTAACTGCCCCACCACCTGATACGGAACGTGTTAGCAGGAGGCAGCATTTCACTAACATGGTTGAACAGTATGTCTGCACACCCTCCACGTACTGACGGACGGTTCGGCCCCATTCAACTTCTGGGTTTCAAAATTGTCCACGTGGCCAGAGTTAGCATGTTATGCCTTGGAGGTGCTTTCCTGCCCGGCGGCCAGCGTTTTATCAGAACGCGTATTCAGCACGGCGGGGGCGTCATTACTGACAAGCGCAGCCGCCTGTCCACAGCCAATGTGGACAAGCTGACGTTCATAAAGATGAACCACGCATGGATCCCACAGGACCTGTCCCTCCCTTGTGCAGAGTAGTCCTTAATAACTGCCTAAAACATGTCTTGTTGTACTACGGGCCACTTCTTTATTTAATACAAATTTTATGTAACCCACAGTTGAATGAAACTCTCCTCTGTCTGGGCGCCGGGGCCTAACTAGATGAAAGTGGCCTGTTAAACTATCGGGTGACATAAAGCCATAACCTCTGCCATGCTACCTCTGTCCTCTGTCTGGGTGCTGAGGCCTAAGTCAAATAAAGCGGTCTTCTGCTGTGCTGGGGGATATGAAGCTAATCTATGACCTCTCTCCTCTGTCTGGGTCCAAAGGCCTAAGTCACTGAAAGAGGCCTTCTCCTGTGGTGTGTGATATGATGCCTGAATTTGTGCTGTGGGACCTCTCTCCTCTTCCTGGGTGCAGGGGTCAAAGTATCTAAAAGTGTCCTTCTCTTGCGGTGGTTTATATGATGCCTGAATATGTGCTGGGGGGCCTCTCTCCTCTGTTTGGGTGAAGGGGTCAAAGTAACTTTATGGTGGCTTTTCCTGTGGTGGTTGATATTATGCCTGATTCTCTGCTGTGGAACCTCTCTCCTCTTCCTGGGTGCAGGGGTCAAAGTATCTAAAAGTGTCCTTCTCTTGCGGTGGTTGATATGATGCCTGAATATGTGCTGTGTGGCCTCTCTCCTCTGTCTGGGTGAAGGGGTCAAAGTAACTAAATGGTGGCCTACTCCTGTGGTGGTTGATATGATGCCTGAATATGTGCTGTGGGGCCTCTCTCCTCTGTTTGGGTGAAGGGGTCAAAGTAACTTTATGGTGGCTTCTCCTGTGGTGGTTGATATTATGCCTGATTCTCTGCTGTGGAACCTCTCTCCTCTTTCTGGGTGCAGGGGTCAAAGTATCTAAAAGTGTCCTTCTCTTGCGGTGGTTTATACGATGCCTGAATATGTGCTGTGGGGCCTCTCTCCTCTGTTTGGGTGAAGGGGTCAAAGTAACTTTATGGTGGCTTCTCCTGTGGTGGTTGATATGATGCCTGAATATGTGCTGTGGGGCCTCTCTCCTCTGTTTGGGTGAAGGGGTCAAAGTAACTTTATGGTGGCTTCTCCTGTGGTGGTTGATATTATGCCTGATTCTCTGCTGTGGAACCTCTCTCCTCTTCCTGGGTTCAGGGGTCAAAGTATCTAATAGTGTCCTTCTCTTGCGGTGGTTTATATGATGCCTGAATATGTGCTGTGGGGCCTCTCTCCTCTGTTTGGGTGAAGGGGTCAAAGTAACTTTATGGTGGCTTCTCCTGTGGTGGTTGATATTATGCCTGATTCTCTGCTGTGGAACCTCTCTCCTCTTCCTGGGTGCAGGGGTCAAAGTATCTAAAAGTGTCCTTCTCTTGCGGTGGTTTATATGATGCCTGAATATGTGCTGTGGGGCCTCTCTCCTCTGTTTGGGTGAAGGGGTCAAAGTAACTTTATGGTGGCTTCTCCTGTGGTGGTTGATATTATGCCTGATTCTCTGCTGTGGAACCTCTCTCCTCTTCCTGGGTGCAGGGGTCAAAGTATCTAAAAGTGTCCTTCTCTTGCGGTGGTTTATATGATGCCTGAATATGTGCTGTGGGGCCTCTCTCCTCTGTTTGGGTGAAGGGGTCAAAGTAACTTTATGGTGGCTTCTCCTGTGGTGGTTGATATTATGCCTGATTCTCTGCTGTGGAACCTCTCTCCTCTTCCTGGGTGCAGGGGTCAAAGTATCTAAAAGTGTCCTTCTCTTGCGGTGGTTTATATGATGCCTGAATATGTGCTGTGGGGCCTCTCTCCTCTGTTTGGGTGAAGGGGTCAAAGTAACTTTATGGTGGCTTCTCCTGTGGTGGTTGATATTATGCCTGATTCTCTGCTGTGGAACCTCTCTCCTCTTCCTGGGTGCAGGGGTCAAAGTATCTAAAAGTGTCCTTCTCTTGCGGTGGTTTATATGATGCCTGAATATGTGCTGTGTGGCCTCTCTCCTCTGTCTGGGTGAAGGGGTCAAAGTAACTAAATGGTGGCCTACTCCTGTGGTGGTTGATATGATGCCTGAATATGTGCTGTGGGGCCTCTCTCCTCTGTTTGGGTGAAGGGGTCAAAGTAACTTTATGGTGGCTTCTCCTGTGGTGGTTGATATTATGCCTGATTCTCTGCTGTGGAACCTCTCTCCTCTTCCTGGGTGCAGGGGTCAAAGTATCTAAAAGTGTCCTTCTCTTGCGGTGGTTGATATGATGCCTGAATATGTGCTGTGTGGCCTCTCTCCTCTGTCTGGGTGAAGGGGTCAAAGTAACTAAATGGTGGCCTACTCCTGTGGTGGTTGATATGATGCCTGATTCTCTGCTGTGGGACCTCTCTCCTTTGTCTGGGTGCTGGGGTCGAAATAATAGTAAGTGACCTTCTCCATTGGTGGGTGACTTGAAGCCTGATTCTGTGCTATGGGACCTCACTCCAATTAATATTGTTTAATTTTTATTTATTTTATGTTAACTCATCATTTCCCTATCTACATTTGTTTGCAGGGATTTACCTACATTTTGCTGCCTTTTGCAGCCCTCTAGCCCTTTCGGGTGTGTTTTACAGCCTTACCAGAAACCTTACCAGATCTAGCACATAAACCAGTTGAACTTGAAACCCTTGAAAGATTACAGTAATGAAAAATAATTATTAATATGGGCAACACTATCTGTACCCTTTGTTTCCAATCAAACAAAACGCAATAAATTTGATTTAACATTATAGTTTTATAAAATAATCTTTAACAAAATAGAATTATTTTTTAACATAAATATATAAATAACCAAAAAAATTAGGGTAATTTTTTAATTTTTCTCTGCTCCTCCAGCAGATCATCGATGTCCTTAAGATGAGCCTCCTCCATGGCTCGCATTTGGTGGGAGAACTGCATCTTGAGCTGCCTCATCTTCCTGGTTTGCTGCTCCCTGAACTGCTACATTCGCAGCTGGTGCTTCCTTCCCATTGTTTTTATTTTTTTTAACATGATGTTGTCACTTGTCAGCTGTAAAATAAATGAAATAAAATTTGGAAATGTACATTAAAATACAATCATTAATTGTTATATAAAGCAGATGATATTTTTTTATTGAAATTTGTTATATATTGGTTTAGGTAGGATTAATAATAGTTCCTTTTAGTTTTGGGTTATTGACTTAGTAGTTACGTTAATGGTTTTGATGTTGATCAATTACTTTTTAGTGTTTATTTTTTATATTACTGTTATGTGTTGTACTTTATTTGTTGCCTGTTTTATTATATTTTCTTCATTTAAAAAAATAATATAGTTTGTTAAAATATATTCTTACAAAAATTTATATATTGCATGCTTGTTATATTGTACTTCCAAAAATGTATGTGTCAGTTAGATATGTTATGGAAATCAGTACTCCCACCCGTAACATTAGCTTTCTGGGACACTGAATAAATAAAAATATCCACATCATCCATTTACCTTCTTGTCGGGGGGTAGTGACCATCTCCTCTTCTGCCTCCTCAGAGTCATCACCCTCCTCCACTGCAGCAGGTGGGCTATGGGCCCGATAGCCTGATGGCCCTGCCTCTTCCTGCTCCTCCTCGTCCGAGTGGTCTGTCTCCTCCTCCACCTCCACCGCCTTCTTCTTTTTAGAGAGCTTGGCTCTCACTTTGGGAAGTGGAGCATCTGTAATGATGATGACCAAATTTTTTTTAAAATGCCAAGATAAACAAGTAACGCCAAATTACAGTTAAAGGTACACAAATTAATCTATGGTAGTGTCTGGATGGCATAATAATTAACTACACCTATCTTTCTTCTCCTTTTGGCTTAGATCAAGTGTAGTATCATCAGTGTCTGCCTTGACCTGCCGGACCAGGACCCTGTGGGTACCCCCTGCACTCTGCCTTTGAGCATCGTTGATTAAGTTCAGCTTCAACTCACTGCTGCTATTGGGTGTTGGGCCACTCCCCAGGGAACAAGAGTGATTCGAGTCTATGACTTCATTTGGGCATGTGGCCTAATTGTCCTGATCGATGCTTGTTGTCTACACTCGTCCAGACGTGCGAGGAGTTTGGACAAGCTTCAGGGGCCAAAGTCAACTGTGTAAAGTCAAAAAACATATGTGGCCCAGAAAGAGGTCTCATATTGCCACCTTTAGCACCATTTCCCATCAGTTCAACACCACTGTACTAAGTGATTTATTGTAAAGGGTTAAAATACTTATTTCTCTCACCAACATATTGTTATCTATCTGCTCAGTTATGCAAATAAGTATTGTACCTGGAAAAGATTTATCTCTGATCTTAGTGATCAGATCCATCCTGTGGTGCTTCAGATCTGACCACTTTTTAGATTCGCATCCTTCCGATGAGTGCACCCATGCTTCTGCCACAGATGGAAAGCAATTCTCCGCACTATGGCCTGCTTTTCGCCCCTTGACCTTCTGCGGTCGTACCCCTTCTCCAACATTTCCTGCAAGATAACAATTAAATCATGTAATCCCACAGTTCTAAAATACAATTATTAGTTATCATAGTCATAAGAACCATCAAAAATAACATTTAATATCAAAACAGTCAAAGAGTAGAACATCGCCATCCCTTTAAAAGTGACTTGAACATTGTCGCCCCTTTAAAAGTGACTTGAACACTGCAGCCCCAATAAAAGTGACTTGAACATCGCCATCCCTTTAAAACTGACTTGAACATCGCCATCCCTTTAAAAGTGACTTGAACACTGCAGCCCCTTTAAAAGTGACTTGAACACTGCAGCCCCTTTAAAAGTGACTTGAACATTGCCATCCGTTTAAAAGTGACTTGAACATTGCGATCCCTTTAAAAGTGACTTGAATATTGCCGCCCCTTTAAAAGTCACTTGAACATCACCATCCCTTTAAAAGTGACTTGAACATTGCGATCCCTTTAAAAGTGACTTGAATATTGCCGCCTCTTTAAAAGTGACTTGAACATCGCCATCCCTTTAAAAGTGACTTGAACATCGCCATCCCTTTAAAAGTGACTTGAACATCGTCATCCCTTTAAAAGTGACTTGAACATTGCCACCCCTTTAACAGTGTCTTTCACTAATCACTCATGTAGTTGTGCAGTCTGCTAAAGCCTGTGATGAGTTTATGTCACCAAGCAGTAGGACATGTGACAGTGTAAGGCAGTTATGAGATCAGTGAAGGCCTGCAGGCTTCTTGGCTAATAAAAATCATTAATAAGTTTAAATCACATTACTGCATTACACACTAACTAAGTTCAATTACTTACAGTTATTAAGAAATCCAGCTCTTCTTTAGAGAAATTACTTTTCGCCATAATCGCTGGGACAGTCACCAATCTCCACTCTCGTCTCTCTCGATCCGATCCGAGGTAACGCACACACGTACAGACGCACATACACGATTCTTGAATAGTTGTATTATCGCGATAATAAAACTAACAGTGTAAAGTTGACTGTATTGCTCTAAGTTATATTCGCGTACGAATGTAACTTCTATTACAGCTCACCAATACTAAAACTGACTAAGAGACAGCTTTAAGTTCTATTTGAACGCGATTGCAACTTTGGAACTTAAAGTGGTGTACGATTTTAAAAGTTGAGTACAAAAAAGTTTGAATCGCAATGTGATTCTTATGTATTTGCTTAATCGCATTGCGATTACAACTTTGAGCTACCGATCACCATGGGAACGCCTCCTCCAGTAGAATGTACTGTCGGATGTGAGAATTAAGTTGAAATCGCAATGCGATTATTATATATCTGCTTAATCGCATTGCCGTTTCAACTTAGCATTGCTAAATAATTCCATCCATATTCGTTAACTTACTGACTCAGTAAGTTAACGATATGGATGGAATTATTTAGCAATGCTAAGTTGAAATCGCAATGCGATTAAGCTAAATATATAAGAATCGCATTGCGATTTCAACTTAATTCTCAGATCCGACAGTACATTCTACTGGAGGAGGCGTTCCCATGGTGATCGTTAGCTCAAAGTTGTAATCGCAATGCGTTTATTGCGGTATATTATCCCTCTGGGTGTCTTTTACAGCCTTTTTAGTGCCCAAAAGTTCGGGTCCCCATTGACTTCTATGGGGTTCGGGTTCGGGATGAAGTTCGGGTTGAGTTCGGATCACGAACCCGGACATTTTCCGGAAGTTCGGCCGAACCTCTCGAACCCGAACATCCAGGTGTTCGCTCATCTCTATTCCTAAGTTATCTGTTGCCAGCAGATGCAAGATACGTTTATTTTCATATATATTTCCCAGAAACCCAAAGGAACATGTCTAGCGTACAATATTCATCACATACATTAACTGGTCTACAACAATAGAAATAGTAATCACCCAGAAGTCTCCCAGGGCTCTTAACTAGAAAGGCCAATTCTATCTGCTTTGCTCTTATAAATTGATTATGTCCTGAAAGAGCTAGTTGCAGATGTGAGGATGGTTTAGCCAGGAGCATAGCTATAGAAGAAACAGGGTTTGGGGCCTGACCTCAAAAGGGGCCCACCCAGGAGGGAGAATTAAAGATTTTATTGTCATGGGCCACTCAACAGTCCTCTTAATCAATTGCACAGTTACACTGTTGGAAACAGACAGAACGTCCTGGCCTGAGAGAGTAATCTTGACTAGCCTCAGGAGTTCGAGCCAGTTCATTTCCAGTTACTCCACTAGGTTTAGCAATTTTCCTAGTTTTGCTACTTAAGTAGTATGTATAAAAGGCTGACCAATGACAGGATGCATATCCTGTACTTGTGAAACATTCAGCTTTTTCCAATCCTGTAATAAAACAGAATTACATATGTTTTTCAAATGCAGGTGTCTCTTTCTCTAATGTTAATTCCTTAAGGACACGGCCCTATTTCACCTTAAGGACCAGGTCATTTTTTCAAAATCTGACGAGTGTCCCTTTATGTGGTGATAACTTTAAAACGCTTTTTCTTATCCAGGCTCTTCTGAGATTTTTTTTTGTCACATATTGTACTTCAACAGAGTGGTAAAATGAAGTCGAAAAATGTCATTTTTTTAAATAAAAAAATACAAAATTTACCAAAAATTTTGAAAAAATTGCAATTTTCCAAGTCTCAATTTCTGTACTTCTATAATAAATAGTAATACCGCCCCAAAAAGTTTCTGATTTACATTCCCCATATGTCTACTTCATGTATGGATCATTTTGGGAATGCCATTTCATTTTTGGGGATGTTACAAGGCTTAGAAGTTTAGAAGCAAATCTGGAAATTTTTCAGAAATTTTCAAAAACCCACTTTTTAGGGAACAGTTCAGGTCTGAAGTCACTTTGTGAGGCTTACATAATATAAACCTCCCAAAAATGACCCCATTCTAGAAACTACACCCCTCAAGATATTTAAAACTGATTTTACAAATGTCATTAACCCTTTAGGTTTTCCACAAGAGTTATTGGCAAATGCAGATAAAATTTCAGAATTTCAATTTTTTTGAAAATTTTCCATCTTAATCCATTTTTTCCAGTAATAAAGCAAGGGTTGACAGCCAAACAAAACTCAATATTTATTGCCCCGATTCTGTAGTTTGCAGAAAAACCCCATATGTGGTCGTAAACTTCTGTATGACCAAACGGCAGGGCGCAGAAGGAAAGGAACGCCATATGGTTTTTGGAAGGCGGATTTTGCTGGACTGGATTTTTGACACAATGTCCCATTTGAAGTCCCCTGAGATCGCAAAAAGCGCTACAAACCGCAGGTCTGAGTTGACCTGCGGTTTGCAGCAATCTCCGATACGGGGGGGGGGTCACAGGAATGATTTTAGCAGGTACCTTGTTCCGATCACTGCCAGATGAGCAGCAGTGATCGGAAATACTCATGACGTATCAGTATGTTTTTTGTCCTGAATGGGTTAAAGGGCATCTGTCAGCAGATATGTACCTAAGAAACTGGCTGACCTGTTGCATGAGCACTAGTGTTCAGCAAGCATGCTCGGTCGAACTGGTGTTCGACTCGAGAATTGCGATGCTCGGCTGAATAACGTGTGTGCTCGAGCCAGTGTATTTAAAGCTAATTTAGCTTCTATTTCTGAAAAGTTACTGCCAGTATTTGAACTCACAACCCTCTACACTACTGGCAAGGACCTTGTTCTGGGGTGAAATTCAATTGCCAAAATAGCAATACCATAAATTAGTGGTTTCAGCTGTGGCTGGCAAAGTATAATAGTGTCCGCCAAAACATGTATTTTGTTCTGGGGTGAAATTCAATTGCCAAAATTGAAATATCCTGAATCTGGTGTTCCAGCTTTTGCAGGCCAAGTGTTAATCTGTCCGTAAAAGGGTATATTTTGTTCTGGGGTGAAATTCAATTGCCAAAATAGAAATACCATAAATCAGTGGTTTTAGCTGTGGCTGGCAAAGTATAATAGTGTCCGCCAAAACATATATTTTGTTCTGGGGTGAAATTTAATTGCTAAAATAGCAATACCCTGAATCTGGAGTCCCAGCTGTTGCAGGCCAAGTGTTACTCTTTCCGTAAAAGGGTATATTTTGTTCTGGGGTGAAATTCAATTACCAAAATAGCAATACCCTGAATCTGGAGTTCTAGCTGTTGCAGACCAAGTTTTAATCTGTCAGTAAAAGGGTATATTACACTCAAGGTGTATATACAAGTGCTGAGAGGGTCTCATCCTCATTAACTTCACACGCTACCGTGCATCTCCCATTGTATTTCTGTCCGTTAAAGGGTATATTACACAAAGTGCTAAAGGCATAATCCTACATATTTTTTCTCACGCTACTGTGCATCTCCAAGTGTAAATCTGTCCATAAAAAGATACCTTTCATCCAGGGCCTAAATACTAGCCCTAAAAGAGATATTCCCCTAAATCAGTGGTTACTGCTGTGCCTGGATTAGTGTAATGCGCTACATAAATAAATAGGCAGTGTTAGGTGCCTGTAAAAAAAGGCCTGAATTTGAAATCAATACATTGGGCCAAATATTTTTTTTCTTATTGTGGTGCTTGGTGAACGGTAACAATGAGGAAAACATCTAGTAAGGGAAGCGGACACTGTCGTGGTGGTGTTAGTGTACCCTCTGGTGCTGGGAGAGGACGTGGCCATTCTGCCACAGCCACACATCCTAGTGAACCAACTACCTTAGGTTCCAGTACCCGCCAGAATTTACAGCGATATTTGGTGGGGCCCAATGCCGTTCTAAGGATGGAAAGGCCTGAGCAGGTACAGGCGCTAGTTAATTGGGTGGCCGACAGTGGATCCAGCACGTTCACAACATTATCTCCCACTTAGTCTTCTGTAGAAAGCGCACAGGTGGCGCCTGAAAACCAGCCCATCAGTCTGTCACATCACCCCCATGCATATCAGGGAAACTGTCTGAGCCTCAAGTTATGCAGCAGTCTCTTATGCTGTTTGAAGACTCTGCTGGCAGGGTTTTCCAAGGGAATCCACCTAGCCCTTCCCCAGTGGTGGAAGACATAGAATGCACTGATGCACAACCACTTATTTTTCCTGATGATAAGGACATGGGAATGCCAACTCATCGGAATCCGGACGTCTCTGATGATGACGAAACACAGATGCCAACTACTGCATTTTTTGCATTGTGCATACCGAACAGGAGGTCAGGGAGGATGACTTTGTGGAAGACGATGCAGGGGACGATGAGGTCATAGACCCCACATGGAATAAAGGTCGTGCCACTGACTTTCATAGTTCAGAGGAAGAGGCAGTGTTGAGACCGAGCCAACAGCGTTGCAAAAGAGGGAGCAGGGGGCAAAAGCAGAACAGCCGCCGCCAAGAGAGTTCGCCTGCTACTGGCCACCGCCACCAGGGACCGAGCACCCCAAAGGCAGCTTCAAGGAGTTCCCTGGCATGGCACTTCTTTAAACAATGTGCTGACTAGTGTTGAGCGAACAGTTCGAGAATTGTTCGGGTCCGTACCGAATTTTGGGGTGTCCGTGACACGGACCCAAACCCGGACATTTTCAAAAAAGTTCGGGTTCGGGTCCGATGTTCGTCGATTACTTCCCGCTTTCTGAAGGGCTGCACAGCAGCCAATCAGCTAGCGTTTTACTTCTTGCCCTAAGAGCCCATCACAGCCATGCCTACTAATGGCATGGCTGTGATTGGCCAAGTGCAGCATGTGACCCAGCCTCTATTTAAGCTGGAGTCACGTAGCGCCGCACGTCACACTGCTCTGTTTAGTGTAGGGAGAGGATGCAGCTTCTGTGAGGGCGAGATAGGCAGGGATAAAGAAGTGAATGATCTACCTTTCTACACCTGTGCATCAGAACAACTCAGCTGAGCTGTTCACTGAAAGTCACTATTTTGTTGAGACTGGCCAGAGCGATTTTTACTGGCACATGTAACTGGGCTGACCGGCGGTGGCCATTTTGGGACTTGTGGTGCGCCAGCACAAGCTGCCACAGAGTCTAAACCAAAGCTCCAAAGAAGTGAAAAATCTACACCTGTGAATCAGAACAACAGCGATTCAGCTGCTCAGTCAAAGTCAATTTTTTTCTGGCTGGGCAGACCGTTTTCTGGCACATGTTACTGGGCTGATAGGCGGCGGCCATTTTGGGACTTGTGGTGCTACAGCAAAAGCTGCCACAACGTCCATTAATCTCATGTAATAGTCGATTTTTTCATAGATATACTACATCAGGGGTTTGGCTGTGCTTGTGTCACCCATACTAACTGCAAAGATATTTAATATATCAGTGGTAAAACTGAAAGTAACCCACTTGGATAGCAAATCCCATGAATGTGCTGTTCCAGCTAGGCTAGCCAGTGCCACTACAGCCAAGTCCAATACTGTCAGCCAGAAATATTTTTTTTTTTATGTGCCAGAAATATAAATTTAAAAAACTTTCACCGTAATAATAAAATTATTCTGGTGTTAGACCAGAAGAAGCACTCCTGTTGTAATTAATACTGTAAAAAGGCTTAGGCAATATTTCTCCCAGTGTGGGAAATTTATCTAGCAAAACTAGCATTTTAAAAATTCCGGTGTTCTGAAATACTAGCAGTCCTCTTGTAATTAATACCGCAAAAAGGCATTATATTGTCCAGTGTTGTAATTTTGGTGAAAAAAAGGCCAATTTAATCAATCTGGTGTTAGTAACACCAGAAACAGTAGGACTCACGTTTTTACTCCTGTAAAAAGTAATTAATACAGGAAAAAGGCATTACATTATCCAGTGTTGTAATTTTGGTGAAAAAAAGGCCAATTTAATCAATCTGGTGTTAGTTACACCAGAAAAAGTAGGCAGCACGTTTTTACTCCTGTAAAAAGTAATTAATACCTGAAAAAGGCATTACTTTGTCCAGTGTTGTAATTTTGGTGAAAAAAAGACCAATTTAATCAATCTGGTGTTAGTTAGACCAGAAACAGTAGGCCGCAGGCTTTTACTCCTGTAAAAAGGAATTATATCTCCCCGTGTGGGAATCTATGTACCAAAACTAGCATTTTAAAAATTCTGGTGTCCAATTTGCAGCAGTTTTCTTGTAATTAATACCGGAAAAAGGAATTATATCTTCCAGTGTGGGAATTTATGTACACAAACTAGCATTTTAAAAATTCTGGTGTCCAATTAGCAGCAGTCTTCTTGTAATTAATACCTGAAAAAGGTATTACATTGTCCAGTGTTGTAATTTTGGTGAAAAAAAGGCCAATTTAATCAATCTGGTGTTAGTTACACCAGAAACAGTAGGCCTCACGTTTTTACTCCTGAAAAAAAGGAATTAATACCGGAAAAAGGCAATACATTGTCCAGTGTTGTAATTTTGGTGAAAAAAAGGCCAATTTAATCAATCTGGTGTTAGTAAAACCAGAAACAGTAGGCCTCACGTTTTTACTCCTGTAAAAAGGAATTAATACCGGAAAAAGACAATACATTGTCCAGTGTTGTAATTTTGGTGAACAAAAGGCCAATTTAATCAATCTGGTGTTAGGTACACCAGAAACAGTAGGCCTCACGTTTTTAGTCCTGTAAAAGGAATTAATACCGGAAAAAAGCATTACATTGTCCAGTGTTGTAATTTTGGTGAAAGAAAGGCCAATTTAATCAATCTGGTGTTAGTTAGACCAGAAACAGTAGGCCACACGTTTTTACTCCTGTAAAAAGGAATTATATCTCCCCGTGTGGGAATCTATGTACCAAAACTAGCATTTTAAAAATTCTGGTGTCCAATTTGCAGCAGTCTTCTTGTAATTAATACCTGAAAAGGCATTACATTGTCCAGTGTTGTAATTTTGGTGAAAAAAGGCCAATTTAATCAATCTGGTGTTAGGTACACCAGAAACAGTAGGCCTCACGTTTTTACTCCTGTAAAAGGAATTAATACCGGAAAAAGGCATTACATTGTCCAGTGTTGTAATTTTGGTGAAAAAAAGGCCAATTTAATAAATCTGGTGTTAGTTAGACCAGAAACAGTAGGCCGCACGTTTTTACTCCTGTAAAAGGAATTATATCTCCCGTGTGGGAATCTATGTACCAAAACTAGCATTTTAAAAATTCTGGTGTCCAATTTGCAGCAGTTTTCTTGTAATTAATACCGGAAAAAGGAATTATATCTTCCAGTGTGGGAATTTATGTACACAAACTAGCATTTAAAAATTCTGGTGTCCAATTAGCAGCAGTCTTCTTGTAATTAATACCTGAAAAAGGCATTACATTGTCCAGTGTTGTAATTTTGGTGAAAAAAAGGCCAATTTAATCAATCTGGTGTTAGTTACACCAGAAACAGTAGGCCTCACGTTTTTACTCCTGAAAAAAAGGAATTAATACCGGAAAAAGGCAATACATTGTCCAGTGTTGTAATTTTGGTGAAAAAAAGGCCAATTTAATCAATCTGGTGTTAGTAAAACCAGAAACAGTAGGCCTCACGTTTTTACTCCTGTAAAAAGGAATTAATACCGGAAAAAGACAATACATTGTCCAGTGTTGTAATTTTGGTGAACAAAAGGCCAATTTAATCAATCTGGTGTTAGGTACACCAGAAACAGTAGGCCTCACGTTTTTAGTCCTGTAAAAAGGAATTAATACCGGAAAAAAGCATTACATTGTCCAGTGTTGTAATTTTGGTGAAAGAAAGGCCAATTTAATCAATCTGGTGTTAGTTAGACCAGAAACAGTAGGCCACACGTTTTTACTCCTGTAAAAAGGAATTATATCTCCCCGTGTGGGAATCTATGTACCAAAACTAGCATTTTAAAAATTCTGGTGTCCAATTTGCAGCAGTCTTCTTGTAATTAATACCTGAAAAAGGCATTACATTGTCCAGTGTTGTAATTTTGGTGAAAAAAGGCCAATTTAATCAATCTGGTGTTAGGTACACCAGAAACAGTAGGCCTCACGTTTTACTCCTGTAAAAGGAATTAATACCGGAAAAAGGCATTACATTGTCCAGTGTTGTAATTTTGGTGAAAAAAGGCCAATTTAATAAATCTGGTGTTAGTTAGACCAGAAACAGTAGGCCGCACGTTTTTACTCCTGTAAAAGGAATTATATCTCCCGTGTGGGAATCTATGTACCAAAACTAGCATTTTAAAAATTCTGGTGTCCAATTTGCAGCAGTTTTCTTGTAATTAATACCGGAAAAGGAATTATATCTTCCAGTGTGGGAATTTATGTACACAAACTAGCATTTTAAAAATTCTAGTGTCCAATTAGCAGCAGTCTTCTTGTAATTAATACCTGAAAAAGGCATTACATTGTCCAGTGTTGTAATTTTGGTGAAAAAAGGCCAATTTAATCAATCTGGTGTTAGGTACACCAGAAACAGTAGGCCTCACGTTTTTACTCCTGTAAAAGGAATTAATACCGGAAAAAGGCATTACATTGTCCAGTGTTGTAATTTTGGTGAAAAAAAGACCAATTTAATCAATCTGGTGTTAGTTACACCAGAAACAGTAGTAGTTTTTACTCCTGTAAAAAGGAATTATAT
Source organism: Bufotes viridis (assembly GCA_033119425.1). Classification (NCBI taxonomy): domain Eukaryota; kingdom Metazoa; phylum Chordata; class Amphibia; order Anura; family Bufonidae; genus Bufotes; species Bufotes viridis. The sequence goes on from CM065590.1 coordinate 394,730,048, forward strand.
CTCCCCGTGTGGGAATCTATGTACCAAAACTAGCATATTAAAAATTCTGGTGTCCAATTTGCAGCAGTTTTCTTGTAATTAATACAGGAAAAAGGAATTATATCTTCCAGTGTGGGAATTTTGGGGCTAAAAAATAATATATTTTATTGTGGTGCGAGTTGAATCGCAACAATGAGGAAACATTCTATTAAGGGACGAGGACGCGGTCGTGGTGGTGTCCGTGGAGCCTCTGTTGCTGGCAGAGGACGTGGCCGTTTGGCCTCAGGCACACAAAGTAGTGAACCAACTCCCTCAAGTAGCCAGCAGAATTTACAGCGATATTTGGTGGGGCCCAATGCCGTTATGAGGATGGTAAGGCCTGAGCAGGTACAGGCATTAGTCGATTGGATGGCCGACAGTGCTTCCAACACATTCACCACATTGTCTTCCGCCCACTCTTCTGCGTAAAGCGCACAGGTGGCACCTGAAAACCAAGCCCATCAGTCTGTAACATCACCCCCATGCATATCAGGGAAACTGTCTGTGCCTCAAGTTATGCAGCAGTCTCTTATTCTGTTTGAAGACTCTGCTCCCACGGTTTTCCAGGGGCGTCCACCTAGCCCTTCCCCAGTGGTGGAAGACATTCCATGCACTGACGCACAACCACTTATGTATCCAGATGATGAGGACATGGGAATACCACCACAGCAGAGTGACCGAGTCTCTGATGATGACGAAACACTGGTGCCCACTGCCGCGTCTTATTGCAGTGTGCAGACTGAACAGGAGGAGGTCAGGGAGGAAGACTGGGTGGAAGACGATGCAGAGGACGATGAGGTCTTAGACCCCACATGGACTGAAGGTCGTGCCGCTGACTTAAATAGTTCAGAGGAAGAGGCAGTGGTGAGACCGAGACAACAGCGAAGCCAAAGAGGGAGCAGGGGGCAAAAGCAGAACAGCCGCCGTCCAGAGAGCTCGCCTGCTATTGGCCAGCGCCAACAGGGACCCAGCACCCCAAAGGCATCTTCAAGGAGTTCCCTGGCATGGCACTTCTTCAAACAATGTGCTGACGACAAGACCAGAGTGGTTTGCACGCTGTGCCATCAGACCCTGAGGCGAGGCATTAACGTTCTTATCCTGAGCACCACCTGCATGATCAGGCATCTACATGCAAAGCATGAACTGCAGTGGAGTACACACCTTAAAAACAAGGAACCCGCTCAGGCTCCCCCTGCTCCCTCTACCGCTGCTGCCTTGGCTTCCGCCTCGAGAGGAATGTTGCCACCTGCCGAGCAGCAAACAGAGGATGTGCCACCGACACCACCACCGTCACCTAGCGTCTCCACTATTTCACACAGCAGCGTTCAGCTCTCCATCTTTCAAACCTTTGAGAGGAAGCGCAAATTCCCACCTAGTCACCCTCGAGCACATGGCCTGAATGCCAGCATTTCTAAACTACTGGCCTTTGAAATGCTGTCATTCCGGCTGGTGGACACAGACAGCTTCAAACAGCTGATGGCCATGGCTGTCCCCCAGTATGTGGTTCCCAGCCGCCACTACTTCTCCAAGACAGCCGTGCCTTCCCTGCACATGCAAGTGTCCGATAAAATCAAGTGTGCACTGCGCAACGCCATTTGTGGCAAGGTCCACCTAACCACAGATACGTGGACCAGTAAGCACGGCCAGGGACGCTATATCTCCCTAACTGCACACTGGGTAAATGTAGTGGCGGCTGGGCCCCAGGCGGAGAGTTCCTTGGTGCACGTCCTTCCGCCGCCAAGGATCACAGGGCATCATTCTTTGCCTCCTGTAGCCTCCTCCTCCTACTCGGCTTCCTCCTACTCCTCCTCTGCTTCCACCAGCTCATCCAGTCAGCCACACACCTTCACCACCAACTTCAGCACAGCCCGGGGTAAACGTCAGCAGGCCATTCTGAAACTCATATGTTTGGGGGACAGGCCCCACACCGTGCAGGAGTTGTGGCGGGGTATAGAACAACAGACCGACCAGTGGTTGCTGCCGGTGGGCCTCAAGCCCGGCCTGGTGGTGTGCGATAATGTGCGATAATGGGCGAAATCTCGTGGCAGCTCTGTGGTGGTTGACATGATGCCTGATTTTCTGCTGTGGGACCTCTCTCCTCCGTGTGGTTGCAGGGGTCAAGGTCTCTAAAAGTGCCCTTCTCCTGTGGTGGTTGATGTAAAACTGATGCTTGTGCTATCTGACCTGTCTCCTCTGTGTCGGTGCTAAAGCCTAAGTCACTGAAAGCGGCCTTCTCCTGTGCTGGCTGATATAAATGCCTGAATCTCTGCCGTGGGACCTCTCTCCTCCGTGTGGCTGCAGGGGTCAAAGTCTCTAAAAGTGCCCTTCTCCTGTGGTGGTTGATGTAAAACTGATGCTTGTGCTATCTGACATGGTTGCCGGGGTCCCATTAAATGATGGCCTACTCCTGTGGTGGGTGATCTAAATGCCTGATTCTCTGCTGTGAAAACCTCTCTCCTCCGTCTGGGTGCAGGGGTCAAAGTCTCTAAAAGTGGCATTCTCTTGTGCTGGGTGATGTAAAACTGATGCTTGTGCCATCTGACATGGTTGCCGGGGTCCCATTAAATGATGGCCTACTCCTGTGGTGTGTGATCTAAATGCCTGATTCTCTGCTGTGAAACCTCTCTCCTCCACCTGGGTGCAGGGGTCAAAGTCTCTCAAAGTGGCCTTCTCTTGTGCTGGGTGATGTAAAACTGATGCTTGTGCCATCTGACATGGTTGCCGGGGTCCCATTAAATGATTGCCTACTCCTGTGGTGGGTGATCTAAATGCCTGATTCTCTGCTGAGAAACCTCTCTCCTCCGTCTGGGTGCAGGGGTCAAAGTCTCTCAAAGTCGCCTTCTCCTGTGCTGGGTGATATAAATGTTATACTTGTGCCATCTGACATGGTTGCCGGGGTCCCATTAAATGATGGCCTACTCCTGTGGTGGGTGATCTAAATGCCTGATTCTCTGCTGTGAAAACCTCTCTCCTCCGTCTGGGTGCAGGGGTCAAAGTCTCTAAAAGTGGCCATCTCTTGTGCTGGGTGATGTAAAACTGATGCTTGTACCATCTGACATGGGTGCAGGGGTCAAATTAACTAAATGGTGGCCTACTCCTGTGGTGGGTGATATGAGGCCTTAATATGTGCTGTGAAAACCTCTCTCCTCCGTTTGGGTGCAGGGGTCAAAGTCTCTAAAAGTGGCCTTCTCTTGTGCTGGGTGATGTAAAAATGATGATTGTGCCATCTGACATGGTTGCCGGGGTCCCATTAAATGATGGCCTACTCCTGTGGTGGGGGAACTAAATGCCTGATTCTCTGCTGTGAAAACCTCTCTCCTCCGTCTGGGTGCAGGGGTCAAAGTCTCTAAAAGTGGCCTTCTCTTGTGCTGGGTGATGTAAAACTGATGCTTGTGCCATCTGACATGGTTGCCGGGGTCCCATTAAATGATGGCCTACTCCTGTGGTGGCTGATCTAAATGCCTGATTCTCTGCTGTGAAAACCTCTCTCCTCCGTCTGGGTGCAGGGGTCAAAGTCTCTAAAAGTGGCCTTCTCTTGTGCTGGGTGATGTAAAACTGATGCTTGTGCCATCTGACATGGTTGCCGGGGTCCCATTAAATGATGGCCTACTCCTGTGGTGGGTGATCTAAATGCCTGATTCTCTGACTGAGAAACCTCTCTCCTCCGTCTGGGTGCAGGGGTCAAAGTCTCTCAAAGTCGCCTTCTCCTGTGCTGGGTGATATAAATGTTATACTTGTGCCATCTGACATGGTTGCCGGGGTCCCATTAAATGATGGCCTACTCCTGTGGTGGGTGATCTAAATGCCTGATTCTCTGCTGTGAAAACCTCTCTCCTCCGTCTGGGTGCAGGGGTCAAAGTCTCTAAAAGTGGCCTTCTCTTGTGCTGGGTGATGTAAAACTGATGCTTGTGCCATCTGACATGGTTGCCGGGGTCCCATTAAATGATGGCCTACTCCTGTGGTGGCTGATCTAAATGCCTGATTCTCTGCTGTGAAAACCTCTCTCCTCCGTCTGGGTGCAGGGGCCAAAGTCTCTAAAAGTGGCCTTCTCTTGTGCTGGGTGATGTAAAACTGATGCTTGTACCATCTGACATGGGTGCAGGGGTCAAATTAACTAAATGGTGGCCTACTCCTGTGGTGGGTGATATGAGGCCTTAATATGTGCTGTGAAAACCTCTCTCCTCCGTTTGAGTGAAGGGGTCAAAGTCTCTAAAAGTGGCCTTCTCTTGTGCTGGGTGATGTAAAACTGATGCTTGTTCCATCTGACATGGTTGCCGGGGTCCCATTAAATGATGGCCTACTCCTGTGGTGGGTGATCTAAATGCCTGATTCTCTGCTGAGAAACCTCTCTCCTCCGTCTGGGTGCAGGGGTCAAAGTCTCTCAAAGTCGCCTTATCTTGTGCTGGGTGATATAAATGTTATACTTGTGCCATCTGACATGGTTGCCGGGGTCCCATTAAATGATGGCCTACTCCTGTGGTGGGTGATCTAAATGCCTGATTCTCTGCTGTGAAAACCTCTCTCCTCCGTCTGGGTGCAGGGGTCAAAGTCTCTAAAAGTGGCCTTCTCTTGTGCTGGGTGATGTAAAACTGATGCTTGTACCATCTGACATGGGTGCAGGGGTCAAATTAACTAAATGGTGGCCTACTCCTATGGTGGGTGATATGAGGCCTTAATATGTGCTGTGAAAACCTCTCTCCTCCGTTTGGGTGCAGGGGTCAAAGTCTCTAAAAGTGGCCTTCTCTTGTGCTGGGTGATGTAAAACTGATGCTTGTGCCATCTGACATGGTTGCCGGGGTCCCTTTAAATGATGGCCTACTCCTGTGGTGGGTGAACTAAATGCCTTATTCTCTGCTGTGAAAACCTCTCTCCTCCCTCTGGGTGCAGGGATCAAAGTCTCTAAAAGTGGCCTTCTCTTGTGCTGGGTGATGTAAAACTGATGCTTGTTCCATCTGACATGGGTGCAGGGGTCAAATTAACTAAATGGTGGCCTACTCCTGTGGTGGGTGATATGAGGCCTTAATATGTGCTGTGAAAACCTCTCTCCTCCATCTGGGTGCAGGGGTCAAAGTCTCTAAAAGTGGCCTTCTCTTGTGCTGGGTGATGTAAAACTGATGCTTGTGCCATCTGACATGGTTGCCGGGGTCCCATTAAATGATGGCCTACTCCTGTGGTGGGTGATCTAAATGCCTGATTCTCTGCTGTGAAACCTCTCTCCTCCATCTGGGTGCAGGGGTCAAAGTCTCTCAAAGTCGCCTTCTCCTGTGCTGGGTGATGTAAAACTGATGCTTGTGCCCTCTGACATGGTTGCCGGGGTCCCATTAAATGATGGCCTACTCCTGTGGTGGGTGATCTAAATGCCTGATTCTCTGCTGTGAAAACCTCTCTCCTCCGTCTGGGTGCAGGGGTCAAAGTCTCTCAAAGTCGCCTTCTCTTGTGCTGGCTGATGTAAAACTGATGCTTGTACCATCTGACATGGGTGCAGGGGTCAAATTAACTAAATGGTGGCCTACTCCTGTGGTGGGTGATATGAGGCCTTAATATGTGCTGTGAAAACCTCTCTCCTCCGTTTGGGTGCAGGGGTCAAAGTCTCTAAAAGTGGCCTTCTCTTGTGCTGGGTGATGTAAAACTGATGCTTGTGCCATCTGACATGGTTGCCGGGGTCCCATTAAATGATGGCCTACTCCTGTGGTGGGGGAACTAAATGCCTGATTCTCTGCTGTGAAAACCTCTCTCCTCCGTTTGGGTGCAGGGGTCAAAGTCTCTAAAAGTGGCCTTCTCTTGTGCTGGGTGATGTAAAACTGATGCTTGTTCCATCTGACATGGGTGCAGGGGTCAAATTAACTAAATGGTGGCCTACTCCTGTGGTGGGTGATATGAGGCCTTAATATGTGCTGTGAAAACCTCTCTCCTCCGTCTGGGTGCAGGGGTCAAAGTCTCTAAAAGTGGCCATCTCTTGTGCTGGGTGATGTAAAACTGATGCTTGTGCCATCTGACATGGTTGCCGGGGTCCCATTAAATGATGGCCTACTCCTGTGGTGGGTGATCTAAATGCCTGATTCTCTGCTGTGAAACCTCTCTCCTCCGTCTGGGTGCAGGGGTCAAAGTCTCTCAAAGTCGCCTTCTCCTGTGCTGGGTGATATAAATGTTATACTTGTGCCATCTGACATGGTTGCCGGGGTCCCAATAAATGATGGCCTACTCCTGGGGTGGGTGATCTAAATGCATGATTCTCTGCTGTGAAACCTCTCTCCTCCGTCTGGGTGCAGGGGTCAAAGTCTCTCAAAGTCGCCTTCTCCTGTGCTGGGTGATGTAAAACTGATGCTTGTGCCCTCTGACATGGTTGCCGGGGTCCCATTAAATGATGGCCTACTCCTGTGGTGGGTGATCTAAATGCCTGATTCTCTGCTGTGAAAACCTCTCTCCTCCGTCTGGGTGCAGGGGTCAAAGTCTCTAAAAGTGGCCTTCTCTTGTGCTGGGTGATGTAAAACTGATGCTTGAGCCATCTGACATGGTTGCCGGGGTCCCATTAAATGATGGCCTACTCCTGTGGTGGCTGATCTAAATGCCTGATTCTCTGCTGTGAAAACCTCTCTCCTCCGTCTGGGTGCAGGGGTCAAAGTCTCTAAAAGTGGCCTTCTCTTGTGCTGGGTGATGTAAAACTGATGCTTGTACCATCTGACATGGGTGCAGGGGTCAAATTAACTAAATGGTGGCCTACTCCTGTGGTGGGTGATATGAGGCCTTAATATGTGCTGTGAAAACCTCTCTCCTCCGTTTGGGTGCAGGGGTCAAAGTCTCTAAAAGTGGCCTTCTCTTGTGCTGGGTGATGTAAAAATGATGCTTGTGCCATCTGACATGGTTGCCGGGGTCCCATTAAATGATGGCCTACTCCTGTGGTGGGTGATCTAAATGCCTGATTCTCTGCTGTGAAAACCTCTCTCCTCCGTCTGGGTGCAGGGGTCAAAGTCTCTCAAAGTGGCCTTCTCTTGTGCTGGGTGATGTAAAACTGATGCTTGTGCCATCTGACATGGTTGCCGGGGTCCCATTAAATGATGGCCTACTCCTGTGGTGGGTGATCTAAATGCCTGATTCTCTGCTGTGAAACCTCTCTCCTCCGTCTGGGTGCAGGGGTCAAAGTCTCTAAAAGTGGCCTTCTCTTGTGCTGGGTGATGTAAAACTGATGCTTGTGCCATCTGACATGGTTGCCGGGGTCCCATTAAATGATGGCCTACTCCTGTGGTGGGTGATCTAAATGCCTGATTCTCTGACTGTGAAAACCTCTCTCCTCCGTCTGGGTGCAGGGGTCAAAGTCTCTCAAAGTCGCCTTCTCCTGTGCTGGGTGATATAAACTGTTATACTTGTGCCATCTGACATGGTTGCCGGGGTCCCATTAAATGATGGCCTACTCCTGTGGTGGGTGATCTAAATGCCTGATTCTCTGCTGTGAAAACCTCTCTCCTCCGTCTGGGTGCAGGGGTCAAAGTCTCTAAAAGTGGCCTTCTCTTGTGCTGGGTGATGTAAAACTGATGCTTGTGCCATCTGACATGGTTGCCGGGGTCCCATTAAATGATGGCCTACTCCTGTGGTGGGTGATCTAAATGCCTGATTCTCTGCTGTGAAAACCTCTCTCCTCCGTCTGGGTGCAGGGGTCAAAGTCTCTAAAAGTGGCCTTCTCTTGTGCTGGGTGATGTAAAACTGATGCTTGTACCATCTGACATGGGTGCAGGGGTCAAATTAACTAAATGGTGGCCTACTCCTGTGGTGGGTGATATGAGGCCTTAATATGTGCTGTGAAAACCTCTCTCCTCCGTCTGGGTGCAGGGGTCAAAGTCTCTAAAAGTGGCCTTCTCTTGTGCTGGGTGATGTAAAACTGATGCTTGTGCCATCTGACATGGTTGCCGGGGTCCCATTAAATGATGGCCTACTCCTGTGGTGGGTGATCTAAATGCCTGATTCTCTGCTGTGAAACCTCTCTCCTCCGTCTGGGTGCAGGGTCAAAGTCTCTCAAAGTCGCCTTCTCTTGTGCTGGGTGATGTAAAACTGTTATGCTTGTGCCATCTGACATGGTTGCCGGGGTCCCATTAAATGATGGCCTACTCCTGTGGTGGGTGATCTAAATGCCTGATTCTCTGCTGTGAAAACCTCTCTCCTCCGTCTGGGTGCAGGGGTCAAAGTCTCTAAAAGTGGCCTTCTCTTGTGCTGGGTGATGTAAAACTGATGCTTGTACCATCTGACATGGGTGCAGGGGTCAAATTAACTAAATGGTGGCCTACTCCTGTGGTGGGTGATATGAGGCCTTAATATGTGCTGTGAAAACCTCTCTCCTCCGTCTGGGTGCAGGGGTCAAAGTCTCTAAAAGTGGCCTTCTCTTGTGCTGGGTGATGTAAAACTGATGCTTGTGCCATCTGACATGGTTGCCGGGGTCCCATTAAATGATGGCCTACTCCTGTGGTGGGTGATCTAAATGCCTGATTCTCTGCTGTGAAAACCTCTCTCCTCCGTCTGGGTGCAGGGGTCAAAGTCTCTAAAAGTGGCCTTCTCTTGTGCTGGGTGATGTAAAACTGATGCTTGTACCATCTGACATGGGTGCAGGGGTCAAATTAACTAAATGGTGGCCTACTCCTGTGGTGGGTGATATGAGGCCTTAATATGTGCTGTGAAAACCTCTCTCCTCCGTCTGGGTGCAGGGGTCAAAGTCTCTAAAAGTGGCCTTCTCTTGTGCTGGGTGATGTAAAACTGATGCTTGTGCCATCTGACATGGTTGCCGGGGTCCCATTAAATGATGGCCTACTCCTGTGGTGGGTGATCTAAATGCCTGATTCTCTGCTGTGAAACCTCTCTCCTCCGTCTGGGTGCAGGGGTCAAAGTCTCTCAAAGTCGCCTTCTCCTGTGCTGGGTGATGTAAAACTGATGCTTGTGCCATCTGACATGGTTGCCGGGGTCCCATTAAATGATGGCCTACTCCTGTGGTGGGTGATCTAAATGCCTGATTCTCTGCTGTGAAAACCTCTCTCCTCCGTCTGGGTGCAGGGGTCAAAGTCTCTCAAAGTCGCCTTCTCTTGTGCTGGGTGATGTAAAACTGATGCTTGTACCATCTGACATGGGTGCAGGGGTCACATTAACTAAATGGTGGCCTACTCCTGTGGTGGGTGATATGAGTGCCTGATTATGTGCTGTGAAAACCTCTCTCCTCCGTCTGGGTGCAGGGGTCAAAGTCTCTAAAAGTGGCCTTCTCTTGTGCTGGGTGATGTAAAACTGATGCTTGTGCCATCTGACATGGTTGCCGGGGTCCCATTAAATGATGGCCTACTCCTGTGGTGGGTGATCTAAATGCCTGATTCTCTGCTGTGAAAACCTCTCTCCTCCGTCTGGGTGCAGGGGTCAAAGTCTCTAAAAGTGGCCTTCTCTTGTGCTGGGTGATGTAAAACTGATGCTTGTACCATCTGACATGGGTGCAGGGGTCAAATTAACTAAATGGTGGCCTACTCCTGTGGTGGGTGATATGAGGCCTTAATATGTGCTGTGAAAACCTCTCTCCTCCGTCTGGGTGCAGGGGTCAAAGTCTCTAAAAGTGGCCATCTCTTGTGCTGGGTGATGTAAAACTGATGCTTGTGCCATCTGACATGGTTGCCGGGGTCCCATTAAATGATGGCCTACTCCTGTGGTGGGTGATCTAAATGCCTGATTCTCTGCTGTGAAACCTCTCTCCTCCGTCTGGGTGCAGGGGTCAAAGTCTCTCAAAGTCGCCTTCTCCTGTGCTGGGTGATATAAACTGTTATACTTGTGCCATCTGACATGGTTGCCGGGGTCCCATTAAATGATGGCCTACTCCTGTGGTGGGTGATCTAAATGCCTGATTCTCTGCTGTGAAACCTCTCTCCTCCGTCTGGGTGCAGGGTCAAAGTCTCTCAAAGTCGCCTTCTCCTGTGCTGGGTGATGTAAAACTGATGCTTGTGCCATCTGACATGGTTGCCGGGGTCCCATTAAATGATGGCCTACTCCTGTGGTGGGTGATCTAAATGCCTGATTCTCTGCTGTGAAAACCTCTCTCCTCCGTCTGGGTGCAGGGGTCAAAGTCTCTAAAAGTGGCCTTCTCTTGTGCTGGGTGATGTAAAACTGATGCTTGTGCCATCTGACATGGTTGCCGGGGTCCCATTAAATGATGGCCTACTCCTGTGGTGGGTGATCTAAATGCCTGATTCTCTGCTGTGAAAACCTCTCTCCTCCGTCTGGGTGCAGGGTCAAAGTCTCTAAAAGTGGCCTTCTCTTGTGCTGGGTGATGTAAAACTGATGCTTGTACCATCTGACATGGGTGCAGGGGTCAAATTAACTAAATGGTGGCCTACTCCTGTGGTGGGTGATATGAGGCCTTAATATGTGCTGTGAAAACCTCTCTCCTCCGTCTGGGTGCAGGGGTCAAAGTCTCTAAAAGTGGCCTTCTCTTGTGCTGGGTGATGTAAAACTGATGCTTGTGCCATCTGACATGGTTGCCGGGGTCCCATTAAATGATGGCCTACTCCTGTGGTGGGTGATCTAAATGCCTGATTCTCTGCTGTGAAACCTCTCTCCTCCGTCTGGGTGCAGGGGTCAAAGTCTCTCAAAGTCGCCTTCTCCTGTGCTGGGTGATGTAAAACTGATGCTTGTGCCATCTGACATGGTTGCCGGGGTCCCATTAAATGATGGCCTACTCCTGTGGTGGGTGATCTAAATGCCTGATTCTCTGCTGTGAAAACCTCTCTCCTCCGTCTGGGTGCAGGGGTCAAAGTCTCTAAAAGTGGCCTTCTCTTGTGCTGGGTGATGTAAAACTGATGCTTGTACCATCTGACATGGGTGCAGGGGTCAAATTAACTAAATGGTGGCCTACTCCTGTGGTGGGTGATATGAGGCCTTAATATGTGCTGTGAAAACCTCTCTCCTCCGTCTGGGTGCAGGGGTCAAAGTCTCTAAAAGTGGCCTTCTCTTGTGCTGGGTGATGTAAAACTGATGCTTGTGCCATCTGACATGGTTGCCGGGGTCCCATTAAATGATGGCCTACTCCTGTGGTGGGTGATCTAAATGCCTGATTCTCTGCTGTGAAAACCTCTCTCCTCCGTCTGGGTGCAGGGGTCAAAGTCTCTAAAAGTGGCCTTCTCTTGTGCTGGGTGATGTAAAACTGATGCTTGTGCCATCTGACATGGTTGCAGGGGTCCCATTAATAAATGGTGGCCTACTCCTGTGGTGGGTGATCTAAATGCCTGATTCTCTGCTGTGAAACCTCTCTCCTCCGTCTGGGTGCAGGGGTCAAAGTCTCTCAAAGTGGCCTTCTCCTGTGCTGGGTGATGTAAAACTGATGCTTGTGCCATCTGACATGGTTGCCGGGGTCCCATTAAATGATGGCCTACTCCTGTGGTGGGTGATCTAAATGCCTGATTCTCTGCTGTGAAAACCTCTCTCCTCCGTCTGGGTGCAGGGGTCAAAGTCTCTCAAAGTGGCCTTCTCCTGTGCTGGGTGATGTAAAACTGATGCTTGTGCCATCTGACATGGTTGCCGGGGTCCCAATTAAATGATGGCCTACTCCTGTGGTGGGTGATCTAAATGCCTGATTCTCTGCTGTGAAAACTCTCTCCTCCGTCTGGGTGCAGGGGTCAAAGTCTCTAAAAGTGGCCTTCTCTGTGCTGGGTGATGTAAAACTGATGCTTGTGCCATCTGACATGGTTGCCGGGGTCCCATTAAATGATGGCCTACTCCTGTGGTGGGTGATCTAAATGCCTGATTCTCTGCTGTGAAAACCTCTCTCCTCCGTCTGGGTGCAGGGGTCAAAGTCTCTAAAAGTGGCCTTCTCTGTGCTGGGTGATGTAAAACTGATGCTTGTAGCCATCTGACATGGTTGCCGGGGTCCCATTAAATGATGGCCTACTCCTGTGGTGGGTGATCTAAATGCCTGATTCTCTGCTGTGAAAACCTCTCTCCTCCGTCTGGGTGCAGGGGTCAAAGTCTCTAAAAGTGGCCTTCTCTTGTGCTGGGTGATGTAAAACTGATGCTTGTACCATCTGACATGGGTGCAGGGGTCACATTAACTAAATGATGGCCTACTCCTGTGGTGGGTGATATGAGGCCTTAATATGTGCTGTGAAAACCTCTCTCCTCCGTCTGGGTGCAGGGGTCAAAGTCTCTAAAAGTGGCCTTCTCTTGTGCTGGGTGATGTAAAACTGATGCTTGTGCCATCTGACATGGTTGCCGGGGTCCCATTAAATGATGGCCTACTCCTGTGGTGGGTGATCTAAATGCCTGATTCTCTGCTGTGAAACCTCTCTCCTCCGTCTGGGTGCAGGGGTCAAAGTCTCTAAAAGTGGCCTTCTCTTGTGCTGGGTGATGTAAAACTGATGCTTGTGCCATCTGACATGGTTGCCGGGGTCCCATTAAATGATGGCCTACTCCTGTGGTGGGTGATCTAAATGCCTGATTCTCTGCTGTGAAAACCTCTCTCCTCCGTCTGGGTGCAGGGGTCAAAGTCTCTAAAAGTGGCCTTCTCTTGTGCTGGGTGATGTAAAACTGATGCTTGTGCCATCTGACATGGTTGCCGGGGTCCCATTAAATGATGGCCTACTCCTGTGGTGGGTGATCTAAATGCCTGATTCTCTGCTGTGAAAACTCTCTCCTCCGTCTGGGTGCAGGGGTCAAAGTCTCTAAAAGTGGCCTTCTCTTGTGCTGGGTGATGTAAAACTGATGCTTGTACCATCTGACATGGTTGCAGGGGTCAAATTAACTAAATGGTGGCCTACTCCTGTGGTGGGTGATCTAAATGCCTGATTCTCTGCTGTGAAAACCTCTCTCCTCCGTCTGGGTGCAGGGGTCAAAGTCTCTAAAAGTGGCCTTCTCTTGTGCTGGGTGATGTAAAACTGATGCTTGTGCCATCTGACATGGTTGCCGGGGTCCCATTAAATGATGGCCTACTCCTGTGGTGGGTGATCTAAATGCCTGATTCTCTGCTGTGAAAACCTCTCTCCTCCGTCTGGGTGCAGGGGTCAAAGTCTCTAAAAGTGGCCTTCTCTTGTGCTGGGTGATGTAAAACTGATGCTTGTGCCATCTGACATGGTTGCCGGGGTCAACCAATTAAATGATGGCCTACTCCTGTGGTGGGTGATCTAAATGCCTGATTCTCTGCTGTGAAAACCTCTCTCCTCCGTCTGGGTGCAGGGGTCAAAGTCTCTAAAAGTGGCCTTCTCTTGTGCTGGGTGATGTAAAACTGATGCTTGTGCCATCTGACATGGTTGCCGGGGTCCCATTAAATGATGGCCTACTCCTGTGGTGGGTGATCTAAATGCCTGATTCTCTGCTGTGAAACCTCTCTCCTCCGTCTGGGTGCAGGGGTCAAAGTCTCTCAAAGTGGCCTTCTCTTGTGCTGGGTGATGTAAAACTGATGCTTGTGCCATCTGACATGGTTGCCGGGGTCCCATTAAATGATGGCCTACTCCTGTGGTGGGTGATCTAAATGCCTGATTCTCTGCTGTGAAAACCTCTCTCCTCCGTCTGGGTGCAGGGGTCAAAGTCTCTAAAAGTGGCCTTCTCTTGTGCTGGGTGATGTAAAACTGATGCTTGTGCCATCTGACATGGTTGCCGGGGTCCCATTAAATGATGGCCTACTCCTGTGGTGGGTGATCTAAATGCCTGATTCTCTGCTGTGAAAACCTCTCCTCCGTCTGGGTGCAGGGGTCAAAGTCTCTAAAAGTGGCCTTCTTGTGCTGGGTGATGTAAAACTGATGCTTGTGCCATCTGACATGGCTGCCGGGGTCCCATTAAATGATGGCCTACTCCTGTGGTGGGTGATCTAAATGCCTGATTCTCTGCTGTGAAAACCTCTCTCCTCCGTCTGGGTGCAGGGGTCAAAGTCTCTAAAAGTGGCCTTCTCTTGTGCTGGGTGATGTAAAACTGATGCTTGTACCATCTGACATGGGTGCAGGGGTCAAATTAACTAAATGGTGGCCTACTCCTGTGGTGGGTGATATGAGGCCTTAATATGTGCTGTGAAAACCTCTCTCCTCCGTCTGGGTGCAGGGGTCAAAGTCTCTAAAAGTGGCCTTCTCTTGTGCTGGGTGATGTAAAACTGATGCTTGTGCCATCTGACATGGTTGCCGGGGTCCCATTAAATGATGGCCTACTCCTGTGGTGGGTGATCTAAATGCCTGATTCTCTGCTGTGAAACCTCTCTCCTCCGTCTGGGTGCAGGGGTCAAAGTCTCTCAAAGTGGCCTTCTCTTGTGCTGGGTGATGTAAAACTGATGCTTGTGCCATCTGACATGGTTGCCGGGGTCCCATTAAATGATGGCCTACTCCTGTGGTGGGTGATCTAAATGCCTGATTCTCTGCTGTGAAACCTCTCTCCTCCGTCTGGGTGCAGGGGTCAAAGTCTCTAAAAGTGGCCTTCTCTTGTGCTGGGTGATGTAAAACTGATGCTTGTGCCATCTGACATGGTTGCCGGGGTCCCATTAAATGATGGCCTACTCCTGTGGTGGGTGATCTAAATGCCTGATTCTCTGCTGTGAAAACCTCTCTCCTCCGTCTGGGTGCAGGGGTCAAAGTCTCTAAAAGTGGCCTTCTCTTGTGCTGGGTGATGTAAAACTGATGCTTGTGCCATCTGACATGGTTGCCGGGGTCCCATTAAATGATGGCCTACTCCTGTGGTGGGTGATCTAAATGCCTGATTCTCTGCTGTGAAAACTCTCTCCTCCGTCTGGGTGCAGGGGTCAAAGTCTCTAAAAGTGGCCTTCTCTTGTGCTGGGTGATGTAAAACTGATGCTTGTACCATCTGACATGGGTGCAGGGGTCACATTAACTAAATGGTGGCCTACTCCTGTGGTGGGTGATATGAGGCCTTAATATGTGCTGTGAAAACCTCTCTCCTCCGTCTGGGTGCAGGGGTCAAAGTCTCTAAAAGTGGCCTTCTCTTGTGCTGGGTGATGTAAAACTGATGCTTGTGCCATCTGACATGGTTGCCGGGGTCCCATTAAATGATGGCCTACTCCTGTGGTGGGTGATCTAAATGCCTGATTCTCTGCTGTGAAAACCTCTCCTCCGTCTGGGTGCAGGGGTCAAAGTCTCTAAAAGTGGCCTTCTCTTGTGCTGGGTGATGTAAAACTGATGCTTGTGCCATCTGACATGGTTGCCGGGTCCCATTAAATGATGGCCTACTCCTGTGGTGGGTGATCTAAATGCCTGATTCTCTGCTGTGAAAACCTCTCTCCTCCGTCTGGGTGCAGGGGTCAAAGTCTCTCAAAGTGGCCTTCTCTTGTGCTGGGTGATGTAAAACTGATGCTTGTGCCATCTGACATGGTTGCCGGGGTCCCATTAAATGATGGCCTACTCCTGTGGTGGGTGATCTAAATGCCTGATTCTCTGCTGTGAAAACCTCTCTCCTCCGTCTGGGTGCAGGGGTCAAAGTCTCTAAAAGTGGCCTTCTCTTGTGCTGGGTGATGTAAAACTGATGCTTGTACCATCTGACATGGGTGCAGGGGTCAAATTAACTAAATGGTGGCCTACTCCTGTGGTGGGTGATATGAGGCCTTAATATGTGCTGTGAAAACCTCTCTCCTCCGTCTGGGTGCAGGGGTCAAAGTCTCTAAAAGTGGCCTTCTCTGTGCTGGGTGATGTAAAACTGATGCTTGTGCCATCTGACATGGTTGCCGGGGTCCCATTAAATGATGGCCTACTCCTGTGGTGGGTGATCTAAATGCCTGATTCTCTGCTGTGAAACCTCTCTCCTCCGTCTGGGTGCAGGGGTCAAAGTCTCTAAAAGTGGCCTTCTCCTGTGCTGGGTGATGTAAAACTGATGCTTGTGCCATCTGACATGGTTGCCGGGGTCCCATTAAATGATGGCCTACTCCTGTGGTGGGTGATCTAAATGCCTGATTCTCTGCTGTGAAAACTCTCTCCTCCGTCTGGGTGCAGGGGTCAAAGTCTCTAAAAGTGGCCTTCTCTTGTGCTGGGTGATGTAAAACTGATGCTTGTACCATCTGACATGGTTGCCGGGGTCCCATTAAATGGTGGCCTACTCCTGTGGTGGGTGATCTAAATGCCTGATTCTCTGCTGTGAAAACCTCTCTCCTCCGTCTGGGTGCAGGGGTCAAAGTCTCTAAAAGTGGCCTTCTCTTGTGCTGGGTGATGTAAAACTGATGCTTGTGCCATCTGACATGGTTGCCGGGTCCCATTAAATGATGGCCTACTCCTGTGGTGGGTGATCTAAATGCCTGATTCTCTGCTGTGAAAACTCTCTCCTCCGTCTGGGTGCAGGGGTCAAAGTCTCTAAAAGTGGCCTTCTCTTGTGCTGGGTGATGTAAAACTGATGCTTGTGCCATCTGACATGGTTGCCGGGGTCCCATTAAATGATGGCCTACTCCTGTGGTGGGTGATCTAAATGCCTGATTCTCTGCTGTGAAAACCTCTCTCCTCCGTCTGGGTGCAGGGGTCAAAGTCTCTAAAAGTGGCCTTCTCTTGTGCTGGGTGATGTAAAACTGATGCTTGTGCCATCTGACATGGTTGCAGGGTCCCATTAAATGATGGCCTACTCCTGTGGTGGGTGATCTAAATGCCTGATTCTCTGCTGTGAAACCTCTCTCCTCCGTCTGGGTGCAGGGGTCAAAGTCTCTAAAGTGGCCTTCTCTTGTGCTGGGTGATGTAAAACTGATGCTTGTGCCATCTGACATGGTTGCCGGGGTCCCATTAAATGATGGCCTACTCCTGTGGTGGGTGATCTAAATGCCTGATTCTCTGCTGTGAAACCTCTCTCCTCCGTCTGGGTGCAGGGGTCAAAGTCTCTCAAAGTCGCCTTCTCCTGTGCTGGGTGATGTAAAACTGATGCTTGTGCCATCTGACATGGTTGCCGGGGTCCCATTAAATGATGGCCTACTCCTGTGGTGGGTGATCTAAATGCCTGATTCTCTGCTGTGAAACCTCTCTCCTCCGTCTGGGTGCAGGGTCAAAGTCTCTAAAAGTGGCCTTCTCTTGTGCTGGGTGATGTAAAACTGATGCTTGTGCCATCTGACATGGTTGCCGGGGTCCCATTAACTAAATGGTGGCCTACTCCTGTGGTGGGTGATCTAAATGCCTGATTCTCTGCTGTGAAAACCTCTCTCCTCCGTCTGGGTGCAGGGGTCAAAGTCTCTAAAAGTGGCCTTCTCTTGTGCTGGGTGATGTAAAACTGATGCTTGTGCCATCTGACATGGTTGCCGGGGTCCCATTAAATGATGGCCTACTCCTGTGGTGGGTGATCTAAATGCCTGATTCTCTGCTGTGAAAACCTCTCTCCTCCGTCTGGGTGCAGGGGTCAAAGTCTCTCAAAGTGGCCTTCTCCTGTGCTGGGTGATGTAAAACTGATGCTTGTGCCATCTGACATGGTTGCAGGGTCCCATTAAATGATGGCCTACTCCTGTGGTGGGTGATCTAAATGCCTGATTCTCTGCTGTGAAACCTCTCTCCTCCGTCTGGGTGCAGGGGTCAAAGTCTCTAAAAGTGGCCTTCTCTTGTGCTGGGTGATGTAAAACTGATGCTTGTGCCATCTGACATGGTTGCAGGGGTCCCAATTAAATGGTGGCCTACTCCTGTGGTGGGTGATCTGAATGCCTGATTCTCTGCTGTGAAAACTCTCTCCTCCGTCTGGGTGCAGGGGTCAAAGTCTCTAAAAGTGGCCTTCTCTTGTGCTGGGTGATGTAAAACTGATGCTTGTGCCATCTGACATGGTTGCCGGGTCCCATTAAATGATGGCCTACTCCTGTGGTGGGTGATCTAAATGCCTGATTCTCTGCTGTGAAAACCTCTCTCCTCCGTCTGGGTGCAGGGGTCAAAGTCTCTAAAAGTGGCCTTCTCTTGTGCTGGGTGATGTAAAACTGATGCTTGTGCCATCTGACATGGTTGCCGGGGTCCCATTAAATGATGGCCTACTCCTGTGGTGGGTGATCTAAATGCCTGATTCTCTGCTGTGAAAACCTCTCTCCTCCGTCTGGGTGCAGGGGTCAAAGTCTCTAAAAGTGGCCTTCTCTTGTGCTGGGTGATGTAAAACTGATGCTTGTACCATCTGACATGGGTGCAGGGGTCACATTAACTAAATGGTGGCCTACTCCTGTGGTGGGTGATCTGAGTGCCTGATTCTCTGCTGTGAAAACCTCTCTCCTCCGTCTGGGTGCAGGGGTCAAAGTCTCTAAAAGTGGCCTTCTCTTGTGCTGGGTGATGTAAAACTGATGCTTGTGCCATCTGACATGGTTGCCGGGTCCCATTAAATGATGGCCTACTCCTGTGGTGGGTGATCTAAATGCCTGATTCTCTGCTGTGAAACCTCTCTCCTCCGTCTGGGTGCAGGGGTCAAAGTCTCTCAAAGTCGCCTTCTCCTGTGCTGGGTGATGTAAAGCTGATGCTTGTGCCATCTGACATGGTTGCCGGGGTCCCAATTAAATGGTGGCCTACTCCTGTGGTGGGTGATCTAAATGCCTGATTCTCTGCTGTGAAAACCTCTCTCCTCCGTCTGGGTGCAGGGGTCAAAGTCTCTAAAAGTGGCCTTCTCTTGTGCTGGGTGATGTAAAACTGATGCTTGTACCATCTGACATGGTTGCCGGGGTCAAATTAACTAAATGGTGGCCTACTCCTGTGGTGGGTGATATGAAGCCTTAATATGTGCTGAGAAAACCTCTCTCCTCCGTTTGGGTGCAGGGGTCAAAGTCTCTAAAAGTGGCCTTCTCTTGTGCTGGGTGATGTAAAACTGATGCTTGTGCCATCTGACATGGTTGCCGGGGTCCCATTAAATGATGGCCTACTCCTGTGGTGGGTGATCTAAATGCCTGATTCTCTGCTGTGAAACCTCTCTCCTCCGTCTGGGTGCAGGGGTCAAAGTCTCTCAAAGTCGCCTTCTCCTGTGCTGGGTGATGTAAAACTGATGCTTGTGCCATCTGACATGGTTGCCGGGGTCCCATTAAATGATGGCCTACTCCTGTGGTGGGTGATCTAAATGCCTGATTCTCTGCTGTGAAACCTCTCTCCTCCGTCTGGGTGCAGGGGTCAAAGTCTCTCAAAGTCGCCTTCTCCTGTGCTGGGTGATGTAAAACTGATGCTTGTGCCATCTGACATGGTTGCCGGGGTCCCATTAAATGATGGCCTACTCCTGTGGTGGGTGATCTAAATGCCTGATTCTCTGCTGTGAAAACCTCTCTCCTCCGTCTGGGTGCAGGGGTCAAAGTTTCTAAAAGTGGCCTTCTCTTGTGCTGGCTGATGTAAAACTGATGCTTGTCCCATCTGACATGGGTGCAGGGGTCAAATTAACTAAATGGTGGCCTACTCCTGTGGTGGGTGATATGAGGCCTTAATATGTGCTGTGAAAACCTCTCTCCTCCGTTTGGGTGCAGGGGTCAAAGTCTCTAAAAGTGGCCTTCTCTTGTGCTGGGTGATGTAAAACTGATGCTTGTGCCATCTGACATGGTTGCCGGGGTCCCATTAAATGATGGCCTACTCCTGTGGTGGGGGAACTAAATGCCTGATTCTCTGCTGTGAAAACCTCTCTCCTCCGTCTGGGTGCAGGGGTCAAAGTCTCTAAAAGTGGCTTTCTCTTGTGCTGGGTGATGTAAAACTGATGCTTGTTCCATCTGACATGAGTGCAGGGGTCAAATTAACTAAATGGTGGCCTACTCCTGTGGTGGGTGATATGAGGCCTTAATATGTGCTGTGAAAACCTCTCTCCTCCGTCTGGGTGCAGGGGTCAAAGTCTCTAAAAGTGGCCTTCTCTTGTGCTGGGTGATGTAAAACTGATGCTTGTGCCATCTGACATGGTTGCCGGGTCCCATTAAATGATGGCCTACTCCTGTGGTGGGTGATCTAAATGCCTGATTCTCTGCTGTGAAACCTCTCTCCTCCATCTGGGTGCAGGGGTCAAAGTCTCTCAAAGTCGCCTTCTCCTGTGCTGGGGGATATAAATGTTATACTTGTGCCATCTGAAATGGTTGCCGGGGTCCCAATAAATGATGGCCTACTCCTGTGGTGGGTGATCTAAATTCATGATTCTCTGCTGTGAAACCTCTCTCCTCCGTCTGGGTGCAGGGGTCAAAGTCTCTCAAAGTCGCCTTCTCCTGTGCTGGGTGATGTAAAACTGATGCTTGTGCCATCTGACATGGTTGCCGGGGTCCCATTAAATGATGGCCTACTCCTGTGGTGGGTGATCTAAATGCCTGATTCTCTGCTGTGAAAACCTCTCTCCTCCGTCTGGGTGCAGGGGTCAAAGTCTCTCAAAGTCGCCTTCTCCTGTGCTGGGTGATGTAAAACTGATGCTTGTGCCATCTGACATGGTTGCCGGGGTCCCATTAAATGATGGCCTACTCCTGTGGTGGCTGATCTAAATGCCTGATTCTCTGCTGTGAAAACCTCTCTCCTCCGTCTGGGTGCAGGGGTCAAAGTCTCTAAAAGTGGCCATCTCTTGTGCTGGGTGATGTAAAACTGATGCTTGTACCATCTGACATGGGTGCAGGGGTCAAATTAACTAAATGGTGGCCTACTCCTGTGGTGGGTGATATGAGGCCTTAATATGTGCTGAGAAAACCTCTCTCCTCCGTTTGGGTGCAGGGGTTAAAGTCTCTAAAAGTGGCCTTCTCTTGTGCTGGGTGATGTAAAACTGATGCTTGTGCCATCTGACATGGTTGCCGGGGTCCCATTAAATGATGGCCTACTCCTGTGGTGGGTGATCTAAATGCCTGATTCTCTGCTGTGAAACCTCTCTCCTCCGTCTGGGTGCAGGGGTCAAAGTCTCTCAAAGTCGCCTTCTCCTGTACTGGGTGATGTAAAACTGATGCTTGTGCCATCTGACATGGTTGCCGGGGTCCCATTAAATGATGGCCTACTCCTGTGGTGGGTGATCTAAATGCCTGATTCTCTGCTGTGAAACCTCTCTCCTCCGTCTGGGTGCAGGGGTCAAAGTCTCTCAAAGTCGCCTTCTCCTGTGCTGGGTGATGTAAAACTGATGCTTGCGCCATCTGACATGGTTGCCGGGGTCCCATTAAATGATGGCCTACTCCTGTGGTGGGTGATCTAAATGCCTGATTCTCTGCTGTGAAAACCTCTCTCCTCCGTCTGGGTGCAGGGGTCAAAGTTTCTAAAAGTGGCCTTCTCTTGTGCTGGGTGATGTAAAACTGATGCTTGTACCATCTGACATGGGTGCAGGGGTCAAATTAACTAAATGGTGGCCTACTCCTGTGGTGGGTGATATGAGGCCTTAATATGTGCTGTGAAAACCTCTCTCCTCCGTTTGGGTGCAGGGGTCAAAGTCTCTAAAAGTGGCCTTCTCTTGTGCTGGGTGATGTAAAACTGATGCTTGTACCATCTGACATGGGTGCAGTGGTCAAATTAACTAAATGGTGGCCTACTCCTGTGGTGGGTGATATGATGCCTGAATATGTGCTGTGGGGCCTCTCTCCTCTTTCTGGTTTCAGGGGTCAAAGTAACTAAAAGTGGCCTTCTCCTGTGCTGGATGGTATAAATGTAATGCTTGTGCTATCTGACATGTCTCCTCTGTCTGGGTGCTAAGGCCTAAGTCACTGAAAGTGGCCTTCTCCTGTGGTGGTTGATATGATGCCAGATTCTCTGCTGTGGGACCTCTCTCCTTTGTCTGGATGCTGGGGTCGAAATAACAGTAAGCGACCTTCTCCATTGGTGGGTGATTTGAAGCCTGATTGTGTGCTATGGGACCTAACTCCAATTAATATTGGTTAATTTTTATTTATTTTATGTTAAGTCATCATTTCCCTATCTACATTTGTTTGCAGGGGATTTACCTACATTTTGCTGCCTTTTGCAGCCCTCTAGCCCTTTCCGGGCGTCTTTTACAGCCTTTTTAGTGCCCAAAAGTTCGGGTCCCCATTGACTTCTATGGGGTTCGGGATGAAGTTCGGGTTGAGTTCGGATCACGAACCCGGACATTTTCCGGAAGTTCGGCCGAACCTCTCGAACACGAACATCCAGGTGTTCGCTCAACTCTAGTGCTGACGACAAGATCCGAGTGCTTTGCACGCTGTGCCATCAGAGCCTGAAGCGAGGCCTTAACGTTCTGAACCTTAGCACAACCTGCATGACCAAGCATCTACATGCAAAGCATGAACTGCAGTGGAGTAAACACCTTAAAAGCAAGGAACTCACTCTGGCTCCCCCTGCTCCCTCTTCTGCTGCTGCCTCGGCCTCTACCTCTGCCTCGGGAGGAACGTTGGCACCTGCCGCCCACTAAACAGAGGATGTGCCACCGACACCACCACTTGCGTCACCAAGCATCTCCACCATGTCACACGGCAGCGTTCAGCTCTCCATCTCACAAACCTTGGAGAGAAAGCGTAAATTCCCACCTAGCCACCCTCGAGCCCTGGGCCTAAATGCCAGCATTTCTAAACTACTGGCCTTTGAAATGCTGTCATTCAGGCTGGTGGACACAGACAGCTTCAAACAGCTGATGTCCATGGCTGTCCCACAGTATGTTGTTCCCAGCCGCCACTACTTCTCCAAGACAACCGTGCCTTCCCTGCACAACCAAGTATCCGATAAGATCAATTGTTCACTGCGCAATGCCATCTGTGGCAAGGTCCACCTAACCACAGATACGTGGACCAGTAAGCACGGCCAGGGACGCCATATCTCCCTAACTGCACACTGGGTAAATGTAGTGGCGGCTGGGCCCCAGGCGGAGAGTTCCTTGACGCATGTCCTTCCGCCGCCAAGGATCGCAGGGCATCATTCTTTGCCTCCTGTAGCCTCCTCCTCCTACTCGGCTTCCTCCTCCTCTGCTTCCACCAGCTCATCCAGTCAGCCACACACCTTTACCACCAACTTCAGCACAGCCCGGGGTAAACGTCAGCAGGCCATTCTGCAACTCATATATTTGGGGGACAGGCCCCACATCTTGTGGTGCAACCCAAAGTTGAATGAACCTCTCCTCAATCTGGGCGCCATGGCCTAAATAACTGAAAGTGGCCTTCTCCAGTGGTGGGTGATATAACGCCTTATTCCTTGCTGTGGGACCTCTCTCCTCTGTCTCTGTGCTGGGCCCGAAATAACTGAAAGTGGCCTTCTCCAGTGGTGGGTGATATGACGCCTTATTCCTTGCTGTGGGACCTCTCTCCTCTGTCTGGGTGCTGAGCCCGAAATAACTGAAAGTGGCCTTCTCCAGTGGTGGGTGATATGACACGTTATTCCTTGCTGTGGGACCTCTCTCCTCTTTCTGGGTGCTGGGGCCGAAATAACGTAAAGTGGCCTTCTCCAGTGGTGGGTGATATGACGCCTTATTCTTTGCTGTGGGACCTCTCTCCTCTTTCTGGGTGCTGAGGCCGAAATAACCGAAAGTGGCCTTCTCCAGTGGTGGGTTATATGACACGTTATTCCTTGCTGTGGGACCTCTCTCCTCTTTCTGGGTGCTGGGGCCGAAATAACTGAAAGTGGCCTTTTCCAGTGGTGGGTGATATGACACGTTATTCCTTGCTGTGGGACCTCTCTCCTCTGTCTCTGTGCTGGGCACGAAATAACTGAAAGTGGCCTTCTCCAGTGGTGGGTGATATGACGCCTTATTCCTTGCTGTGGGACCTTTCTCCTCTTTCTGGGTGCTGGGGCCGAAATAACCGAAAGTGGCCTTCTCCAGTGGTGGGTTATATGACACGTTATTCCTTGTTGTGGGACCTCTCTCCTCTTTCTGGGTGCTGGGGCCGAAATAACTGAAAGTGGCCTTCTCCAGTGGTGGGTGATATGACACATGATTCTCTGCTATGGGACCTCTCTCCAATTGATATTGGTTAATTTTTACTTATTTTATTTTAATTCATTTCCCTATCCACATTTGTTTGCAGGGCATTTTCCTAGACTATTTTACATCCTTTTTAGTTCCTAAAAGTTCGGGTCCCCGTTGACTTCAATGGGGTTCGGGTTCGGGATAAAGTTCGGGTCGAGTTCGGATCCCGAACCCGAACATTTTCGGGAAGTTCGGCCGAACTTCTCGAACCCGAACATTCAAGTGTTTGCTTATCTCTTATTACAACACCAGATTCCGGCCCCCACCCCCTGTATTGGGGGTCATTAACTCACAGGGACACTGTTTTGGGGGGATCTGTGGATGATGAGCCATCCACAGATTCCCCCCATAACAGTGTCATCCACAGATCCCATAACAGTGCCATCCACAGAGCCCTATAACAGGGCCATCCACAGATCCCCATAACAGTGCCTTCCACAGATCCCCATAACAGTGTCATCCACAGATCCCCCATAACAGTGTGTCACCAAAAGGTCCCCCATACCAGTGTGTCATCCACAGATCCCACTTAAGTGTCATCCACAGGTCCCCCGTAAAAGTGTCATCCAAAGACCACCATTAGTTCAAAACCCACCAAAAGCACACCTTTTGGTTCAACATTTTTTTTCTTATTTTCCTCCTCAAAAACCTAGGTGCGTCTTATGGGCCAGTGCGTCTTATAGGGCAAAAAAATACGGTATACATTTAGTAAAATAAGTATTTCATCATGAGGGAGGAGATGTATGGAGGTGTAGCACTGTGGAGAACTTTGTGGGTGAGGCTGAACTGTATTCTCTGGTGGATGGGCACCCATTGAAGTGACTGGCACAGGGTAGTAGCATCAGTGTAGCGGTTGGATTGATAGATGAGCCTGGCCGCAGCATTTAGGACAGACTGAAGGAGGAGAGTTTAGAAAGAGAGAGAGACTGATTTGTAATGAGTTGAGGTATTCCAGACGAGAATGAATCAAGTCAGCAACCACAGTTTTTGAGGTTTCCACCATAAGAAAAGGGTGTATTCTTGCTAAATGTTTAAATTGCAGATGAACAGATCGCGTAATTAATTGAATATGTTTAAGAAGGTTAATGTCAGAGACAAATGTGTCCCAAAGTCGGCCAGCATGTTGCACCACAGTTCTGATAGTGCTGCAGAGCAAAATTTAAATATCAAGTTTAAAGGCATATTCCATTCACGCCGTTTCATACTTACCTGCTACCGGTGCGCAGTCCACTTCCTGGTTTCGGCAGGGGTCGGCTTCATCTTGATTGAAGTCTTCTCCCGGCCGGGCCTCGCGCTGGACTGAACGTGCACACCACTGTGCATGCACCATGGTGACTTCTTCCTGGCAAGTATACTATACTGTCCAGGAAGAAGTCACCATGACGCATGCGCGGCCTCGGCGTGCACGTTCAGGACTGCACACGGCCTGGCCAGGAGAAAAGAAGAAGTCTTCTGCGCAAGCGCACCCGCCGCAATTCCAGAGAAGAGCGGTGGTCGTAACCAGGGGAGACGGAAGACAACAACAACCAGGTAAGTATAGATCAATTTTCTCCTCATGGGTGGGAAATAGTTAATTACATATATTTTGAAAAATTATCACTGTTAAATAATTAACAGATTTAACAGTGATCATTGTGATCATTGTGATGGGAATACCCCTTTAAGTGGGTTAGAAGAGGGGGGAAAGACAAGAAGTTCAGATTTAGATACAGAGAGGACATGTTACAGCCCGCTGCCAGACAATTGCTGGTGTGATGTAAGGGGATAAGGTGTATAGTTGAGTGTTAGAAGCATAGAGATGTTTATGTACATATACTGCAATCATCATTTTGTATTCCAGTAAAAGGACCTGTTCATTATTACATTACATACATCCCACACTTAATTGGCATTTGTTATGAGTAAGATAGTCAGGCAGTTGTTTGTCTAAATTCTGAATATTGTGTGATTACAGGGGTTCCCGTTACATTAATTTGCAGCAGGGCTTCCCTCAAGGTGGTCATGATGTCCGCCAAGGAGGAGGAGGAGGAAGAGGAGGGAGAGCAAGCTGGACCCTCCCAGGAGCAGCAGTATCCGGCGACAGATACACCTGATGTGGGCGAAGAGGTGGAAAAAGCTGGACCCTCACTGCCACCACAAGAACCCCCCACTGCTCATGATGAGGATAATGAAGAGGAGGAGGAGGCTGTTACTAGTGATGAGCGAGCATGCTCGTCCGAATATCTGTTCTGCTTGAGCATCGCTATGCTAGGCACATAGCAGTTCTCGGCCGAGTACCGCATGTGCTTGAGCAAAATAATCCAGTCTCCGCCCCACACGTTTTGCGGGTTTTAAGCAGCCAATAAAGGTGCAGGTAAGTACTGTCCTCACTGTAATGCCAGTAGCCATGTTGGCTGCTGGCATTACAGTGATTGGCTGTCCGGAAGGTGTCATCGGGTTCTATATAGCATGTTCGGCTCAGACATAGACAGGAAGAGCATCGGGTAGGAAAGGAAAGACAGAACAGGGAGCGAATTTCAGCGATTTTAGTTAGAGAAAGCTTTAGAAAGATCCAAAAGTCCTTTTAAGGACTACTGTGTGTGTGTGCTTTAGTTCAACAATATAATTAACAGCATTGTCAGGGACATCTATGCTAAGGAAGGGACAGATATTTCCTGTATTTAATACCGAAAGCTTTTCAAAGAACCCAAAATCATTTTAAGGGCTACTGTGTGTTTCACAGCAGCAAGATATTAGTGACATATACTGTACATCATCCGCATACTGACTCTTAAATAATCTGGGTCACATCTAGTGTCCATAATCTGTGGTGTTCTCTGTAACCAATACTGTCCTGCATCATAAAACACTGTCTGTTTTACAAATTCCAATAATCTTGGCATAATATAGTGTCCAAAATCTGTGGTGTTTTACAACCAATACTGTCCTGCCTCAGAAAACACTGTCAGCATTACAAATTCCAACAATCTCGTCCTAATATAGTGTCTGTAATCTGTGGTGTTCTAAAACCAATACTGCCCTGCTTCAGAAAACACTGTCAGTATTACAAATTCCAATAATATGATCCTAATATAGTGTCCGTAATCTGTAGTGTTCTATAACCAATACTGTCCTGCCTCAGAAAACACTGTCAGTAAAGTTGAGCGAACACCTGGATGTTCGGGTTCGAGAAGTTTGGCCGAACTTCACGAAAATGTTCGGGTTCGGGATCCGAACTCAACCCGAACTTTACCCTGAACCCAAACCCCATTGAAGTCAATGGGGACCTGAACTTTTAGGCACTAAAAGGGCTGTAAAATAGCCCAGGAAAGGGCTAGAGGGCTGCAAAAGGCAGCAAAATATAGGTAAATCCCCTGCTAACAAATGTAGATAGGGAAATTTATTAAAATAAAATAAATAAAAATTAACCAATATCCATTGGCAACTTGGAGGAGGATGAGGTGGAATAGGAGGTTGGTGTGGCGTCAGGTGGGAATGCTATGGGAGCTGAAGTTCTCATCACAGCCAAAAAGGATTAATGTCTGCTTGCAGTGTCACAGGCCTCATTCACAGACTCAGGGCCATGGCACCCGCAAAGAGGAGAACGGTCCCGTAACAGCAACACAGGCCTCAGGTCAACCTGCAATGGAAAAGGCCATTATCATTTATGTAGGCCCCTGACACCCAGACAGAGGAGAGGTCATTTAACAGTAAAAATAGTTTCATTTCTGCCACCAAGACAGCAAGCAAGAACGTGAAATTTAGGCCCCTGACACCCACACAATGGGGCGGTCATTAGACAGCAAAAAGAATTTAATATCTGCCACCAAGACAGCAAGCAAGTACGTGAAATTTAGGCCCCTGACACCCAGACAATGGGGCGGTCATTAGACAGTAAAAAGAGTTAAATGTCTGCCCCCAAGACAGCAGATATTTAGGCCCCTGGCACCCAAACGGAGGAGAGGTTCATTCAACTTTGGGTTGCCCCGCAAAATAAAAAAAAAGAGGATTAAATAAAGAAGTGCCCTGGAGTCCAAGAATATATGGTTAAGGAGAGGTAGTTATAAATGTCTATTATGCACAATGTCCAAAGTTATCATATATATAGAGGAATCCTTGGTACTGGGTGCACGTCTACCAGGGATGGTAAAAAGTCCCTGTATTCGTATAGATCCAATGTGTGACAAAAATAAAAAACGGAGACAGCACGTCCAATGCAATCTGTGATTTAGTCCGGATGCAACGTTTCGGCTAACAATAAGCCTTTTTCAAGCATACATATACATGATAAAGTGCTTGTATAAACAGTGTCACAAACCATTTCTCCCCAAGTAAGGCACACCCCTTCATAGATCAGGGGGCGTGCAAAGTAGCAAAAGACATAGCAATCTAGCTGTATACATCGAAAAGTGAGATATAAAACCTCTTAGTTCAAATGGGTAGGTTACCTTAATACCTTAATGGATAGATTTCGGGGTTTCTGTCCTTGAGATAATGTATAACATCCTTAATGAATAGCTACCTTTTGGAGCGTATTTCCGTTTCTCACAACTACTTCCTGTTCAGTGACCCTCTGGGTGCCTTTTCTATATATCCTCTGTGTGCACGTGTGTGTGGAACGCAAGCTGCGTTCCACCGACTACTGCCGGTATGTCACTTCCGGTACGCGATCATTGCTTGAATGGATGAGGCGCATAATGCGTTCCACTATGTGTCTTCGGGGGCTGGATAAGGCGCATAGTAAGTTCAGTTAGTCATTCTAGAGTGTGAACGGTGGACAGTATATCTGGATAGAAACCCACTGATTATTTTATTGTATCAAAGCCCCTGTAGTTTGATTATAAAAGAACAGGGGGCGTGGCCACTAACGTTTTGTCTCAAAGTACAAAAAATGTGACCATCTCTGTGTGTTAGGTCACAGACATTTACAGCAATAAAGTTGCGATAAGGAGAATATGCTTCTAAATTTTCATAAGGTATCTCAATCCTATTCTGGGAGTCTGACAGGGGGGCGTGGCCATGAGGCTCATTTATATCATTATATTATGAAGCATCCCCCTTTTAATATATGTCCCAGTAGGTGCTCTGTGTATCCATATTTTTAGCGTGACACCTGAAATATGAGCTTTATCAAGAGATACCAGATCATACGTCAATTTAAAAATTGCCATGTTAAAGGAGAGAAATACAGTGTGAGACAACTCGCTCAGTTTATGAGTAGCTCTAGCATGAAGAATATAGTTCTGTAATCATAACTCCATCATCACTTTAAGGTATAAGGTATCTTACCCTACCACCCTACCAGAAAGAAGACCGTGAATTCCTATTAAACAATGGTCGTATACCTAGAGGATTAAAAACAAGTTAATGCACATAATGAATGGCTCTATATTAAAAAAAATATATACAGAATATATTATTTTTCAAGTCCATCAGCATATTACAAAAAAGGAGTCAATGCATAATCAATGTTCATGCCTTTCGGGAATAATTTGTGCAATTCGTGAATCCATTCCAATTCACTGCATTTCAATAGGCGTTCTCTATCTCCGCCCCTTCTTTGTTTGGGAATGTGATCAATAACTCTGAACCTTAGTTGACTGAAATTATGGTTGAAATCAATAAAATGTTTTGGTACTGGTTGTTCAATGATTTTCTTTCAGATTCTTGATTTGTGTGTATTGATTCTCTCTCTGCATTCCATAGTGGTCTCTCCAACATACAGGAGACCACACGGACACTGTAAGGTATATATTAAAAATGTGGATTGACATGTGAGAAAGTGTTTGATCTCATAGTTTGCCCGTCCGTGGGTGCGCAAATTTAAAACCTTTTTTCATTGCATTGCAGTTACTGCAGTGGAGACATGGGTAACAACCAATTTTTTGGGGAGCAAGGTAATTTTGCAAGAGTTTCTTGCTGTCTGGTCCACTATCCAACTGTATTAAGTGATCTTTTAAGTTTTTAGGTCTCTTATAGGCCATCATCGGTGGGTCCTTAAATATTTCCACATTTGGATGTTCCTTTTGTACAATGTCCCAATTGTATCTTATCATATTTCCCACCTGTCTACTCAAGTTGTTATATGTATTTACAAAAGGAATCCTGGTCGTGTCTTTTTTAGGTTTTTTGGTTAATAGTTCCTGTTGTGATATCCCTTGGATATCCTCTATGTGTTTCTGCAATATGGGAGCAGGATAGCCCCTTACCGCAAATTTCTTTGTCATCTCTCCCATCCTCTGGGTACACAATGTCTCGTCATTGATTATTCGTCTTACTCTCATGAGTTGTGACCTGGGGAGTGTGTTGATTAGATTTCTGGGGTGGAAGCTGTCAAAGTGCAACAGATTGTTCCTATCTGTAGATTTGACATATAAGTCAGTGATTAGACTGTTTTGATCTGTTTTCTTTACAGAAACATCCAGGAACTGTAGTTCTGTTGTGGAGTAGACCATGGTGAATTACAAATCCGTATCAGCACCATTAAGGACTGTCAAAAAATCATGTAGTGAGGCCATGTCACCCTCCCAAGTTGTAAATACATCATTGATGTATCTCCACCAACAACGTGTCTGTGTGAACAAGGTATTCTTGTAGATGATTTCCTCCTCAAATTCATTCATAAAAATATTAGCATAAGTTGTGTGACATTAGAAACCATAGTGGTCCCCCGTCGTTGCATATTGTATTTATCACCGAACAGAAAGTAATTTTGGTTAGCACAATCTGTAGGAGTTTTAATAGGAACGTTATTAATGCCTCTGGGTAGGTTGATTTTATCAAGGCCTTTCTGACAGCCTGTATCCTCTTCTGATGTGAGATGGACGTGTATAGGCTTACTACGTCAAAGGAAACCAAGATGGTTGTCTCAGTGATTTCTAGTTCTTGAAGTTTTTTATACCTGCACTTTATCATGTATATGTATGCTTGAAAAAGGCTTATTGTTAGCCGAAATGTTGCATCCGGATTAAATCACAGATTGCATTGGACATGCTGTCTCCGTTTTTTATTTTTGTCAGACGTTGGATCTATACGTATACAGGGACTTTTTATCATCCCTGGGAGACGTGCACCCAGTACCAAGGAAACCTAGGAGTGCTGTATATATATGATTACTTTGAAAACTGTGGTAAAGCTATACGGGCACCCTGCCGATAATACAAGGACTTTGAAATGACGAACAAATATATATCCGAAACTTTTGCATATACGGCTGAGGACGCACAGGGTATTATTGGCACGAATGACAATAATACCACTTTTTTGTCAAGTCCATCTAAGGAATTGCGTGAAAGAAAAGGGGAAGCTGAATCTAAATGACTGATATCACTCCAATTACACAAAGAGACTTTGGTAGGGTACCATAAAACACCGCGAATACCAAGGGGCTTGAGATCACGCCTGCATCCGACTTTATTTCAGGATAATCGAGTACTCTGCGCCTGCTTTGTGCAGATCTCAAATAAATATTCTTTGGATCTAATTTTGCTTAACATAGAATACTTACAAGAAGAAATACAAAAGTGCACAACGAAGATCCATGAAATAGAAACGGAACTTGTTAATTGTAGCTCACCTATTGAACTAAGTAAACTAAAAGAAAAAGTACAACCACACCTGACCAAACATCGCGCAGAAATGGTACCGAGACTCAGAGGATTACTCAAGAGGAAATATATATCGTTGGCAGCAACAGAGGGAACAACCACCAAGGAGACGAACAGGAAGGAGAGGCCCAACAGGGAAAAGATCAGCAACAGGAGATTCAGATTCCTCAGAAACACCGTCTTTTTAGGGACGGAGGAGAAAAACACAATACAAAGAGACACAGACCATGGAGAAGAAGAGGCCGGAAACACCACAAGCACAATGACAACCACCGGCAAACAGAGGAAACCCCATTTTGTCGCTATCCAGCGAGGGAGAAAAGGAGGACCTAGTAGTAAACATCTCTTCAAAAACATTATCACAGGCAGAAACCTCCCTTTTGAACAAAGGTACATCATTTGCTCCGTACACTGAAATGAATTGGTTTATGTTTGACATTGAACTGAAAAAATTATTTCGTACACTGAGACTGAAGGCGTTTTGGGAGAACAAAGAGACATTAGTCCCTCAAAATGTTGAGGTTAGATCCCAAACACATATACTCAGCTCAAAAGATTGTGGACTAAAGAAAAAAGTTCCTTCAGTCCACCCACTACGGACCACAGTGTAGAGGCATACATTCAAGTAATCTCAGAACAAATTGACCAACTCAAACGTAACAAAGTACAAAACATCACACATAAGAACTAGAGAGGAGGAAATAGCATTACATAACTTAAAATGTAATAAGAACTTAACGATTAAAAGAGCGGACAAGGGAGGGGGCTTAGTGGTACACAATACCACTGACTACCTAAAAGAACTTACACGGCAGTTAGGGGACAGGGAAGTGTACGAGTTATTACACAATGATCCAAAATTCTGAATTATAAGGAAGACACTACAAGAAGCTTTATCTGATAAAATCATAGACCACGATCTAGTTGATTTCCTAACAGCAACACATCCGGTCACACCAGTGATCTACTGTCTACCTAAAATCCATAAACGGCTTGCGGACCCTCCGGGACGTCCCATAATATCAGCAAATGACTCCCTTTTATCCCCACTAGCAATTTTTCTGGATAAAATTCTGAGACAGTTTGCCATCGATACTAAATCATACATACAAGATACTACAGATTTTTTGAAAAAACTTCA
Organism: Bufotes viridis; assembly: GCA_033119425.1. NCBI lineage: Eukaryota > Metazoa > Chordata > Amphibia > Anura > Bufonidae > Bufotes > Bufotes viridis. The sequence goes on from CM065590.1 coordinate 394,762,562, forward strand.
AGAACTAGAGATCACAGACACAACCATCTTGGTTTCCTTTGACGTAGTAAGCCTATACACATCCATCTCACATCAGAAGGGGATACAGGCTGTCAGAAAGGCCTTGATAAAATCAACCTACCCAGGGGCGTTAATAACGTTCCTATTAAAACTCCTACAGATTGTGCTAACCAAAAATTACTTTCTGTTCGGTGATAATTACTATATGCAACGACGGGGACCGCTACGATTTCTAACGTTGCACTGACTTATGATATTAACTCTTGGGACGTGGATTGTCCTTTTGCCCGGACCAGGGGATGAACTGGTTCGATTTGGAACTTGATTTACATCGCTTCTATCGGGTATTGAGAATGAAAGCTTTTTTCTCCACAAAAGTGAGACCATCACCTGATTCCAATAACAGGGTTGATTTTGCACTCAAAGCATTGAACTTGAATGTGAAGAGTGATTTTTCACCTCCCCATAGTAACCATGTCGTGGAGGCCTATGTCAATATTGTGTCGTAGCGAATTGATTCACTGAGGGAACACAATATGATGCGTACTATGTGTAATCTGACCAGGGAGAGAGGGAGGCATTGGCCCAATTAGAGCATAACAAATCAATTAATGTTAAGCCGGCGGATAAGGGGGGTGCAGTGGTGGTTATCGACATAGTGAGTTACAATCGGGAGGTGCATAGACAATTGAGTGGCCGGGAGGTATATACAGAATTGCAGAGTGACCCTAAGTGGGACATTATGCATAATCTTGAGAAAATCATAAGTGAGGCCCTTGAGAAAGGCATCATTGACAAGGAGGTCAGTGACTTTCTCAGGATACCGCACCCGGTCACTCCTCTTCTCTATGTACTTCCCAAGATTCATAAAAGCTTTATTGACCCACCTGATCGACCTATAGTGTCGGGCCGTGGATCAATATTCAGCAATATTGCGATATTTCTGGATAGGGTCTTACGTGTCCATGCCACCAGCGCCCACCCCCCCCCCCATTTCAGAGACACAAGCCACTTTCTATTAAAACTCAGGTATCTGAGTTTACCTGCCCAGCCTCTTCTTGTCAGTTTTGACGTAGTCTCATTATACACATCTATTGAGCATGTATTTGGATTGAATGTCGTCGTTGTGGCCCTGGCCGGCACCGGGCTCTCCCTGGCGGGCCGTGGATTTGTCCTCAAGCTCCTGTAGGTGGTCCTGAAGCGTAATTATTTCCGCTTTGGGGACACCTTCTACCAGCAGCAGCGTGGTGTGGCCATGGGTTTGAACGTGGCACCCACGTATGCTAATATGTTCATGGCGGAGGTGGAGGACAGATTCATATATAGGTCGCCCTTGTTTAGGGGAGCCCGGTACTGGTGGCGCTACATCGACAACATCTTTGTGATATGGGATGGCTCTCTTGATGAGTTACATTTGCTTCATCAGTATTTGAACAGTATGGTTCCGGGTCTGGAATTTACTATCACGGTATCCCATACTAAACTACAGTTCTTAGACGTGATGGTGCATATCAATGAGGGCACGATTGGGACAGACATTTACCACAAGCCCACAGATAAAAACAATCTATTAAGATATGATAGCAACTATCCACGTAGGATGGTGGAGTCCCTCCCCTTGAGCCAGCTGTTGAGGGTGAGACGAGTGGTATCGGATAATGAACAATTTGGAGATAGAGTTGATGAGATGGGGAGAAAATTCCTAAATAGTGGGTACCCACGAAAACTAGTGGAAAGGACAAAACAAAAAATGACATTGGTTGACCCAGAATCGACGCTTCAGAGTAGGATAATGAAAAATGAAAACAAACGGATTCCTTTCATCTCCACTTATGGTGCTCTTAGTGGGAAAACCACATAGATCATACGCAAGGAGTGGCATATTATACAGAAAGGGCTGCCCCAGATACAGGAATTTGATAATTTTCCCATGATGGCATACAAGAGGGGAACAAATCTGCGTGACAAACTGGTGAAAACGGAGGTCACAGAGCCCCGTGGGGATGGACAAACATATCTAGCACCAAGAAAGAAGGGTTGCTACCCTTGCCTTGGTTGCTGTAATTGTGGTAATATGACTAAGGGAGATGTTTTTTTCCATCCCTACAGTGGTAAACCTTACAAAATTAAGGAGTTCTTTACATGTAGGTCTCGTGATGTCGTCTACATGATCACGTGCCCATGTGGACTCATTTATATTGCTGAGACTACCATGGCGGCACGTGAGCGGATTAATTCCCACAAGAGCAACATAAGGAAGTGTCTTGTTGACAAACCAGTAGCTAAACATTTTGTGGAGCGTGGGCACTCGGTTAACCAATTTTGCTTCTGCATTATTGATTCAGTGGGTAAAATGAGACGAGGGGGTGATAGACATCGGCTCCTATGTAAAAAAGAGCTTAAATGGATATTTGAATTAAAAGCCCTTCAACCTTATGGGTTGAATATTGAATTCAGTGTGGGGTCTGTGTGACTCATCCATGATGTACTCTGCTGAATTATACTCAGTGATGTGTTTTTATATACATAATGTTTTTAGGTTTTGATATAAAGTATTAGTGTATAGTGAGCACTTATTTACATTGCACACGGCATTAGTACATGATGCACGCTCGACCAAAACAATACGCTGCGATCTTTGTGCTGTATGTCCTCATCTACTGCGCGCTGTCATGTAGACATCCATAGAAGAATCTTCTCTGCAATGGGTGTTTGATCGGTACTTGAGTGACAATGCATTACGCCTGCGACTGAGCAGACTAGATTTCTACATGATCGCAAGGACATGTTTGTCTGCGATCATGTGATGAATCACGTGAGGTAACTGTTCTCTGCGCAGTCGTGTATATTGGATACAAGACGCGTTGCTATAGGATATCATGTGACCACTGTAGTCACGTGAACCTCCACTTCCTTTCTGTATGACATGCGCATTAGAGATTGAGGGACGTGCAGGTGAGCGTGCAACATTACACTATCTGCCCTTTCACTATTTATGATCAGATGAGAATGTTGTTTATTCCAGGGGATGAATTGTATGTATATCAGCTGTAAAGCCTCACTTCGGTTGGCTGAGAAATTTTAACCCTTTTTATCACTTATCTATAATGAAATGCAGTGATTGGACACACCTCTGATTAGGGGTGTAGTCTTCACTTTATAAACTCATGTATGTATAGAGCACATTATGCTTGACAAAGGCTGTGTGAGAGCCGAAACGTAGCACTCTTTTGTATTCACGTTTTTTCATGTGAGCAGTTCCCAAAATAAAGGGATTTCATCCGGATATGCTGCCTCTGATATCTCTTTCTGGACTATATACTCAGGAGCCTCTGTGGATCTAGGGCTCCAGGCTGGCTGTTGCATTCTGGAAGACCGCAAGATCTGGCGAATGCTATTCCACATCGATATACTACACCCCCAAAATATGGAGAGACCGACCTTTGTCAAGATGAATAAGGCGTGCATCAGTCAGGATTTCCACCCACCAATACCGGATGAATCTGATTAGATCATCCATGCAGCCTCACCCAATCCTTGAAAAAAGAGACCGGTTTCTTCAGGCTACCTGCCTCAGCTACTACTCTGATGCTGCCACCCGCCTGATGCCACACATCTGATGCCAAGTGCTCCTTCTTTCACCCACCTTCGTCAGCAGGTACTTGAATTGCCATCCACGGCCCACTCTGTCACTGTGTCACTTTGTGGTATCATGATGCTGCTGCCATTTCCACACTTTGTCACCTTGCCAATCTCTGGTATCCTGATGCTGCTGCCACCTCCAGACTCAGTCATTGGGCCTCTCTGTGGTCACCTCATACTGCTTCCACCTCCAGACCATGATATTGAGCCACTCTGTGGTCTCCTCATGCTCCTTCTACCTCGATACTATGTCATAGGTCCACTCTGTGGACTTCTCATGCTGTTCCCACCCTCCCCACTTCATAAATAGTCCCCTATTTTGGCTTTCAGCCTGGCTGACATACTCATCTATTTGAGCTTTCTTCTGATCTGTCAGAAGCAAGTAAAATTGAGATGCACAACGGATCCTGTCTGTGTAGCAGCTGTAAGGCCTTTATGGTACCATTAGAATTGGCTAGTATTTTGGTAGCCAAAAAGCAGATGTGGGTACAAAACACAGAAGACATGCAAATCTTCCATTCACCTGTCATCTCTGTTTTAGATCCACCCCTGTTTTTTTTTGGCATTAGCAATACTGATAGATTATTGAGCAAATGCTGACTGAGTGAAAGTGTATGCTCCACAGACAGGATCCGTTTTTTGTGGGTTATAGTTTTGACGGATCAGAGGAAGAGCAAATTAATCAGTGACGTCAATACAAACTTACTGCCGACACCATCTCCACTCTGTCAGGGGGGCTCTACTTGTATAAGTGTTTAATAGAACAGGTTCTATTGACATCTATGTGGAATATGCTGACGATGGTGTAGAAGGACTGCGCTTCTTCTTGACACTAACATCTACTTGTAAGGCTGAGTTGATACTTCAGTTATTTGGTCAGTTTTGGCCCCGTGACTGCCCAAATAAGTGAAGTATGCAGTGATTCTAAGAACGACAACTGTCATTTGCATGTCATACTGACTCACAGTATTATTTTACTACCACAGAAGACTCCCTTAAGTGAAGAAAGAAAGGTCCAGCTTCCGTTGCAAAAATCATGAAGAACTTTATTCACATGGTGTGGTACAGGTTAAGAGCAGACAGGTACTCGTCTACGCGTTTCGGATCCGTATATAACGATCCTTATTCACGACGAGTACCTGTCTGCTCTTAACCTGTACCGCACCATGTAAATAAGGTTCTTCACGATTTTTGCAACGGAAGCTGGACCTTTCTTTCTTCACTTATTGGACTCTTGGCGTCTGTGGTTCCTCGGCGAGGCCTCGTGTTTCCTAGGATTGGGTGAGCTCACCATATCTGTGGACTTGGACAGCAGACTCCCTATACATGTTACTGCAAGTCACAGTGTTCTACACCCCTATAAAGGCTCTCTGAAGCAGGAAATAGACTTTTTTTACACCATTCACCGCAAACAAATTCGCATCAAAGCAAATTTTTCCGAAAAATTCTGTGAACCGCCCGAAACGAATGTTTGAAAAATTCACTCATCTCTAATTATAATACAGAGTGACACATCAGAACCATACAATGAGCGGAAAGTGTCCCTCCTTAGCCTCTGTAAAATTCTGTATATTTTATTCCACATGTGGGTACAGCCCATCTGGGGCTGAAAGAAATTAATTTCAGTATTTTGCTGCCAATTTAGTAGTGAATCTTTGACACAATTATCTTCTTATTGTTCTCAAAATCTGATCCATGTTACTGCTAATGTAACATTTGGAATTTCCACCTAAAAATCTAGATGGATAACATTTCAAGTACATTTGGACGTAGCCTAACACTACATCATGCTCATCAGTTACTGTAATATACTTCTAGAACTTGTCCTATTTTCAAATGAAATAGCACACTTTAATAGCAATACCTGCCATATAGTAACAGTCAATTTTTTGAGATTTAGAGAGAAAATCAATAGTTAAAGGTTTTCATCACTAGTTTACCAAGTGGGTATTTTGCTACTTCCAATTATTAAAGATCAGCATAAACCTTGGCACTTAGAAAACCCGTTGCTTTCTGCACGCTTCAATAATAAAGTCCAATAACTGTGCTGGATATTGAATATGATTTGATGGATTTTATTTACAGTAGGATCTTCACTTGCGTATTTCAATTAGTAATCAATCAATTGAATCTTTCCATGTTTAACTTTCTTTCAGGCTGGAACGTACTTGCTCTTGCTGACCTGTACCCTTTATTTCACACCCCAGCACACAAATGTCACTGGAAGGTCCCCAGCCAAAGCCATTTCCCTGCACATTACAGGTTGCTCGTTGCTTTAATTACATTTTGCTACTGATGTCCGCCATCTCTGATTTCTTCTAGCTAATCATTAACTCTATTTACTATACTAATAGGTCAAGGAGAGTTCAACATCATTAATGCAAATTGCTCAATATATACATGCTAGCAGATAGGGTTTCTTATGGTCATATTGATTCCAGTGTACCAATCACAAGAACAAACCTTTTTTATAAAATGTAAGTGTTATTTTAACTGTTTTCATAGGAGCAGGAGTAAAATATTATTATTATTATTATTATTATTATTATTATTATTATTATAATAATAATAATAATAATAATAAATCCATATTTTCGTTGGATTATGCTACAAATTAATTGCAACAGACTGCTGTCATATTGTGTCTGCTGACTGGCGCACAGAGTTTGATACCTGACCGTTGTCACTATGGAAAGACCATGGGGTCATTTATCAAACTGGTGTAAAGTGGAACTGGCTTAGTTGCCCATAGCAACCAGATTCCACCTTTCATTTTTCACAGCTCCTTTGTAAAATGAAAGGTGGAATCTGATTGGCTGTTATGGGCAATTTAGCCAGTTCTACTTTACCCAACTTTGATAAATCTCCCTGCATGTTTTTATATTAAACTATAAATCAAATATAATAAATATTTTTCACAAATTGAACCATAGAAAAATGTTTTTGGACATTTAACAATCTTTAGCTTTCTTTACTCTTACATCAGTTCAACTGAATGATGTTCTGCTTTTTGCAGGGTAAGGCCCCTTTCACATCTGTGTTTTTGCTTTCCGTCCTAGAGTTCCGTCCTCAGGCCTCTAGGACGGAAAGAAACTGATTAGGATTATCCCAATGCATTCTGAATGGAGAGAAATCCATTCAGGATGCATCAGGATGTCTTCCGTTCAGTATGCTAAAGCTTTTTGGACGTTGACGTTTGGACGTTTAGCTTTTGTGAATGGTTACCATGGCAGCCATGACGCTAAAGTCCCGGCTGCCATGGTAAAGTGTAGTGGGGAGGCAGGGGAGAAGTATACTTACCATCCAAGCAGCTCCCGAGTCCCGGGGCGCTCTACAATGACGTCAGAGCGCCCCCCATGAGCATGGATCACATTATCGCATTGATCACGTGATCCGTGTGCGTGGGGCGCTCTGATGTCGTTGTGGAGCGCCCTGGGAGCCGCACAGACTGTAAGTATCTGCTCCTCTGGCTCCCCACTACTTACTATGGCAACCTGGACTTTAGTAGCATCCTGGCTGCCATAGTAACACTGAAAGCATTTTGAAGACTGATCAGTCTTTAAATGCTTTCAGTTGTCTTGCGTTGTCACGGATCCGGCAGCATTTCCGGCAACGGAAGAGCACGCCGGATCCTCACAACGCAAGTGTGAAAGAGGCCTAAGTTGATTTTTCTACACAGAGCAGAAATAGCATCTTGTTACAATGACAACTGTCAAGGGGGTGGGATATATTACACAGAAAATGAACAATCATTCCTGGAAGATGATGTATTGGAAGTAGAAAAAAGGCCTGTGTTAGGATCTGCATGATAAATAGATGACTGAATCAGAGGATCTCCAAAATGACATGGTATGTGGGATGTTCTCAATAACTAGTGGTTATAAATAGCGTTGAGTGAACCTGAACTGTAAAGTTCGGGTTCGTACCGCACTTTGGGGGTTTTTGTACACGGACACGAACCCGAACTTTTCGGTAAAATTTCAGGTTCGAATTCGGTGTTTGGCCGTTTAATAAAGCTTGTTGAAAGGCTGCAGGACAGCCAATCAACAAGCGTTTAAGATGTGTGCCTACTAATGGCATGGCTGTAATTGGCCAGTGCAGCATGTCACGCAGCCTCTATATAAGCTGAAGTCACGTAGCTCCGCATGTCATGTCAGCTCTTACTAGTGTAGGGATAGGATGCTGCTGATGTAAGGGAGAGATTAGGAAAGAATCTGATATCAGAGCTTGGTGTTAAGTCTGCGATCTACATCAATTTTTTTTGTGGGTGAAATGCAGCATTTTTGTACCCTGCCCTTAGCCCAGTGACAGAAAACTAAGTTTTAATCTGTCTGTTAATTAGGTGGGAGTCGGCAGGGATTTTGTGCAAGTGACAATATTGCCAGGGACAATAATTTGCCAGGGACAATAATTTAAACCTGTTCTTGTAGTTCAGTGGGCGATATACCCATTTTTTAAATACTGCAAAAAACTGCACTGCATATGTGCCAGGGGAAGGGAAAATAATATAGGTAATCCATCTGTGAGTTCAGAGACCCAGGGGGTGACATATTCAAAAAATTTCTGTAAAGTACCCCTGTGCTGCATATGTGACCGTGTAATCAATTCAGTAAATCCATCTGTGAGATTCTGGGGGTACAAATATATATTTTCTTTTTCTAAAAAAGTATGTTTGCGGCTGGCACTGCATTTCTGAGAGTGAAATATAATCAGTAAATACAACTGAGACATTGTGGGTGAAAAAAAATCACTTTTTTTTTGCCATAAATTACATTTGCGGCCTGCACAGCATTTCTGAGAGTGAAGTATAATCAGGAAATACAACTGGGACATTGTGGGTGAAAAAAAAAAATCACTTTTTTTTTTTTGCCATAAAGTACATTTGCGGCCTGCACTGCATTTCTGAGAGTGAAAAATAATCAGTAAATACAACTGGAACATTTTGGGTGAAAAAAAAACCCAAAAACTTTTTTTGCCATAAAGTACACTTGCGGCCTGCACTGCATTTCTGAGAGTGAAATATAATCAGTAAATCCAGCTCTTACATTGTTGGTGGACATTTCCACGGTTATCAGGCCAGTCATTCACAATTGTCTTGAAGGGTGTGTTCCTGCTGTACTGCACACCTGACAGGCAAATATATTCTGTAAATTTGGCAGTGTTTAGATTGTTGGGTGCTGTAGTTATATGCTGTAAAATCTCCATGATGTCTCAATGATAAATCTGCAGTGTGGGGGCCCCATGTGGCTTCTACACACTTTCAAAATAAAGCTTCAGAGGGGCGAATAGATGCCGGATGACCGGGATGCTCCATGACCCCTTTTTCTTTCAAACTATACCTGCACTGCATACCTGACTGGGAAATATATTCTGTAAATTTGGCGGGGTTTAGATTGCGGGGTGATCTGTACCCCTTTTTTCTTTCAAACTACCCCTGCACTGCATAACTGACTGGGAAATATATTCAGTAAATTTGGCAGCGTTTAGATTGTTGGGTGCTGTAGTTATATACTGTAAAATCTCCATGATATCTCCACGATAAATCTGCAGCGTGGGGGCCCCATGTGGCTTCTACACACTTTCAAAAAAATCCATCAGCATGGCGAATAGATGCCGGATAACCGAGACGCTCCATGACCCCATTTTTCTTTCAAACTACCCCTGCACTGCATACCTTACTTGGAAATATATTCTGTAAATTTGGTGGCATTTAGATTGTTGGGTGATCTGTACCCTTTTTTTCTTCCACACTACCCCTGCACTGCAAACCTGACTGGGAAATTTATTCAGTAAATTAGGCAGTGTTTAGATTGTTGGGTGCTGTAGTTATATACTGCAAAATCTCCATGATGTCTCCACGATAAATCTGCAGCGTGGGGGACCCATGTGGCTTCTACACACTTTCAAAATAATCCTTCAGCGTGGCGAATAGATGCCAGATAACCGGGACGCTCCATGACCCCTTTTTTCTTTCAAACTACCCCTGCACTGCATACCTGACTTGGAAATATATTCAGTAAATTTGGCGGCATTTAGATTGTTGGGTGATCTGTACCCCTTTTTTCTTCCACACTACCCCTGCACTGAAAACCTGACTTGGAAACATATTCTGCACGCTGGTAGATGTTCTGCGTATGCCATTCCCACCGGACACCGGGGCCTCAGTGGAAGCACAAGGCAAAGGCAGAGGAAGAGAAAGAAGTCGCCAACGCAGCTGGGGCACCACCAGCACATCAGAAGGCAGGGTTAGCATGGCCGAAATGTGGAAAACCTTTTCAGCACGCCACAACCACCAGCACCACTAGCTGATTTGGAACATCTTAGCAGGAGGCAGCATTTCAGCTACATGGTGGTAACAGTATGTGTGCACACGCCATCACATACTGACTGATGGGTCTGCCCCATTCAACTTCTGGGTCTCCAAATTAGGCACATTGCCTGAGATTGCCCTTTACGCCTTGGAGGTCCTGGCCTGCCCTCCAGCCAGTGTATTGTCTGAACGTATATTTTGTACGGCAGGGGGTGTTAACAGACAAGAAGCGCAGCTGCCTGTCCACAGCCAATGTGGACAAGCTCACGTTCGTTAAAATGAACCAGGCATGAATCCCACAGGACTTGTCCGTACCTTGTGCAGAATAGACATGTATACCGGCCTCACCCAGCCTTTGTTATACTCCAGCGCACTTTCTCTATGTTTTCTTTTCAATATTTCACAATGTTTTGGGGTATACCCAAATAAAAAAAAAACAGTGTTGTTGGCAACTACCTCCTCCACCACCGCTTCCACCTACACCGCCACGTCCACCTCCTCCTCAACCTACTCCTACTCAATATGGACCTCCTCCTCCTAGTTCAAGATTACAATTAAATAATTTTTGTATTCTATGTTATTTTAAGTCATTTCCCTATCCACATTTGTTTTCAGGGCAATTGTCCAGCTCTTACCCCCATTTTGCTTACTTTTGCAGCCCTCTCGCCCTTTCCATTACTTTTTTAGAGCCATTTTAGTGCCCCAAAGTTCGGGTTCCCTTTGACTTCAAAGGGTTTCAGGGTCCCGAACTCCAACTTTGCAACGAAGTTTGGCCAAACCCGGCAAACCCGAACTTCCAGGTGTTTGCTCAACTCTAGTTATAACATGCCTAAATTTGTTCATGGAAGTAACCCACGGCTCATTTACTGTATGCATGTGGGACTGAAAGCTAGCTAGTCTCTTCCAATCCCACAGAAAATCTGTAGCACAAATTGCTCAAATGGTACCCTTGCTGACCACCATCTACTACTAAAAGTGACTATTATGGACAAATGAGCAAGCTGGATTATGGAAGAATAGAAGAAGGTGACTTTGTCTAATAAATCACATTTTCTTTTGCATCTGGGCGTGTGGACATTGCTTACTTGGAGAAGAGGTAACATCAGGATGCATTATGCCCTGAGTAATGTTTTTCTGAGAAACTTTACTTTGATGAGTACATCTTCTTGTCAGCAGTATTCACTAATGGAAGCAGCCATGGCCCCTTTCTGCATGAAATCTCCTGCCAGACTACAAAAATTATTAAGAAATACTTTATACTGTAGAACATGAAGAAGCTGAAGTTGATGACCTGGTCTCCAAATTCCTCACATTTCAATCCAGCTGAACTCTGAGATGTGCTGAAAAAAACAAGTCTCATCCAGAGAGTCCTTAAAAATAAAAAAAATGTATCATGTTAACTTAATACTATTGGTCACAGATTAACCCTGCTGCAATGGCCAGGCCACCAAATTCTAACTGTTGAAGCGGTATGTTATTATAACATGCAAAATTACTGAAGAATATGCCCCCTATATATATCTTGTATCTCTTTGCACTGAAGTATGGCATAAAATTTGCATCCATGTCTGATATGCCATATGTATTTTACCTTTAAGCTGATGTGAGATGCCACCAAGCGGTGATGAGTGAATATTAGTAAATTTAATTTGGGTCTAATTTGTCTGAAGCAAGCATCTGATTCTATTTAGACTGAATCATTTCTACCTTAAGTGCCTTAATCTGCCTGAAAAGCAGTGAATGACATTCTGGATCTGGATCTGGTTCTCTCTCTCTCTCTGGGTTCAATGTCCTGTGTGCACATGTCCTGGACATAGATGGTGCAAAAAAATGGTGCAAGCAGCTTGCGATGGTGTATTGCAACTTTGGGGGATTTGTGTTCTTTGGACAAGATGCAATGGACATTGCATGTGAACTGCACTGGGGACAGTAAGATGCACATTGTTGAAATTAAACTGCACTGCAATATACTGTATTGCAGTATGATATACTGTACTTTATTGTAATATACTGTGTTGCATAGTATGATATACTGCACTGTAAATGTATCTGTTGTAAACAGCGCTGAGGTTATGCTAACATCTCATTGCTAATTGTGCTATTGCTGCTGGATATCCCTTCAGCCCCAGAGGTTTTTTTTATTTTTGCGTTTTTGTTTTTCATTCCCTGTCTTTCCAGTGCCATAACTTAAAAGTAGAACAGTCAGAACCCCTAGTTGTTTGCAGATATGGTCCAGTGTTTAGTAAGAGATACCAGAAGAAGCTGAGACAGGGATACTCTGCCACAGACCCTAAGTCACCAGCCCTTTGACCAGGAGATTAGCCTCCCAAAAGAGAATAGCCAGCTCAGGACTTTCCTTAAAACATAACCTTCTGTCATTCTGCTACCAGAGATGAGACTGGAGAGTCAACTCAGTGCAATGCCTGTATATACTCAGATCGTTTCTTTTTAGCTCACTGGTCCGAGCAAGTAAAATTCTATAGAGACCTAGACAGACTTTAAGGTTTCAAAGTGCGGTCCTTTCCGGCATTTATTGTCAGCATAAACAGGCATCACATGTACAGGATGCACGGTTCAAAAAGAAAACATAACATAAAGAAACTCCTGCTCGTCCAAGCACTAACTAGACAGTAACTTACCTGACTGTCCAAAATAAAACAGAGTAACAGCAACCTGTACCTTCTGCTCACACAGAGCAACTACCCTGCATTAATCAAATGGCTGCAGAGTAAAATGTCCTAGTGCTAGGAACAGAGCCACTCACCTTGTATAGATGAGAAACCTAGGTTGAATATATATGCCATTTCACAATTTATATATTCTGCCACCTTACAATTAGAGTTGAGCGAACACCTGGATGTTAGGGTTCGAGAAGTTCGGTCGAACTTCCTGAAAATGTTCGGGATCCGAACTCGACCCAAACTTCACCCAGAACTCGAACCCCATTGAAGTCAATGGGGACCCGAACTTTTGGGCACTAAAAAGGCTGTAAAATAGCCCAGGAAAAGGCTAGAGGGTTGCAAAAGGCAGAAAAATGTAGGTAAATCCCCTGCAAACAAATGTGGATAGGGAAATGACTTAAAATAAAATAAAATAAAATAAATAAAAATTAAACAATATCAATTGGCAACTTGGAGGAGGAGGAGGTGGAATAGGAGGTTGGGGTGGCATCAGGTGGGAATGCTATAGGAGTTGATGTTCTCATCACAGCCAAAAAGGATTCATGTCTGCCTGCAGTGCCACAGGCCCCATTCACAGACTCAGGGCCATGGCACCCAGATGGAGGAGAGGTTTATTCAACTTTGGGTTGCCACGCAAAATAATGGTAACATGAACAAAAGAGGATTCAATAAAGAAGTGCCTTGGAGTACAAGAATATATAATTAAGGGAAAGTAGTTATAAATGTCTATTCTGCACAAGGGATGGACAGGTCCTGGTTCATTTTTATGAACGTCAGCTTGTCCAGGTTGGCTGTGGACAGTCGGCTGCGTTTGTCAGTAATGACGCCACCTGCAATGCTAAATACACGTTAAGACAAAACGCTGGCAGCCAGGCAGGCCAGCACCTGCAAGGCATAAAAGGCTAGCTCTGGCCACGTGGACAATTTGGAGACCCAGAAGTTGAATGGGGCCGAACCATCAGTCAGTACATGGAGGGGTGTGCACACGTACTGTTCCACCATGTTAGTGAAATGCTGACTCCTGCTATGAGGCGGTGGTGCAGTTAGCTGTGGCGTGGTGACAAAACGTTTCCACATCTCTGCCATGCTAACCCTGCCCTCAGAGGAGCTGGCCGTGACACAGCTCTGTTGGCGACCTCTTGCTCCTCTTGTACCTGGCCTCTGCTTTTGCAAAAAACCTCCCTCTGAGCCACTTCTAAGAGACTGGCCTGAAAGTGCTAAAAATTACCCCTCTTCCTCCTCCTCCTCCTCCTGGGCCACCTCCTCTTACATCATCGCCATAACTGTTTTCTCAAGGAGACATAGAAGTGGTATTGTAATGCTGATAACGGTGTCATCGCCACTGGCCATGTTGGTGGAGTACCCAAAACAGCGCAACAGGGCACACAGGTCTCGCATGGAGGCCCAGTCATTGGTGGTGAAGTCATGCTGTTCCGCTGTGCGACTGACCCGTGCGTGCTGCAGCTGAAACTCCACTATGGCCTGCTGCTGCTCGCACAGTCTCTCCAGCATGTGCAAGGTGGAGTTCCACCTGGTGGGCACGTCACATATGAGGCAGTGAGCGGGAAGGCACAGACAGTCCGCACTTTATGCAGCAGCTCTGACATGTCGGGGTAGTTGTGAAGGAACTTCTGCACCACCAAATTCAGCACATGCTCCAGGCAAGGGATGTGCCAGGGATCAAACTGGCTAGTCCCAGAGCTGCGACGAGATTCCGCCCATTATCGCACACCACCAGGCCGGGCTTGAGGCCCACCGGCAGCAACCACTCGTCGGTCTTTTGTTCAATACCACGCCACAACTCCTGCGCGGTGTGGGGCCTGTCCCCCAAACATATGAGTTTCAGAACGGCCTGCTGATGTTTACCCCGGGCTGTGCTGAAGTTGGTGGAGAAGGTGTGTGGCTGACTGGATGAGCAGATGGAAGAAGAGGAGGAGGAAGCCGAGTAGGAGGAGGAGGCTACAGGAGGCAAAGAATAATGCCCTATAATCTTTGACGTGCGCCAAAGAACTCTCCACCTGGGGCCCAGCCGCCACTACATTTACCCAGTGTGCAGTTAGGGAGATATAGCGTCCCTGGCCGTGCGTACTGGTCCACGTATCTGTGATTAGGTGGACCTTGCCACAGATGGTGTTGCGCAGTGCACACTTGATTTGATCGGATACTTGGTTGTGCAGGGATGGCACGGCTCTCTTGGAGAAGTAGTGGCGGCTGGGAACAACATACTGTGGGACAGCCATCGCCATCAGCTGTTTGAAGCTGTCTGTGTCCACCAGCCTGAATGACAGCATTTCAAAGGCCAGTAGTTTAGAAATGCTGGCATTCAGGCCCAGGGCTCGAGGGTGGGTAGGTGGGAATTCACGCTTTCTCTCCAATGTTTGTGAGATGGAGAGCTGAACGCTGCCGTGTGACATGGTGGAGATGCTTGGTGACGGAGGTGGTGGTGCTAATGGCACATCCGCTGTTTGGTGGGCGACAAGTGCCAACATTTCTCCCGAGGCGGATGAAGAGGCTGTGGCAGCAGCAGAAGAGGGAGCAGGGGGAGCCTGATTGAGTTCCTTGTTTTTAAGGTTTTACTCCACTGCAGTTCATGCTTTGCATGTAGATGCCTGGTCATGTAGGTTATGCTAAGGTTCAGAACGTTAATGCCTCGCTTCAGGCTCTGATGGCACACCGTGCAAACCACTCAGGTCTTGTCGTCAGCACATTGATTAAAGAAGTGCCATGCCAGGGAACTCCTTGAAGCTGCCTTTGGGGTGCTTGGTCCCAGATGGCGGTGGCCAGTAGCAGGCGAACTCTCTTGGCTGCGGCTGTTCTGCTTTTGCCCCCTGCTCCCTCTTTTGCTACGTTGTTGGCTTGGTCTCAACACTGCCTCTTCCTCTGAACTATGAAGTCAGACTCAGTGGCACGACCTTCATTCCATGTGGGGTCTAGGACCTCATCGTCCCCTGCATCGTCTTCACACAGTCTTCCTCCCTGACCTCCTGTTCGGTCTGCACACTGCAAAAAAATGCAGCACTTGGCATCTGTGTTTTGTCATAATCAGAGGCGTGCAGATTCCGATGAGGTGGTATTCCCATGTCCTCATCATCAGGAAAAATAAGTGGTTGTGCATCAGTGCATTCTATGTCTTCCACCACTGGGGAAGGGCTAGGTGGATTCCCTTGGGAAACCCTGCCAGCAGTGTCTTCAAACAGCATAAGAGACTCCTGCATAACTTGAGGCTCAGACAGTTTCCCCGATATGCATGGGGGTGATGTGACAGACTAATGGGCTTGTTTTTCAAGTGCAACCTGTGCGCTTTCTGCAGAAGACTGGGTGGGAGATAATAATGTGAACGTGCTGGATCCACTGTCGGCCACCCAATTGACTAGCGCCTGTACTTGCTTAGGCCTTACCATCCTTAGAACGGCATTGGACCCAACCAAATATCGCTGTAAATTCTGGCGGGTACTGGAACCTGAGGTAGTTGGTTCACTAGGACGTGTGGCTGTGGCAGAACGACCACGTCCTTTCCCGGCACCAGAGGGTCCACTAACAACACCACGACCATGTCCGCGTCCCTTACTAGATGTTTTCATTCATTGTTACGGTTCACCACAATAAGAAAAAAATTATTTGGTCCAATGTATTGAATTCAAATTCAGGCCTTTTTTTACAGGCACCTAACACTATCTGCCTATTTATTTATATACCATATTGCACTAATCCAGGCACAGTATTAACCACAGATTTAGGGGAATATCAATTGTAGGCCTAGTATTTAGGCCCTGGGTGAAAGGTATCCTTTACGGACAGATTTACACTTTGAGATGCATAGTAACGTGTGAAAAAATATATAGGATTATGCTTTCAGCACTTGTATTTTAACACTTTGTGTAATATACCCTTTAACGGAAAGAAATACACTTAGAGATTCAAAACAGTGTGTGCAAATGTAGAGGATTATGCTGTATTTTATCACTTACTGTAATATACCTTTAACAGAAAGAAATACACTTGGAGGTGCACGCTGAGTGTAATATACCCTTTAATGGACAGATTTACACTTGGCCTGAAACAGCTGGAACACCAGATTTTGCGTATTGCTATTTTGGCAATTGAATTTCACCCCAGAACTTAATATATCCTTTGACCGACACTATTAAACATGGCCAGCCACATCTGAAATCACTGATTTATGGTATTGCCATTTTGGCAATGAAATTTCACCCCAGAAAAAAATATATCCTTTGCCGGACACTATTAAACTTGGCCAGCCACTGCTGTGACACCAGATTTAGGGGATTGCTATTTTGGCAATTTAGTTTCACCCCAGAACAAAATATATCCTTTGCCGAACACTATTAAACTTGGTCAGCCTTAGCTGGAACACCAGATTTACGGTATTTCAATTTTTGCAACTGAATTTCACCCCAGAAAATAATATATCCTTTGATGGACACTCTGAAACTTGTCCAGTCACAGCTGGAACACCAGATTTACGGTATTTCTATTTTTGCAACTGAATTTCACCCCAGAAAATAGTATATCCTTTGACGGACACTATGAAACTTGTCTAGTCACATCTGGAACACCAGATTTACGGTACTTCTATTTTTGCAACTGAATTTCACCCCAGAAAATAATATATCCTTTGACAGACACTATGAAACTGTTCTAGTCACAGCTGGAACACCAGATTTATGTTATTGCTATTTTTGCAACTGAATCTCACCCCATAAAATAATATATCCTTTGACGGAAACTATGAAACTTGTCCAGTCACAGCTGGAACACCAGATTTATGTTATTGCTATTTTTGCAACTGAATCTCACCCCATAAAATAATATATCCTTTGACGGAAACTATGAAACTTGTCCAGTCACAGCTGGAACACCAGATTTACGGTATTCCTATTTTTGCAATTGAATTTCTCCGCAAAAAAAAAATATATCTTATGACAGACACTATGAAACTTGTTTAGTCACAGCTGGAACACCAGATTTACGGTATTTCTATTTTTTCAACAGAATTTCACCCCAGAAAATAATATATCCTTTGAAGGACACTATGAAACTTGTCCAGTCAAAGCTGGAACACCAGATTTACGGTACTTCTATTTTTGCAACTGAATCTCACCCCAGAAAATAATATATCCTTTGACGGATACTATGAAACTTGTCCAGTCACAGCTGGAACACCAGATTTACGGTATTTCTATTTTTGCAATTGAATTTCTCCGCAGAAAAAAATACATCTTATGACAGACACTATGAAACTTGTTTAGTCACAGCTGGAACACCAGATTTACGGTATTGCTATTTTTGCAACATAATTTCACCCCAGAAAATAATATATCCTTTGACAGACACTATGAAACTTGTCCAGTCACAACTGGAACACCAGATTTACATTATTGCTATTTCTGTAACTGAATTTCACTCCAGAAAATAATATATCCTTTGACGGACACTATGAAACTTGTCCAGTCACAGCTGGAACACCAGATTTACGGTATTGCTATTTCTGCAACGGAATTTCACCCCAGAAAATAATATATCCTTTGACGGACACTATGAAACTTGTCCAGTCACAGCTGGAACACCATATTTACGGTACTGCTATTTTTGCAACTGAATTTCACCCCAGAAAATAATATATCCTCTGAAGGACACTGTGAAACTTGTCCGGTCACAGCTGGAACACCAGATTTACGGTATTGCTACTTTTGCAACTGAATTTCACCCCAGAAAAATATATCCTTTGACGGACACTATGAAACTTGTCCAGTCACAGCTGGAACACCAGATTTACGATATTACTATGTTTGCAACTGAATTTCACCCCAGAAAATAATATATCCTTTGACGGACACTATTAAACTTGTCCAGTCACAGGTGGAACACCAGATTTACGGTATTTCTATTTTTGCAACTGAATTTCACTGCAGAAAATAATATATCCTTTGACAGACACTATGAAATAGGTCTAGTCACAGCTTGAACACCAGATTTACGGTATTTCTATTTTTGCAACTGAATTTCACCCCAGAAAATAATGTATCCTTTGACGGACACTATGAAACTTGTCCAGTCACAGCTGGAACACCAGATTTACGTTATTGCTATTTCTGCAACGGAATTTCACCCCAGAAAATAATATATCCTTTGACGGACACTATGAAACTTGTCCAGTCACAGCTGGAACACCAGATTTACGGTACTGCTATTTTGCAACTGAATTTCACCCCAGAAAAATAATATATCCTCTGAAGGACACTGTGAAACTTGTCCAGTCACAGCTGGAACACCAGATTTATGGTATTGCTACTTTTGCAACTGAATTTCACCCCAGAAAAAAATATATCCTTTACGGACACTATGAAACTTGTCCAGTCACAGCTGGAACACCAGATTTACAGTATTGCTATTTTTGCAACTGAATTTCAACCCCAGAAAATAATATATCCTTTGACGGACACTATGAAACTTGTTCAGTCACAGCGGGAACACCAGATTTACGGTATTGCTATTTTTGTAATTGAATTTCACCCCAGATCAAAAGCTATCCTTTGACAGACACTATAAAACTTGTCCTGCCACAGCAGAAACCACTGATTTAGTGTATTGCTATTTTGGAAATTGAATTTCACCCCAGAAAAAAATATATTCTTTGCCAGACAGTATTACACTTGGCTAGCCACAGCTGGAACATCAGATTTAAGGGATTGCTATTTTTTTAAGTGAATTTCTCCTTTCAATAAAATATAGAAAATTCTATTCTGAGTTTCTAGGGGTGACAATAAGCACAGCCAACTCCCTGATGTAGGATATAGAAAGAAAAAAAACCCTACTATTGATGGATTAATGGACTTGGTGGCAGCTTGTGCTGGCGCACCACAAGACACAAAATGGCCTCCGATCACCACAGAAAAAAGTGACAGAAAAACGCTCTGGGCAGCCTAAAACAAGTGACCAATTAACTACAAGAAGTTGAATGATTCACAGCTGTAGATCGATTACTTCATTAATTGTTTTTGCTGAGTTAATCTCTACCTAATCTCGCCCTCAAAGCAGCTGCATCCTATCCCTACACTAATCAGAGCAGAGTGACGTGCGGATCAACGTGACTCCAATTTAAATAAAAGCTGGGTCACATGCTGCACTTGGCCAATCACAGCCATACCATTAGTAGGCATGGCTGTGATGGCTTCTTAGGGCAAGAAGTAAAAAGCAGCCCTTCAGAAAGCGGGTAGAAATCGCCGAACAATGAACCCGAACCCAAACTTTTACGTAAATGTTCGGGTCCATGTCACGAACATCCCAAAATTCGGTAAGAATCGGAACTATACAGTTCGCTTTCACTTATCCCTATTTGTAAGTCAAAACTTAACTTTGATTATGACGTATAAAACCAAAACAACAGCCCTCTATAGCTAGGTAATTCTGTATTCTCGTGCACTACCGCTACCACTTCCGTAGCTGAATACTGCGCTCACTGAGTTTGACAGCATATACGTCTATTGTTGGCAATAGATTACTATTAAAATACACTTATTAAGCACTGCCCCCTGACATGTTTTACCAGTTGTCTTCAGGGGCAATGGACTATCAATATCAATATGTCTTTCTCTCATTTTTATGTATTTTTCCACAAATTTCCCCCCTTCCTTTAAGCTCTTTAATGCAATAACAGCAATAGTAAATAATGTCAGAATGACACTCACATACATATATAGCTATCGGTAAATTCATGATTTATATGCACAAGTAGTGTCAGAATAAGAAGACACTTTTACTGAACACTTGTCCAAAAAGTATGCATTAATGGAAAAACATGCCTGACCCTGTTTATTCATACAAGTATTTATATTTGAAGAAACTGTTGCTTGTTCTGAACAAGTCTGGGAAATGTCTCCCTTTTTTGGAAGAAGCTGCAGTACAATTTGGATGTGAAAAGGGGAAACTGTGTAGAGATAATAATGGCAAAAATAATAGCAGTATCAGCACAACATGGAACAAAAGAGAAAGTAGATGTGTGACTGTGTAGGAGTAGTGATGTCGCAAACATAAAATTTTCCGTTCGCGAACGGCGAACTTACGCAAATGTTCGCGAACATGTGAACAGGGCGAACCACCATAGACTTCAAAAGACAGGCGAATTTTAAAACCCACAGGGACTCTTTCTGGCCACAATAGGGATGGAAAAGTTGTTTCAAGGCGACTAACACCTGGACTGTGGCATGACGGAGGGGGATTCATGGCAAAACTCCCATGGAAAATTACGTAGTTGACGCAGAGTGTGGTAAGTTGAATTCGCAATGCGATTAATATAACCTGCATTAATCGGATTGCGAATTCAACTTAGAGCTGGGTTCCTAATGGTTGTATTGCTAGAATATAACGAAGATTGAGAATATAGCGCTATATTCTCAATCTTCATTATATTCTAGCAATACAACCATTAGGAACCCAGCTCTAAGTTGAATTCGCAATGCGATTAATGCAGGTTATATTAATCGCATTGCAATTACAACTACTAACACTGCAGCTTCATAATGAATCTAAGATGGATGCCGTCCTTGCTTTTTGATAGGAGGTGGGAGGGTCTGGGAAGGAGACTGATGTACTAGCCCTAAAAAGGGCTTTTTGGGGTGCTGTCAGGACGCTGTCCTTACAGTTGAGATCTGATGAGTCTTTCAGGACTGGAGTGGACTCTGAATACACTAGCCTAGCTATCGATTTCCCTATTAAATCAGCAGCAGCTACACTGTCCCTCCTCTCACTAAGATTGCAGCTTCCGAATGAATCTAGAATGGATGCTGTCCAGGAGATGGCAGGGTCTGGGAGGGAGGGTATGCTGATTGGCTGGAATGTGTCTGCTGACTGTGAGGTACAGGGTCAAAGTTTACTCAATGATGACGAATAGGGGGTGGACCGAACATCGCATATGTTTGCCCGCCACGACGAACGCATACAAGCTATGTTCGCCGGGAACTGTCTGCTGGTGAATAGTTTGGGACATCTTATTTGCGAATTCAACTTAGAGCAGGGTTCATAATGGTTGTATTGCTAGAATATAACGAAGATTGAGAATTTAGCGCTATATTCTCAATCTTCGTTATATTCTAGCAATACAACAACCATTAGGAACTAAGATCTGAGTTTAATTTTCAATGCGATTAATATAAACTGCATTAATCGCATTGCGAATTCAACTTAGAGCTGAGTTCCTAATGGTTGTTGTATTGCTAGAATATACGTTATATTCTAGCAATACAACCATTAGGTACTCAGCTCTAAGTTGTAATCGCAATGCGAATAATACTTTCAATTATTAATCGCTTTACAAATCCATTTGATGCCTCTATTTGATTGTATATGACGGTTGACTATGACTACCACCAACGTTCTGCTGCCTCCGAGGCAAGATATCTGAACCCCCCAGGGGCCATTTGGGCGTTTTTGATAGAAAACGCATCAAAAATGCATCTGCGTTTTTATATATATTTTTTTTTTTTGTGTATTTTGCCACATTTGGTTGCATATTTACATTTGGTATAGGCAAATATGGTAGTCTAGAATTCAGTGTTTCCTAACCAGTGTGCCTCTAGCTTTTGCAAAACTACAACTTCCAGCATGCCCGGACAGCCTTTGGCTGTGCAGGCATGCTGGGAGTTGTAGTTTCGCAACAGCTGGAGGCACACTGGTTGGGAAACACAGGTCTAGATCATTACTCTGCCCAAATCTATATTCAGCTACATGGCTTAGAAAATATGCTGTCAAACAATGATCCTAGGTTTTGGTATATACACATGATCTAGACTACCATATTTGCCTATACCAAATGTAAATATGCAACCAAATGTGGCAAAATACACAAAAAAATAAAATAAAAAATGAAAAAATTATAAAAACGCAGATGCGTTTTTGATGCGTTTTTGATGCGTTTTCTATCAAAAATGCCCAAATGGCCCCTCGGGGGTTCAGATATCTTGCTTTGGAGGCAGCAGAACGTTGGTGCTAGTCATAGTCAACCGTCATATACAATCAAATAGAGGCATCAAATGGATTTGCAAAGCGATTGATAATTGTAAGTATTATTCGCATTGCGATTACAACTTAGAGCTCAGTTCATAATGGTTGTATTGCTAGAATATAACGTATATTCTAGCAATACAACAACCATTAGGAACTCAGCTCTAAGTTGAATTCGCAATGCGATTAATGCAGGTTATATTAATCGCATTGCGAATTAAACTTAGATCTGAGTTCCTAATGGTTGTTATATTGCTAGAATATAACGAAGATTGAGAATATAGTGCTATATTCGTTATCTTTGTTATATTCTAGCAATACAACCATTAGTAACTCAGATCTAAGTTATATTCGCAATGCGAATAATACAGGTTATATTAATCGCATTGGGATTTACAATTACTAACACTGCAGCTTCAGAATGAATCTAAGATGGATGCTGTCCTTGCGTTTAGATAGGAGGTGGGAGGGTCTGGGAGGGAGGGTATACTGATTGGCTGGAATGTGTCTGCTGACTGTGAGGTACAGGGTCAAAGTTTGCTCAATGATAAAGTATAGGGGCGAACACGAACATTGAATATGTTCGCCCGCCGCGGCGGATGCGAACAAGCTATGTTCGCCGGCGAATAGTTCGGACCATCTCTATGTAGAAGTAGTAGTGGCAAGCCAGTAAATGTTTAGAGGTAGTGGCTGTACAGGAAATAGCAGCCATATAATACGGTACATGAGAAGTAGACAGGCAGACAGACAGCATCAGTGGCATGATGGGGCAAGTGATAAATATCCACCTTTAACAATGGCAGAGCAATTCATTAGTCCCAATTGGAGGTGTTCCGTTGTGTTTCCATGGTCCGTCAGAAAAAAAGGAAGGGAAAAAAAAGTGTGATTTTAATATCTCCACACAAGTTAATGGAATATATATGCAGGTCACGGCCGCGGACGCGGATGACAGTCGGATGTGCCTCCGCATTTTTTCACGGTCCCATTGACTTGAATTGGTCCGTGAACCGTTTTTCGCAGTCAAGAATAGGACAGGTTATATTTTTTTGACGGACAGTAATTACGGACCACGGACGTGGAGGACAAATGGTGCATTTGATGAGTTTTCCACGAACCCATTGAAAACCAATGGGTCCACAAAAAAGCACGAAAAATGGCTCAACGGACACGGAATCAAACAACGGTCGTGTGCATGAGGCCTAACAAATTGATGTTATATACACTTGTGAAGGACAACTTTAGATATGACAATGCCACCTGCTGCACTAAATTCCCTTTCTGAGATGACAACTGAGGCTGAGGGAGAGCAAACTGGGCCAGTTCTGAACACTGTTCCAATCTTCCTGCCAGAAGTCCATGAGGTCAAGGAATGGTATATGCCGGAGAAATGCCACTTTCCAGGTAGAACTAAATATGGTTTCTGATTTACGGCGGTCTGGCATGGCACCTAAAAAAAACTGCTCCATCATGTTCATGAGAACATAAACATAGGCACCTGTGGGCCCAGGCTAAAGCCGATTTAGCTGATTTCACTACCTCTGGGTCAGCTCTAGGATACAGCAGCATGGTATAGAGACTCCTTACGGCTGGGCAACGGCAGAATGTCTCAGAAGGGCACTGGTATTCATGGTAGAATTGGAGTGGTTTGCACGGGACCCACGCTGCGACATGTAGCGCTCTGGGATGAAGCAGAGTTTAGGCGCTAATGGTCGAGCGATGGTTGTTAGTATTGTTTGTCTGGCTATCCAGAGCCCTGTGGGGGGCATTCTATACAGTTATTGGGGTAGCATGCGCTTAGAGTAGGTATGGTTTCTGATATCTGGTTTACATGTGGGGTGCGTGTCTGCAGTTGGCTCAAGCTATGCACGCTTTGTTTGTGTTGTGTATCAATGGTCGATTTAAAAAAAAAACGCAGCATCATGAGGAGGCTCATTCATGCCTGGGCATCGGCAGAAAGTGCCAGGTGAATGCTGCCACCGTAGAATCGCACTTGTAGGTACAGGACCCACAGTGCGGTATGCGATTCGCAATACTCTGGGACGAAGCAGAGTTGGGCGCTAATGGTTAAGTGACTGCTAGTATTTTTGTCCGGCTGTTTAGGGGCTTGTTGGGGGCTATTGCATATAATTATTGGTGTAGCATATGCCTAGAGTAGGTATGGTCGCATGTTTTCAAATATTTGTTTCATACGGGACGCGTATCTCCAAGCTACGCACGCTGTGTTTAAGTGATGGTATTATTTAGTTATCTCTCTTGAAGGGTCATGTATCAAAAGTCATAAAAATAAAATAAAAAAGTGCATGTTTTCTGTCACCTGTTTTACATGTGGGGCGCCAGTCCGCAGTTAGCGCCAGACATGTAAGGTGTTGGTAAATGTATATCAGTGGTCTGTATATGGGGACACAAGCAGATTGGTCAAGGCGCCTGTTTTTGAGTTCTGATGCTCTTGTATGTAAATGTGTTTAATCTATAAACTGTATGTTATGGGCACGCATGTGTCAGCGGTTCTGTGCTATGTTTATAGGTGCACTATTATGTTGATTAATTGGTGTTTAATGTTTATGTTTTTCTTAGTGGAACACGAGGTGGTGTTGTGGTGACCATCATTTAAAAAACAAAACAAAAAAACCTGCAGCAATATGTGGAGGTTTGTTTGCTCCTGGTCCGTGACTTGTAGCGCTTTGGGGCGAAGGAGGCTGGGTGCTAATGGTCGAATGTGTCTGCATTTACATTTTGTCCTATACTCCATTCACTACTAGAGCTGCGTTCATGCATTTGCTGTTGCATCACATTAATACTCTGCTCACTTTCAAATTGCATTCATACGGCTGCGTTATACCTTGCTCTTCCTGCTCAGCTGGGCCCATACCATGTTTTTAGGCACCGCTCACATCCAGAGCTGCATTCACCCACCTGTTCTTACATCAGATGTTATACTCTGCTTCCACTTAAAGCTGCATTTTCCTTTTCATTGCTACATCATGGTTTACTCAGTATTTTCACTAGAGCAGTCAGCACACCGCTCTGATACCGTTCTCCCGATAAACATAGCTTCTTTCTTTCAGGTTTACGTTTCTTTCCTTGCTGGTTGTTCCATATTCCATAGGCCTACTTTTTCTGTTTTACTTCGGTGGAAAGAAAAAAAAGAAAAATTGTGCTGTTCTTTAGTCCTGGTTCGCATTCACTCAGACTGGTCTCCTTTACTTCTGGCTCACATTCACTCAGATTGTTCTCCTGCCCCAGTTCACCATACAGTCCCTCAGCGGTCAGTGGGCCAATAGGAGTAAGTTCCTAATATGTTTCACAAGTTGTTCATTTGTTTGTCACGATAAGGGTCTTCTCTTAGCGAACTGTAATGCCTCTGGCTCTTATTTTTCTCCCATCTGTTCAATTTAACTGTTGGTTTAATGTTTTATTTATGTACGTAGTTCGGTTCACTAATGTCTATGCATATCCCATCAGGTCTGGCTCACGTTTTAATTACTTATCATCACTGTAATGTCATCCAGTTCAGTCTTGGCTTCGGGGGCCTGATGACCGCTTCAGCCTCATGGCTTTGCGGGGCCTATGACCGTTCTTCACGTTATTCGTTAGGGGTACAATATGGTTGTAGGCTGGTTAGTGTCCTAGG
The DNA here is from genome assembly GCA_033119425.1 of Bufotes viridis. NCBI lineage: Eukaryota > Metazoa > Chordata > Amphibia > Anura > Bufonidae > Bufotes > Bufotes viridis. The sequence continues at coordinate 394,788,846 of CM065590.1, forward strand.
GTTCACTGTCGGAGGGGGTCATGGTTATGCGAGTCCCTAAGTCATACTGGTGCTGCATAAGTGGTTTATATTAGAGAGAAAAAAAAAGAAAATCCGCCATTAGTCTCGCATTCATGGCTACGCCATTAAAGTCTCTCACGCATGGCTTCTCCGTTTAAGTTTGACACACATGGCCCCGCCATTAGAGTCTCTCACGCATGGCTCCACCATTAGTGTCTCTCACGCATGGCTTCTCCGTTTATGTTTACACACATGGCCCCGCCATTAGTCTCTCTCACGCATGGCCCTGCCATTAGTCTCTCTCACGCATGACTCCGCCATTAGTCTCACACATAGCTCCGCCATTAGTCTCTCGCACGCATAGCTCCGCCAGTAGTCTTTCTCACGCATGTCTCCGCCATTAGTCTCTCTCACGATTGGCTCTGCCATCAGTCTCTCATGCTTGACTCTGTCATTAGTCTCTCTCACGCTTGGCTCCGCCATTAGTCTCTCTCACGCTTGGCTCCGCCATTAGTCTCTCTCATGCTTGGCTCCGCTATTAGTCTCTCACGCTTGGCTCCGCCATTAGTCTCTCACACATAGCTCCGCCATTAGTCTCTCACACATAGCTCCGCCATTAGTCTCTCTCACGCGACTCCGCCATTAGTCTCTCTCACGCGACGCCGCCATTAGTCTCTCTCACGCGACTCCGCCATAAGTCTCTCTCACACGACTCCACCATTAGTCTCTCTCACGCTTGAATAGGTACAAAGAAAAGAAAAACGGTGGCACTGTCAACCCCTAAATATGACAGGAAAAGTCCAGCAATAACACGTCCAGAGAGCACAGAAAATCAGTGTAGGGAGAGCCCTTCTCTCACGCTTGGCTCCGTCATTAGTCTCTCCCACGCTTGGCCCCGCCATTAGTCTCTCACGCATGGCTTCTCAGTTTAAATTTTACACACATAACTCCCCCATTCGAGGTCAGCTGCATGGTCCCGCCACAGTAGGCTCCATCAGGCCCGCTCGCATGGCTCGGTCAGCTGTGCCTCGCAATACAATTTTTCTTGTGGAGGCTCGAATGCGTGGCTCCCAAGCCTTCCTTTTCGGACATCATCTTCTCCCAGGTTCGCATTTTCTCCCACTTACCCTCTCTAGGTTCTTGCTTCCCCTCGCTCCCCACTGTTACTTTTCTCTTGCCCGTCCTTGGGTGGTCCCGCCACAGTAGGTTCCATCAGGCCCGCTCGCATGGCTCGGTCAGCTGTTGCCTCGCAATACAATTTTTCTTGTGGAGGCTCGAGATCTGTGGCTCCCAATGCCTTCCGCTCAGGACATCATCTTCTCCCAGGTTCGCATTTTCTCCCACTTCCCTCTCTAGGTTCTTGCTTCCCCTCGCTCCCCACTGTTACTTTTCTCTTGCCCGTCCTTGCATTATAGACCCATTCTCCCAGGAAACTGACCATGTGGTCTCATTTTTCACGTTTCCCAAATTCCGCCTCTCCAGGGGTTGTTCAGAAAAAAAAAAAAAAACACTATACTATGGCGTCAGTTTCGTCCACAGGGAGTCCTGTCACGACTACAGGCGCAATTTACAAAGTCTGTCACGTCTACAGACTAATAAGTCCTGTCTCACCACGACAGGCAATTTACGAAGTCTGTCACGTCTACAGACTAATAAGTCCTGTCTCACCACTACAGGTGATTTACAAAGTCTGTCACGACTACAGACTAATAAGTCCTGTCACGACTACAGGCAATTTACGAAGTCTGTCACGTTTACTGAAACGATAAGTCCTAGCACGACTACAGGCGCAGCATACGTAGTCTATCATGACCTTAAGCTTTTCCTGTCATAGTGGCAGGCATTGTGTGTACTTTATATCTTCATTGAAGGTATGCTTACTTCATCTACAAACTCGGGCTGAGGGTGTTGGTGTCACGCCTAGTTCCTGGGTACCAGTCCATCTTCCAGTAGGAGGTACAATAATAAGGCACAATATATGTAGTCTGTCACATTTATGGACAGGACAAGTCCTATCACTAATACAGGCGCAGCATACATAGTTTATCACTACCTTAATTTCCTGTCACAACTGCTAGTATGGTGGGTATGTTTTCTGTCCTCATTACAGGCAACATTAGCTCGTTAATTGAAACAGCCATATATTCTTGTTTATGGTTCCCCAGGCCTGGTGAGTTTACACATTTCACTTAATCTACTACTAGAGTTAGAGAATACGCCATCTTCTAACTTTTTAGGTCCTTTATAAAAAAAATTAAATAACAATAAAAGCGGTGGCCTGGGGAATAAGTATAGGTGAAGTATTTTGCTACCAGTAACAGTTGGTGTCCGAGCAGGGCCCTTGGCGAATAGTTGGAGTTCATTTAGGCCCTTCCATCAGATTCACCATAGTTGTTTCAGTCTGCAGCTCTCAGGATTCAGACCTTCTTGTAATATGTTCATATGTTGGTCAACATAGGAGTAAATCGTTTCTGATTACCGGCCACTCTTTCAAACGCAATATTAACTACCTCCAAGAACGACGTGCCGGCGCATGTGACAAAGAGGTAAGGTACATAGAAGTCTCTGTGATATGTACGGTATATTCCGCACCTTAATCGTGAAGTGTCTTTTACGTTCAAAGTGGGTGTCGTAATGGTATGGATATATTTTTCTCTAAATTAAGGTCTACTCTTTTTGGCCCCTTTAGGCTACCCTACCACAGCAGTTACGGCATAATTCTACTGCTTGTTGTAGATAGGGTTAGATAGGTTAGGTACACCTTTCCGATAGCTGACCCGACCACAAGTATTAAGCAAATATATTGCTGTATTTGTAGGAGGGGAGGCTGATTACAAGGCTATTTATATGCACCTGTGGGCCTAGGCTGGCTGATTACTAGGCTATTTATAGGCACCTGTGGGCCCAGGCTGACGCCGATTCAGCTGATTTCACCCACCCACCCACACCATCTTACAGTCACTTCATATTAGGGTGGCCCCCTTTAGGCTGCCCCACCGCAGCAGTTATGGCATAATTCTACTGCTTGTTGAAGATAGGGTTAGATAGGTTAGGTGCACCTTTCCAATAGCCGATCTGACCACAATAAGCTATTTTAAATTTCTGCACTGAAATAGTGTATTAGTGTTTTTTGGAAAAAAAAAGCCATATTCTTGGTCCACAGAGCAGTTTTTAATAAACCGCACAAATACCTATGTTTAAATTTCAGCAGTGAAATACTGCATTAGTGTATTTTGTGGGAAATAAACCCGTATTGTTGTTACACAGAGCAGTTTGACATACAGCGTACAAAAACGTATTTTCAAATTTAGCAGTGACATACTGCATTTCTGTAGTTTGTTGCAATAAACACTGGTTTTGTGATACATAGCAGATCTGAGGCTTACCCTGTATTTCAGTCATTTAAAGTAACCTTTTGAACTCCGCATTTACATAGTTGGTTGCAAACAAACTGGTTTTGTGGTAGACAGCACATTTGCGGTGTACGCTTTATTTCTGACAGTCAAATTAAACCGTTAACTTCTGTTTTTATATTGTTGGTTTGAAAAATCCAATTTTTGGTGATAGTGAACTAATTGTATTAAATTGCTCTGTTACACTGTTGTGTGACCTAAAGAAATGTATTCTGTTTATGACACAGGCACTGCCTTACTGTATAGTGAACTTAATTGTTGACTATTGGCAGTTAAATGCAGCAGTCTCTTATGCTTCTTTATGACTCTGCTGGCAGGGTTTCCCAGGGCCATAACCATAGTTCTGCCCCAGAAGTGGAAGAGATTGAGTGCACGGATGCCCAACCACTTAGGTTTGAGGATGGGGACAGGGGAAGACCATGGCAACACGTCTCTGATGATGACGAAACACAGGTGCAAACCACTGCGGCTTTCTACGGTGTGCAGACCGACAAAGAGGGCAGGGGTGAAGACTGAGTGGAAGATGATGTTGAGAACAATGAGATCCTACACCCCAAAATATACCACTGAAATCCATGTTTTCTATGGAAGGTGATGAAATCATAATTTTTTAGGCCTGGAATTACCTTAGCGGCCTGCACTGCATATGTGCCAGGGACAATAATATAGTTAATCCATCTGGGAGTTCAGGGGTTGACATATTCCAATTATTTGCTGTCAAGTAACCCTGCACTGCATAGGTGACAGTGACTGAAAATGTTAATAATAATCCTCGTTTAAATTGTTGGGTAAAATATTACCATTTTTTCCGGGTACAAAGCCCTGCACTGCATAGGTGACAGTGACCGAAAATGTGAATAATTCTCTTTTAAATTGTAGGATGAAATGCCTAACTTACAATTGGCGGTTACATTCTTGCATGACATAAAGCTTTTTTGGGCTGTGAAGCCAAAGGTACTAGTCGCCAACAACATGTTTCATATTTTTAATTTTTTTAAATAAATTGCTGTAGACCCTCCAAAATTGGGAAAATATAAAAAATTAAAACAAAGTATAAGTGCACGGTAGTATAACAATGGTTTGGTGAGGCCAGTATACATGTCTATTCTGCATAAGGTACAAACAAGTCCTGTGGGATCCATGCCTGGTTCTTTTTAATAAATGAAAGCTTGCCCACATTGGCTGCGGATAGGAGGCTGCGCTTGTCTGTGATAATGCTAACACACGTTCAGACAATACAGTGGCTGCAGGGTAGGCCAGCACCTCCAAGGCGTAAAGGGCAACCTCAGGACATGTGCTCAATGATAGCGCACCACGGCAAATATTTGACTGGGCCCCCCCCCTCCCACAGTAATTTTTGCTCAACTCCTTCCTTTCAAGCCGCCATTCCTGGGGCTACCAAAGTACGCTCTCTTAGACCAGGCCCAGCAGCTGTTCCATCCATTTTCAACACTGTCTGTTCTATCACTGTATATAATTTAATTGAATAATATTGTTGAGAGGGCCCTGACAAAGTCTGTTAGTCCACCTCCTCCTCTGGGATGGACCCCTTCCAGGTCAGGGCCACTAAGCAGTAGCTTCCCCTGCTTTCCCTGTAGCTATGCCCCTGGGCAGACCCATCAGTCAGTACGTGTACTGTTCCACCATGTTGCTGAAATGCTGCCTCCTGCTAAGACATTCCAGATCCGCTGGTGGTGCAGGTTGTTGTGGTGTGATGACAAAGCTTTTCCACATTTCGCCCATGATAACCTTGCCTTCTGAGGTGTTGGTGGTGACCCAGCTGCATTGGCCACTTCTTTCTCCTCCTCCTCTGCCTTTACCTTGTGCTTCTACTGAGTCCCCGGTGTCAGATGTGAATGCTATCAGCAGCGTGTCTACTGGCAGGTGCATCTTCCTATCACACTCTAGTGAGGGAAATAAGGACGGCACGTTGTCCTTATAACGTGGATTCAGCAGGGTGGCCACCCGGTAATCAGCACAAGTTAGAATGTGGCAGTAACTCGCGGGTCGTTGCGCATGCACTGCAGCATGTAGTCACACATGTGTGCCAGGCTGCCCAAGGCAAGGACAAGCTGTCCCTCTTTGAGGGAGGTGTATTGTCTGTGTCCTCTGTATCCCCCAGCATTCCTCCTCCTTCTCCTCCTCCTGCTCATCCTCCTCATCCTCCAGTACTGTGCCCTGGCTGGACAATTGTGTTCCAGGCCAGAGCCTATGTTGGTGCAGGAACCCACTCTCCGAGCCACTTGTATTTGGCTGGCCTTAAAGGGCTTCTGTCACCCCCAATTTAGCAATTTTGAGTAGTGGACATTAGCTATTTGCTAATGTCCCCTGAGTTCATACATATTACTATTACCTCTCTCTGTGCTCTAAATTCTGTAAAAATCGTACTTTTATGTTATGCTAATTTCTTCACTACCAGCAAGTTGGGCGGTTACTTGCTGGTAGCCGCCGCATCCTCGGACTATAAACACGCCCCCTCTCCACTTGATAGACAAGGCCAGTGAGCGCTCTTTTCCTCCCGCTGGCCCTGTCTTCCCATGAAATCCCGCGCCTGCGCTGTAACGGTCTTCATTCGGCGCAGGCGTTCTGAGTGAAGGAGCTGGCAAGTGCCCGTCCTTCACTCAGAACGCCTCCTGGCTGTGCTGCTGATAGTGGTGAAAGTGTTACGCTGAGTGGATGAGGGGGTGGTAAAGGGGGAGGAGGAAGTCGAGTAAGAGGAGGAGGAGGTAACAGGAGGCAAAGAGAAATGCCCTGCAATACTCTTGGGCGGAAGAACATTCACAAATATGCTTTGCGCCTCAGGCCCAGCGACCACTGCATTTACCCAGTGTGCTGTTAAGAGAGATATAACATCCCAGCCCGGTCTTACTGGTCCATGTATCGGTTGTTATGTGGATCTTGCCACAGATGACGTTGCGCAGAGCACACCAGATTTTGTCCGCCACTTGGTTGTGCAGGGAAGGGATGGCTCGCCTGCAAAAGTAGTGGCAGCTGGGATCCACGTACTGTGGGACAGCCAATGCCATAAGGTTTTTAAAACTGTTCACCAGAGAGAATGACAGCATTTCAAAGGACAAGGAATTTTGAAATCAAGGCAATCAGAGCCAGGGATTGCCGTTGGGGAGAGGGGTACTTCCTCTTTCTATTTCTCTTTCTCTCCAGTGTTTAGGAGATGGACAGCTGATAGCTGAACACTTCCATGGGATTCGGTGGAGATGTTTGTTGACGGTGCCAGATGTGGTGGCGTTACCGCCACATCCTCTGTTTGCTGGGTGGCAGGGGCCACTGTCACTCACTTGGGCTCACGTTTAGAATATCTATTTATTATTTTTCTGTATTTTCTGTTATTTTAAGTCATTTCCATATCCATTTGTTTGCAGGGCATTTACCTACATTTTGCTGCCTTTTGCAGCCCTCTACCCCCTTCCAGGGCTATTTTACAGCCATTTTAGTGACCAAATATTCGGGTCCCCATTGACTTCAATGGGGTTCGGGGTCAAGTTCGGGTTAAGTTCAGATCCCGAAACCAAACTTTTTTGTGAAGTTCGGCCGAACCCGTCTGACCCAAACTTCCAGGTGTTCGCTGAACTCTACTTATAGGATAGTTGCCTTACATCTGGTGGCATTAGAGGCAGAGCTTGTTAAGAGATCATTTGCATTCTTTTCTTCCCTGGCTCCAAGACACAATCAGACTCAGAGCTGACATTGTCATCATCCTGCTGTGACTTAAAGCTTGACTTAGATCACAAGGTTATCCTCTTTGTCCTTAATAAAAATATGTTGCTTATCAGAAACCAGATGGAACTGTAGCCTGCTGCTACTTTTACTACTACTGGCCAAACATTTGGTGCTGCAACTGCATCTGCCCAGCTACATCTACATTGTGACTTGAAAATTACAAGGCACGGGTCGTTTTCCACTTCCTCATTTACCAGATATTTTATTATGATGCCTATTTCAATAATGCCAAGTCACAGGTTTGGTACAAAATGTTTTCTAACAAGCCAGCTTTTGCATAGCCAAAAAAAGTAATAAATATGGATTATGCACAATATAAATAATAATGAACACTTCATAAACCAAACCTATCTTAAATGTCTAAATACATAGAGTTTAAAAGCTTATATTTGGCATGACACTTTTTAAACTCGACTTGCTGTCACTTGTTTCAGGACTGGCATGTGTTCGGTAGGTTAATAGGAGAAATTTGTTTTAGGAAAGAGGACTCCCACTGAGACAATTGGTAATTCTGTAGGATGGTCAATTTGACTTGACCTATTCTTATGAAGGATTACTGTAGCGCGGTATTCAATACATCTTGCCTAAATATAACACTTTTCTTGAGTGAGATCTTGAAAAGAAAGGGCTTTAGTCACCCGAAATGCTGGCTTGCTCTCCTTAGCTTTGAAAATCCAAATAAGTTTTTTATTTTTTTTTAATTAACAATGGCTTCATCAGGCATTAGGCTACACATTGAAGCCCTGATGTAGTGGGTGGTTTTATTGAGGAAGGTTACAGTGAACTGGAATGCACTCTGCATTTCCTGTGGTTCATACAAAAAAAAATTTGATTAACAATCATGTCTAGCAAAGTCTGTAGACAATTGTATAGCATGAAGTGAGGAAAGAAAAGAATAGGACAATAACATAACAATATGTTTTATTCAGATAAAAAATCTGTTAAAATTGTCTTCAATATTTATTAAAATTGAATTTTAAAAATGTTGAACATATTGCTATTATTATTATTATTAGATATTATTACATTTATTGAAATTCATTTACTGGGATAAAAAAATATATATATTCATGTCAGAATTGATTTTACACAAATCAAAAATGCACCAAATGGCCTTAAAATTAGTTTATGATGCTCTGAGGTCTCCTAGGACTCAACATTTTTATATCCCTTTTTTAATGAATTTTTCCCATTTCTTTCGCCCTTCTATGGTTATGACAACCCTGCAATGCAGCAGCGGTGGTCATGCTTGCACACTATAGGAAACAGCACCAGCCTATGCATACTCCTGCAGTTCCAGCCACAGTAGAGGCTCTTTATTCTACAGTGTAAAAGCACGGCCCCCGCTGCTGGATTGCAGGATGGTAGTAACCCCTAGATACGTACAGTGTATAATGCAATAAAAAAATGAATCAAGCCAGCAAAGGAGGCAATATGGACAATCACAATACATTAGTATGTGCCTTGTATTAACTTTGACTACGTGATAAATGCATTTGCTGAAGTGACACAACCCCTTTAAGCTCTTGAATGCAGTAACAATAGCAAATAATGTCAGAGTGACACTGACATATATAGTTGTGGGTAAATGCAATTTTAACAGTGTTAACAAATAACCCCTTATTGACAACCAGGGCGGTCACTGAAGCTAGTTTAACACCTGCGGCACATAGATCTGGCATCCTAACCTGCAGCGGTTTGTGTCAGGCCGATTGTCCACATCATTGCTGGAATGGAGCCAGATCTCTGCCGGACACCATGATAATTAATCAGGCCGGTGGGAATTCCTTTTGTATCCGGCAGTGCCAGTGACAGTGTCAGATTCTCTGCCAGAAAAACTTGTCGTAATTCACACGACAGGTGGAAAAATAGCAAGAGTGGCTTTAGGATGGGCTTCTGCTGTTTAACGGCAGTCCAGTCTAAAAGCTGCGTGGTTCACTGACCTGTCGCATGTGTGTTTTTTTTCATATTAGAAAGCTTCCAAAAATGGGAATAAACATTGGCTTGTTGCGACCAAGTGTCCACCAAAAATTATGCCCTAATAGGGACATTATGGTAGGTAGACAGGCAGTGGCAAGATGACAGCTGCAGCAGCCATACAGTAGGGAACATTATGGTAGGAAGGCAGATATTGGCAGTGGCAACAACAGCAGATTTATTCAGTCAGAGGTGTGTGAAGATCCATGTCTTTTTAATTTTGACAAAAGTAATGTTTTATACACTGGCAGAGGACAAATGTGTCTGTTTGGATGTGACAATGACACTTATTGTGCTGAAAATCCTCTATGAGATAACACTAGAGGCTGTCCAAATCAGTACGGAGAGAGCATGCCTGGCCTAATCTGGGCACTGTTTCAATCTGCTCCTAATTGCTTCATCATGTTGATAATTTGGAATAGGCTGTTGTGGCTTCTGCTGCTTGTGGTAGCTGTGACAGCATGAGTTGGGTGACTACTGAGAGCCGAGAGGGGCGTCTTGGTCAGACATGCAGGCAGTAGGCGTCTGCTCACTGAATGCTGTGGCAAGCTGCGAACACAGTGTATCCTGGTAATAAAGTAATTTCGCCTCCATTCTAGCAATGGGAAAACATTCCCCTATTTTGCCTTGTAGCGAGAGTCTAAAAGCATGGATATACAGTAATCATCAGATTGCTTGATGGTAATGATATGCCTTTCATTACGGAAGCAAGCAAGCATAAAGCTTATCATTCTTGCCAGTGTGCCTGAAGACCAGGTTTTTTTCAGCTCCATTACTCACTGCGATTATTGGTCATCATGGCTGCTGGTTGTCATCATCAGCCTTGTCCTCCTGCACAAGAAAATATTCCAGCTTCTGCTTCTACTCCTTCAGTGGCAGCTTCTAATCCTCCACTTACTCCTCCATGGGATTTTCTCCATGTGGGTCCCCAACAGCTACAGTGTGGCCAGGAAGATGTGGAAGTTTTTCTTCCACTGTTCCTTGTTGCATCAATGTGAACGTCTGATATGCGATAAATATCAGAAGGGTGACATTGTTGATTACAAATTTGTCCCTACCACAGCCTGACTTCAAAACAACACATACCTCCAGCTGAGGTGGTCTGCTGCATGATGAAAGCATTTACCACATTCTGCTGCTTTTTCAGATTATCCAGTATATGCGAAGTGGAGATCCTCAGAGTTAGACCATCACTGATCAAACAGTGCAATGGCAGACTATTGTGTCACTGCTAGTCCAGGAGGGTTTTTCCTGATACAAGAACAGTCTCCTGGACATGGCCAGAACCCTCTGCAAGCCACTAGATTTTTTCAAAAAGTGTTGAACTACTAAATTGATCACTTGCGTAATACAGGGAGTTTGTGTTTTTTCCCTCAAATGCAACAAGGTCACAATGTTCCTGCCATTGTTGCTGAGTGCCTTGCCCACTTGCAGTTGGCAGGGAGACAGTGGGATGTTTGCTGCTTTATGCACTTTAGCAACTGATTGGCTGTGTGGCGACACTTGCCCAGGCCGATTTGCTCTAAAACTATATGGCAACTCTTCATTTTACACAAATGATGGGAGGGGAAAAAGTAGAAGCAATTCTCCACCTTGCTTCAGTTGGGGACAAGAGGTTGCCCATGGAGAAGGATGTAGAGGAGGAGGCTAAGTGTCTGGTGTGGGAAACAAACCGACACAAATGTGGAGGTGTCAATAGGACCTCGACTTGTTACAGTGCTACCTCAATGATGCCGTGCATTTCCCCAGTGGGTTGTGAAAGATATGTACAGTCTCCACCTATCACAGATGCTCCAGGTTTCCATGGTGGACTTCACCATGCTGCCCAGCAAAAAATTGTAAGGAGTGGCCCTTGTTCTCCACAATGTGGTAGTACGTGCAGGGATGGCTTTTTTGGGGAAAGTAATGTTGGCTAGGTATCTTCCAGCAAGGCTGAGAAAACTTGATTAGCTCCCTAAAGGCAGCAGAAAACACTAAGGCAGAGTTCACATCAGTGTTAATTCTTCCCGTTCTCCTGCTCCGTTATAGGAGCAGGAGAGCGGAAAGAATGGTTTAGTCATATAACTGAGCTGACTGGGGCCTATGGGCCCCGTAGACTATAATGTGGACCGTTAGGTTTCCGCTCAGAGGAATATTTTAGAAGCAGAGACTAAAGTCACCACCTGCATTTGGATAGGTAGGAGTTAAGCTCGCCCACCAGTGGACTGCGGGGAGTGTAGAGTTGTTTTCTTGAAACACATTCCATTATGATTGGCTGAGGACAGAGTGGAGCAGAAGGAGGAGTTTTCTGAGTAGGAGAAGCAGTAACTGATGATGACGAGGAAAAGGACATTGTACCTCACGTGGCTGCCACAAAGGAGACGAGGATAAGGACGACACTCTTGTTGAGCTAGCTGGCGGCCACTTTTATTTTCCCACTGGATCAAGTGATCCTGCTTAATGTGCTTCAATGAGAGCCATGTCCCTATGTTTGTGTTTGAACACCCCCGGCTTATTTTAATCCTGCAGATCTTGCAGACGGCAATGCTTTTGTCTACCGGCTCTGTGGAGAAAAACTGCCAGATGGGAGATAATTGCATACCCCACACAGAGCTAGTAGCAACCGAGCTTGGCTTAGGTCTAGCATGTTTTGACCCTGTGCCCACAATATCAGTGACATCACCAGTTCTCCAGCTAAAGCAGATGTGACACTGGCAGTCTTTTGGGAAGTTTTGGCCATTCGTTGCCTCTACTCTTTATTACCGCCGTCAAGGTCATCACTGCCTCCTCTGATGTTACCGCCTCCCCACCACACGGATCTGGCTCCCAGGTCCTGTCCAACACAAAATTATTATTATCATTAAAGATGAGCAAGGTTTTGAAAAATTTGATTTGCCAACTTCACCGTGGTCAGCCAAGAAATTTGATTCATTACAAATCAATTTGTCAAAAATCGCTATAAATCAGGTATACCCAGGCCACTCTGCCTTTGAGTATGGCCAAATGCAGCTGCTATGCTGTACGCGGATTGTGCCCATATTGCAGTGAAGAACCACACAATCAATTATCCCGTATCTGCCTTTCATTAAATAAAAACGACCGCACCGTATAGTCCTTCTTAATGACTTTTGCTGGTTTGGGTTTTAGCTGGTTATGTAGGGTGCACAATATTCATATTATTGCTGTTCTGGCCTGCAAACGCCTGCAGATTATTTAGAAGTAAACTATGAATATTAATCAGCTCTGGCATACCCACTTCTCCAACTCCAGAGCTCTCCTGCCCTACAGGTGGGAGCTCTTCTTCTGCCATCTGCTTTTCCTCCTTTTCCACATCATCTAATATCAATGAGAATATGTCATCAGGAACATCTAGTTCCTCCTCTCTCTGCATATTGCTGACTTTTCTAGGACATGGAGACTTTGAAGGATGATTTTGTAGAAGTAAAGCCAGCAAAAGATGAGTATGGTCCTGTACTCCCTAAAGTATGCAGATTGGATGGTATTGGTTGGCACACTGGCACCACTATAATAAAGGCTTTCATCTCATTTTATTTAATTACACCTACAGCTGATGTAGGAATAAGTTAATGTAGGAAGGAATAAATAAAACTGACGCAACATAAGTCTTCCTACAGTCTCCCTCTCCAATAATCTTCTATTAACCGCCTGCCGACCGCCTAACACAGGGATGTGTCCAGGCGGCAGGTCTGTTCCTTTTTGATGCGGCGGCGCATCATCTCGCGAGAAGAATTGTACTACAGGTTGTCATCCTTCCCTTCTTCTAGCCGGTGGACCAATGACAAGGCTTTGTCACAGCTTAGCAACATCCCTAGCAACCAATAGGAAAGTTGCCTACCCCATGACTATATAAATTAAGACACTCCCCAGTAGCCATTGTGTGGATTTTCATGTGAGAGAGAGAGAAGCTTGAATACTGTGCTGTGCTTTTTCAAATTACATTATAAATTGCATATAAATAATCCTGATAGTGTTAGATAGTAATATGGAACAGTGTAGCTGAATAGCTGATAGGATCCTTTGGTGGGTGTAGTGTAGGTTATAGCAGGGATGCTCAACCTGCGACCCTCCAGCTGTTGCAAAACTAGAACCACCATGCCCTGCTGCAGGCTGATGGCTGTAGGCTGTCTGGGCATGCTGGGAGTTGTAGTTTTGCAACAGCTGGAGGGCCGCAAGTTAGGCATCTCTGGCATATAGCGTTAGTTAGCTTAAATATATAATCCATATAGTTAGTGTTAGATAGTGCCAGTTAGTTAGGGAATAGTTTAGCTGATAGTTTCCAGGGCAGGGTGTACTTTAGGTTAGATAGAGATATAGTATAGTGTAAGCTTTAGATGTCTGTTTCGTCCGTCTGTGAAAAAAACAAGTCTTTTAGTCTTAGTGTTTTACTGCTCATTTTGTGTAGTGATTAGTGTTTGCGTCTTTTGTCAGTGAAAAAGAAAAGTCTTTCAGTCAGCGTTATAGGCATTCGTTTTTGTGGTGATTAGTAGTGTTGAGCGCGAATATTCGAATAGCAAATTTTTTTAGCGAGTATCGCTAATTCGCAAATATTGCGAATATAGCTCTATATATTGGCTATTTCGAATAGGTATCCAAAAAGAGACGGCAGCACTCCATTCAAGAAAACGTGGATGATTTATTGACCCAGTGACAGCTATTTCAAATATTAGTTTTTTTTTTTTTGTTTTTTTTTTAGTTGTTAATCCTTGTTGCTCTCTGGTTGTCTTCCCACTTCTCAAAAGCTGTTCTTACCTGTCCAGAGGATTCCTGTCTCCCTGCCCGCTACAGTCAATGCCCGTTGCCGCTTCTGCCGACTTCCCGTGTGCATGGGAACTCTTCCATGCTAAAATGTACTGTCGGATGTAAGAATCATGATCTCACAAATTTGACTATGTTGTAATCGCAATGCGATTAATATAACCTGAATTACTCGCATTGCGAATTCAGCTTAGAGCTGGGTTTCTAATGTTTGTATTGCTTGAATATAACGAATATCACAAATTCACAAATATACCACTATATTCTCAATCTTCGTTACATTCTAGTAACAACCATTAGGAACTCAGGTCAAGTTGAATTCGCAATGCGAGTATATGTTCGCATTGCGAATTCAACTTAGAGTTGAGTTCCTAATGGTTGTTGCTAGAATATAACGAAGATTGAAAATATAGTGCTATATTTGTGATATTTGTTATCTTCGTCAATTCTAGCAAGCCAACCGTTAGGAACCCAGCTCTAAGTTGAATTTGCAATGCGAGCTAATCTTCGCATTGCGAATTCAACTTAGAGCTGAGTTCCTAATGGTTGTTGCTAGAATATAACGAAGATTGAGAATATAGTGCTATATTCGTGATATTCATTATCTTTGTCAATTCTAGCAATATAACCATTAGGAACCCAGCTCTAAGTTGAATTCCCAATATGAGTATATGTTCACATTGCGAATTAAACTTAGCCAACCATTAGGAACCCAGCTCTAAGTTGAATTTGCAATGCGAGCTAATCTTCGCATTGCGAATTCAACTTAGAGCTGAGTTTCTAATGGTTGGCTTTCTAGAATATAACAAAGATTGAGAATATAGTGCTATATTTGTTATCTTCGTCAGCTCTAGCAATGCAACCATTAGGAACTCAGCTCTAAATTTAAGTCGCAATGCGAATATAAATTCGCGTAACATTCCCAATATGTAGAATAATGACGAAAATTCGATTTCGACTAATATATGACGAATATTCAATTGAATATTTGCGAAATATCGCCAAATCGAATATGGCACCTTCCGCTCATCACTAGTGATTAGTGTCTGCGTCTTTTGTGTGTGAAAAAAGTCTTTTAGTATTAGTGTTTTAGTGTTCACTTTGTGTAGTGATTAGTGTTTGCGTTTTGTCAGTGAAAAAAAATAATAAAAATCATTCAGTCAGTGTTTTAGGCTTTAGTTTTTGTGTCTTTAAGTCTTAGTGTTTTCGTGTTTTAGTCTTTCATTTTTGTAGTGATTAGTGTTTGCGTCTTTTGTGTGTGAAAGATAAAGTATTTTAGTCTTACTTTTTTAGGCTTTCAATTTTGTAGTGTCTGCGTCTTTTGTGTATGAAAAAATAAATTAGTTTTACTGTTTTTGGGTTTCTTGTATATTTTATTTCATTATTGCCCCATTGTCCCCACCCCAATAAAGTTTGCCCAAATTCCCTAATTTTCTTTATTTTTTTGGGTGTATATATAAACCCACATCATAAGTGCATGTGGGCATGCAGGCAGCCATGGTCACGGTAGGGGAGTTGGTTCCAGTGCTGGACCGCTGGACCAGCACGGGGCAGCCCCTCTATGGGTCTGACATTACAGGGGACAAAGAGGATGGTGACCTAGAATGGGTGCCACCTCCCTTGTCAGGTGACAGCAGCACTTATGAGGAAAGTAGGCACCTGAGGCAAATGGTGCGACAGGTCACCAGGGAGCCCAGCAGCAGAGTCTCCACTGGTAATGGCAGCAGGAGAAGTCATCAGCAGCAGCAATCTCCACCTGTGCGCAATGAGCCTGAACAGGCACAAGCCAGCACCACCCCATCTGACAGGAGGTTGGTGCGTAAGTTGCCTATTTGGACTTATTTCAACCTGGCAACTGACGGTCAGACTATTGAAATCTGTCAGCTGTGTCATGCCAGGGTGAGGAGAGGGAGGTCTGTTGCTTGGTTGGGTACCACTGCCCATACTCAGCAGTGGCGGGAGTGGGACAAGATGCAGGGTGGTCACAGCAGTGCCAGCAATGTGCAAAGGACAGCAGCTCCTGACACTGTGCTGCAGCCAACCCACCCCCTTCCAACAATACCTACTCCCTCTCCTAGAGGTACTGGTACCGGCAGCCAGACCTCTGCCTCCTCTGCATCCTCCTCTATCGCCTCCACTGCCATCCGGCACCAGCCTTCGGTTACCGAGGCATTTGTACGCACCGCAGCCTACGCACCCGGTGAGCGATGGGTGCGTTCACTCAATAGGCTCCTGGCAAGGGTTACCGCCCAACATCTGTTGCCTTTCAATATTGTGGACTGAAATCCATTCCGGCAGATGACTGAGCAGGCCCAACAAAGATGGCATGTCCCCAGCCGCCATTTCCTTGCCACGTTGTGTGAAAGTAGTACTGTCGCTGGATCATGCTGTCAGCAACAGGGTGCATCTGACAATGTATGCCTGGATGAGCAGACATTGGCAGGGACGTGCAGGCATCTCAGTTTGTGGTGCCATCCCAGGGGGCCAGGGGAGAACTGCTGCTGTCCCTCAATCCACTGTCTTCACTACTGCAGAGCCCCCCAGCAAGTGTCCCAGTAGCTACACAAGCGTGGACCAGATCCGCTGCTAGGCCGTGCTCCAACTTGTGAGCTTAGGGGAACGAAGACACCTGAAGTTCTGGCCACCCTCCAGGCTCAGGTCCAAAAGTGGCTGACATCCCTAGGGCTTCAAGCAGGTATGGTTGTCTGTAAAAACGGCAGCAACCTCCTGGCCGCCCTCAATGCTGGCAGTCTTACTCATGTGCCCTGCATGGCACATGTCCTCAACCTTGTGGTACAAATGTTCCTACGCACATACCCAAGGTTGAGTGACATTGTGCAAAGGGTACGGGGGATTGCCAGTCACTTCCGATGCTCCCCAACTGCCACCACATCCCTATAAAAACTTCAGCAGTACAACAGCCTGCTCCCTCATTGTTGACAGTGTGACAAGGTGGAACTCCACCCTCCACATGCCATCCAGCAGAGAGGACTTTGTAGTCTGTTCTGAAGCCACCATGTGTTCTCGAGTTACATAGAACTGCAGGCAAACTTACCCCAACTTCAGGTAAGCTTACCCCAAGAAACGCCTTTGTGGACTTAACATAGAAAATCATATTGTTTAGGTTCCAGAAAAACGTACAGTAATCCGGTATACAATGCAGATGTCTGGAGGGGGAGAATAATGCAGGGCTTCAAGGGAGAGATTGGGTAGATAGATGTAGATAGATGTATACATGTGTCCATCCGCTTAGAATCTATCTACCCCATCTCTCCCTGGAATCCTTGCATTCTTCTCCCCCTCCAGACATCTGCATTGTATGGGACCGAATTACTGTATGTTTTTCAGAAACCTAAAGGATATGATTTTTATGTCAAGTCTACAAAGATGAAGCAGAGCTTCATCAGTTTTGTGGGGTAAGTGTACCTGCAGTTCTATGTAACTCGAGAACACATGGTGGCTTCAGAACAGACTACAAACTCCGCTCTGCTTGATGACAGTGTCAGTGCTCCCCGAGGCCCTTCCTGGCGATGTCTGGCCTGGACTGTGTGACACTACCCCCCGTGTGTAACCAAGCATCGTAGTGAAAGGCTTATTCTGCAGCCCAACCTACGATTTATTATCCAGGCAGCCAAAGTAAACCCCGCCAGCAGCCGGGGACCGTGACTGACTCAACACCGAGTAGAAAGGGAACTGATCACGACGGCAGAGCCGTAGACACTTCTGCACCTGGGCCGAGGCAAGTTGGTTCCTCACCGGCTTCTGTGCTTTGACGGACTGAGGACAGCTGTGTGCTGCCAATGGCTGGAGCACGGCTTATGTGTGTTGCGCTGATTATGTATGGGTTGTGCGATCCGCGGTAACCATGCCTCTTCACAGACATATGGAAGATGACAGAGCCACTGCTGAATGCCGCCAGTCCAACTGCCCTCTGGCTTGGAGGAATCAGCACACAGTGTGGCAGGATGCATTACCACAGTTTTCTTCTCTAGACTCGATGTGCCCGATATGGAAACTGAAAGCAGACTGGTGCGGGCAGCGTGTTGAGCTAATGTCGCACTAATTTATTGAAGGCTGTACAAACTTAAAATATAATTGATCAAGAATTTTGCCAATGAGAAATATTGCATTTTGTATGTATGAGAGCACATTACTGCTCTAGACAAAGAACCTGCTGCTGCAAGAGGTGTCTAAGTTTATTTTAGTTGTTGCCCATGTCTGGTGGGGGCCAATTCCTGCTGCAAACAAAGAACCTGCTGCTGCAAGAGGTGTCTAAGTTTATTTTAGTTGTTGCCCAGGTCTGGTGGGGGCCCATACCTGGGAACAACTTCCTGCTGCAAACAAAGAACCTGCTGCTGTCAGAGGTGTCTAAGCTGATTTTTGGTGTTGACCAGGTCTGGTTGGGGCCCTTTCCTGGGAACACATTCCTGCTGCAAAGAACCTGCTACTGTCAGAGGTGTCTAGGTTTATTTTTGGTGTTGCCCTGGTCTGGTGGGGGCCCATTCCTGGGAACACATTCCTGTTGCAAACAAAGAACCTACTGCTGTCTGTTCCTGCTGAGTGAGGCCAATCTATGTGTAGGCCTTGGACTCGACCATCACCATGTACCTGCTGCTGCTGTCTGTTCTGATCATGTTGAGTTATAGGTTGGCCTTATACTCCACCGTTACCTTTATCTGCCGCTGCTGACTGTCCGGATCTTGATAAGTTATGTGTCGGCATTGTCCTATAGCCTTACCATTGACCTGCTGCTGTCTGTTCTGTTCCTGCTGAGTTAGGGCCAGCTATGTGTATGCCTTATACTACACCGTTACCAGTTCCCTGCTGCTGTCTGTCCTGTTCCTGCTGAGTTAGGCCCAGCTATGTGTACACCTGACACTACAGTGTTACCATTATCCATCTGCTGCTGTCTGTCCTGATATTACAGAGTTAGGCCCAGCTATATGTATGCCATATACTACAGCGTTACCATTTATCAGATGCCACTGTCTGTCCTGATATTGCTGAGTTACTCCCAGCTATGTGTTTGCCCTATACTACAGTGTTACCATTTCCCTAGTTCTATCTGTTCTCTTCCTGCTCAGTTAGTCCCAGCTATGTGTATGCCTTACACTACAGCGTTACCATTTACCTGCTGCAGTCTCTCCTGCTCCTGCTGAATTTGGTCTAGCTAGGTGTAGGCCTTATACTATACTCTTAACAATTACATGCCACCACTGTCTGTCCTGATCCTGCTAAGGACTACCTGCATGGACCACTTATTCGTCCTTTGACTTTATCAGCAATTGAGTATTAGAATTCTCCTATACTAGTGTGCAAGCTTCATTTTTCGTGCATGTGTTTAGTTCATCATATGTTATTTATATATATATATATATATATATATATATACACAAACCGGATTCCCAAAAAGTTGGGACACTAAACAAATTCTGAATAAAAACTGAATGCAATGATGTGGAGATGGCAAATGTCAATATTTTATTTGTAATAGAACGTAGATGACAGATCAAACGCTTAATCCGAGTAAATGTATCATTTTAAAGGAAAAATATGTTGATTCAAAATTTCACGGTGTCAACAAATCCCCAAAAAGTTGGGACAAGTAGCAATAAGAGGCGGGAAAAAGTAAATTTGAGCATAACGAAGAGCTGGAAGACCAATTAACACTAATTAGGTCAATTGGCAACATGATTGGGTATAAAAGAGCTTCTCAGAGTGGCAGTGTCTCTCAGAAGCCAAGATGGGTAGAGGATCGCCAATTCCCACAATGTTGCGCAGAAAGAAAGTGGAGCAATATCAGAAAGGTGTTACCCAGCGAAAAATTGCAAAGACTTTGCATCTATCATCATCAACTGTGCATAACATCATCCGAAGATTCAGAGAATCTGGAACAATCTCTGTGCGTAAGGGTCAAGGCCGTAAAACCATACTGGATGCCCGTGATCTCCGGGCCCTTAAAAGACACTGCACCACAAACAGGAATGCTACTGTAAAGGAAATCACAGAATGGGCTCAGGAATACTTCCAGAAACCATTGTCAGTGAACACAATCCATCGTGCCATCCGCCGTTGCCAGCTGAAACTCTACAGTGCAAAAACGAAGCCATTTCTAAGCAAGATCCACAAGCTCAGGCATTTTCACTGGGCCAGAGATCATTTAAAATGGAGTGTGGCAAAATGGAAGACTGTTCTGTGGTCACGATTCAAAGTTCTTTTTGGAAATCTGGGACGCCATGTCATCCGGACCAAAGAGGAGAAGGACAACCCAAGTTGTTATCAACGCTCAGTTCAGAAGCCTGCATCTCTGATGGTATGGGGTTGCATGTGTGCGTGTGGCATGGGCAGCTTGCATGTCTGGAAAGGCACCATCAATGCAGAAAAATATATTCAGGTTCTAGAACAATATATGCTCCCATCCAGACGTCATCTCTTTCAGGGAAGACCCTGCATTTTTCAACAAGATAATGCCAGACCACATTCTGCATCAATCACAACATCATGGCTACGTAGGAGAAGGATCCGGGTACTGAAATGGCCAGTCTGCAGTCCAGATCTCTCACCTATAGAGAACATTTGGCGCATCATAAAGAGGAAGGTGCAACAAAGAAGGCCCAAGACGATTGAACAGTTAGAGGCCTGTATTAGACAAGAATGGTAGAGCATTCCTATTTCTAAACTTGAGAAACTGGTCTCCTCGGTCCCCAGACGTCTGTTGAGTGTTGTAAGAAGAAGGGGAGATGCCACACAGTGGTGAAAATGGCCTTGTCCCAACTTTTTGGGGATTTGTTGACACCATGAAATTCTGAATCAACATATTTTTCCCTTAAAATGGTACATTTTCTCAGTTTAAACTTTTGTTCCGTGATTTATTCTGAATAAAATATAAGAAGTTGGCACCTCCACATCATTGCATTCAGTTTTTATTCACGATTTGTATAGTGTCCCAACTTTTTTGGAATCCGGTTTGTATATTCTATATATATATATATATATATATATATATATATATAAACGAAGGAAGAAGACTGCGGCACCGCTGAGTAGTGAAACAAGGTGGATCCTTTATTCACCCTAGTGCACCTTGTTTCACTACTCAGCGGTGCCGCAGTCTTCTTCCTTCGCTTGTATGTGGCCTAGTCCAGGCCTTTTGACCGCTGGGCACGCCATCCCACTCGGTTGAGTGCCGCCATTGAGACATCTTTTTGCACTATATATATATATATATATATATATATATATATATATATATATAAGATTTGCCTTGAATAAAATATGATCATGCGGTGTTACGCTTCATTCACCCAAAAACTTTTTTATCATTTAATTTATTTTATCTGGTATACTTTTGCTTTACTTGGGTTTTGGGTGGCCCTGCTGTGTGGTTCTTACTAAAAATAGGTGGAGACCCTTTTCAAAAGATCTTGTGCAATTAACATTGTACAGCACTGATTGAGGATCCTAATTAAATTTTATTATTTTATTATTTTCTGGTTTGTTTTAATCAGGATTTAGGTTCTGGTGTTGTCTGTCATCCTGGACAAGATGCCTGACTTCCATGTTGACCTCTCCACATGGTTGGGTGTTACTGGCGTTATACTCATCCGTGTGATAATCCTGTTTTGGGAATGGAGCGTTATTGCCACATGTATATATCTATATATATATCCATTTTATTTGCTTTTACTTCTTGACAACTTCAGTTGTGTTCAAAATTATTCAACCCCCAATGCTGTAAAGGGTTTTAGGAAATTTAGTGTACATTTGTAATTGTGTTAAGAATGGAGTCTTACAAGGACTTTTTAAAGAACCAAATGCAACTAAAATTACATCAATTGTTTTTGTAATACAGCATTAAATGTTTTTTTTTTATGATTTCTTCATTGACACAATTATTCAACCCCTGAGGCTGGGAACACACCTAGGCGTTTCGGAATCGCGCGTATGACACGCGTTTTACGCGCGTTTTTGGATGCGCTTTTTGTAACTAAGAAACGCACGTCATACGCGCGATTCAGTGATTCTCCCCTATGGCATCATTGTCCATAGGCGCGTTAAAACGCCCCAAAGAAGCTCATGTACTTGTTTGGGCGTGGGGCGTTTTACAGCGCATTCAAACGCGCTGTAAAACGCCCAAATGTGAACCATGCCCATAGTGAAGCATGGCTTTTAACATGTTGTGCGTTTTACAGCGAGTTTGAACGTGCTGTAAAACGCTTAGGTGTGTACCTAGGGTTAAAGACTACCACTCTGAACAGAGGTTCATTCGAGTGTTTTCGATCAGGTATTGAAAACACCTGTGGATGTCAAGGAGCAGCAATCAAGCATAATAAGCACCAATTGGGCAGATTTCAAATGACTGTGATACTCAGCTCCTTCTAGACATTTACTGGTGTGTTTACAAGCATGGTGAAGTCAAGAGAATGTTCCAGGAAGACAAGAGAAGAGGTGATTTCTCTTCACAGGAAGGGCAATGGCTATAAGAAGATTGCAAAGATGTTAAACATACCAAGAGACACCATAGGAAGCATCATTCGCAAATTCAAGGCAAAGGGCACTGTTGAAATGCTACCTGGTCGTGGCAGAAAGAAGATGCTGACTTTGACTGCTGTGCGCTACCTGAAGCGCAAAGTGGAGAAAAGTCCCCGTGTGACTGCTGAGGAACTGAAAAAAGATTTGTCAGATGCGGGTACTGAAGTTTTAGCTCAGACAATAAGGCGCACACTGCGTAATAAAGGCCTCCATGCCAGAACTCCCAGGCGCACCCCCTTGCTGTCTCCAAAGAATGAGAAGAGTCGACTGCAGTATGCCAAAAGTCATGTGGACAAACCACAAAAGTTTTGGGATAGTGTTCTGTGGATGAAACAAAATTAGAACTGTTTGGGCCCATGGATCATCGCTATGTTTGGAGGAGGAAGAACAAGGCCTATGAAGAAAAGAACACCTTGCCTACTGTGAAGCATGGCGGGGGGTCAATCATGCTTTGGGGCTGTTTTGCTTCTACAGGTACCGGGAAGCTTCAGCGTGTGCAAGGTACCATCATTACTCTTCAGTACCAGGAGATATTGGATGAAAATGTGATGCAGTCCGTCACAAACCTGAGACTTGGGAGACGTTGGACCTTTCAACAGGACAATGATCCCAAGCATACCTCCAAGTCCACTAGAGCATGGTTGCAGATTAAAGGCTGGGACATTTTGAAGTGGCCATCGCAGTCACAAGACTTAAATCAGATTGAGAACCTCTGGTGGGACTTAAAGAATAGGACATGGTATCAGGAAGAAAAAACAGAGAGTGAGGACGCAGACTAATCAACGGATAGCTGGAATTCACTCGGCAGGGCGCCAAAGGAAGACAATTTAAAGAATAGGTTTAGTGATATGTCTATAGTTCTAGGAGGATTATATTTATAGCTTTTATATGTGTAACCAGTAATAGGGTGTACGGCTGCCTAGATGTAACTCCAGCGGGGAACCATTGGAGGTATATACAAGAGTTTTCCAAAAAATTGTTTAAAAAGAACACTACACCTAAAAGTGGCGCCAGAAACAACCTTTACCAGTAGGAATAAAATTTGTGTGTGTTAAGTAAAGGGCATATTTCAATGACTTCTTAAAAAGTCAATAAATGACTAAACAAATAAAAATTATCCAAAGCTAGTTTAAAAAACATGAATTGGTCCAATATTGACAACTTACTTCACCCAGGAGGGTCAGAGTGGGATAAAGCTCAAGACACCCACTCCGAACACCTCCTGCGCCTGGATCGTGTATAAAGATGTAAAAGGATTCACGGCAGTTCCATGGACTTCTGGCAAAACCTTTATTGGAAGCACAGGGTAGGGGTAAGGTCCGGCTCAACGCGTTTCGGGGGCTGTAGTAAAGTCCCCTTCCTCAGGAGCATGTGTACATGGAGTATAATACAGGTATATATAGTATATTGGGTGGAAGTTGCGCCCAAATTCGAAACTGGTGACGTCACTTCCGCCCATCACATGATCGCAAACACATGAAATAACATATTCAGGGATGCTCTTTAAAAGATAATGACAATCGATAACAATCATTTTGCTAAAAGATATTTAAATTTCACCATTGATGGGATGCATAATCCTAGGTCGGAATATGAAAGAGCCGCAGTGGCTGTATCCCTTCCAGTGTCACTGTAAGAGTTACTTCCGGTGTCAAACATAAACGTCAGCAGGAAAAGCACATAATTACATGTTTTAAAGTAGTCTTTAAAATATTGTTTCGCTGAACATTATATTAAAAATGTAGAAAAGGTGTATGATCATAAGTCTACATATGGAAAAGTCTCGGCGGGGACGTCACTTACGGTGTCATTGTAGACGTCACTTCCGCCTAGGAACGCACCGGAAGTTGTATGCGTTCCACAGGTGTACGGTCATTCAAACCACAAAAATAAAATGCAAGAGGCCAATGGATCCCCAGTGCTTGTGCACTGATTGTACTCCTGTTGTTCGCATATTCCCGTGACATTATAACCCGCCGTAACCGTCTTTTGACATGAATCAGCTTTCTGACCTGGTTGACCGCATGCAGGGTCTTTCTTTGGAAGTAGCGGATCTCCGTCAATCTATGACTCAGCTTCAGGCATCTGGGTCTGCTAGCGTCCATGCAGTTTGTTGCGAGCCGACTGTCTCACTTCCGGAGACGTTCTCCGGGGGCAGTGAGAACTTTGTTCGCTTCAGAGAGGCTTGCAAACTTCATTTCCGCTTGCTTCCCCATTCCTCTGGTGATGAGGAGCAGAGGTTGGGGATTATCATCTCCCTGCTCAGGGGTAATGCTCAGACTTGGGCTTTTTCACTGCCATCGGAGGCACTCCCCCTTTGATCGGTGGATGGATTTTTTGTGGCCCTCGGGCAGATATATGATGGCCCGGATCGTGTTGCTCTGGCTGAATCTAGCTTACGTTCTTTATGCCAGAACAAACTCTCTGCTGAGCTTTATTGTTCTGAATTTCGGAGATGGGCAGCTGATTCAGGTTGGAATGATGCTGCACTCCAGAGTCAGTTCTGTCATGGTCTCTCAAAGAGATTAAAAGATGCATTTGCTTTCCATGAGAGACCAACGTCCTTAGAGTCTGCCATGTCTCTAGCGGTACGCCTGGACAGGCGCCTTAGAGAAAGAGAGGAGACTTCTCTTCCCTGCCATTTTCAGCCTAGGGGCAGTGGGGCGGACTCATTCAATGTGCAGGGGCCTCATCCTGCCTCGGTCCCATCTGAGGAGGAGGCTATGCAGCTGGGTCGACTTTCCCCTGATAAAGGAGAATTTAGTCCTCAGAGAATGATGTGTTTCTGTTGTGGGGGCATTGGTCATTTGGCAAATATTTGCCCCTCTAGGAGATTCATGAATTTTGCTGAGGGTGATAATAAATGAAAAACCTCAAAAGGTAAAAAAAAAAACCTCAAGGTTTGCTCCATCTGCTACCCTGGGCAAAGTTGATGTGGGGATAGATGCTTTTCCCTTGGCCTGCACTTCCCGTTTTCTCCTATCTGCCAGGGTGGCACTAAGGAGCAAAGTCATTCTTGTGAAGTTTTTGTTGATAGTGGAGCGGCCGTCAATCTTATTGACAATCAATTTGTAGCCATGCATGGTTTTCAGGTTTGCACATTAGAAAAGGATATACCTGATTTTGCTATTGACTCTGCTCCACTCTTGCAAAGATCCCTAAAGGGGATAGTTCACAATATCCGATTGACTGTGGGTGATGCTCATGTGGAGGATATATCTTGTTTTGTCCTTAGCGGATTGCCTACTCCTCTAGTGTTGGGGTTACCCTGGCTCACTAGACATAACCCCACTATTGATTGGCAAGCAAGGCAAATAATTGAATGGAGTGAGTTTTGTAGGGAGAATTGTCTCACGGCGACTTTTGCAGAGGTTACTACTAAGACTGTGCCATCATTTCTCTCTGAATTTTCAGACGTATTTTCCGAGAGTGGTGTTTAGGAGCTACCTCCTCACTGGGAGTATGACTGTCCCATTAATCTCATTCCCGGCGCCAAGCTACCAAAGTCACGCCTGTACAATCTCTCCCAACCAGAAAGAATCGCTATGCGTACCTATATCTCTGAGAGTCTGGGTAAGGGGCATATCCATCCCTCAAAATCACCTGTTGCCGCTGGTTTTTTTCTGTTAAAAAAAAGATGGCTCTTTAAGACCTTGCCTAGATTTTAGGGAGCTGAACCGTATCACGATTCGTGATCCCTATCCGCTTCCTCTCATCCCGGACCTCTTCAATCAAATTGTTGGGGCCAAGATTTTTTCCAAATTGGATTTGAGAGGCACATACAACCTGGTCAGGGTCAGAGAGGGGGACGAATGGAAAACAGCCTTTAATACCCCTGAGGGGCATTTCGAGAACGTCGTTATGCCTTTTGGCTTGATGAATGCTCCGGCCGTCTTTCAGCATTTTGTTAACAGTATTTTCTACCATTTAATGGGGAAATTTGTGTTGGTGTATCTTGATGATATTTTGATTTTTTCCCCTGATGTCAAGTCCCATCAGGATCACCTTTGTCAGGTTTTGCGGATTCTGCGGGAAAATAAATTATACGCCAAGCTGGAGAAATGTGTTTTTATGCTATCGGAGATTCAATTTCTGGGTTTTCTCCTCTCTGCTTCTGGTTTTCGCATGGACCCGGAGAAGCTCCGTGCTGTGCTTGAATGGGAGCTTCCTGGGAATCAGAAGACACTGATGCAATTTCTGGGTTTTGCTAACTATTACAGAAAGTTCATTTTGAATTATTCCTCTGTTGTCAAGCCGCTCACTGATATGACAAAAAGGGGGCAGATTTTTCCTCTTGGTCGGAGGAGGCGCTTACAGCTTTTTCTAAGATTAAAGAAAGTTTTGCGTCGGCACCCATCTTAGTGCATCCCGATGTCTCTTTACCTTTTATTGTTGAGGTGGATGCTTCCGAGGTGGGTGTGGGTGCGGTTTTGTCCCAGGGCCCCTCTCCTGCCAAATGGCGACCCTGTGCCTTCTTCTCTAAAAAAACCTCTCCCCTGCAGAGAGAAACTATGATGTGGGAGATAGGGAGTTATTGGCAATCAAATTAGCTTTCGAAGAATGGTGCCATTGGTTAGAGAGGGCCAGGCACCCTATCACCGTTTTTACCAACCATAAGAATCTGGCGTACTTGGAGTCGGCCAAGCGTATGAATCCGAGACAGGCCAGATGGTCTCTGTTCTTCTCCAGATTTAATTTTGTGGTCACATTCCGTCCTGGGATTAAAAATGTGAAGGCGGATGCCCTCTCTACTGTTTTCCGGGAGGGGGGAACTCCGAGGACCCGGCTCCCATTTTGGCTGAGGGGGTAGTTGTTTCTGCTCTGTATCCTGATTTGTAGGCCGAGGTCCAGGCTGCCCAGGCAGAGGCACCTGCTCGTTGTCCTTCTGAGAGGTTCTTTGTGCCTCTTGAGTTACGTCACAAGCTTTTTAAGGAGCATCACAATACTGTCCTTGCTGGTCACCCCGGGAGTAGAGCCACTGTTGATCTCATTACTCTGAGATTTTGGTGGCCGGCTCTTCGTAAGTCAGTGAAGGGTTTTGTGGCAGCTTGTGAGACTTGCGCTCATGCTAAGGTCCCTCGTTCACGGCCTTTAGGTCCCCTCCTCCCCTTACACATACCTTCCCGTCCTTGGACACACCTGTCAACAGACTTCCTCGTTCCTCAGGGAAGTCTGTGATCCTGGTGGTGGTGGGCCGTTTTAGCAAGATGGCACATTTCATACCCTTCCCTGGATTGCCCAATGCTAAGACGCTGGTGCAAGCTTTTGTCGACCACATTGTTAAATTGCATGCCATCCCTTCTGACATTGTTTCCGATAGAGGCACGCAGTTTGTGTCCAGATTCTGGAGGGCTTTCTGTTCTCGCCTTCAGGCTGTCCTTCTCTTCTTCTTTTCACCTGCAGTCGAATGGTCAGACTGAAATCGTCAATCAGAATCTGGAGACATATTTGCGCTGTTTTGTGGCAGAAAATCAGGAGGATTGGTGTTCGTTTCTGTCTCTTGCTGAGTTTGCCTTGAATAACCGTCGTCATGACTCTTCTGATAAGTCACCTTTCTTTGGTGCATATGGGTTTCATCCGCAGTTTGGGACATTCTCGGGAGGGGACCCTTCTGGTTTGCCTGAGGAGGAGAAATTTTCCTCCTCTTTGTCTACTATTTGGCAAAAAATTCTGAGTAATCTAAGAAAGATGAGTGACAAATATAAGCGTGTGGCTGATAAGAGACGTGTGTCTGGTCCGGACTTGAATGTGGGCGATCTGGTGTGGTTGTCTACAAGAAATATTAAACTGAAGGTTCCCTCCTGGAAGTTGGGTCCTAAGTTTATTGGGCCTTATAAGATCTTATCCATCGTCAATCCTGTTGCCTTCCGTCTTGATCTTCCACAGGTTTGGAAGATACATAATGTTTTTCACAGGTCTCTCTTAAAACCATATGTCCAGCCCACGATACCCTCCCCTTTTCCTCCTCCTCCGATTTTGATTTTGGTTGATGGCAATCTGGAGTTTTGAGGTTTCCAGAATTGTGGACTCTTGCATTGTCCGCGGTTCTCTTCAGTACCTCGTTCATTGGGAGGGTTATGGTCCTGAGGAGAAGATGTGGGTTCCGGTGTCGGACATTAAAGCCACCCGCCTCATCAGGGCTTTTCATAGGGCTCATCCTGAGAAGGTGGGTCCTGGGTGTCCGGAGTCCACCCGTAGAGGGAGGGGTATTGAGTCTGTCAGTACCAGAGTTTTGAGGAGTTCTCACAGCTCTGTTTCTCCGCCCCTGTGATGAGGTATTTACTTTCATTTTCACTCCTTTCCCTCTTCCCAGCTGTTCCTTTTCTGATTGATTCCTCTTCCTTTAAATCACCCCTCTTCCTGTTTCACCTTGCGGGTTATATTTCTCATCTTGAGTTGTGTCAGCCGCTGGAGTATCTACACTGCTGTGGTCTCTTTACACTGGACGTGTGTTTTGCTGAAGCAATCAACATTGGATATTGACTGCTGAGATTGGATCTGTCTTCACTGCTGCTGCAGCCCCTACAGATAAGTTTGCAGACATTGTTTGTTTTGTTTATTTGCTGACTGGATCCGAGGCGACCCCGGTTCCGTCCGTATACTGAGCAGGGAGCAGGTGGCCGTGCCCCCCCCCCTTTGTCATAGGGGTTTGAGGTCTCACTCAGCTTTAGGTACGCGGGCATGCCTCGACCCACCATCAGGGTCTGGGCATGTGCATAGCAGCGCATGGAGAGCTCTTAGGGTCTGACAGGGGTTACCTTTTATGCTTTATGCTCCCTAGTTTGGGTCCGCTCAGTAGCTTGTGCACTGATTGTACTCCTGTTATTCGCATATTCCCGTGACAAAATCAATGTCAAACTGGCCAAAACACTCAATTTCAGTGGGGGTTGAATAATTTTGAACACAACTGTATGTAATGATAATGTGCACATGCGTTTTTTATAGAATAACAGCTTCTCACTTTACAATATAAAATTTGGTATATATAATATTCTTGCAGCCATGTAACCATTTTGGCAGTTATTCTTATCATTTCCAAGGTTTGCTATCATGTGGCTGCATAGACTGGATGCATTTGTGGCTTAGCTAGCGTTCAGTTTCTGGTGTGAACACGTGATCTGTTATCATGTGAACGCCCTGTCTATGGACACTCATGGCCTGTGTGAGGAACTCCCTTGATGCAATCTCATTATTGCATCACATTTTTCTTTATGTAATGCGGAAGCAATGCGCCAACATGAGCAGTTAACCAAGCAGGATGATATATTGGATCCATGCTGGTTAGTTTTTGGCTCCCTCCTTTATGTTTTCAATCAGTACACCTGATAATTTAGTGACAAAATTGCTTTGATTTTTTTTTTATATTTAAATTTGATGAATTACCCAGATAATATGAATTCACATACTTTAATGGAAGTTATTAATCTCTTCACAGTATGGATACAGTATGGTATATTATTATATATATTTTTTTTTACATTATTATTTAGTTTTAGACACAATACGAATCAATCACATTAAATACAATTCTATTATTAATAGTTTTCATTAAATAATCACCTGAGTTTGTATTTGTACTTGGCACCATTCACTTTTGTCAGTGCCTGAGCAAGGTCCCATTGTGTGGACTGAAACTTCGCTTTTAGCTGAATAAACGCACATTTCCTTTAGGCGGTGCCATGGCATGTGTTTATATATATATATATATATATATATACTGAAGAAGATGGACAGCACTCCAAAAAAATTCCAGTTGTTCTTTATTCAACCAAGTGGAGAGACGACGTTTCGGCTCGACAATAGAGCCTTTTTCAAGCAATGAACATAAGTGCATGGTAATCATATATAGTGCCAAACAGGAAATACAAGCCAATCATGTGACAAACAAGAGGCGTGGTCATGATCGGATACAATTCACAGGAAGTGATGCAAATGTGTGACATCATACACAGAGCGTGATGATAAACAATGTGAAAAATACATATTATTACAAATCAACAATTTGTCTCATTATATAAACGAGAATGTATACTGTGGAGTGACATGTGAAATATACATGTGCATATCAGTGCCATTATGAAAGTGACAATATTGAGAAATCCAAGAAGAAAAAGAGAGATGCGTCCCCAAGTAGGAGAGAGGGATCGGACATACCTGAGATAATAAAAACAAAGCGTCAGCAGGCACCAACGCTTGACATATAGAAAGCCGAGTGCCGACTTCAAGACCGGCGCAGCAGCTCAAGACTACTTCCGGACATGCGCATTACTGAGATGATGCAGGCACGGCCATATTGCTTAAGGGCAATAAGCCCATAGTTCAGGGCATGCGTGTACCGCGCTAAATGAATACAGGAGCCATAATAGTGACTGGCAAAAGTGCCAGAGATACCAGTACTGGCCGCTATATAAAGATTATTAACACAAGACACTAGGTGAGATGAGGGGACACACCTTTTCCAAAGTATGAAACCCCTCAACTAAGGGTGACTCTATTCAAAGTGCACCGCAGTGATAATCCTGCGTGCCAATGTTTGGGTCCCCAATAAGAACACCTAATCGTGTCAGTTGTAATTGAAACGGGATTCTCCGCTGAAACATAAAATAGGCTTCAAAATTCGTCTATCACAATAAAAAAATATGCGCTGTCATACATAAGGATCTAAAATATATTATGGTGGTGCGAGCTGGCGGAAATTCTTCAAAGGCATGTCATCTCCATTCTCCTAGGGGACGATCAAGATAATTATCTACAAAAGATAGAGACAAAGATAAATTAGCAAAGGTACAACAACACATCTTATGTTCCTAGATATACTAGATCCAAGAGAATAAACATTCATATGGGAAGGTACACGGGCAAGTCAGATACTCAATACGTATATATAGGATTATATTCCACATTGAGTCCATGTGGTCTCAATGTGTTCAGGGTATAAATCCAAAAGGCCTCCCTCTTTTTAAGAAGGGAGACCCTATCACCTCCCCGTCTGGGGACCATGATATGTTCAATAATCCAACAGCGGAGGTCACGCTCAGAATGACCCATGTCGATAAAATGTTTGGGTACGGGTAAATCCTTCCGTTTTTGCCGTATGGAGAACCTATGGTTGTTCAATCTTGTTTTAAGGTCTGTAGATGTTTCCCCTACATAAAGTATATGGCACGGACAGGATAAAATGTAAATGACAAAATTGGTGTCACAAGTTAGGTTCTGCTTAATGGGATATACAACTCCAGTATCTGGATGAATAAATGTCTCCCCTTGCAAATGTACTTGCAATTCACGCAGTGCAGGCAGGGAAAACATCCCTGGCTGCGCTGCGTAAAAAACCTTTGTGTACCAACCTGTAAGGGACCGACATCCGCACGAACCAGTTGGTCCGTTAGATTTCTGGCTCTGCGATAAGAGAAAAGTGGGGGCCTTTGAAATTCTGGGATCCCTTTAAGTCTACTGAGGATACCCCAATGTTTTTTAATAATACACTTGATGTTGCTGCTCTGTTTGCTAAATGTAGAGATGAAGGGGATTCTATTTACAGATTTTTTGGACGTCTTCCTGCATAGTAGACTTTGCCTATCAAGTTTCTGTACCTCCTGTACCTGAGGATGTAATAAAGTCATAGGATAACCCCGTGTAGTGAATCTTTGTACCATGGCCTCAAAGGTACGGTTTAAGGCAGTGGGATCAGACTCAATCCTTTTGGCCCTCAAGAATTGGGAGAAAGGAAGATGTTGAATCATGTGCTTGGGGTGATTACTCTCAAATCGCAGGACAGTATTTCTGTCCGTAGGTTTGGTAAATAGTGTGGTGGATAATTCACCATCAGCTAGATTCACTGTGGTGTCAAGGAATTGTATGGACTCCTGTGACCAAACCAGCGTAAACTGTAAATCTTTATTCCAATTATTCAAATATTGTTGAAAGGACAACAATTCTTCATGGGTGCCACTCCAAATGAGGAAGATGTCGTCTATGTACCGTCACCAGCGCAACACATGGCTGAAATGGCAGGACCCATAGACGACGTCCTCCTCAAAACACCGCATGAAGATATTGGCATAAGTCGGTGCGGCATTGGATCCCATTGCCACTCCCCGTTTTTGTTTATAAAAAATATCCCTGAATAGAAAATAATTTTCATACAGGATAATCCGCAAAAGAGAAATCACAATTTCAACCGCCGGAGTTGAAAGGGAAGAGAGATCAAGCATGCGTTTCACCGCTTGTATACCCAATTCATGGTCAATAGATGTGTACAATGATACAATGTCAAATGAAGCAAGAGACACATTGGGATGTACACTAAGATCAACCTCTTGTAATTTACAAAGGAAATCAGTAGTATCAGCAACAAATGATGATGCACCCACAGCAAAAGAACGAAGGATCCGATCTAGAAAAATAGCAGCATTGCTAAAAATAGACCCTGTGCCTGATACAATAGGCCGACCAGGGGGGTCAACTAAAGATTTATGGATCTTGGGCAAAACATAAATCACGGGAGTCCTAGGATGGTTCACCGTGAGGAATGTTCCCAGATCCTCATCAATAGTGCCCGCACTGGTGGCTGTCTTTAAACACTCTTGGATCATGGATGCAATGCGGAATTTGGGATCCACAGCAATAATCTCATATACAAGGCTATCATCCAACTGGCGCTGGATTTCCGCCATGTATTTCAATGTATCAAGAACAACAACGGCACCCCCCTTATCGGCTGGTTTTATAGTCAGGGAGCTGGTTTTGTTCCTCAGTTCTGCAAGAGCACCCACCTCCTCACTGGTCAGGTTCGGATACAGTAATCTATTACTTGTCATGTCTGTCTTAAATGAAATTACATCAGATTTCACAGCTGAGATAAATGCGTCAACTATAGGTTCATTAATATTTGGCATGAAATCACTACGATTAAATAGGCCTAATTTATGTGAAGAGAGTTCACTAGTTTGTGTAGTGTCCACTCTGCTCCTATTCTGGAACAATACCTTTAATTTAATAGAATGAAAGAAGGAACTCAGGTCTACATCCATATCAAACCAATTAATAGTTGAGGAGGGACTAAAAGATAGGCCTTTAGATAGTACACTTACTTGTGCTGGTGAGAGAATAGAGGATGATAGATTGATAACAGTCATTTCTTTTTCATTGCGTTCTGTCTGTGTTGTGCCCGTGTCTTGTGCTGGCGTGCTTGTCCTGGATCTCCTATGTCGACGTCCTCCACGTCTTGTCCGGTGTTTTCTCTTAATGAAGGCATGGGGGTGTTCCCTAAAAAAGGCTGTCCAACAGGATTGTTTGGCAATGGTCTCCTTTTCTTTCTGTTGTCTCTGAAGGAATTCGCTGGTGTATCAGTTTGCCACACATATATTGTACCTTTTTTATAGTCCCCCAAGTCCCGATTCCATTTAGTGCGCTTGGTGGCTTCTGCCTCCAGTTTGAACTTAGTAAGTTGGGTGGAGAAGTTATCCAAAAAAGTAGTGCAGTCATCAGGTGGCATCTGGGTACGTAAGGCCTCCAATGTAATATTGATGTCAGTGTCCACAGATGTTAGTTCTTGTTGCAAAAATTCAATATTGAGCAGAATAAAGTCCATTGCATATCGGTCAGACAGTTGTTCAAATTTTTTACAAAAAGTGGTGTCATTTAGAAAAAGATTTGGTCTCAATTGTGACCGTAGACCGCGTGGAATTCTCTGTGCCCGATAATATTCCCCCAGGGTCATCATGTGTAATCTAAGCGATAAAGCACGTTTGGATAAAAATTCATACTTGCGTCTTAATTCCTTCACAGAGGGAGTATTCCACAAGCTGACATCTCCCGCTGCGCCCTCCAATATTCTTGTCTTGTCTTCATGAGTGTAGTATAATCCACTTGGTGTATCCATGATGGTTAATGAAAATCAGAAAACAGTCCGTGCTAAGTCAGGTAGCTCAATAAAATATAAAAGGAAAAAAACCTGGCAGCACCGGGCGGCTCAAAAACGGTATGGGTGCTAGGTCCTGGGGTGTGAGCGACCCAATTGTATACTGAAGAAGATGGACAGCACTCCAAAAAAATTCCAGGTGTTCTTTATTCAACCAAGTGGAGAGACGACGTTTCGGCTCGACAATAGAGCCTTTTTCAAGCAATGAACACAAGTGCATGCCAATCATATATTGTGCCAAACAGGAAATACAAGCCAATCATGTGACAAACAAGAGGCATGGTCATGATCGGATACAATTCACAGGAGGTGATGCAAATGTGTGACATCATACACAGAGCGTGATGATAAACAATGTGAAAAATACATATTATTACAAATCAACAATTTGTCTCATTATATAAACTTGCCCTTAAGCAATATGGCCGCGCCTGCGGCATCCTCAGTAATGCGCATGTCCGGAAGTAGTCTTGAGCTGCTGCGCCGGTCTTGAAGTCGGCACTCGGCTTTCCATATGTTTCCGCCAGCTCGCACCACCATAATATATTTTAGATCCTTATGTATGACAGCGCATTTTTTTTATTGTGATAGACGAATTTTGAAGCCTATTTTATGTTTCAGCGGAGAATCCCGTTTCAATTACAACTGACACGATTAGGTGTTCTTATTGGGGACCCAAACATTGGCACGCAGGATTATCACTGCGGTGCACTTTGAATAGAGTCACCCTTAGTTGAGGGGTTTCATACTTTGGAAAAGGTGTGTCCCCTCATCTCACCTAGTGTCTTGTGTTAATAATCTTTATATAGCGGCCAGTACTGGTATCTCTGGCACTTTTGCCAGTCACTATTATGGCTCCTGTATTGCCGTGCCTGCATCATCTCAGTAATGCGCATGTCCGGAAGTAGTCTTGAGCTGCTGCGCCGGTCTTGAAGTCGGCACTCGGCTTTCTATATGTCAAGCGTTGGTGCCTGCTGACGCTTTGTTTTTATTATCTCAGGTATGTCCGATCCCTCTCTCCTACTTGGGGACGCATCTCTCTTTTTCTTCTTGGATTTCTCAATATTGTCACTTTCATAATGGCACTGATATGCACATGTATATTTCACATGTCACTCCACAGTATACATTCTCGTTTATATAATGAGACAAATTGTTGATTTGTAATAATATGTATTTTTCATATTGTTTATCATCACGCTCTGTGTATGATGTCACACATTTGCATCACTTCCTGTGAATTGTATCCGATCATGACCACGCCTCTTGTTTGTCACATGATTGGCTTGTATTTCCTGTTTGGCACAATATATGATTGGCATGCATTTATGTTCATTGCTTGAAAAAGGCTCTATTGTCGAGCCGAAACGTCGTCTCTCCACTTGGTTGAATAAAGAACACCTGGAATTTTTTTTGGAGTGCTGTCTATCTTCTTCAGTATACAATTGGGTCGCTCACACCCCAGTACCTATATATATATATATATATATATATATATCATATATATATATATATATATATATATATATCCATATATATATATATATATATATATATATATATATATATATATATATATATTCAGCAGGCTGAGTTCAGCCTGCATTTGTGGGAGAGGCGTAGGGGACTTCATAAACCCTGCCGCCCAGCACATGGAGTGCGCATCCTCTCGCGGAATCACGTGCCAGGGTAGGAGAAGTCGCACACACGTCGCTCCCAGCCATTCCAGTGATCCCGCTCGCCAGAACCCGGCCCTGGAGGGTATGTACAACCCCGTCTCCCCCCGTGCCCCGCCAGTTATCCCGCAAGTCCGCACGCACGGCGTCCCCCCCTGGGCCGCCCGCGAATACCGATCACAGCCGTGCTGTCGCTCCGGCTGCAGCCGAGCCAGTAGCCGGCAGGCGCTCGCCTGGCGCCCGGCTCCCGATGCCTCTGGTTCTCCTGGCCTCTCCAACTCCCTCCACAAGGCCGCGCCGCACGGCATTATCCTCCTCTCCCACCACCTCCAGGAGAATTGCTCGCTACCACCGTGCGTTCCACCGTGGAACGCATCCCGCGATCTCTCCCGCCCAGCGAGTCAGGAGGCGCATGCACACAGCGCCGCCCGTCTCCTGGCTCGCGTCACTTCACCCACACACACCCGAAGACTGGCGACTCAGCAGCGCCTGATCCCCCTGAGCTCCATCTCCTCTCTGCCAAGCAGTGGGCAATTACATTAACTACTTAGCTGTCAAGTAGACGTTCCTGAAACGCGTCAGAGGACAATATGGCCGTCATCTGTAGGCTTGTGGATGTTCTGAGAAAACAGATTAGATTGCAAGCCCTTCTGATCTATATTCTATTATCTGATACACTGGAGGACCCAGCACTTATATGCATGGGCCAGATATAGAAAAGATACCTCTTTTCACCTCTGGAGACGCTGCTCAGGAATTGAACACTTGTTACAGAGTTTTCCAGTTGATCCACAGGAATGGGGATCATTGCGAGGTCCAGAGGCACCAGGATCAGTTCAGTGGCTGCAGGATCAGGGCCAACCTGGCTTAGCGAGCAGATTCCTCATGCGACGGAAATAGGCTTGCTAAAACAGCACCATCACCAGGATCATCATGTTGTTCAGGGACTCTGATACCACCTTATTGGTTCCCGAGCATATGATACCCGCTGTTCCAAACCATGCATAACACACAAGTAGAGAAGCATTAATCACAGTCCGATGCAGAGCCTATATATATATATATATATATATATATATATATTTATACACATATATATGTCCATGTATCGTGTATATATATTGTGGGGAATTGCTCTGGTAGACAGGCTTGCGGACGCAGTATAGAGGCAAGGTACACAGTTCTCTGGGTAAAGCAGAAGTGTTTTATTCACACTCAGCAACACAAAAACAGGCTTAGTGCTTGTTCACACGAGGCAAAACAGAAACAGTCTTAGTGCTTGTTCACACGAGGCAAAACACAAGGCAAAAATATCAGTCCCACAGCAAGGTCACCTGAGTGGTCGGTGTTAGTTCACACCTGGCAGTTAGCTCGGCCATGCAAAGTTTCCACCAGCGGCTTCCAGGTAGACTGCACGTCTGTTTGCAGACTCTTGCTCTCAGCACTGAGAGCTCCACAGCAACACCAGCAGCTTCCAGGATAATCACCACTCACCTACTGAGGTGGCTGCTTTTTTAAAGGCCCGGAAAAAGTCCGGCCTGGACCGTGGGGAATAGTCTCCCACCCAGCACTTGACTATTCCCAATAAGAGCCGGCCCGGATTGGCTTTATAGCCATACTAAATATCAATGTGTCAACAGCACTAGCTGCTGCTGACACACAAAAAATCCGGCTCTTATCTCACCGAGGCCAGGAACCTCGGTGACACGTACCTTCCGTCGACGACGGACCCTTGCGCCCTCTTACAATACATATATATATACACACGCGCGTGTGTATACACATAAACGGCAGCCAATATTCCGTATTTTCAGACACACGATTCTAATGCTCGCGGCCCAGCCGCGCTCACACGCCATCCCCGCGACTTAGACTGTTGGTAACATCTGGCCACAGACTCCAGGGGAAAAGGCACTTTGATACGAGGTCCCCAGACATCTGTGCCATTTGTCGTGTCAGATTTACACAATCCACTGCACCAAGACTCCATAATCAGACCACTTTGTCGTACTTACCATTTCGCACTGCCCCGCTAGTCCCCCAGGCTTCCACGCCACTTTTCTCATCCTTGCATACTCAGTCCCTCCAGCCTGATACGCTCAGGACACCCCCCCCCCCCCTGCAATCCAGGTACGTCCTGGATTCCCCCATTCCACGTGCGTTTTTTTCCTGTGCCCCGCAACTATGTCTCCCCACGCTTGGTGCGCCCAAGCATCCAGCACCCTCACACTTATCAGGTGCGCCCTGGTCTCCCTCCTGCTCACGGGTAAACATTCCCCCATATTCACCCCACTGCCACCCGGCCTGGTACGCCCAAGCCTCATGTCTCCCGCGGCAGTCATCCTCACCAGGTACGCCCTGGCCGTCCCACGTCATCCAAATGTCTTCCGTCCAGCTCATCCAGGATCACCCTGGCTCATGTTTGCTCAGAAGGCCCCCGTCGCCAGTCTCTCCATCAGTTACAACGATTCAGGGCCCACTCACACACATCATCGCTGCCTGTTCCTCCCAATCCGCGCATTCCCGACATCGGGCCACGCCAGCGGCAGTCATGCCCTTCGCTCATGGCGTCAGTATGTCAAGTCCACGAACGCCTGGTCCTTCCAGTCATGATTTATCAAGTCAACACGTACGGTCTTCTTCCTTTAGGTGCTAGGTTAAACCGCGGGTACCTGTAAGAATTTAGTCGCCTGCTCATAGGTAAGTAGAAAACACGCTTGGCTTTCGCTCTCCCAGCATAGCCAACCGCGGCAACACGTACCGTCTTTTTTCAGGTGAAATTCCCTAGGCTTGCTGCAGACAGCTCCGGTAACAGGTGAGTTGTCGGTCGCACGCCACGCTGCAATCTCCTGCCCACAACTCGTGTCCCCACTACCCCCATCTCACAATCATCCCCTCCGGGACATCTGCTCCCTGCATTGACTCCACTAGCTCCCATCTCGTTCCTTTCATTTCAGCCCATCATGTCCCACGTTTCCGACATCGAGGACACTCTGTCAACTGTAGAGTCCGCGGTTTTGGAGCGAGGAAGCCTCTCATCTTACAGAACCTGGACAATCCCCAAGCTGATTGCCGAGCTTAACAAGCGAGGGATACGCCATGCGGCCACAGCTCGCAAGGCTGAACTGTATCGCTTGCTGTTCCCGAACCCATCCACAGGACCCACGGATCATGTCTCAATGTCAACTATCCAGTTGTGCCTAACGCAATTACACGCCACAATCAACAACCTCGTAATAGCAAAAGAAAGATCCCAGCACACAATCTTTGCTTCTCAATCAATGCTTCTTATTTATTGTTATGTTTCTAATTGCTTCTAATAACGCGTTTCGGCGATCCGCCTTTATCATAAGGTACATAACAGTGGTGTATCACACAATATATAGGGAATAGTCACAAATGAGCTCAGGTGACACCGCCCATCCAAGGGGCGGGCCTTCACTCGCAGCCAATCAAAAATGTCAGTCAATTACATTCTCAATGCAATATAAATTACATATTTAAAGTTGATCAAAACCAAAACAAAACTATGACGTGAAACAACACAGAAGGTATCTAAACTGAAGTATACCCTACTCCAGTAGATCAGCGGGTCAGGTGACTCTAGAAAAAAGGAGAGACAATATCTATAAGTATAGTATATCAAAATTTCATATATCCAATCAAAGATGGACAATTCACCATCATGATTGAGGATCAGAGATGGACAATTTCATAATCACGGTTGAGGCCATTAGGATGTAATGTGTTTAAAGTATGTATCCAAAACGCCTCACGGCGAAGGAGTAGTTTCTTAATATCACCTCCCCTCCTCGGTCGCTCAACTCGTTCCAGGACCTGAAATCTCAGCTGCGCTACAGAATGTTTGAATTTGTCAAAATGATATGGTAACGGTAATAGTAAATTCTTGGTCCTGATAGTAGACTTATGTTTGCAAATCCTGTCTCTCACCGTCTGCATTGTTTCCCCCACATAACCAAGGCCACATGGACATTTGATTAAATAAATCACATTTTTTGACTCACAGGTAAAATAACCCTTTACTTTGTAAGCCTCGCCTGTACGTGGATGAAAAAACTCCGGGCCCTTGATTATGTGGGAACACTGCAGACAGTGGAGACATGGAAACGTACCCTTCCTAACACTCCGAAAAACACTTTGTGTCAATTTCTCTTTTCTATTGCCAACGTCCGCATGAACCAGCTTGTCCTTCAAACTAGAATTTTTCTTATTGCACACCAGAGGTGGGTGTTTAAATTCCTCCACCGTCGGGTATGCTTCTGTTAGTATATGCCAGTGTTTTCTGACCACACTATCCAGATGTATATTATGTGGATGATATTTATGTATAAAAGCGATTCTCTGTGTTTTTATTTTTGATACAGTCTGGGTAGTGAGGTCAGATCTGGCCTTATCCAAAATACATTTAGGATATCCCCTTTGGCGGAATCTCTCGGACATCTCGTCCAATCTCTGCTCGCGTATCTGGGGATCTAGGACAATACGACTGGCCCGCTGAAATTGGGATTTCGGAATGGATCTCTTTAAGGATGGTGGGTGGGCACTGGAGAAGTGTAAAATACTATTTTTATCAACAACCTGTCCAGTTCGATCTGCGACATCAACACTAGACTAGACCACGGGGTCCCGGCCCACATCATACGCAAGATGGGATGATGGCAATCGTCGTGCTTCTCACGGTACATCCCGCATCCGAAAGCCAAAATTGCCAAAGCTTTCTCCGACCTGGTACTGTAAATACAATAACAATAAAAAGTGACATCCATAAAACCTTCCTACTCGTTTTCTTGCCCCCTATATTTGCCTACCCTCGTTCGCGGCTAACGGCACACCCCTAGCCTACCCCTGTAGTTTAGGGTCAGGACTCGCATCCTGGGCTTCGCGCCGCAGCTAGGACCACAAATTCAGCAGGCTGAGTTCAGCCTGCCTTTGTGGGAGGGGCGTAGGGGACTTCATAAGCCCCGCCGCCCAGCACATGGAGTGCGCATCCTCTCTCGCCCACCCTCCCGGCCCTTCTTCCATGCATATCCTTCAGGGTAGCCCCCTTTATTTGCCTACCCTCGTTCGCGGCTAACGGCACACCACTAGCCTACCCAGGTAGTTTAGGGTCAGGACTCACATCCTGGGCTTCGCGCCGCAGCCAGGACCACAAATATATATATATATATATATATATATATATATAAATATATATAATGAGAAAACGAACATATAAAAGTGGAAAGGAACTTTTATTCACCTGAACAGTGCTGTTCAGGTGAATAAAGGAGTTTCTTTTTTCCACTTTTATTGGAGTGCTGTTCGCTTTTTCTGCATTATTTTGGGGTAAGATACCTATACCTTGGAACGTGCACCCAGCAATACATTTTCTCTTTTTGACCAGTGCCGTCATTTTTCTTCTATATATATATA
Source organism: Bufotes viridis (assembly GCA_033119425.1). Lineage (NCBI taxonomy): Eukaryota > Metazoa > Chordata > Amphibia > Anura > Bufonidae > Bufotes > Bufotes viridis. The sequence continues at coordinate 394,830,293 of CM065590.1, forward strand.
TATATATATATATATATATATATATATACATTTTCTGTTTACATTTTTTGTGGGCTTTACAAACTCTTAAAAATTCCTTTAAAATAAAAATTGTCAAAGTAAAAGTAATATAGAAATGTGTATGCATGGGAACACATTCCAGTGCAAACAAAGAACATGCTGCTGTCAAAGGTGTATAAGTTTATTTTTGGGGTTGCCCTGGTCTAGCGGGGCACATTCGTAGAAACATATTCATCCTACAAACAAAGAACCGGCTCCTGTGTGTTCTGACTGAGTTTGGCCCAGCTATATGTAGGCCTTATACTACACCATTACCATTTACCTGCTGCTGTCTGTCCTGATAAGTTTGGCCAAGCTATGTGTAGGCCTTATACTACACCATTACCATGTAACTGCTGCTGCTACTTCCTGACCTGAACCTGCTGAGTTTTGTGTAGGCCGTTTACTCCACCATTAATATGTCAGAGCAAAATAAAGAGATTCAAACGATTCAGCCGAATCACGTTTACAAATTAGATCAAGTTAAACAAAGGAAAAAGAACGTGACTTTTAAAATATACCTTTAATGTCAAAGTATTGGGTATTGGTACAACAAGTACCTAGAGTCAACAAAATGTGACGTAATCCCGTTAGGGAAGATACAATTGATGAGGCAACAGGGAAAAGTTAACGTACAGAACACAAGGAGGATGGTCAGGGGACCACAGGGGATGCTAACCCTGTAATGCCCTAGTCACCCCCTGATGGTGGAGGTTCCCTATCCCCGTGCCTAATCCTAAAGCATCCCTGTTAAAAACCCTACCAGAGAGGGATATAACATATAAATTAGATTTATATGAGAAAAAATGTTTTTGTTATAAAGATACAAAGATATGAAATAAGTACGGTACACTATAGATAGTTAGATACCGATACTTAAGTGAACAAAAGACCCCAACCGTTACTCCACTGTTACCTTTATTTGCTGCTAATGTCTGTCCTGATCCTGACGAGTTTGCCCCAGGATTAAAGGGACCTTCATGCAACCTTATAGGTAAAAATTATTCAAAAACATAACAATTTCAAAAAACAAAAGCACATGTTTGAATGTAAAGACATATTTAATAATAATGTAGAGGACCAAATATGCCTCTAAGGCAACTGATTTAATTGCTTATGGAGGTCCAGCAACTCCTGCTTCCCCTTACGGGGCCTCTCCTCCAGCTGATGCACCTTCTTACAACCGCCTTTGCTACTCTCTGCTAATCATTTTTTGCTGGTCTTTTATGTCCAGCATTGATTCTTCATCGTTCTGCTGCTGCTGGATGATTTATTTATTTATTTATTTATTGAGAAAGCACTGACGATTTACATTTAAATCTGTTTGTTTATGATATTTATAATGATTATATAGTTGGTTAGTTAGTGAAAGTTCAGTATAGTATAATGTTATTTAGATGGTTAGTTAGTGCTGGTTCACTAGAGTATAATTGTATTTAGTTGTTTAGTTTGTAATAGTTATGTATAGTTTAATGTGATTTAGTTGGTTAGTTAATGTTTTTTATGTAGATTGCAGAGTTATTGTCCAGTGTTGTTGTTTTCTATTACTGTAGTGGTTGTTTTTACCTTCACCTTGGCCTTTTGTCTCTGTACATGTTATGGATACAGAATTATATTGCTTTGTGCACACATTTACCCTCCTGCCAGGGGCTGGTGATATCCTCCTCCTCTTCTTCCTCATCAGGAGCTGGGTGGAGGGGGGGGGGGGTGCGGCTAGTGACAGGGACCAGCCTCTTTGGCCTCCACCTCCACATTTTCTCCCACATCAGGTGGTGGTGGGGCATCTGCATGCTGGGAGGGTAAAGCTTGCTCTCCCTCGTCCTCCTCATCCTCCTCTGCAGATACCACCACAACCTCCATTTCTTCTGCAGAAGGTCAGCGGCGCACAGTGGAAACTGGAACCCCTGTAATCACACAATGTTAAGAATTTAGACAAACAACTCAGAATTCATAACAACTGCAAATAATATGTCTACTCTCCTTTTTTTGCCTATTTCTTCCCATTTTTATTTAACTTTATTTCGAGAAAATAAAGCTTTTTTTTTTTTTTTACTTAAAACCTTTTTTTTAGAAAACTTTATTTTTTAAATATTTTTTTCAGTTTATTTTTTTCCTCTCTGGGACTTCAACTTTTGGGGGTCTGATCCCCTTTACAATGCATTACAATACTTCTGTATTGTAATGCATTGTCTGTAAGTGTATTACTGGCATAATACAGGGGGCTGGATCTCACAGGCCCTCCCGTAAGGCAACCACAATGCCTAAGGAAGGCATTGGGCTACTTTCCCTGCCATTGGGTCCCCATCACAGCAACGCACATGTCTGAATCTCAAACGATCCGTGGTCAGCGCTGACAGCGGCCTTGCAGGGGTTTTCGCTCCGGCATTGGTGATTTCACTGATGCCGGCGCATACAGCAAGGGTCTGGCTATCAATGACTGCCAGATCCCTGCCCCCGATCAGGCGTATCATGCAGTACATTTATGTCACTGACCTTTAAGTCATGTCCAGATCTGACATACGTGTACTTCATCGGGGGTTAAGGTGTTAAGTGTGGGATGTATTTAATGTAATGATGTACGGGGCCTTTTACTGGAATACAGAATGATGATTGCAGTTTATGTATATATATACACACACACACACATATATTTCTGTGTGTGTAAAACGCACAAAATCAGCCAGTTACATCATATATCGGTACCTTGCTGTGTGCATAAATATATATATTTATACATATATATATAAATCATGAAAGTCCACGGCACTCCTAAAAAGTGAAAAATATGCTTTTATGCACACATGTAGTACAACAGCGTTTTGGTTCTCTGTCAGAACCTTTTTCAAGCCAAGTGAATTACAAAGTGCATCGGTGCTTATATTTATACATCATGAAATCAATCAGCATTATTGATCCTCCTATAAAAAACTGTGAATGTCTTTCAATAAACCACTCATCAGTGTGAGCCAATACATAAGTGCAATGTGCATAGTCAATAGCAACCACATCGGTAGCCATATCTATAATATTAATCTCAGCATCAATATATTATAACAGTGCCCTTGTTATATAAAGTGCATAGTGCTTAAAAACAACTCAGCCCTCAGCTTTTTTTGTCCGCATATATGCACGAGCACATTTTGTGGATAAACATTGCGCGTGCTTTCCACATTGCAATTGTTCCCGTTTTCGCCCTGAGCGACGCGCATTCATCACACCTGATAGGGGAGGAGGGAGAGAAATTGACGCATGCGCATTGCAAGCTAAGAGAATACAGCGTGGAGTCCTAGTAGAGATCGGTTTATTGCAATGGATCATGTGAAGTACAGCCACAATGACCCAGCAAGGTATTTTAGAATGTATAGGGCTGAGTTGTTTTTAAGCACTATGCACTTTATATAACAAGGGCACTATTTTAATATATTGACACTGAGATTAATATTATAGATATGGCTACCGATGTGGTTACTATTGACTATGCACATTGCACTTATGTATTGGCTCACACTGATAAGTGGTTTATTGAAGGGCATTCACAGTTTTTTATAGGAGGATCAATTAATGCTGATTGATTTCATGATGTATAAATATAAGTACTGATGCACTTTGTAATTCACTTGGCTTGAAAAAGGTTCTGAGAGAGAACCGAAACGCTGCTGTACTACATGTGTGAATAAAAGCAAATTTTTTACTTTTAAGGAGTGCTGTGGACTTTCGTGATTTGTCTACTACCCTGAATCTCAGGGTTACCGCTGGCACCTGCTTTACTGCTGACTGAGGAGTTCTGCCCTACTATATGTATATATATATATATATATATATATGCTCATGTCGAGGTAGAGATTAGCGTGGAAGTTCGACCGAACTTCCGTTTGACAGGTTCGACCGAACTTCGCATAAAAGTTTGGGTTCGGGATCTGAACTTAACCCGAACTTGACCCCGAAACCGAACCCCACTGAAGTCAATGGGGACCCGAACCTTTGGGCAATAAAATAGCCCTAAAAATGTAATGGAGAAAGCAAAAGGCAGAAAAATGTGCTTCAGAGCATGGCAAGTGCTCTGCAAACAAATGTGGATAGAAAAATAGCTTAAAATAAAATAAATAAAAAATTAAAATTATTAACCTACAACTCGGAGGAGGAGGTGGATGTGGAGTCGGAGGTTGAGAAGGCGGTGAATGTGCTTTTGTAAGTGGAAGCAGCAATTTAGGAGGAGGAGGTTTGCCATCTAACAATGTATTTTTTATTTTTTTATTGGGGTAGCCCCCAAAATAATGGGACAAATAAAAAAAAATTAAATCAAAGAATAAGTGCACTTGGTTACAAGAATGTATGGTTGAGGCAGGTATAAATGTCTATTCTGCACAAGGTACAGACAAGTCTTGTGGGATCCAAGCCTGGTTCATTTTAATGAGATTGTCCATGTTGGCTGTAGACAGGCGGCTGAGTTTCTCTGTAATGACACCCCCTGCTGTACTAAATACACGTTCAGACAATACACTGGCTGCAGGGCAGGCCAGCACCTCAAAGGCATAAAGGGCAAGCTCAGGCCATGAGGACAATGTGGAGACCCAGAAGTTGAATGGGGCAGAACCATCAGTTAGTATGTGTAGGCATGTGCACATGTTTTTTCAGCGTTCTATGCAGACGTGCTTTGTGGCACAACAGTACGGGTATATTCCCCCAAATACAGAAATTCAGTATGTCACTACAAAAATTATAAAACAGGTTTTACAGCAACTACAGAAATGCACTATGTCACCGCAAAATTTTAAAATAGGCTTTTCAGCGGTGTATGCAAACGTGCTCTGTGGTACGACAGTACGAGTTTATAAACCCAACTGCAGAAAAGCAGTTTTTCACCGTAAAAGTTTAAAACAGTTTTTTCAGCGTTGTATGCAAATGTGCTCTGTGGCACAACAGTACGGGTTTATAAACCCAACTACAGAAATGCAGTTTTTCACCATAAAATTTTAAAACAGTTTTATCAGCTTTGTATGCAAACGTGCTCTGTTGCACAAAAGTACGGGTTTATTAACCTAACTACAGAAATGCAGTTTTTCCCCGCAAAATTTTACAAAAAAATTTTCAGCGTTGTATGCAAACGTGCTCTCTGGTACAACAGTACGGGTTTATTATAGCAACTACAAAATGTACTATTTCACCGCAAAATTTTAAAATAGGTTTTTCAGCGGTTTATGCAAACGTGATCTGTGGTACGACAGTACGGGTTTATTAAGCCAACTACAGTAATGCAGGTTTTCACTGCAAAATTTTAAAGCAGTTTTTTCAGCGTTGTATGAAAACATGCTCTGTTGCGCAACAGTATGGGTTTATAAACCCAACTACAGAAATGCAGTTTTTCACCGCAAAATTTTAACAGTTTTTTCAGCATTCCATGAAAGTGTGCTCTGTGGCACAACAGTACGGGTTTATTACAGCAACTTACAAAAATACACTATGTCACCGCAAAATTTTAAAATAGGTTTTTCAGCCCTGTATGCAAACGTGCTATGTGGTACTACAGTACAGGTTTATGACAGCAACTTTAGAAATTCACTATTTCAGCGCAAAATTTTAAAACAGTTTTTTCAGCGTTGTATGCAAACGTGCTCTGAGACAGAACAGGGTGGGTTTATAAAGCCAACTACAGAAATGCAGTTTTTCACGGTAAAATTTAAAAACTTATCAGCGTTTTATGCAAACGTGCTCTGTTGCACAAAAGTACAGGTTTATTATAGCAACTACAGAAATGCACTATTTCCCGCAAAATTGTAAAACATTTTTTTCAGCGTTGTATGCAAACGTGCTCTGTGGTACAACAGTACGGGTTTATTATAGCAACTACAGAAATGCACTATTTCACCGCAAAATTTAAAAATAGGTTTTTCAGCGCCGCGTGTATGCAAACGTGAACTATGGTACGATAGCACGGGTTTATTACAGCAACTACAGAAATGCACTATTTCAGCACAAAACGGCAATGGCCCGCTTCTCTGCGTGGACCCGGGTGCGGTCGTTGCCCCTCTCCAACATGCGCTGCAGGATAAAGACACAAGCACATAATCCCAATTTTTTTTTTTTTTTTATGCAAGTATTGAAAATAACGTGCTCCAGAAAACATCAAAAAGTCTTTGAAGTGGAAATATTAGATTTAATGTTACCTTTACAAGATCGGATTGTATTGTGATTGTATGTGTGTGGGTTCTGAGTAATCGGATATTGGCCAGCTGAGCAGACATGTACCTGTCTAGTGAAGTGATGGTACGGTATGGGGTGTAAAGCTTGTTTTTCCCCATGGTGCACCCTGGGTTACTCTAAGGCCTCTTTCACACGGGCGTCATGTTTGACGCCCGTATAAGAGGCTGGTGCTTTGCGGGAATATGCGCGATTTTTCTGCGAGGGTGCAAATGTTTGTAATGCGTTTTGCACGCGCGTGAGAAAAATCATCATGTTTGGTACCCAGACCCGAAGCCGGACTTCATCACTGAAGTCCGGTTTCGGGTATTCTGGAGAGTTTATTATTTTCCCTTATAACATGGTTATAAGGGGAAATAATAGCATTCTTAATAAAGAATGCATAGTAAAATAAGTGGAAGGGGTTAAAAATAATAAAAGTTAACTTACCTTAGCCACTTGATTGCGTAGTTACGATCTGTCCTCTCTTTCCCAGCATCAGCTAAGAACTAAAGGACCTGTGATGACGTCACATCACATGGTCCATCACAATGGTAAGATGGACCATGTGATTGGACCATGTGATGTGACATCATCACAGGTCCTTTAGTTCTTAGCTTATGCTGGGAAAGAGAGGACAGATCGCAACTATGCGATCAAGTGGCTAAGGTAAGTTAACTTTTATTATTTTTAACCCCTTCCTCTTCATTTTACTATGCATTCTTTATTAACATGGTTATAAGGGAAAATAATAAAGATCTGGTCCCATTGCTAAGCAACCATGCGGGAAAATCGCAACGCATCCGCACTTGCTTGTGGATGCTTGCGATTTTCCCGCAGCCTCATTCACTTCTATAGGGCTTGAGTTGCGTGAAAAACGCACAATATAGAGCATGCTGCGATTTTCACGCAACGCAGAAGTGATGCATGAAAATCACCGCTCATGTGCACAGCCCCATAGAAATAAATGGGTCCAGAATCAGTGCGGGTGCAATGCGTCCTCCTCACGCATTGCACCCGCACGGAAAACTCGCCCGTGTGAAAGGGGCCTAAATGAACCAGCAGCAAATACTGGTGGTAATACAAAGAAAGCTTCTCCAGAGTCCCGACCAACAGGACACAAACTCTAATCTATAGTCTGTGTTTGTGTGTGTGTGTGTGTGTGTGTGTGGGAGGGGGTTATAGAGTGTGCGGCAGGAAAATGGATGTGCAATGTGCATGTGAGAGACATTTCTCTGCTGTCCATACATACATGCTACAGACATAGTGCTGTGATGTAAGAACAATACTTAGTGCAATAATCAGTAAAATCTACTTAGACCTTATAAAATATGAAGTTGCATGTATTGTGAAAATAAGTTTGTATCATAAGTAGCGATTTGCTTTCCACCATCTTTTCCAACTTTCTCAAACTTCGGGTAATTTGTATTAGGCCACTCCCCGTTTGCGCATGCGCATTAACCAAATTTTACATTGCGATTTTCGCAATGAAAAAAAAAATAGTGCAGGAAGTTAGTACTTAAATTCGCGAATTCACGATTATATGGCGAATATTCGCCCATATATGCGCAAACTATCACAAAATTGAATATTGCCCCTGCTGCTCATCACTACTTGTAACGTCTCTCCATATGCTCAGCTCACAGTACAATGGCACGGCATGAGGATCTTATAGGGCTGTGACATCACAGAGGATAGCTATATACAGATTGGCTGGCTGCATGGCATTATGGGTGATCTCATGTTCCCGGGCTTCTTACTTTGACTTTGGAAAACATGCAGACACCAAGCCGGTTTTATGCCGAAAAAATTTACTTCAATTAATCTTAGACGACTGTTCCTCAATATCCAGAGGTGGTTGGAATCGTCAGGAAGGTGGGCCCTGATATCCCTAGATGCCGCCAAGGCCTTTAACAGCGTTGAATGGTGTTATCTATGGGAAGTGCTGAGAGTTATGGGATTCGAGGATACTTTTATTTCCTGGGTTCTACTATTAAACATTGGTCCAACGGCAAGGATTAGGGCTAACGGAGGTACATTGGACGCCTTTAAGTTAGGGAGAAGTATCCGATAAGGATGCCCCTTATCTCCTCTCTTATTTACCATTACAATGAGACCACTAATGTCCTTTATACAAGAATTTGGGGATAGATCCGGTCTTTGCATAAATTGTGACAAATCCATCCTGTTGCCAATGGCCTCTCCCCTGTGTCCACCTGTCTGCAGGTTGCCCATAGCTTTAAGTACCTGGGGATTGTGGTTTCTTTGAATATTGGGCACTACGTTAAAAATAATGTGGAGCCACTCCTAGACAACTTGTCCAAAAAGACCAGTACGTGGTGTAAACTCCCAATGTCTTAACTAGGCAGAAATAACCTTTTTAGGCCTCATGCACACGACAGTCATTTTTCTCTGCTTCCGTTTCAGTTTTTTTTTGTGGATAGGACAGGAACCCATTCATTTCAATGGGTCAGAAAAAAAATGCTGACAGTTCATCCGTTTGTGTTCCGCATCTGTTGTCCGTGTTTCCCTTCAGCAAAAAAAGTAGTGCATGTCCTATTTTTTTCCCATTTGTGGACAAGGATAGGCATTTATTACAAGGGATCTGGGAAAACAAAGGAATCCTCCCAAAAAACTGATGGACCATCAGTTTTTTTTGCGGATCCCGATATGCAGACAGCAAAAAACAACTGTCATGTGCATGTAGCCTTAAGATGATAATTATGCCGAAACTTATGTATGTCCTACATAACTCCCCCATTTGGATCCCACAACGGATTTTTTTTTAGAATACAAAAGTTATTCAGAAGTCTGATTTGGCGCAAAATAAGGGCCAGGATTTGGATAGATACTTTATAGAAAGGGAAGGATTCTGGGGTCTCTCTATTCCTAATCTATGGTTATATTTCATTTCTTCCCAGCTGCAGCATTTGAGGGGTTGGGAGAGAGCCCCGGGGGATAGTGCATCTGCGAGACTGATAGCCCACATTATAGGAACTGAATCCCCCATTTCCCTATTGGAAAATAGTGGTCTCTCTGGTAGGCTGGCGGGGCACTCTACACTCAATTTGATATGTAAGGTATGGCGCATTTGTCGGGACCTGCTATCTTTGCGGGGCTTTACCCAGGTCACTCCTATATGGAGAAATCCCCAGTTACCCAAACTGTTTCACTTAGAGGGGTTCTCCCAATGGGAGCGGAAGGGCATGATGTTCTTTCATCAGCTGTACAGTGATGGTGTGTTTAAAACCTTTGAACAATTCAGGAATGTGTTTGCCCTTCCTCATACCGCTTTCTTTCAATTTTTGCATTTGAGACATGCAGTCCAAGTACAGGAAAAATATATGTTGCTTAAGTGTACGTCAGTCCCATTGCTGCAACAGATTATCACATATGGGTCCTCAAGTGGACTGACAATGTCCATATACAGGAATTTATTTGTAAAATCTGTAAATCATAATTCCTTGCCGGTCAAACAAAAATGGGAGGAAGAGTTTGGGAGCATATCGGATTACTCATGGAAAGCCGTTCTGGCATTAACGGCACAGATATCAGTATGTGAAGGCCAATGTATGTCCCAGCTACTCCTTGTTTACTGTGCATACCGGACTCCATCCTTTCTGTTCAAGATCGGGGTGAGGATTCATGCTTCCTGCCCTAGATGTGGAGAGAGTCCGGCATCCCTGATACACATGTTCTGGGAATGTTCTGCGCTTCAGAATTTTTGGACAGGCGTGTTAACCTGTATTAAAGACGCTTATCATATTATAGTACCGCCTGGTCCAAGGACATGTGTGTTGGGGAAATATATATAAAGTATCACCATTATACCATGGTAATCGAATGCGTTTAAAGAAATGCTTATTGTCTAAACAACGGATTTATATGTAGACCGAACTGTGGACCGAATTCTGCTTCAAATGCTTCGCTTTGCTCAACACTAATCATCATCTTCACCCTCCATGCCACTTTTATCAGACTTTGATATGTCATAATGGGCTCATTGGCCCCCTTCCCGATTCCTTGCTGTGTATTTGCTCCTAGTGACACTGTCGCTAACACTGCCGCTACCTCCATTACCATGGCTAAAGGTGGCATTACTACCACCTCTGCCTGAACCTTCTCCTCATGGCAATCCAAACATTGACAAGTCATCTACAGGGAGATTATCTGGAGTTTATTTCACAGCACACCACTTTGTGGGGCTCCATTCTCGATATACTGTATGGGACCGCCACCTACTGTATAAGACAATGGGGGCATATCCTAGTGAAATGAGAACAACCCCTTTAAGTCACTTTGTGGGGCTTACATAGTACCACCCATAACTGTCCCCATTTTAGAAACTACACCCCTCAAGTTATTCCACAAGAATTAAAGGAAAATGGAGATGAAATTTCCAAATTTTACTTTTTTTGCAGATTTTCCATTTTTTCTTGTAACACAGCAAGGGTTAACAGCCAAACAAAACACAATATTTATTACCCAGATTCTGTAGTTTTAGGAAACTTCCCATATGTGGTTGTAAACTGCTGTATGGGTGCACATGGATTCAGAAGGAAAGTAGCGCCAGATGGCTTTTGGGGGGGCAGTTTTTGCTGGGCTGGTTTTTGTGCACCATATCACCCCTACAGTAGAAACTCCCCAAAAGTGACCCCATTTTGGAAACCACTGGATAAGGTGACAGTTTTACTGGTGCTATTTTGTGATACATATAATTTTTCATTGCTTTGTATTACACTTTTTTTGAGGCAGGGTAACCAAAAAAAGGCTGTTCAGTTTTTATTTTGAGTTTTTTATAATGTTCACCTGACAGGTTAGATTATATGATAGTTTGTCTACTTTTATTTATTTATTTTAGATTACATAATAAATAATTTTTTTAATAAAATCCTATTTTTGTGTCTCCATTTTCTGAAAGCCATGTTTTCTTTATTTTTTGGTGATTGTCTCATGTAGGGGCTTATTTTTTGTGGGATGAGGTGACGGTTTGATAGGTACCGTTTTGGGAAACATAAGACTTTTTGATCGCTTGGTATTACACTTTTTGTGATGTAAGATGACATAAAAATAACTTTTTTGTCACAGTTTATATTTTATGACGACATTCATCCTAGGGGGTAGATCATGTGATATATATCACAAAAATAGATGCACCAAACAAATATGAAGGTTTTGCGATTAGTTTCAGACAAATCATGCACATATGGAGTCCACAACCATTTTACTGTGAGTATTGCCATTATACAGCTATTAGCCCCCCTTCTGCATTATGACATACATATACGTGAGAGAATGCGGTCTCTTGCTGCATCCTCATGTGCATGTACGTGATGTGATCAGACGGGTGCAGAAACTGTGCCCATCAGCAGTATGAGTCCAGCTGTTACAGCTGTATCTGGCAATGCCGGCATATTAACCCTTCACATGCCATGGTCAGCACTGGCCATGGCATGTTCAGGGTTTACCTTTGACTTCAGGGCTCCCTTTGACTCCATCGGCCCCCCACGCTGTGATGACAGGGGGGCAGATGGCTACTATGTTAGCCCCTATGCCTTACACAAGCATTGGAGCCTGCCAGCTACGGAAGCCCAGGAGATCCAGCCCTCAGGCTGGGTCTCCTAGGCAACTATCAGCATCTTACATAAGGACTCAAATTTACCACTAATTTGAAGTATAATATATTATGAGAAAACAATTTCAGAATAGCTTGGATAAGTAAAAGTGTTCCATAGATATTACCATATAGAGTGAAACATGTCAGATTTGCATAATGTGGCTTTGTCCTTATGGGGAAAACTGTCTTGTCTTGAAAGGGTTAATATGTTGCATTTTGTTGCAAGATAACATTCAGTTATAGCAAAAGCATGTTATTGCAATACTGCCTTTATTCTACTCGTGTTATTAAATGCAATGTATATTTTTGCAATAAAACTTTCAGTTATAAAAACACATTTTACACTTGCAATACAATGATTATACATGTGTTTTTTTAATGTGTTACATTATACTGCAAGGTAATGGGTAGTTATAACAAAAGTATTTTACTGCAATGACATGCTTATTAAAACCATGTTATTAAAAATGTTGCCTATTGCTGAAAGGTGATGGGCAGAAACAGCAAAAGTAATACTGTAATAATGCCATTTTTATACCCATGTTATTGATTATAACTCAGACATTCCATTCATATACCTGTGTTACTGGATGCATAGTTTAAAGACATTTTATTACAAACATTTTATTTTTATACCCTTGTTAGTGAAGGTATCACTGCAACAGACCATGTAGTTGAAACACATTTTCTTCAAAATTTGCATTAACAGATTAAATTGTCAATACCATTGTGCAGTGTGTTTGCATAAGGTAGGGACATTCATTTGCAATTTTAAAACATTCCTAATTTTGCTAGTACCATTTTTATTAATGTGTGTACAAAACCCCGATTTTTCATTTATAGGCCTCATAATTAAATGTCTTGAAAACGGAAAAGTGGAAAATGAAAGACCTAGGCCTTGTCATACGAGAGTCAGAATTTGGGTAGGAGCAGCAATAGAAGCATAAGCCATCCAGTGATTACCAGTGGAAGTACTGGTAGCACACTGTTCTTCCTGTCTTTTGATAGAGACCACATTATTATTGAAAACCAATAGGATGAGATTGTGGACTGCATTGCTCACTCTTCCTCTCAGTCACAGCTGGAAGATGTATATGTCACTTCTGAGTCTGATGTTGTACCTTGGAACCAGGGGTCACAGCATTCCTCCTTGCAACCCCAGAGAAGCCTGTCAGTTTCAGTTGCATCCTCTCTGTCTTCACTGCGCCCTCCTAGTGGGGTGCATTATTTTTTCTTAAGAAAAGGCGGCTCCAGAGAGCAGGTAAGTATAATGGGCATGGGGGGATATTTTAGACTTTGGATAACCCCTTTAACTCCCACCTGGCCAAATATGGAAAGTGCAGTCGCTTCAATACTACTCAGTAGATTCTGCTGCCTTTTTAGGGAGTTGATCAAGTTTGCTCAGCCTTGCTGGAAGATACTTAGTCAACATTGTTTTCCCTTTTTTGGTTGTGAATTTTGCAGGTTACCTTGCAACTATTAGTAATGAACAGTGAAAATTGGGTTTGTAATGAATGACTTGAATTCTGACACTTTTTGCATGGCTGTGTAGTTCAACCTGCTCCACGGCCATATGTCAGCCACTGCATCGCTGTGCCATTTGGGAATATCCTAAGCATTCATTTTTTTCTCCAGCTCTCTGTGCTGTTTTTTGCAGTGATTGCCACCTAAATAAATTTAGTCCTTGCTATATGACCTGGGTTTCCTATGATCCTTTGAAAGCTGTTGAGCTTTCAAATTGGTTCTTGTGTTGTGCTAGTTTACCCTGTCTATAGCTTGGGGTTTTTACCTTGGCTTTACTTCTAACTACTTTTGAATTTACCCTTGAATGGCTGATAACTGGTAACCCGACTCTTGGACTTGCGCAAATGGCCAGATACTGTACATACAGAGTTACTTGCGTAGTGACAGCCACATTATCACCATTCAGCACAGGGATGACTAGTGGCTCTCCACAAGGTTAGACCGTTGCTACTGCTGAGGGATGAAAAACTCAACTACTATAACCACTAGTGAAGTCATTACCACCAGACACCTCTTGCTCCAGTAGAATTTTGTAGTATTGCTAAGCATTAGAAAAGAACAGTAAACTTATAACATAATTTATGTCAAGCAGCAACTAACAGATCTTTTACATGGGCTGATGCACTGGCAATTATTCTTGCCCAATAATTGCCTGGTCATTATTCCAAGGGGATAGCATTTAGATGCAGCAACTACTGTATCTCCTTTGCATAGGAGCAATAGATAACTACTGCGATCATTTGACCCCATACACAGGTTCATTTTATGTCGGCAGCAGATTCCTGCTGCTAACAAACAATGATATTATAAACCACATAAAGGTGGATTTAGACATTACGATTCAAACACAAGCAATAGAAGATGGGCGAGAATTGTGGCATGCAAATATTTGAAACAATTGAGCGATCTGACCAAAATGCTCGTTCAAAGTCTGTGAAATCATTGATGCGAAAAAGTACAGTCATCATTTGTTGTTAATGAATTGCATTATGTAAATGTGCATCGTGTACATTCTTGACGATTGAGAGCTCTGTGTAGGAAGGCATATCAACAATTATAAGATAAAAAAAAAAAGATTACACCATAATCCTTTCATTTAAATGCTAGTTGTCTACTAGGACATTCGTTCAGAAGTTGCCTGTGTCGGTAATCACTTAAAAAATTATCTGGTTGTCTAAATCCATCTTAAAAGAAAACATTATAGACTTTTTTATCGAGTGATTGTGACTGAATTTACATGGGGAATATATCAGGAACAAGCGATGCTAGAAATTACCCAGAACCTTGGCACATGTGAAAGGGCCTTTCCGACCCAATCCCCTCCATATGGGTTTAAATAGAGTTGCAGAGGTAGGAAACTTTGCGGCACATTTATTAAGACGGGTGCTTTAGACACCTGTCTTAATAAGCACCACCTGCACTGGAGGTGGATCGCTGTAGAGGTACAGGCCTCTACATAAATTTGGCGGATCCACCGCCGATTCCTTGCTTTTTTACATTTAGACCGTATTCTACACCTAAACAAGGTGTAGGAAATGAAGAATGAGATGGGTCTGCACCCGTGCAGTGTCGTGGATTTTATAGCTCCAAGCAATTTAGTCAGTTTATATTTAGTCAATCCATAGAACTGTTTCCCCATATCGATATTTCCATTCCCAAGGAGAACCTTTGGTAAAATTTTCATAAATCTCAAAGAAAACTCATGACATAAATTCCACTTTTAGAAATTGAGTGTTTTTTAGTTTTCTTTCTTTGAATGTGTAGCATGATTGGGATCCAGTGGCGAGCTCTCCATACTGTACAACACTGTGCATAAAGTACTGGCATCCATGTAATAGATTTTATGCTTCTATGTGTTACATTCTATATACTGAGATTTAGCATTTTATTGTGAGCATAATTACAGAAAATATAGATTTTTATGTAAAGTATCCGATACGTAATGCATTTAGCACTGTGACAAGGACAAATTTAACAGTTGCTGACAAGACCTTTATAACCAAAATGTCCAAATTGCATAAATAGTTCTATGTTATACTGAACAAATTCCACTTTGAGCTTTCCAAATTCTTTTTTTTTTGTCAGTCACTTTTCCCACCTCTAGCAATCCCTATAATTAAGCCTCAATAAATGGCCTTGTTACAAAGCGTACAAGAAATACTATATTTTTGTCTCCGTCAATTACTTGAAACAAAGTAAAAAAAAACACTTAGGCCTCTTTCACACGGGCGTCATGTTTGACGCCCGGATAAGAGGCGGGTGCGTTGCGGGAATATGCGCGTTTTTCCTGCGCGGGTGCAAACGTTTGTACCGCGTTTTGCATGCGCGTGAGAAAAAACGCCATGTTTGGTACCCTGACCCGAAGCCGGACTTCATCACTGAAGTCTGGTTTTGGGTCTACTGGAGAATTGATTATTTTCCCTTATTACATGGTTATAAGGGGAAATAATAGCATTCTTAATAAAGAATGCATAGTAAAATGAAGAGGAAGGGGTTAAAAATAATAAAAGTTAACTTACCTTAGCCACTTGATCGCATAGTCGCGATCTCTAAAAGGACCTGTGATGACGTCACATCACATGGTCCAATCACATGGTCCATCACCATGGTAAGATGGACCATGTGATTGGACCATGCGATGTGACGTCATCACAGGTCCTGTAGATCTTAGATGCTGCAGGGAAAGAGAGGACAGATCGCGACTACACGATCAAGTGGCTAAGGTAAGTTAACTTTTATTATTTTTAACCCCTTCCTCTTCATTTAACAATGCATTCTTTATTAAGAATGCTATTATTTCCCCTTATAACCATGTTATAAGGGAAAATAATAGAGATCAGGTCCTGTTGCTAAGCAACCATGCGGGAAAATCGCAACGCATCCGCACTTGCTTGCGGATGCTTGCGATTTTCCCGCAGCCCCATTCACTTCTATGGGGCCTGCGTTGCGTGAAAAACGCACAATATAGAGCATGCTGCGATTTTCACGCAACGCTGAAGTGATGCGTGAAAATCACCGCTCATGTGCACATCCCCATAGAAATGAATGGGTCCGGATTCAGTGCGGGTGCAATGAGTCCTCCTCACGCATTGCACCCGCGCGGAAAACTCGCCCGTGTGAAAGGGGCCTTACTGTGAGAATTTCCACAAAAAACTCCTAATCCCATTTCTTGTTCTACTGTGTAATGTAATGTGTATTTGTTCCATTGTATGACATCATGTGCATGCATTCAATTCACAATGCAAATTCTATCAACTCTCGATATGGATCACAGAGGTAATCAAAGTAAATTTTCTCCATTATAAAATGTAGTTATTAGAACTTTTTAACATAGTATAGGCAATTATATTATTATGTTTTGTTACTGAGTCATTTATTGTACGTTTATACTGTGCATTCTCATTGAAGTTGATGTTCCATCAGCTCTGTCAAGGGCAGCAGGGTAGAAACAATGGCCCATGCAAGAATAGTACATGGGTACCTTGGTTTCCAAGTACTACTTTGATGAATGTGGAGTGCTAGTTAAAGGGGTTGTCTCATCTCAGACAATGGGGCCACCACCATGTGCTCTCCCCATAGAAGTGAATGGGAGCGCACCGCGCATAACCGGCCACCACTGTCATTCACTTCTATAGGCCCAACGGAAATAGCCGAGCTAGTGCTTGGCTATTTTCGGCGGCCCCATAGAAGATGAATGGAGGACGGCTGCACATGTGCAGCTCACCATCCACCACTTTTGGGGCTCTGGTCTCAATATAGGTATGGGTTACAGCAGTGGGTCCCACACCTATCAGACAATGGGGGCATATCCTAGTGATATGCCCTCATAGTCTGAGATGAAAATAACCCTTTAAGGATAACTTGTTTTACTGGTAACCAGAAAATCCCTGGTCTGCTAATATAATAGTTTTTATTAGCCATAGGTGAGCATTATTAGTCTATTGTCACATGACTATTAAACTCGTAATGGTGTGCTACTACAGCACATCTAATGACAGTGATGGTGTTGGATTTCTATGTGACCACAATCACTTTTAGGTTACGTTCACACGACGACATTTGTCGCGCAACAACAAGTCGCACTATTGTCGCACTACAATTTTTATAATGGGAGTCTATGGTGTCGCATTGTAACATGCAACATGCTGCGACTGCGACACGACAGTCGCAAAAAATCCATTCAAGATGAGTTTTTCTGCGACTGTCGCGTCGTAGTCGCAGCATGTCGCATGTCGCAATGCGACACCATAGACTCCCATTATAAAAGTTGTCGCGCGACAATAGTGCGACAAAATGTCGCGCGACAAATGTCGTCGTGTGAACGTAGCCTTATAGATATAACTGACAGAGCTACATGTGTGATCTTAAAGTATAACTGTCAATTTTTTTTTTTTTTTTACTATTGGATTTTGGTGATTAATATTACCTTGTTGGCCCTGTTTTAATTTCTGATTGTTTAATAAATAACCCCTAAAAGCCACCTAAAAGTCCCCAGCATTGGCTATATTTACCTGAGATAAAATCAGGTTGCTATGCTCCTTCCGTCTACCAGATAGAGGACGGAGCAGGCTGCTAGTGAGTCAGCATTGTAAGGGAATGTATAAAAAGCCAGGTTCTTCCTGACAGGAGATAACAGTGTGGGCTGTGTGTGTGAACTTCTCCACATGCCTGTGCTTGGCAGACACTCCCTTAGCAGTTCTGGAGAATCTGGCTGCTCAGTGTATAAATGAAAGCCTTATCTGATAAGAGGAGAGCTTGTAGAAGGACTACAGGCTTCAGCCAGACCTGGGAACTTCACTGCAAGACCCCCCTATACAGAGCTGGTCTTCACTAACTTCACTGCAGGCGTCCTATGGATTAGCCTCAGGGCTGAGGGCGGCCATCTTAACAGAATAGTGAAATTGCAGTTTTATGCAGACTGGTTGCTAAGGGCTGAATCTTATTAAATAAGGGGTAAGTAAGTCTAATAGTTATTGATTCAGGTATATTATCATATTAGTAACTACATATATGAAAACTGAAATTTGGGTCTAAATGTGACAGTTATCCTTTAATATCACACAGCCGTCTCACCAAATTACCTTAGTCTTTTATAAAACCAGGATTTTAACCTTATAGATGTTTTTTAGAATATTTCTTTGGAGTGCTGTCAGAATGCAATAAAAAAAAATTGGGTTTAATTCTATAAAATCACTTACCTGTAAATAGGAATCATCTGGCAAACTTCTTAAAGTTCAGTATGTCTGCATAAACATAGCATCTTGGGAATGGAGGACGGTGGCAAAGGTAGGGACTAGCGATGAGCAAAGTATTGCAAAATTCTATTCAGCTGCTTCGGGGAACTTTACAAAAAATATTACTTTGTTACAAAGTGCATTTCTTTGTAAGAAGTGGGTGCAATAACAGAAAGCGCCGATTGTGCCTGTCTCCATCATTGAACCCCTCAGATGACACGTTCATAGCTGAGCAATCACAGAATGTTAAATTAAAAAGAAAAAAAAATTAAATCATACTTACCTCATCCATTTGCTCCTGACGGGCCAGCCGCTGCCATCTTGATTGAAGATCTAGTGACTTCATCACGTCACCGCACACAGAAATTTGTGTGAGATCTTCAATCAAGATGGCCACTAACGGCCCATCACGAGCAAATAGATGAGATAAGTATGATATTTTTCTTTGTTTTTTGCACGATTTCAGGGAAAATAGATTCGCTATTACAGTAAGGTAATTGGGCTTTGCTGCAAATCTAATTTTCCCTGAAATTCGGATCGAAGTCTACTTTGCGAACTTTGATTTGCTCAGCACTAGTTGGGACCATATTTATGGATTTCTAATTAAAAGGACAAAAACAGAAAAACGCTTTTAGTGAACATGCCCTTTAAGCCACATGCACACGACCGTTGTTTGATTCCGTGTCCGTTACTCCGTTTTTCGTGATTTTCTGCGGACCCATTGGTTTTCAATGGGTCCGTGGAAAACTCGGAAAATGCACCGTTTGTCCTCCGCGACCGTGGTCCGTGATTCCAGTCCGTCAAAAAATATAACCTGTCCTATTCTTGTCCGTGAAAAACGGTTCATGGACCCATTCAAGTCAATGGGACCGTGAAAAAATGCAGATGGCCATCCGTGTGTCATCCGAGTTCCGCGTCCGTTTTTTTTGCGGATCCCTTGGCAGGCACTTGGCAAAAATTGTCAGCCTGTCTTTTGGTAAAATCTTTTGGGTCATGTCCGCTAAAAAAAAACAGAAGACACACGGAAACACAACGGAAGGCAAAAACGGACACGGATCACTGAACAACGGAACCCCTTTTTGCAGACAGCATAAAAAAACGGTCGTGTGCATGAGGCCTTACGTTATGTTAGCTCTTCCACTTTCACAGTGTGAACTGGACCTAAGACTGCACAGTATATTTGAGGATATTCCTCAGATGCTGCCTATAGTTTGTCAGAATTTGCTTTATGTATTATAGTTGAATACTTTAGATAGACTTAGCAGCAGTATAGTATGTGCTCAGGGTTTATAAAATAGGAATATAGTTTAATAGTCTGGATTTCACAATCATTCACAAAGAATATATCCCATGAGAAAATAGTGATGGGTGTGTAGGTGCCCTCTGTCTCCCCTTATGCATTTCTGTTCTGTAAAGGGGGTATAGTACATTGCCACCACACCGGTCAGGGCTGAAGAGGCACATGTGTGTTCTATGCTGCTCTAATGCTATATAAAGGTCTACAATACAGCTAAGCATATAGTACTGATTGATGTTGGACTATGGTAGGTTTAGATGTTTTATTTCTTATATAATGAAGCAAAGTAACAAAGCAAAACTGAATCTTTTAGGGAATACAACTACAGTAACTGATCAAAAACATTGTATGGTAGATGTAGAAGTCACAGGATTGCACCACAAGAATATATGTGAAGTGAAAGGAGGGAATTTAGCCCTGCACTCCAGAATTATTGCATAAAAAAGTCTCAAAATAAGGCCTCATGCACAGGACCGTATCTGTTTTGCGGTCAAAACGGATGACGTTCCGTATGGCATCAGTTTTTTTTTTTTGCGGATCCGTTATTTTTGCGGATCCATTGTAATAATGCCTATCCTTGTCCGCAAACTAGAAAAAAATAGGACATACGGAAACGGAATGCTGATGGAGTACCTTCCGTTTTTTTTGCGGACTCATTGAAATGAATGGTTCCGCATATGGCCGCAAAAAAAACAGAACGGACACAGAAATGAAATACATTTGTGTGCATGAGGCCTAAGGCTTTGCAATTTCTTGGGTTTGTTTGCACAAAAAATTGGGACATTTTGTATTTTTATTCCAGTTTTGAAACATGGGTGAGAAAGTGGTTGTGGTAAATCACACTAGCAATATTCTTTTCCGGTATTGAGTTCCGTCCTAGGAACTCAATACCAAAAAAAAAATTGATCAGTTTATATTCCATTCAGGATGCATCAGGATGCATCAGTTCAGTCCCTCTTAGGTTTTTTGGCCAGAGAAAATACTTGGTTAATTTGGGTAGGCACACAGAACTATGGTTTCATGTATCAAAATAAATTTATTAATAAGATATTAAAATATTATTAAAAATCGTGTTCTCAGTGTCACTTATATATCAGTATACATACATTACATTTCATCTGGACTGATATAAAACATATTCCATCATTGGTTAGATTTAGGTTCCAATATGCGATTGGTCATACACTGGATGTGGTTTGCTTATGTCCAAGTGTAGAGGTATTGCAATATGGAGGTATTGTAATCAGCTGAT
This sequence comes from Bufotes viridis, assembly GCA_033119425.1. Lineage (NCBI taxonomy): Eukaryota > Metazoa > Chordata > Amphibia > Anura > Bufonidae > Bufotes > Bufotes viridis. The sequence continues at coordinate 394,851,433 of CM065590.1, forward strand.
CAATATAAAACCTCAGTTCATCAATGAAGCAATAAAAACTTTGAAGCAATAAAAACTTTGAACTTTACACCGTTTATGTTTGTATAAATGAACGGGTTATCCCCCAATTTGACCGTTCGGTGGTTGTGTCTCTCATAAAATATAGGTGATCTCCTGTACCAGTTTGAATCTTTCGGTTCCCGGTAAAGTTGGTTTTAAGTTCACAGTTTTTAGTATTTCCTTAGGGAATGTGCCGTATATTTATAATGTGGTTTTGGTTTTTACTCACGGTCCCGGTGATTATCTATGTGCGACGTCTCGCATCCACGCTGAGCCTGTTGCCGGCTCTCCTCGTGTGGCGTCTCACGTGACTAGGTTCCGGTCATGTGATTTCAACTCCCTTATCCCTTCTCGGTCCGCGGCCGCGGTGATTACTGCTTAGCAGAGTAATCTTTTCTACTGTATTGGTGGGAGTTGTACAGGTTAGGTTTTTCGGGTTGTCCTTGTTGGTGGTCACAATTTTAATCCACACGGATCCTTTGCCTGTTAGGTACCAAACGCGTTTCAAAGCCTTTCCCGGCTCCTAGACCTACTGACTGATCTGTGAGGGAGGAAAGGAGAACCTATAGGACGTGCAGCATGGGGGCGGCGCCGCAGTGCACAGCGTGGTGAGGTCACGTGGAAGGAGCGCATGCGTGTTGTTTCACTCGGAATCCAGCGTAGTTCTGGCAGTAGGGGCACGTCCAAAGAGAAAATACTGCAGCATGCATCCAAAATTCCGGACAATTGCCAGAATGCCGAATCCATTGTATTAGTGCCGGATCCGGCATTAAAATTACCGCATTGACGGATCCGGTCCGGTAAAAATCCAGTAAAAATATTGAGCCACTTTGTGCCGGTCATCTAATAGCCCTTATCTCTAAATTACTAAGATGTCATAAACACTTATTTAAGCTACATTGTTATCAGTAAGTTAAGAACTGAGCTTTAAGGAGTGTTTATAATGTCAGAGAGCAGAGATAAAGAGCCCGTCAGCTCCTTGTCTGACGGAGCATAGAGTACATCCAGGTCCTGCTAGTAGAGCATCTCAGTGTTGTACAGAGAAAGGCACTCCATATTTTTTATAAAGACAAATTGAAAAAATGATTTTACCTCATAATGAGTACAATGCAATAATAGAAAAAATGCCCCCAAAGGTGTACATAGTCTTTTAAAAAAGAATGGTTGATGAAGCCACACTTTGTAGCATTTGCCTTGGGTGTATGCTATGTTGCATTTGCTAATATATATATATATATATATATATATATATTATTGAAACATTTATGACACAAAAGTGATGAACAATGGAGCTAAAGCTGCGGGCCTGCTAAAAAACTTTCTTACAACACGTTATGCAAGATCTCTGCGCAATTACATGCAAATTCACATATGGATTACATTTACTCGAGAACAGATTAAAAACAACACTAAATCAGGAGATCATTCCAAAGACATCTGTTTCATCTGGGTGAGCGCATGAATTGATGCCTGATTACTGATTCCACATTGTGAACCTTCATGCTGCTGAAACAGATGTTGTGAGGTCATGACGTGCTGTAATCCACATGCACAAAAGAAAATGGCCAATATGATTATGTACAGAGACACATTTCACATATCTTAGTACAATGTTTATTCTATTAGAGACCATGCACAATATTGTTTAGAGTTCAGTACTAGATTACTTATACTTACATAGCTTTAATAGATGAATGTTTAGTATCTATTAGGGTACTTTCACACTAGCGTTATTCTTTTCCAGTACTGAGTTCCATCCTAGGGGCTCAATACCGGAAAAAAACTGATCAGTTTAATCCTAATGCCTTCTGAATTGGGAGCATTTCGTTCAGTCCCTCTTACGCATGCTGTGGTATTTTCTCCATCCAAAATTCCGGAACACTTGCCAAAATGCCGACATTGAAATGCATTAGTGCCGAATCCAGCAATAAAATTACCGCATTGACGTATCCAGTCTTCCGGTCTGCGCATGCGCAGACCTTCAAAAATGTGAGAAAGATAAATACCGGATCAATTTTTCCGGTATTGCAATGCATTTGTGAGACGGATCCGCATCCGTCTCACAAATGGCATCCGTTTGCATACAGATTGCCGGATCCGGCAGGCAGTTCCTGCGACGGAACTGCCTGCCAGAATCCAGCATTGCAAGTGTGAAAGTACCCTTAAAGTTCAAGGTACATAAATAAAACCGGAATGATATGATGGGGATCTAGAAATGATAAAATAGTTATATGCAAATGTATTGAGAAACTGTGCTGAAGATGTGGGGGTTGGCTATAGGTACCATATATGGCCAAAGTCTACTTTATGTGCTGTCACAGCACCTCCTGCAATGGATCACCTTCAGATACCAATGTCAGGCTCTCTGCTCACTATATCTAGACATAAGTGAAGTAAGCTACATCGCCGAATTTTATAACGAAAATAAGCTTCAAGACGAAGAGCACATTTTGTTGTAAGTAGTGGGTGCAATGACAGGGAGCAGTGATTGCACCGTTCCCCGTCAATGTACCCCACATATGCCAAGTTCATACATGACTGCAGCATCTGATGTACATAACACGGTGCAAAAAGAAAAAAAACACACTTACCCGATCCATTTACTCGCTTGAAGAGCTGGCATGAAATCTTGCGCAGCCCGGAATCACGTCATCATGCTGGCCAGCATGGTGTCGACATACTTCACCGTGCACGGGATTTTGGCCAAGTTCTTCAGATTCTTTTTTCACTTGAATGGGTCCACAATCCGGAAGATGCAGAACGGAGGCATGGAACCCCACGGAAGCACTACGGAGTGCTTCTATTGGGCTTTTCTCTATGCATCCGCTCTGCAAGAAAATAGAACATGCTCTATTTTTTAGCAGTGCGGATGGATCATGGACCCATTCAAGTTGAATATGTCTGGATCCGTCTGAGGCAGCCGTCGTGCTCGTGTATTGGGGATCACAAATTGAAGTCCATAATGCAACGAACAGCCGTGTGCATGAGCCCTTATGTTAATTCATGGGCAATTTGTGTGACATGTAAGAATAAGCTGTGCTGATGTGGCAGCAAGGCACTACTTCACAAGTGGCCCTGCTTAGTGACTGCTGGGTGCTGTGCCATCTATTTCCTAATTTTCTCTTGGATTGTGGTCACATATGTCCAGTTATCGCACTGTTAGTAGGTGCTGAATACTTTTTTATTATAGGTACATACATAAATTAGATAGATAGACAAACAGATGGGAGATAGATAGATAGATAGATAGATAGATAGATAGATAGATATGGATTGAGAGATAGATCCATAGATAGATAGATAGATAGATAGATAGATAGATAGATAGAATCTACCAAGATGAATGTCTTCAAAATTCAGTGTGATTCCATTTTGTTCATGTAGAATAAAATAAAATAAAAATCACCATCTGCTATAGGATCCCTGAGCTATATAAAGAGTAATATCAAACAGAAAATGTTTCCTGGAGGGAAAATGTTCTCATCAGAAAAATAATAACCATATCCCAGTTTTGAAAATAAAGCTTTATTCGGTTGCTGATCTTAAGACCGAGAGCCTTGTGTGGTTATTACTTTCCTGCTAGAAAAGGTTTGTATATCTTATACCTGACTATTGATTATACTGTATACTGCTTGCTACACATTCCCATTAGGATGCCTTTTGCTTGCATACCTGTGACGCCATATGGTAACAGTAATCACATATGTGAATAGTCACTTTTTATGGATCTTTAAAGAGTTGATATCATCCTCACATCACAGTCTGGTAACTGCCCCCTACCAATGTACAGCTAGTTATATACAATTATATATGGTTATATTCATACATTTTTTTTTATATTTCCATACCTATAATAACTTAAATATTTTGAAACAAATGCATAATTATCTGTAAATGATGAAAACAATGGTGTACACATTTATCAAACTTGTGTAAAGTAGAACTGGCTTAGTTGCCCATAGCAATCAATCAGATTCCACATTTCATTTTTCACAGCTCTTTTGGAAAATAAAAAATATAATCTGATTGGTTGCTATGGGCAACTTAGTCAGTTCTACTTTACACCAGTTGATATATATCCCCCATTGTTTTTAGGATTTGCTGCATAACATTTGGCCTCTGTGGCGCTATGGGCACACCAGGTGTAGCTGTATGATGCCATGTACTATGATATATTACATACATCATAAGAAATAGACTGTATGCCACCTTAAGAAATTAGAACCATACTAAGGTAAAGTATGAGTCCGCTGCTATGGGTGCCATACACTTTTGTGTTGCCCTGATGTACCCTGCATTTTATTGCATTTTATTATTACTGATTACTTTGCCTGATATTACTATCTCAATCTTATGGACTTGTGTTCTGTCTTCATACACGTTCACACAGTGTGCAGTCTGATATTCAGCATAAACCAATCTTGTCTTCCAAATAAGAGGACTGTTCTTTGTAGTCTAACTTGTTTATTGGTCAACAGGTCATACATATGTGTTTGATGATATATGATTTATTGATTGGTAAAACTACAAGAATACAAATATCATGTATAAGTATTAAGTATAGAATAGCATGTACTACAATATTTACATTAACAATGAAGCACCTGGTAAAATGGCTGCCCATACTTAAGATTGCATGGCTAGCTAACAGTAATAACAACTCCCTGAGTAACAATTACAACTAGCTGAACAGCTCTGCATAACATCATGTCACTGAAACAAAGGTGGATCTCTCTCTCACCAGCTATGCCTTTACAAGGATGGTAGAGTTTGAGACGAAGACATGCATAGGACAGCTCTGAACTGTGTCCTGGAGACTTCTCTTTCCCAGAATGCTTTGCGCTCCCACAGTGTAGTGCACCACCCACAATGCAGTAGTGTTTTAACAGGAAAAACAAAGTGTAATACAACTTAACACCGCTAGATGGTACTATAACCACATTAAACACTTCAGAAATACCAAGACTGAGGCAGACGTGATCTGTAATGATTCTCTAACCCTGCTGGGCAGAAAAAACTTGAATAAGGCTGTAATACCAGTCACAGCCCATTACCAAGAGTGACTGTTTCTAGAAAAATATATATATATTTTCACTGCCATAGAGCTGCTTACATTGGTGTATTAAAGACATTCGGTACAAGCATTTTAAAATGGATCTACATGATGAAGACCAGAAGACAGCATAGTAATTTTGTGTACTGACACATTATAAGGCTGTTGCATATAAAGTGTAAATGTATTCTCCAGTGCTGCATAATACAGTGAAAAATGAATTTCAGAATCACAAAATGACTTTCAATATTATGTTTTACTGTACACCAACACAAAGAATAATAAGTGCCCGGCTCATAATGGGATACAGCAGGTCTAATGTAAGTAGGACTAAACAGCAGAAGTGGTATGAAACATTGCTGGCTTCTTTCATAACAAGCTGCATCAATCTTATAGGGGAATAAATTGCTGAAATAAATGCTCAAGGATATTCCCTCCCTAACAAGACAGTAAATGAGAGCTTCACAATGTTGTTCATATCAGCACTTTTTAGTAAAGACGTTTGACATGAAAATTAAATTCAGTATTATGCATAGCACAGAGGGTCCATAAGAAAGATCACCCTGTATTCTGGTATTAGATGTTAAAAAACTAGAGACCCTATTAAGGGAGGGTTCCATAACAACAAAAAACTTTGCTCAATTGAGCTCAAATCACCACTTTTACCCTTAATATTTAAATCAGTAAAACTTCACTTTTATTAGTAGTTCTCTAAAAATATATGTGAGTTTTGACACACTTATTAAAACTACTGCTCGAATTTGCACACTGCTATCACACAGGTTGCTAGTGGTAACGGAGGGTGTGCACTACCCTCCTAACCTTCCCACAAGTTTGCAATCAGTGTATAACTACCTGCCTGACTAATCCTGCAGGGTACTCAGTGCTGGGAACATACACCCTAAAGTAAATAACTTTTTCCTAATCAGTGTTTAGCAGTTCGAGCAGAGCTAAAACCAACAAATTCTGCCCCCCAACATGTTTCACCAGATAAACTGGCGTCTTCAGGGGAAAGGACAGACTTGAAACGCCGTGCTGAACACTCCTATTTATAGTTTGTAATCCTATGAATTGGCCAATAGTGCCATTAGCATTAGACTGACAGTTTAAAGAGCCAGTAAACTGGTCAGGTTTGAGTTCATTGGCTGAATCATTGGATGCCTGCCAGATGACATGCTGCGCAGACCCAAGCTGCGCTGACACTTATTCCACATTCAAGCTGAATGACTAGTTATTGGATAACTACCAGATGACGTGCTGCGCAGACCCTTGCTGCGCTAACACTTATTCTATAGTCAGGTAAAGACTACTCACTATGCATGAACCACCTACCAGCCCTTGCCAAGTCTGCCACACTGCGACTACACAGGCGCCGATACCACTAGTCTTTACATACTGCCGACGTGGACGATCCCCTGTTTACACGCATATAATCAGGGGCAGAACATGTAGAGGATATAACACTATCCCCATCCATAATACAAAATGCACCGGACTTGGTTGCAAGACATTGTAATGCCTGAGTACATCATCCTTAGTAGGCACAGGCTTAGTTGCAAAAGTATCAGATATAAAGGGTAACATAATGACCAAGCGCGTCTAGATACATCAAGACGCGCCTGGGTCCCTCAGATAGTAGGCACAGGCTTAATTATAAGCAGTGTCAAAACATAGATAGTAACATATTAAACAAACACGTCTCGATGCATACAGACGCTCCTGGGTCCCTCAGGTAATGTATATAAGGGGTTCTGAATCCACTCTCTATGTTACTATGCATACATTAGTACCCAAATCAACAGAGCCAAGGAGGGTCATGAGGTCATCCCTTACTGCTACATACAGAATTATAACTTATTAGGGCCCCACAAAACTGGCCCCTTTGTATTGTGCAACCACAAATGCCTGATGTTAAACTAGTGCGGTTAACAGATGTTGGATACAGTGCCAGCAGATGTTGGATACACTGCCACCTTAGCTATTATACTTATTTCACATTTAGACCCCGTCAGGGTCTCAAAAAGCAAGTACTCCGCCATATTATTACATTACATTGCTTTTGTGCTAAACTAGCACCATACTATAATATGCCCAAAATCGAGAATTAAATTGATGTCCTAAAAGGAGAAATAATATATCCAAAGGTAAAGACTGGCATAGTTAACACTTCTATAAGGTGTTATACTGGTACATTCTCGACTCATGGTCCTACAAATTGTTTGCACGCTCCTGTGACTCACCTCACAGGTAGCATCAACGTTGTTATTGGTGGAACATGTCACATAAGCAAGGAAAGTCATTGTTTATCCAAAACGACATACTGAGAGTGATGCACATATTTTGCTAGACAGGTACCAAGTTGGCCTTAGTGACTCATGCATATTGTGTCATAATGTATAGTTAATGCTAGCTCAAAGGATCCTAGAGTGTTCAGCCTATATTACTCACAATTGAAATAGTATGGTCATATTTATTGAAAATACACCTAGATCGTATTACAAAAACGACGAAAATGTGAATCCCTCATTGAGTCCATGTGGACTCAAACTCTCCAAACGATATATCCATTTGGCTTCTTCTTGGTATAGGATTTTATCCAAATAAAGTGGTGATTTAAGCTCAATTGAGCAAAGTTTTTTGGTATTAGATGTTGTTACAGAGGAAGAGCTTAGAATTTTTCCATTTTACATGACAACGGCCCACTCTTTTTTTCCCTGTTAATGCAAAGGGAGGCCATGCATTGGTTCTCACCACTCAATAAACAAAGGGCTAGGATGCCTCTTTCCAAGATACACTCCTCGATATTGAAATTGCAACATCAAGTTGTGGAATTATGGATATCCTAGATTTGCTTGATGGGAGACAAGTTCGGAGACGCTGCAGACCATAATAGCACCAATAGGACATATAAGCTGCTAAAAGTAGTACTAGCAACATGCGGACTAACATTGTCCTGTTGAGAAATATCCCCGGGGGGACTTTGAAAAAATGGCCATGACACTGGCTCCATGACCAAATCAAAGTTATGACGAGCTGTTCCTGAAATGAAGACTAGAGGAGTCCAGATATTGTAAATTATGACATCATAACCGGGGAGTAGGACCAGTGTGATGCTCCCTTGTGAAGGCCTCTTCATAGCGTTGCCCATGTGGTCTCCATACCAGTCTCCGGCTATTATTGCATCTGAGACACAAGAGGTATTCATCACTGAAGAGGATAGACCATGATAGCCTTTCAGAGAAATGGCTTGAAGGAAGTGGAACACATGTAGCTGGGCATCTTCTAATGGATTGTGTAGACATTGTTTGCCTTCCTAGGCTTAGGATATATAATGTCTAATTTCAGTTCCAGCACAGAATGGATCACTATGTGCCATTCTTCTAATCAGACAATCCATCTGTGCAGAGGTTTCCCTCTGTGCACCTCTTGCTGCCATTCAAGCTTGTTGTGAAATTTTTCAACAGAGCTGACACCTTGGCCCAGGTGACTAGTGATATGACTAAGTGATAAATCAAGGTTTACCTGCTCCAAGATTCTTTCCACCTCAGTTTGCGAAAAGTTAAGATAACTGGCATGTTGATGAACAGGAGGTATTGGACAATCCTCCCACATGACTTTATCTGATTTTTGAGGTTTTGTGTGGCTAAAAAACTTTGCTTTCAATCTGGCATTTATGCCACTGTCACAAGCCACAGATTTGAGCTAGGTGCTTGAAAATGTGGTAATTTGCTGATCTTCCTTAATTTGCATAACCTTATGGCTTGTCCTTCTTGGTGCTGCAATTTAAATACTGAATATTGTAGGCACAAGGTATGTACACTCTTGATTTAATAACGGAAACTGGGATCTACCTTACCTCCCAGCAGCCTGCAGTCACCCTCTCCCAAAAAAAAATCATCCTAATTTACCTCCCCACCCTTCCCCACGGAATAACCCTCAGTTCTCACTTGCGCGTTTTACAGCGCGTTCGAACGTGCTGTAAAACGCTCAACAGGAGAAAACTCATGTTTCCCTATGGGCATGGTTCTCACCTGAGCATTTTACAGCGCTTTTGAACGCGCTGTAAAACGCTCTACGCTCAAAGAAGTTCTTGAGCTTCTTTGGGGCGTTTTGTCGCCGTTTGCACCCATAGACTTCAATGGGAACGCGCGTAAAACGCGCGTTTAACACGCGTTAAAGTGTAGATATGCCATTTTCAATTGGTCTCCAGAGTCACGAACGCGCGTATGACGCGCGTTTCCTATTTGCAAAAACGCGCTGTAATAAGCGCGACAAAAACGCGCGTCTCAGAAACACTCAGGTGTGAACCCAGGGTAAGTTTTGGTGCAAAACTTCTTGCGGTGGGGGCAGCCTGAATGTCAGACCCCCACCGATCTGCTATCGATAAGCCTGAAGATAGGCCATTAGAGATGAGTGAAGTTATGCAAAATTCAAATTGGCTTCTTTGCCAAATTTCTTTGTATGTAGCGGATACAATGACAATGAACAGTGATCCCCCCCCCCCCCTTCCCCAGTGATTGAACCCCTCAAATGCTGCGTTCACTGCAGATCACTGTTGATTTCAAGTTACATGTATATTATTATGCATACCTGAATCTGGGGCTACAGTCAGCATACTATTAACACTGTGCTCCTCTGTTAAATACATAGCTTTTTTTTTTTAAATCACAAGATTGTAGAAACAGGTACTGTTTTTTTAATTTTCTCCTGACAGTAAAAAACATTATTTCTAATATGGATATTACAACCCCAGGGGGGAAACAATACAGGAAGCTGAGTTGAGATTATGTCTGCAGCACATAATACAGCACATTTTGAATCTATATTAACACTTAGAGTGCATTGCATAAGAATTGCTGCAATCTACTATGCAGAAGGGTAATTACCAGTTCAAACAGGCCCCGAAGACAGTCATTTCCTACCAAGGTGCAGTGTCCTTTCCTCCGGCCATTGGAAACACACAAATCTTTGCCATGAAATTAGGTTGGAAAGAGATGAAACATTTTAAAATACACCATTTTGTAATAAGCTAGACTCAATAAAGGATCATTCTAAGAACGAGCCCATTTCTTAAATTGTAGGCAGTATATTTTTTAATTGTGGGCTATATTTTTATTGTACTGTAGATAGAGATGCCTGACATTTACATGCAGAACATTGGATAGTGTGGTAAGGTGCAAGGTGTCATATGCGATGGCAGGTACGTGTCACCGAGGTTGCTGGCCTCGGTGAGGTGAGAGCCGGGTTTTTGTCTGCAGCAGCTAGTGCTGTTTGACTCTTTTAAATAGCATGGCTGCAAAGCCGATCCGGGCCGGCTCTTACTGGGAGCAGCTAAAGAGTAGGGTGGGTGGCTGCTCCCCACGGTCCAGTCCGAGTTTTGGGCTGGGTATAAAACACAGCCATCAGCTGTGTCTGGTGTGATTATCCTGGAGCCTGCTAACAGGGCTGAGGAGTTCTCTGTGCTGGAGGACGGAGCTCAGCAAGGTGGTGTTTCCCTGCAACCTGAAGGAGGAATCGCCTGCGGCTGAACCGACTGCTAGGTGTGAACCCGCACTTAAACCACCCAAGGTGACTGGACCCTGTGTTGGCCTGTTTTTGGTTTTGCCACATGATTTCTGTTGTGTGTGAACTGTCACCAAGAGACTGTTTTCATTTCTGGTGTGCAAGTGTGAATAAAACACTGTTTGATGCACAATCTGGACTCCTTGTTTTGCCTCTAAACTGCACCCGCACCGCTGTCTACCAGAGCGACTCCCACATTTGGTGGAGGATGCGGGCATGCGCAGTGAGGCTGGCGTGAACGCCAAACTTTGTTTTTGCTGAGCAAAAGTGAATGTCCTATATTAAGCCGGCAAAGTTGCAGCCTGTGATCCCCGACAAAATGGAGGCGGCTGTGAAAGCCCTCATAGAGGCTAACGTGCAGCAGCGGGAGACCAACCAGCTACTGCTACAGCACGTGATGGCGTTGCAAGCGGCAGGAGCGTCCCACCGCGTCCACGATGCCCGGAAAGCTGTCCGTGCCGCGATCCCTAAGATGACCCCTCGGATGATGTTGAGACCTATCTGGCGGTGTTCGAGAAGGTGGCCGTGAGGGAGAAATTACCCCGAGAACAGTGGGCAGAGGTCGTCGCTCCGTTCCTGGCGTCTGGACCCCAGCAAGTATTTTTGACCTCCCAGGTGACCAAGCAGCTGACTACCCGACTGTGAAAGGTGAGATCCTGGCAAGACTGGGGGTGAATGTTTTGGTCCGGGCCCAGCGGGTGCATCAGTGGGAGTTTAACCCGGCTGAACCCGCCAGGCCACAATACTATGACTTGCTACAACGGTTGCAAAAATGGCTGCAGCCAGACATACTGACTCCCACTGCTATGCTCGACCGTCTGTTAGCCGATGTCTTCTGGAGGGCTTTGCCTTACCCTCTCCAGCACTGGATCGGCCAGGTGTCGCCCACCAATGCCCTGGAGATGGTCGACCTGGTGGAGCGGTACGAGGCCACCAGAAACCTGCAGGGAGTCTTGCTGGGAAGGGTCAGTCAAACCCCGGAGGCCTCTGCCCCAGTTCCGACGTCCGGCGACAGAGCGGCCTGCACGGAATATACCCCCTGCGAGTCCGCCTCCCGTGGTATGCTGGAGGTGTCAGGAGCCAGGCCACATCAGGGCCGACTGTCCGCATCGGGATGAGCCGATGGAGGTGAACTACGGGGTCGCCACTCCTTGTATGCACGGAAGCTGTGCGCAACTGGCACCCGTGAGGTGCAAGACCATAACCACCTGTGTCAGGTAGAGGTGGGAGATTCGCTGGCGGTGGCTCTGCTGGACTCCGGGAGTTTAGTCTCCCTGGTAAGGGCTGCCCTTGTACGGCCTGTGGAGTATACTGGCCGTAAAGTCGGGGTCCTGTGCATCCACGGAGACCTGAAAGACTACCCCACTGCACTAGTGACTTTGTCCACAGCGGCTGGTAGGTGGACCCACGAGGTGGCTGTCGCTACTAAACTCCCACATGAACTAATACTTGGGAGGGACTTCCCGGTTTTCCGGCGCTGTGGCCGGCAATAAAGGTATCTGAGGGACCCGAGACAGGGGTGACCCTAGTAGAGTGGCCTGATACCGCTGGAAGGCCAGAACCCTGGGAGCCCGAGTCTGAAGGGCCGGCGGTAGGGGTGACCACTGCTCCAGCGGTAGAGGGGAGACAACCCCACTGAGTGTAATGGTGGGAGACACGGAGGACTTGCCACCGGGACCTGAGTTGGCAGACCTCAATGTCTCCGGGTAAAATTTTGGGACCGCACAACACCGGGACCAAACCCTAACCAGGGCCTGGGAGAATGTGCTGGAAATTGATGGTAAACCCCAGAAACCAGGGGCTGAATTAATGTTCCCACGATTTATTGTTCTGCAGGATATGTTGTATCGGGTGAACCAAATCCGAGGTGAACCTGTTGAACAGTTGGTGGTGCCCACAGCGTATCGCAAGCTTGTCATGGAGCTTGCCCACCAACATGTTCTTGGGGACACCTGGGGTGGCAGAAAACCCAGGACCGCATACTGCAGCGGTTTTATTGGCCCAGTGTGTTCAAGGAAGTAGAAAATTATTGTAAGTCCTGTCCAACCTGTCAGGTAACTAGCCCCCAGCCACATTTCCGTAGTCCTCTGGTACCTCTGCCAATTATTGAAGTACCGTTTGAGCGAATTGCTATGGATTTAATTGGGCCTGTACCAAAGTCTGCTAGGGGCCACCAACACATTCTGGTAGTTCTCGACTATGCCACTCGGTATCCGGAGGCGGTGCCTCTGCGACATACCTCAGCTAAGCTCATTGCCAAAGAGTTAATGGAGATGTTTTCCCGTGTGGGCCTGCCAAAAGAGGTTCTGACAGACCAAGGGACCACTTTTATGTCCAAAGTAATGAAGGAACTGTGTAAATTGTTGCGTATAAAGCAGTTACGGACGTCCGTTTACCATCCGCAAACAGACGGTCTTGTTGAGAGGTTTAACCAAACTCTAAAGAATATGTTAAAAAGGGTGTTGTCTAGAGATGGGAAGGACTGGGACCTGCTTCTGCCCTATCTCATGTTCGCAGTGCGAGAGGTACCCCAGGCCTCTACTGGGTTCTCGCCCTTCGAACTGCTTTATGGCAGACACCCTCGGGGCCTGTTGGATATCGCCAAGGAAGCATGGGAACAACAGCCTGTCCCCCACAAAAGTGTCATTGAGTATGTCACCCAGATGCAGGAACGGATAGAAAGGGTGTTGCCGCTGGTCCGGGAGCATATGGAGGCAGCGCAACAAGCCCAGAGTAGGGTGTATAATCGTCAGGCTCGGGTGCGGGGCTTCCATCCGGGAGATCGGGTTTTGGTTCTGGTACCCACCCTTGACAGCAAGTTCCTAGCTAGGTGGCAGGGCCCCTATGAGGTGATCGAGAAGGTAGGGAAGTAAATTACAAAGTACACCAGCCAGGGCGGCGCAAGCCGGAGCAGGTGTACCACGTGAATTTACTTAAGCCGTGGAAAGATAGGGACACAGCCGACAACCACAGCCCCCGGCCAGGGCTTCTAGGTGAAAGGGTCCAGCCCCACAGTTCGAGGCCTGTGAAGCAGTAACCACGGTAAAATTGCAGACAGCCTGTCTTCCAAACAAGTTCAGGAAGTCAGGAGTTCATCAGTCGGAACACGGATGTGTTCTCGGACCTCCCTGGCCGCACGTCTCTCATCCAACATGACATCGTCACTGAGCCTCAGGCCAAGATCCGGTTAAAACCATACCGGGTACCCGAGGCTCGGCGACGGGCCATCGCGGAGGAAGTACAGTTAATGTTGAAGCTCAAGGTCATTGAGGAGTCGAAAAGTGAGTGGGCCAGTCCCATAGTCCTAATACCCAAGCCGGATGGGACGTTGCGGTTCTGCAACGACTTTCGCAAGTTAAATGAAGTATCCAAGTTTGACGCGTATCCCATGCCCCGAGTAGACGAGCTGGTTGAAAGTTTAGGACAAGCCCGTTATTTTTCCGTGCTGGACCTCACTAAAGGGTACTGGCAGGTACCCTTAACGGAGTCGGCTAAGGAAAAACCGCATTTGTTACCCGCAGGGCCTGTATCACTACAAGGTGTTACCCTTTGGCCTGCATGGCGCCCCGCCACTTTCCAAAGGTTAATGGACATAGTGCTGCGACCACATCGTCGGTACGCCTCGGCCTACTTAGAGGATGTAGTCATCCACAGCACCGACTGGGAAAGCCATTTACCCAAGGTGCAGGCGGTAGTGGATGCCCTGAGGAAAGCCGGACTGACCGCTAACCCAAAGAAGTGCTCCATAGGGTTAGAGGAGACAAAATATCTGGGATATATAATTGGGCGGGAGTCATCAAACCTCAGGTAACTAAGGTAGAGGCCATTCGTAACTGGCCCCGACCGGTCACCACCAGGCAGGTAAAGTCGTTCCTGGGGATTGTAGGTTACTACATGAGGTTTGTGCCCCACTTTGCCACAATAGCAGCGCCATTGACAGACCTGTTGAAGGGGCGAAAGTCTGGGAGGGTTAGCTGGAGTGAGAAGGCGGAGGAGGCTTTCTCCGCGTTGAAGTCGGCCCTGTGTGGGTCCCCGGTTTTGGTGACACCCGACTTCAACAAGGAGTTTGTCGTACAGACCGACGCCTCGGAGGTAGGCCTCGGTGCGGTACTGTCGGAGGAGGTCAACGGGAAGAACATCCCGTTGTCTTCCTGAGCCGTAAGCTCAGTCCCGCCGAGTCCAGATATAGTATAGTGGAGAGGGAGTGCCTGGCTATCAAGTGGGCACTCGAATCTCTCCGCTACTACCTGTTAGGGAGGAGGTTCCGTCTGGTGACCGACCATTCCCCCTCAAATGGATGAGTCAGGCCAAGGAGAGGAATGCTCGGGTCACCAGGTGGTTCCTATCTCTTCAAAATTTCAAGTTTTCCGTGGAACACAGGGCAGGCCGCTTGCAGGGCAACGCAGATGCCCTGTCCCGCGTCCACTGCCTTACGTGTGTTCACCCCTCAGGGTTGAACAAAGGGGGGTATGTGGTAAGGTGCAAGGTGTCATATGCGATGGCAGGTACGTGTCACCGAGGTTGCTGGCCTCGGTGAGGTGAGAGCCGGGTTTTTGTCTGCAGCAGCTAGTGCTGTTTGACTCTTTAAATAGCATGGCTGCAAAGCCGATCCGGGCCGGCTCTTACTGGGAGCAGCTAAAGAGTAGGGTGGGTGGCTGCTCCCCACGGTCCAGTCCGAGTTTTGGGCTGGGTATAAAACACAGCCATCAGCTGTGTCTGGTGTGATTATCCTGGAGCCTGCTAACAGGGCTGAGGAGTTCTCTGTGCTGGAGGACGGAGCTCAGCAAGGTGGTGTTTCCCTGCAACCTGAAGGAGGAATCGCCTGCGGCTGAACCGACTGCTAGGTGTGAACCCGCACTTAAACCACCCAAGGTGACTGGACCCTGTGTTGGCCTGTTTTTGGTTTTGCCACATGATTTCTGTTGTGTGTGAACTGTCACCAAGAGACTGTTTTCATTTCTGGTGTGCAAGTGTGAATAAAACACTGCTTGATGCACAATCTGGACTCCTTGTTTTGCCTCTAAACTGCACCCGCACCGCTGTCTACCAGAGCGACTCCCCACAATAGTTATTTATTTGGAGCCTGTTGAACCATTTAATAATTTATTTTATAAAAGTAATTTAATGGAAGTCTGTCATGTTATTTTCAGCAATATAACTAAGGTTACTTTCACACTTGCGTTTGGTGCAGATCCGTCAAGGATCTGTACAAACACATTCGTTCAGATAATACAACCACATGCATCCATTCAGAACGGATCCGTTTGTATTGTATTATCTTTAACATAACCAAAACGGATCCGTCTTAAACACCATTGAAAGTCAATGGGAGATGGATCCGTTTTCTATTGTGCCATATTGTGTCAGTGAAAACAGATCCGTCCCCATTGAATTACATTGTGTGTCAGGACGATCCGTTTGGCTCAGTTTCGTCATGCGGGCACCAAAATGCTGCAAGCAGCATCTTGGTCTCCGCCTCCAAAGCGGAACTGAGGCGGAGCAGAGCCAAACTGATGCATCCTTATCCATTCATAATGCATTTAGGGCAAAACTGATCCATTTAGGACTGCTTGTGAGATCCCTGAACGGATCTCACAAACGGAAACCAAAACTCCAGTGTAAAAGTAGCCTAACCGCATTGCCCCACTGAATATTGCGTACAGAATCTAAAAATATCTGTTTGTACTTTGTGTCTTTATTCCTTGTCCAGAGAAAGGACTTATAAGGCTCATGCACACGAACTTATTTTGTTTCTGTTTCCGTTCCGTATCCCCTGTCCTCGTCAGTATGTCCGTTCCGTAGCCCCACAAAAAAAATAGAACATGTCCTATTCTTGTCCGTTTTAGGCATTGTTACAATGGATCCGCAAAAAAGAACGGATGGCATACAGATGTCATCCGTTTTTTGGGGGGATCTGCAAATTGCAGACCGCAAAACATATACGTCGTGTGCATGTAGCTTTGTTCTGCTAAAAAAAGGCTCTCAAGTGTCCAGCTGGGAGATCTTTGGTTTGGGCACTTGGAACAGCAAAGCCGCCCAGCTCTGCACTTGGGAGACATTTTTTTAGCAGAATAAAAGTGCTTTTTCTGGATACACAGGTATATTTGGAATGCTGTTAGTTATATTGGTAAAAACGACCCGACAGACTCTCTTTAAAAGCTAAAATGGCATCTGCAGTGTTAGCTTATTTGCAGGTCACACCAAAGCATCTAGTGCAATGAAATGCAGCATATGTTATAACATGACCATTGTGCCAATAAAAATGCCCTAACTCAATACAAGGCAAATAGATTGGGGTTGTTTTAACCCTTTGCTAGGGAAAACCCCCAGATGGTTCCTATTCCATGCCAGTGAAAGGCATAGGCTGCAGTACAAGCATAGCCAACCGTACAGACAGGCAGAAGCATAACTTGTAGCTCCTGGGTCCAATCCAAAATCATTAACATGGCGCCCCCTCTTATCATGCTATTATTATCTTATTTATAGTACCGGTAAAGAGAGACCTTAGGGGCCCCTCAGGTACTTGGGCATGGGTGCAACCGCTTCATCTGCACCTCCTATAGTTATAACCCTACTGAGAGGCTGCTATTACTATGGGCCTTTTCATTAAGCTTTAGTGATACTGCAATCAGGATACCCATTGATCAACTAATTATAGCCTATCACTATTAAAGTTGTTGGAAAGCCCTTTAAACTTGTAAATCTACGCTTTTTGGCCTCAGTAAAATTATTAGTCAGACGCATCATTCATCAGAATATGACTTCTTATATCTCTGTATAATGCTCTTTTTGTACCTGATTGTAACTGCAACCTCTCCAATGTATAGCTACATCAATGTATGCAGGCAGTGGTAGCCATCTAACTGCAGGTTCAGTCCAGAAGATATTTTTCTAAATTATTTGCATACCTCCAAACATTTGAACCCCAACCCCTTAAATACGGTATAGGAGCCTCAGCTTTATTAGGAACCCACCCCCTTCCCCTAAAAAACACAAAAACATATATGTTTGCTCAAATTTAAAAGATCCCTAAAAAATCTGCCAAAAAAGGTGTCATGGTAGTTATGGAGTCAGTTCAAATAGTAATGTGAGTACGGTAGAAAGAAAGGAGGCAGTTTCAAAGAAACTGATATCAGGAGTTTATGAGATCTACTCTGATTGTACTGTTTTAACAGCTATTTCTGCTTTTAATGAACCCAAATGATATCTTGTTTTTTATGATAGTCAAAACTTGCTTAGTTTCAACTTTCAAATACATAATAAAATCAAAGAGGTAGAACAAAATTATTCCATATTTGTTAAAAACAACCTCTGCAAATTGGTAAAATTGTGACTTGTACAGTATTTCGGATAAGACCACCCTTGTTGATTGTTGCCCTCTTTGGACTATTAGTTACAGCTATGAGCCATGTTTACAGTTGTTTTGGTCTCTGAAGGAGAACTCAGTCTGGATGGCCATTGATTTCAATGAGCACCTTGATGAGCTTTTGTTCGTGTTATATTTCCTCAGTAATTATATAACAGGCCTAGCTAAAAGGGGTACAGATATATGAGTCACACCAGGGATCTGCTCTACATGAGTATATACCAGTATTATCAATTAAACATTAGTGTTAGGCGTGAATATTCGAATTGCGAATTTCGATTGTGAAAATCGTCACTTCGAGAATTCGCGAAGATTTAGAATATAGTGCTATATATTCGTATTCACAAATAGATTTTTTTCAATCTGAACCCATGATTTCTCCCTGCTTCTTGTTTGTGGGCCAATAAGAAGGCTGCAATGTCTTTGTCTGAGCTTAGCAACATCCCTAGCAACCAATAGGAAAGTTGCCTACCCCTCTTTACTATATAAGAACCTCCCCAGCAGCCATTTTTTATGCAGTTTTTTGAAGTTCTGAGAGAGACATCAGTGTCATTGCTGTGCTCTCTGCTTTTCTGTGTCATTACATTAGTTAGTTAGCTTAGCCTCTTAAGGACATAGGGCGTATGGGTATGCCCTAATGTCTGAGTCCTTAAGGACACAGGGCGCACTCATACGCCCTAAATTAAATCTGCTGTAAAAAATAAAAAAAATCGCGATAGAAACATGATTCCTGCTGCGATTGTGCAGCAAGAACCATGTTCACATGCCGAGGGGGGTCCTGTGACCCCCCCGTATCGGCGATCGCTGCAAACTGCAGGTCAATTCAAACCTGCAGTTTGCAGCGCTTTGCGATGTATCTGATACTTTAAGATACTTTAAAATGCTGGGAAATGTTTTTCTTTTGTATTCCTATAACCTCCCCCCTGTGCCCTCATTGTGGTGGGTGGTGCGGGGAGGGGGGGAGGCTTGCGGGTGGTGCGGTGGGCGGTGCGGCAGGCGGTGTGGGGGGCGAGTGGGCGTGCGATCCTCTGCCCGCCCTTCCGCTCATTTTCAGGATGGCCGAGCTGACACTCTGCTTGTAACGGCTGACATCCGTAGGGACCGCTGTATGGAAGTGGTTAAGAGGGAGGGAGCTGCTGTGGGGGGCTGCTGTGCCTGGTGCCGCTCCCCTAGCTCCAGCCCCCAGCTTCCCTCCCTCCCCATCCAGCTCTGTTATAGCAGCAGAGGAGGGTAACCATGGCAACAGGACGGCTTCAAAGGCGTCTTGCTTGCCATGGTAACAGAACTCTGATCAGACTTTTGCTAAAGGCAAAAGTCTGATCAGACTATCTGTCAAGTAAAAAATACAGTACAGTACAATATATAATGTACTGTACTGTATTATACAGACACCAGATCCACTGGATCTTCAAGAACCAAGTGGGTCTGGGTAAAAAAAAAATGTCAAAAAAAGTGAAAAAAGGTAAAAACAAAAAAACACATTTATCATTAATAAAAATAAAAATAAATAAAATACTCTACACATCTTATATATCACTGCGTCCGTAATGACCTGATCTATAAACTGGGTTTGTTACTTTCCCCGTACGGTGAACGTCATTAAAAAAACCTAAAAAAAAACTATGATAAAATTGAAATTTTGCCCACCTCACTTCCTAAAAAAGTTTTAAAAAGTTGTATCTACACCCAAATGGTACTAATCAAACCGTCACCTCGTCCCGCAAAAAATGATACCTTACCTAAGAAAATCACCTAAAAAATAAAGAATTATGGCTCTCAGGCTATGCAGACACTAAAACATGATTTTTTTTTATTGCGTATCACCGCGTCCATAAGAACCTGAACTATAAAAATAACACATGACCTAACCCCTCAGGTGAACACGGCAAAAATAAAAAAAATAAAAACTGTGTTAAAAGCCATTTTTTGTCACTTTACATCACAAAACGTCTAATAGCAAGCAATCAAAAAGTCCAAAATAGTGCCTTTAAAACCGTCATCTTACCCCGCAAAAAATTATACCCTACCTAAGAAAATCGTCCAAAAAATTAAAAATTAATTAATTAAAAAATCATGGCTCTTAGGCTATGCAGACACTAAAACATGATTTTTTTTGTTTCAAAAATTATCTGATTTGTAAAACCTAAATAAATAAATAAATTAATAAAAAGTAGACATATTAGGTATTGCCTAAGGGGTAATGAGCCCCTACCTAAGACAATTGGACAAAAACTAAAAAAAGCAGACTCTCAGACTATGGAGATACTAAAATAGTATTTTGTTTGTTTAACAAAGGATATTATAGTGTAAAACCTAAATAAATCTAAAAGAGTAGACATATTAGGTATTGCCACATCCGTAAGAATCTGCTCTATAAAAATAACACATGACCTAACCCCTCAGATGAACACAGTCACAAAAATAAAATAAAAAATGGTCCCAAAACAGCTATTTTTTCCAAATTTTCCATTTTAATCATTTTTTTCCAGTAATAAAGCAAGGGTTAACAGTCAAACAAAACTCTATATTTATTGCCCTGATTCTGTAGTTTACAGAAACACCCCATATGTGGTCGTAAACTGCTATATCGCCAAATGACAGGGCATAGAATGAAGGAAACGTCATATGGTTTTTGGAAGGCAGATTTTGCTGGACTGGTTTTTTGACACCATGTCCCATTTGAAGCTCCTCTGATGCTCCCCTAGAGTAGAAACTCCATAAAAGTGACCCCATATAAGAAACTACACCCCTCAAGGTATTCAAAACTGATTTTACAAACTTTATTAACCAGCACACTGACAATTATGCCACGTACAAAATTAATAATTGGTATCACAAAGTTTATTAAGTATTACAAAATGATAAGATAATATAGCAATATCAAAAATACAATTAACAGCAGTAAACTTTATTAACCCTTTAGGTGTTCCTCAAGAGTTTATGGCAAATGGAGATGAAATTTCAGAATTTCTATTTTTTATTACCTTGTCTCACAAAAATGTATTATAGAGCAACCAAAAATCATATGTACCCTAAAAATAATACCACCAAAACTGCCAACTTATCCAGTAGTTTCCAAAATGGGGTCACTTTTTTGGAGTTTCTGCTCTAGGGGTGCATCAGGTGGGCTTCAAATGGTCCATGGTGTAAATTAACCAGTCCATAAAAATTTGCCTTCCAAAAACCACATGACGTTCCCTTCATTCTATGCCCTGCCGTTTGGCGATACAGCAGTGTACAAGCACATATGGGGTGCTTCTGCAAACTACAGAATCAGGGCAATAAATAATGGGTTATGTTTGGCTGTTAACCCTTGTTTTGTTCCTGGAAAAAACTGATTCAAATGGAAAATTTGGCAAAAAATCGAAATTCTGAAATGTTATGTCCATTTGCCAATAACTCTTGTGGAACACCTAAAGGGTTAACAATGTTTGTAACATCAGTTTTGAATACTTTGAGGGGTGTAGTTTCTAGAATGGGGTCATTTTTGGGTGGTTTCTTTTATGTAAGCCCTGGTCCTTAAAAATTGGGTTTTTGAAATTTTTCAGAAAATTTTCAAGATTTGCTTCTAAACTTCAAAGTCTTGTAACGTCCCCAAATAATAAAATGCTATTCTCCAAATGATCCAAACATGAAGTAGACATTTGGGGAAAGTAAATTAATAACTATTTTTGGAGGTATTACTATGTATTATAGAAGTGGAGAAATTGAAACTTGAAAATTTTCAAATCTTTCAAAATTTTTGGTTTTTTAGTATTTTTTTATACAAAAAAGAACTTTTTTGACAAAATGTTACCAGTGTCATAAAGTACAATGTGTGATGAAAAAACAATCTCAGAATGGCCTGGATAAGTAAAAGCGTTTTAAAGTTATCACCACATAAAGTGACACTGGTCAGATTTGCAAAAAATGGCCTGGTCCTTAAGGTGAAATAGGGCCGTGTCCTTAAGTGGTTATATATATATAATACAGATAGTTAGTGGGAGATAGTCAGTGTAGGTTAGATTGTGATATAGTGTAGCTGGTTCCAGTGCAGGTGTTAGGTAGTGTGATAAGTTCTGCTGTCCATACATACATGCTACAGATAAGTTCACAACAATACTTATTGCACCAATCACAAATATGTAGTCAGACCTGCTAAAATGTGAAGTTGCACGTATTGCTCAAAATATGCGCATCATTAATTGCTGATTTGCGCAATTGCGAATATATCGGAGCACTCTATCTGCAAATAAAGCTATTGTAATGTTCTTCCGTGCCAACCATTTTCTCAGGAAACTTCTAGCAGCTTGGAAAATGTACCAAAAGTGACCCACGTCTGTATTGCGCACGCAATACGCGCATATTACATTGCAGATTTTCGCAATCAAGAAAATAATGTCGAATTCTCTAGTTCGCTAATTTATGAAAGATATTCACCCAAATATTTGCGAATTCTAATATTGCCTCTGTCGCGCTCATCACTATTAAACATTGGTAAATGTGGCCCTGTTAGATTTTTTTCTTTTTTTAACGGGGTTACACATTTACAAAAGCTGTTTATCATGCATTGATGCTCCACATGAGGAGGGGTCTTCCAAACTGGAAACAGACTGAAAATTTGCACAAAAGAGACCAAATTAATCAAAAACATAAGATTCCGATTTTGAGACATACTGTGTTCGTCTATTCACTAAATGTTCTTTTTTTTTCTCTCATAGCTGAGAATAGTAGAAATAGTACTTTATGAACAATTTAAATGACTCATTTATTTAGGTGTGAATATTTTGATTCTTATATGAATATGGGTATTTTCATGCCAAAAAAACAGGTTTTCATTGAATAGCTCTCATTTCCTTGTATTTATCAGTTGTATCATCTGTGATACAACATAATTTGTCACAATTTGTTCTGGCTCACTTAGCTGAGTATTCACATGTTGTTCAATATATCGAGTAATTATATTTTACATAGAGACGCTAGCCCAGAAACCTCATTTTATTCTTTTTCTGGCCAAATCTCTTCTGAACGTTTTTATATCTAGGTAAATAATATATTGTTGCATAAGCAAAAACAGACATATCTATGATTATTCAAGACCTTCTGTACTAAAATATTCACAAAAGCAGCAGTTGTAAATGAAAATATTTATTCAAAGTTTTTATTACTAAAAAGACCTCAAATGGAATACGTAACAATGGTCCAGGGCATCACCAGTTGCATTTTTCAATGTCCTATTGTAAAGCTCAGCATGTTGGCCTTCGTCAAGTGAGTTATTTGCTTTATGCCTACTTTGGGAAGTATAATTGTATATAGTCTTAAGTAGTTTTCCTCAAGTTTTACTTTAAACTTTCACAATTACATTTTCTAATTCTTATTTATTTTTTATTCCCTTTTGTATATGTGATTATAGGGACAACCATCTTGCATAAGCTGTCTTATAAGAGCAGGTGCAAAGATTTTCTTTGCAGCACGAATCAGGACAAAGAAGAAGTTCCTTTTTAGGCCTCATGCACATGACCATATGTATTTTGCGGTCTGCAAAAAATGGATCCGCAAAAAATACGGATGACGTCCATGTGCATTCCGTATTTTGCAGAACGGAAGAGCTGGCCCCTAATAGAACAGTACTATCCTTGTCCATAATGCGGCCAAGTTCTATCTGTTAGCGGAGCGGATATACGGAAATACGGAAACAGAATAGCGTTGCTGTAGAAAAAGCATTACATTTTGTATGGGGCACAAGAGCTGCAAAATATACCTATGTCTGGTAAGCAATTGTTCCCCAATTGAAAATACTGTACATATGCATTCAAGCAAGCCAGAAATGCATAGTACTTGGGATCTAATATTTGCGGTATGGGCTTCCATAGGAATGAACCCCTAATCAAGTGTTATTGTGTTCTGTGCTTTGTTTTTCTGTCACTTATTGTATTAGTATCATTTTATTTAGTCTGAATCCTTTTCTTATGATTGCAGGGCACATGCCTATGTGCATTTTGATAAGGAACACAGGGTCTATGTTGTGTGTTTTTTTATGCTTATACCTTCAGAAAATAACAGCAGAAAAAAAAAGAAAAAAACTGAAATAAGGCTTTAAAGGAATGTAAAAAGGGTAATTGTACAAAGTACTATCATAGTTAATCATGGTATTTAGATTGCTTAAAAAGTGCACCCCAAACTTCCATAGCAACAAAATGGTGTGATTATGAGATGCATTGTGACTAAAGCTAAAAGGTTTCCAATTACCTGTCTGCAAACTGACAAGAAATAGAAAGGAGACAGGCGCGCATATTTTTCTCCTGTCTGTGAGGGCTCCAAGAATCTTCTCTCAAATACATTAAATGGATTTTAATTTTAGGATACAGAACATGCTTGTGTGAGAATATGCTCCCTGGCTACTCTGCTCTCCTTGTAATCTCAGATATAGGCCTCATGCACACGACCGTTTTTTTATGCTGTCCGCAAAAAGGGGTTCCGTTGTTCAGTGATCCGTGTCCGTTTTTGCCTTCCGTTGTGTTTCCGTGTGTCTTCCGTTTTTTTAGCGGACATGACCCAAAAGATTTTACCAAAAGACAGGCTGACAATGTTTCCCAAGTGCCTGCCAAGGGATCCGCAAAAAAACGGACACGGAACACGGATGACACACGGATGGCCATCCGCATTTTTCACGGACCCATTGACTTGAATGGGTCCGTGAACCGTTTTTCACGGACAAGAATAGGACAGGTTATATTTTTTTGACGGACTGGAATCACGGACCACGGACGCGGAGGACAAACGGTGCATTTGCCGAGGTTTCCACGGACCCATTGAAAACCAATGGGTCCGCAGAAAATCACGAAAAACGGAGCAACGGACACGGAATCAAACAACTGTCGTGTGCATGAGGCCATATTGAGAGAGAGAGAAAGAGAGAGAGTGTAATTTAAAGGAAGTGTGTCACCAAAAATGTTATTCTGGTTGCAGATTTATTTATTCTATATCCTGAACATGACTATGGGGCGGCCATCTTGCCTGAGCTGTTCTTAACAGCATTTAGAAAGCATTATGAAAATTGATGTACAGCAGCCACCTAGGCCATAGACACAATGGTCAGGAGGGGGCCCTATTGACTTCTATGGGGGAATTTTCTAGGCATGCTCTGTGACCTGTGCAGAGGTCATTATACAAGGAAAGAATAGATAAGATTTGACAATCAACTATTGTGAATTGTGGATCCTGTCTTATCTATACACAGTGGTGATATCATTGCAGGCAGGATTAGAATGGCAGATAAGCAGGTAACTGTAGCGATCTGTACCAACCAAAAAGTGGTGACTTTTATTAGGGTTAGTGACCAGTTCAAAAACTGCAGGATTCTATGTTTCTTTGTTTAACTATAGAAATCGACATGGAAAATTAAATATGACATAATCAAACATTGTTTAAAAAATATGTTAAACATAAAAACTTGATTAAACAATAGGTTATTTTCTAAAGACACATTCCCGTTAAGGAGTTGCTTATCCAGACAAACCCTTTAACCACTTCCCAACCGCACATTAACTATAAACATCCTGGACGGTTCGGTTTAGCTCTGATTGGATGTTTTAGGCCTCTTTCACACTTGCGTTCTGAGGATCCAGCAGGCACTTCCGTCCCACTGGATCCGTCAGAACGCAAGTCGCCTGAAAGCATTAGAAGACTTATCAGGATCCTGATCCTGATGCTTGACAAAGGCTAGTACATGGCCGAAACATGTGTAGCATTTTGTCTCCTCATCTATGGGCAAAATAAAAGGAATATAGCTGCAAAGAACTGAATTTGAGTGCTGATCCTTTCTTCATTGATTTTGTGAGCCTGCCGTCTCTGGATTCCTGCACCGTTCACACAGTGAGGTGGAGTGCTGACCGTTTCTGTCTGCTTTGTTATCAGGATCCTGATCAGTCTTCGAAATGCTTTCAGGTTACTATGGCAGCCAGGACGCTATTAAAGTCCTGGTTGCCATAGTAGTAGTGGGGAGCGGGGGAGCGGTATACTTACAGTCCGTGCGGCTCCCGGGGCGCTCCAGAATGACGTCAAAGCGCCCCATGCGCATGAATCACGTGACGTCACTCTGGAGCGCCCCGGGAGCAGCACAGATGGTAAGTATACTGCTCCCCCGCTCCCCACTACACTTTACCATGGCAACCAGGACTTTAGCGTCCTGGCTGCCATGGTAACCATTGAGAAAAATCTAAACGACGTTTAACTTAAGGCCAGATCCGGATTAATGCCTTTCAATGGGCATTAATTCCGGATCCGGCCTTGCGGCAAGTGTTCAGGATTTTTGGCCAGAGCAAAAAGCGCAGCATGCTGTGGTATTTTCTCCGGCCAAACAATGTTCCGGTCCTGAACTGAAGACATCCTGATGCATCCTGAACGGATTTCTCTCCATTCAGAATGCATTGGGATAATCCTGATCAGGATTTTTCCGGCATAGAGACCCGACGACGGATCTCTATGCCGGAAAACAAAAACGCTAGTGTGAAAGAGCCCTTAGAATGTCTTTTCAGAGAACGCAGCTGCACGCTAACCATGCTGCTGCTGAGCAGAAAGCCCGCTGTCAGTGACAGCAGGGAACCCCAGAGAGAAGGTAAGGACCGTTCCTGGGTTTCCTTGCCTTCTAGATTACTGAATGAGCACTGTGTATACAGATCAGGAAGCAACATGCTGCTTCCTGTCCTGGCCCGGTGGTTATGTGACCACCGGGGCGGGGGCGTGCAGGAGATTCCGGGTCTTTCACAGACCTCAATCAGCCCTGCACTCTCTGAGCGACTATGTCAGCCCCAGATACAAGAGAAATTAACAGTGAAAAAATAAATAAAAAAAGATAAAGTTAAATGTCCCCTAGAGGTCTTGAATGACCTTATGGGAGACATAAAGTGTAAAATAAAAAATTAAAAATAAAGTGTTTTATAAAAAAAAAAAGGTTCACATGTAAAACAAAAAAAATCCCCTAATTAAGTTATTTAAAAATAGTTTAAAATAGGTAAAAAAAAATAAATGAAATAGACATATTTGGTATTGCTGTGTCTGTGATGGCCGAGTCTATAAAAATATCACATAATCTACCACATCAGCTGAACATTAGACAAAACAGCTTTATTAGTTACTTCACTCCCAAAAAACATAATATCAATCAAAAAGTCGTATGTACCCTAAAATGGTAGCAATAAAAAAAATCACCTTATCCCGCAAAAAATGAGCCCCCACGCAAGACCATAGCTAGAAAAATAAAAAATAATATGTCACTAAGGTGCCTTGCAGACGAGCGTGAGCGGATTAGGTCCGTAACGACTGGATTAACAAAAATATCACATGATCTACCTCCCAAAAAATTGAAAAATGACACCAAAAAAAAAAAAAAAGCCCTCCTGCAGCTCAGTCAACAAAAAAAATTTAAAAGTTATCACTCTTAAAAACAATGACAGAAAATTTCATGTTAGAAAATCCAGATGCCGCTCATTCCCTTCTGAGCCCTGGGGTATCTCAAAATAACAGTTTACAACCACAGTTAGGGTGTTACTGTATACAGGAGAAAATGGATAGCAAATTGTGGGGTGATATTCTCTTGTTATCTTTTGTGATAAATAATGTTTGGGCCTAAAGCACCATTTTCTTGTAAAAAAAAAAATTTTATTGTTCATTTTCACAGCCAAGGGTTATAAATTTTATGAAAAGCCTGTTGGGTCAAAGTCCTCGCTACACTACTTAAAAATTCCTTGGGTGGTGTAGTTTACAAAATGTCGACACTTTTTGGGGGTTTTCACTGTGGGGGTACCTAAGGCTATGAGTAGAGTTTCATGCTGAGTAAAGGTCTGAGCTAGCTGTTCCTCTCTCTCAGATGGCTGGTACCCTGTCCAAAGGCTGGATGTCTATGGTCTGTAGCTCAGTAGTCCAGATGGCTCCTTGGTTACAGGGCTGGTGACCCATGGTCTATGGCTCAGCGTCCCTATCTCAGCGTCTTCTTCTGGTCACTCATGCAGACTTGCAGAGTCATCTCCCTCTACAAGCACTGGTCCCTAACAGAAGAACACTAGGGGCTCTGACTGCTCTTCTTATATAACTTTTCTAGCTAGACTTGAACCTTCTAGTGGGAGAGGTGGAGTGGAAAAACTCGGCACAAACAGATACATTGTAACACTTTCCGTCTCTCATGGACTTACGATTTTCAATGTTACTCAATAGCATGTAACGCATTTCGGACCACTTGCATATGTGCCCTTCATTCTGGATGCGCTTGAGTGCGCATTATCAATGCCGCTCCAGGACATATGGCCTGCTCACAGACAATATGTTTTGAAGGGCATGCGGTAGTGTTCAAGAGGCCTAAGGGTGACCCTCACTTCCCAGGTCTCTGAATGACAAATTACATAAGTATATAATGATACAGAAGCAGGCATGATTTGTAGCATAACAGGTCATATTTACCATACAGGAGGAAAAGTGAGTAGAAGCTCCTATAGACAACTTTATTAGACAGCATTGTACTGTAACACAGAAATATAACAATTAGTGTTGAGCGCGAATATTCAAAAAACAAATTTTTATCGCAAACATGAGCACTTCACAGTTTCGCAAATAGTTTAAATATCGCGCTGTATATTCGTAATCACGAATATTCAGTTTTTTTTTACACAGTACACATCACAATGCACATTACAGTGAAGTGCCGATAATCACATCACAATATAAAATCACGTTATGAATATTCTCGCTCCGCTCACTGACTGTGAGCGCTTATAATTGTGAGGCGATTTTTTATTGCAATGCGAATATTGACACTTCACTGATGCCTCCCTTCTTAGTATGAAAACTGCACCAAGCCCCTTTCTCACATGCGCATGCGATTTTTACATTGCGATTATCGCAATGAATGTTAGTAATCAAATACAGCAAATTTTCAAATATTTGACAAATATTTGCCCATATATTCGTCAAATATCGCAAAATCGAATATAACCGATGCTGCTCATCACTAGTAACAATATATACCAAACTGTGGACAACTCAAGGCTATTTTTTTTAATTTACAGGAGAAATACTTTTTAATACTTTATGTTTGCTATCAACCTATATTTGTACTCACTCCTCATTGTTTCCAGGACCTTTTAACTCCCTTTGTTTGCTAATAATGCAGTCCCTCAAAATTTATCATCATGCAGCAGCAAAAAAACAGCCAAGAAGAGCTCAGTATCTGGGCCATATAACAGCTGCATTGTCAACCTTGATGGTATCTATGTGCTTGATATAATGGTAGCCTATGTATTGTAACATTCAAAGAAAACATCATATTAATATAATGCCACTGAGTTATGGTTGACATGCATAACCTATGATTGTTCTCTGTAGTAATGTAACAGCTACACAGATGCACATAAATATGTTTTTCTTTTTATTACAAAAATGAATGTCACAAGAGGTAGGGATGAGTGCAGCCCTAAACTCCACCCACACCTCTATCCCTACCTACTTGCACGGTCCGCCCTAACCGATGGCGTACTGGGCGGCAGTCCCTAGCTTACGTACGTGCAGGGGCCTAAACAAAGGACCAACACAGAGAGTACAAAATAGTGAGACAGATCACACAAAAGCAAGGCTTCCCAGGCTGGCACAGAATAGCAATAGAAGCAATGGGCCAAGGTCAAGGATAGGATGGTACACAAGCACACAATAAACTATAATGCCAAGTGAGTACAAGCCGAGGTCAAAAGCCAGGAGGTCGCGTGAGTACCAGGGATAACAACAGGTCAGGGTCAAATACAAGCCGAGGTCAGGAGCCAAAAGATCACGTCAATACAGGTGGTAGAACCAGGTCAGAGTCAAATACAAGCCGAGGTAAAAAGGTTAAAGTCGCACATACAGGAATCACTAGATATGAAGTAAGACCAATCACAGGCAACCTGTGGCCAGCAGGTTACCTGTTTTAATAGGTCCTCTAGATGGGCTATGTGTTGTGGCCAGCGTCACATGACCCATGTCCAGCATCTCAGTACAGCTGAGCGCCGACTCATTAACATCGGCACTCAGTTCCCCACCCGCTCGTTGTCTAGGGGATGGAGGATGCTGGCCATGCTGAGGGATCGTGCGTGTCCGGGTTCTCCCCGCCCCCTTGTCACCTTGGAGAGGAGGACGCCAGCCGCGTCCTAGCTTCTCCTCACTAGCGAGATGCCAGCGGCACTGCAGAGGAAGAGCGCGTCACCAGCTCCCCGTTACAATGAGTTTTTACCTAACAAAGGACATAATTGTTTGTTTTTGCATTGCCTTTGTGGCAAACGGTCAGCTTATGCTGTTACCTTAATACACTGCAGCATTAATTATATGCTATTTGCTAAGTGTTTATAAGCAACACGTGTAATTTCTAAAATCTAAAAAGTCTAATATCTCCATAGTAACTAATAGCCTCTTGTAGTGTGTTTTAATATAAATATTTAGCTACAGAACCAGCCGAATGCTTTCAAGATTTCCATTACAAAGACAGATAAACAGTTACAGAAAACTGTAAATATACAGTATATATATTTACTTTTCACTATTTTTTTACATTAAATTGATGAAAACCATAAAAAATTTTAGTTCTGTACATGTGGCATATTGTTTTTTGCAAATACAGTTATACAACCAACTGGACGGTAAACTGTGTGCATGCATATGCCCAACTACATGCCCATTTAGGTACTATGTAAAGTGGTTTCCCGAATGGAGGGAAAAGGGCAATAAAATCTGAAACATAGAATGAAATTATCAAGGATTAGAAAAAAGACTGTGTAACGAAATCCGAGGTAAATAGATAGATAGATAGATTTTATATTGTCCGAAACGTATTATCAATAGCTGATTGTATAGCAGTGGCTGTTGATCCAGTAAGTAAATGCAAATTGTACCTCCAGTTGCCAGCCAGTCTGAAAAATAGGTGAGACCACTTCACCTTCTCAGAGGAATTTAACACTGGCCTGCTAGCTACAAGCCATTTGGGCCTACTAATGAAGACCTGGAAGGGAGATATTAAAAATGCGGAGCAACCCCAGACATGTTGTCTGCTAGACCAGCAGGTGGTCTAACCCATTCAATAGATGACTGAAATAATATCTGAAGCCATAATGCCGACCTCATAACACCCACATCCTCAGAATCCTAATAATTGTGTTCAGCCTGACATTGGCTTCGGGGAGAATCCAGACACCCCATACTGGACAGAAGGCATTTCTTGGTATTCAGGATCTGGCCTTCTGGAAATCATAACCTGATCATATTTGGTGTCTGTATGACTGGGATGGGGCGACTCAGATTATGGGATCTTATCTCTACCCGCAGTCCCTATCATACGGCGAGGAATCACTGTGATTAATTTTGCCACATCGGTCAGCCTTGTGGGAAGGTGGGGCAAAACCTTGAATAATATCAGACAGCCCAGAAGGCAGGACCAAAAGGCAGGAGGTTCCCTCACAGCCCACCCCTCGGCTGAGGGGGGATAAAAATGGGTGTTTGGGAACAGGTAATTGTCAGCCATTTTGGGGATCCACATCGTTTGGAGTGATTGCCCATATCTTCAGCTGTCCCCACAGCCGGAATATAACTGCTGCATCTCAGTAAGCCAATATTCTGTATTTTATCCCATTTATTTTATCTATTTTACTGCATTGTTATTGTATGTATATTTTTGTATCTTTTATGTGATACTTTCTTTTGTATTGCACTGCACTATTGTGTATTAAGTTTAAACATTAATAAGTCCCTTCCTTGTGGACTTATAGAACTTGCTCTTTCGAAGGGAATAGCGTTATCGGTAGTGTTTCCATCTAGATAACGTGTGTTACGGTGTTAATTTTGGGTTGATAGAATATAGTATGAGTATAGGCCCCTATTGCCTTATAATATAGGTGGTGGCAGCGATTGTGATAGAAAATATTGGGGGTGTTAGAATCTAGGAGAGTAAGTTAGCATAATTAGCAGGGCAGCCAATCAATAAGCTTTTAAGCTGTGGGCACTTGGAAGCCATCACTTAGAAGCCATCACTAGTGATGAGCGAACATGCCCGGCCAAATATCTGCACATTTTGCGGCTTTTATGCAGCCAATAAAGGTGCAGGTAAGTACTGCCCTGGCTGCTGGCATTACAGTGATTGGCTGGCCGAAACGCGTCATTAGGTGACGCATATTCGGCTCAGACATATACAGGGAGAGCAGAGTGTAGGAAGGGAAAGACAGTTTTTATTCAGAGAAAGCTTTTTCAAGACCCAAAAGTCCTTTTAAGAACTACTGTGTGTGTGTGTGTGTGTGTGTGTGTGTTTTAGAGCAGCAATCTATTTACCTCCTGCAGTCTCAGATACAGTGCTTCAGAAGAGACAGGGAGTGCTGCAGGGAGAGACATTTGCTGTTTTTACTACCAAAAGCTTTTTAGGGACCCCAAAGTCCTTTTAAGGACTACTGTGTGTGTTTGACAGCAGCAAGATATTTTTATTTTATACCTATTAGTGACATATACTGTACATCATCCGCAGACTGTGCCTTTAATAAACTGGTAAATGACTGAAAAAAAAGTGCACCATAATGATAAGCAACTGACAACACTGGCTAATCCCTCAAGCTGATGTTAAAAGCTGAGACTTTCGCCAATATCGGTTAACAGGGTTTGAAAGATACTGAGATCCAGCTCACAGACCAACTACCACTTACCTGCACTCTAGGACCACTAATGCAATGGGAGGTAAATTAGGCAGCAGGCCACACCTATAGCAGACCATGTGACACAGGCTACCAGGTGCAGCAAAATGTTACCAGCCCTACGCAATGGCACATTTAATACATATAAGACATGTAAAATACAAATGAAGGGGCTCCGATATGTTCCTGACTGGAAGATATTGGTGAAATTCTCAGCTTTCAACATCAGCTTGAGGGATTAGCCAGTGTTTTCAGTTGCTTACCATTGTGGTGCACTTTTTTCAGTGATTTATGTGTTTATATATTTTCATCTGCACATTGTTTCAATTTGTGTAGGATGTTTTTGTGGTGCATGTGGTTCGCGCCAGCATCCTTGTATAACATTTTTGCTAGAATTAGCCGCTTGCTGCGAACCACATGTGGAGGAACTGCTCCCCCAGTTAGAAACATGTAACAGTGTTAGGGGTTTGAGCAGTTCCTCCCATTTAGGCCACGTTTATTTCAGTGATTTTTGTTTTATATGTATTTAATGTGCCATTGCGTAGGGCTGGTAACATTCTGTTGCACCTGGGAGCCTGTGTCACATGGTCTGTTATAGGTGTGGCCTGCAGCCTCATTTTTCTCCCATTGCATTAGTAGTCCTACAGTGCAAGCAAGTGGGAGTTGAGCTGTGAGCTGGATCTCAGCACTTTTCCAACCCTGTTCACACACCATAGGTAGTCTAGTGGTAAGACTGCATGCCATGCTGAGAGACTTTGATGTGGTGCATGAAGGGGCTCCGCTATGTTCCTGACTGGAAGATATTGGTGAAAGTCTCAGCTTTTAACATCAGCTTGAAGAATTAGCTAGTGTTGTCAGTTGCTTATCATTGTGGTGAACTTTATTTCAGTGATTTATGTGTTTATATATTTTCATCCACACATCGTTTCATTTTGTGTAGGATGTTTTTGTGGTGCATGTGGTTTGCGCCGGCATCCTCCTTGTATGCAATTTTTGCTGGGGATAGCCGCTTGCTGAGGCCACAATTATTTCAGTGATTTTTGTTTAATAAACTGGGCCACATATAGTGTCCATAATCTGTGGTGTTCTGTAACTAATACTGTAGAACATCTGCAAACAGTTTCTGATCTATAGATTCCAATAATCTGGGTCACATCTAGTGTCCATAATCTGTGGTGTTCTTTAACCAATACTGTAGAACATCTGCAAACAGTTTCTGTATTACAAATTCCAATAATCTGGGCCTAATATAGTGTCCATAATCTGTGGTGTTCTGTAACCAATAATGTAGAACATCTGCAAACAGTTTCTGTATTACAAATTCCAATAATCTGGGCCACATCTAGTGTCCATAATCTGTGGTGTTCTTTAACCAATACTGTAGAACATCTGCAAACAGTTTCTGCATTACAAATTCCAATAATCTGGTCCTAATATAGTGTCCATTATCTGTGGTGTTCTGTAACCAATACTGTAGAACATCTGCAAACAGTATTTGTATTACAAACTCCAATAATCTGGGCCTAATATAGGGTCCATATTCTGTGCGTTTCTGTGACATATACTGTCCTGCATCCGAAAACTGTGTCTTTAGCGGACAGTAAAACAATCTGCGCCACATCTAGTGACAAAACCATTAATATGAAGAAGGCGAGCACTAAGGGACGGGGAAGTGGGCGTGATGCTGATGGTGAATCTGTGCCTGCTGCCAGTGCACTAGAAAAAAAAAAAACATCCACTGTACCCAGTTCATGTCCAACTTAGCTGGGCGGCACAAGACAAAACTGTCCAAGTCGGACCAGTGCGAATAGTTGGTTGGTTGGATTGTTGAAGATAATGCTTCCAGTCGGTTAAGAACCACTGTCTCATCCAGTCTCTGTAGCCAAGAGTCTGGTCAACCAAATCCTAACTCTGATCATCCTTCCTTCCACCATGGAGAGGCTTGCCAAACGAGTGATCCCACACTCGTATATTCCGAGGAGCTCTTTCCAGCGCCACTATTAGATTTGGCCCTCGCGCCCATCACGCTTGAAGAGGTACTTGAGATATTGTGCTCTGATTCCCAACCTCTTGAGCCTTCACAGTCTCTAGAAGATAGCGGTGGTGAACGGCAATCATTCGTTCACGAGGTGGATGACGATGAGACACAGTTGTCAATCACTGAGGTTGTGGTTAGGTCAAGTCAGAAGGATGAGCAGAGTGAGGAAGTGGATGAGGAGGTGGTGGACAATAAAGTCACTGACCCAACATGGGAAGGTGAAAAGCCGAGCGAGGACAGCAGTACAGAGGGGGAGGAATCCGCAGCACCGCAACAGTCTGGAAGAGGCAGTGGGGTTGCAAAAGGGAGAAGTCGGCCCACACCAAAAAGGCCCGCAACAGTTACACCGCGCAACCCCATGTGTAAATCTACCTTGCCAAGGGGTAGGTGTTCCACAGTATGGCGCTTTTTTGAGGAAAGTGCAGACAACATAATAGTGGTAGTTTGCAACCTGTGCCGTACCAAAATAAGCCAGGGTGTGAACACTAGCAACCTCACCACCACCAGCATAATCCGCCACATGGCATCCAAGCACCCTAATAAGTGGGTGGAACACCTGGGTCCACAATCTGGGTCTGTGGGTCACACTACAGCGTCGTCTTCCCCTGTGTTACGCACTGCTGGCCAATCCCTGTCGAAGGCGCAGGCGCGGATACCCCCAGCCCTGCACCTGGACCTTCGCATGAACCGTCAGCAACAACATCCACTTCCCCGTCTCAGTGCAGCGTCCAAATGTCGATAACACAGGTATTTGAGCGCAAGCGCAAATACCCACCCACAGGCCATAGCCCTAAATGTGCAAATTTCTAAATATCCCTTGAAATGTTGCCATTTAGGCTTGTGGACACTGAGGCCTTCCGCAGCCTGATGTCAGCGACCGTCCCTTGGTACTCAGACCCCAGCCGCCACTTTTCTTCATGGTGTGCAGTGCCCGCCTTACACCAGCATGTGTCCCAGAACATCACTCGTGCACTAACCAACGCACTTACTGGGAAGGTCCACCTCACCACGGACACATGGACAAGTGCTGGTGGGCAGGGACGCTACATTTCCCTAACCGCACACTGGGTGAATGTTGTGGAGGCCGGGAGTGAGTTGTACCCTGGGATGGCACAGGTGCTACCCACGCCCAGGATGCGGGCCCTACGTCCATCAGGGTCTCCGCCAACAGCTATGATACTGGCGCCAACCCCCACTTCTCCTCCTCCGCCGCCTGCTCCTCCACTTCCACCTCCAGCAGCGGTTAGCCATCAGTCGCTAGCTTGAAGCATTGTAGCACTGCTGTGGGTAAGCGTCAACAGGCTGTGCAGAAGCTAATCTTCTTAGGGGACAAACCGCACACCGCCACAGAGTTATGGCAGGGTATAAGGGACCAGACCGAGCATTGGCTCTTGCCACTCAACCTACAACCAGGCATAGTTGTGTATGACAATGGCCGTAACTTGGTGGCGGCTTTGGAGCTCGGAAGTCTGACACACATTCCATGCCATCTTAAACTTAGTGATTCAGCGGTTTATCAAAACCTACCCAAATTTGCAAGAGCTACTAGTGAAGGCACGCCTCGTGTGTGCCCATTTCAGCAAGTCATCAACAGCTTCAGACGGTCTGTCAACGCTGCAGCAGCATTTGCGGTTTTTAGCTCACCGACTGTTTTGTGATGTGAGCATGCACTGGAACTCTACGTTCTACATGTTGGCCAGGCTTTGTGAGCAGCAGAGGGCAGTTGTAGAATACCAGATGCAACATGTTTGTCACCTTTCGAGTCAATTGCCACTATTCACAAGCGAGGAGTGGGCATTGATGTCAGACCTCTGTGAGGTTTTAAAAAACTTTGATGAATCCACACAGATGGTTAGTGGCGATAACGCTATTATCAGCGTAACCAGCCCACTGCTGTGTCTACTCAAATGATCGCTGTTCACAATTACTCGCTGCTCTGAATGTGGCAGACGAGTAAATGGGGGAGGACATTACACAGGGTGATAGCGAGACCACCCACAGTTCGTCTTCTCAGTGCGTATTGGACCATGAAGAGAAGGAGGAGGAGTTGTAGACAGTTGTCTCTGCTACAGAGGGTAGTACCCAAGGAACTTTAATTTCATCTGTTCAGCGTGGATGGGCAGAAGAGGAGGAGGAGATGGAGATTGGAGAGTAGAGATGTCCCGAACTATTCGCCGGCGAACAGTTCGCGGTGAACATCGCATGTCCGCGTTGGCAGCGGCGGGCAAACATATGCGATGTTCTGTTCGCCCCCTTATACGTCATCATTGAGCAAACTTTTACACTGTTCCTCACAGTCAGCAGGCACATTCCAGCCAATCAGCATACCCTCCCTCCCAGACCCTCCCACCTCCTATCAAAAAGCAAGGACAGCATCCATCTTAGATTCATTCTGAAGCTGCAGTGTTAGTTAGAGCAGAGAGAATGCTGCTGCTGAATTAATAGGGAAAGCGTTAGCTAGGCCAGTGTTCTGTGTCCACTCCAGTCCTCAAAGACTCATCTGCTGTAAGGACAGCGTCCTGACAGCACCCCAAAAAGCCCTTCAACTACATAATTTTCCATGGGAGTTTTGTCATGGATCCCCCTCCGGCATGCCACAGTTAGAGATGGCCCGAACTATTCGCTGGCGAACAGTTCCCGGCGAACATAGCTTGTTCGCATTCGCCTCGGCGGGCGAACATATGCGATGTTCGGTCCGCCCCCTATACATCATCATTGAGCAAACTTTGACCCTGTACCTCACAGTCAGCAGACACATTCCAGCCAATCAGCAGCATACCCTCCCTCCCAGACCCTCTCACCTCCTGCACAGCATCCATTTTAGATTCATTCTGAAGCTGCAGTCTTAGTGAGAGGAGGGAGAGTGTAGTTGCTGCTGATTTAATAGGGAAATCGATAGCTAGGCTAGTGTATTCATGTCCACTCCAGTTCTGAAAGACTTATCTGATCTCTGCTGTAAGGACAGCGTCCTGATAGCACCCCAAAAAGACCTTTTTACGGCTGCTACATTAGTCTGCTTTTTTTTTTTTTCTCCATATATATATTGCAGTTGCCTGGCCCGCCCGTGTGTGAGGAGCTGCAGGCCCACAGACTACATAGTGCCCACTGCCAGTGCCCACCACTCACACCGTGTGGCACAGGACTTTGCATCAAACAAAGGCATTTCATTTTTACCCTTTAATCTAAGGTCAGTTGCCTGCCAGTTTGTGTCAGGCCGACTTCCACAGACTGTAGTGTGCCCACTGCCAGTGCCCACCACCACTCATACCGGGTGGCACAGGCATTTAATTTTACACTTTAGTCTAATTTCAGTTGCTTGCCTGCTGCCAGTGTGTGTCAGGCCGACTTCCACTGACTGTAGTGTGCCCACTGCCAGTGCCCACCACCACTCAAACTGGGTGGCACAGGCATTTAATTTTTACACTTTAGTCTAATTTCAGTTGCTTGCCTGCTGCCAGTGTGTGTCAGGCCGACTTCCACAGACTGTAGTATGCCCACTGCCAGTGCCCACCACCACTCATACCGGGTGGCACAGTACCTAGCACGCGTAGTACCACTTATCTAAAAAAAATGACAGGCAGAGGCAGGCCACCCCGCAGGGGCCGTCGTGGTCATGGTGCTGTGATTTCCACTGGCCCTGGAATAATGCCCAGTGTTCAGAGGCCACGTACCCTGAACCTGAAAAATTCTGAGGACATAGTTGACTGGCTGAGACAGGACACCCAATCTTCAACAGCTTTCGCTAAGAACCTTGACGCACCATCCTCCTCCAGCTCAGCTTCGGTCACCTGCTCTCAAGTTACCACGCTCCCGCCCGCCGCCACTACCACCACAGCCACCACAACCGCTTCACTTGATCTGTCAGAGGAGTTATTTACACATCAGTTGTATGCAATTAGTGATGCGCAACCATAATTGCCAGATGATGTAGATTACAGGGATATGTCTCAGTCAGGCAGGATTACACACATTGACGTACAGTGTGAAGATGATGATGATGTTGTACCCGCTGCTGCTTCCTTTGCTGAGGTGTCAGATACAAGTGAAGCGGTTGATGATGACGATGTGTCCACGGATGCTACGTGGGTGCCTGCTCGAAGAGAAGAAGAGGGGGAAAGTTCAGAAGGGGAGACAGAGAGAAGGAGGAGACAAGTTGGAAGCAGGGGGAGGTCGTCGCAAGGAGTTAGTGGCACAGTCAGACAGCATGTATCGGCACGCGGGGTCAGCCAGACAGCACGCCAGTCAACGCATGCTGTTGCCACCACCAGAATGCCGTCATTGCAAAGCTCAGCAGTGTGGCATTTATTTTGTGTGTCTGCCTCTGATAACAGCAATGCCATTTGCAACCTGTGCCAAAAGAAACTGAGTCGTGGGAAGTCCAACACCCACCTCGGTACAACTGCTTTGCGAAGGCACATGATCTCACATCACAAACACCAATGGGATCAACACATGCGTACAAGCAGCACACAAACTCAAAGCCACCATGCTCCTCCTGGTCCAGCATCTTCAGCCACGTCAACCACTGCTATCCTCCCTGACCCTCTCAACCACCCGCCACTCCATCTCTCACCTTCAGCAGTTCCTACTCATCTGCCCACAGTCAGGTGTCTGTTAAGGACATGTTTAAGCGTAAGAAGCCAATGTCACAGAGTCACCCCCTTGCCAGGCGTCTGACAGCTGGATTGACGGAACTCTTAGCCCGCCAGCTTTTACCATACCAGCTGGTAGAGTCTGAGGCCTTCAAAAAATTTGTCGCTATTGGGACACCACAGTACCCGGACGAATTTTTTTTTCAAAAAAGGCATTCCCTGATATGGGACGTAACAGGGATTAAACTGATAGGAATAGTACTAGTTAAGACACCACTCGGGTGTGACAGTAAATTGCACGGTGCAGACGCAGTGACCGTGGATTAAAACAAAAGGGAGGGAGCCAGCGTTTTTTTAACCATCTCCCCTTTCGAAAAATCAATTCAATAGATGGACCCCAGATTGGGGATGTAAAAGGGATTAAACTGATGAGAATAGTACTACAGAAAATACCACTCATATCGGGTGTGACAGTAAATTGCACGGCGCAGACGCAGTGACCGTGGATTAAAACAAAGGGGAGGGAGCCAGCGTTTTTTCAACCATCTCCCCGTTCGAAAAATCAATTCAATTCACCTTTCAGGGACTCTTGGTGTTGTACGTGGCTGGGTGGAGAAAGAAACTTTCAATGACATCACCGGGACATGGCTAGCTTGGTATCCAACCTTGTGCAAATGGGGAGTTTGCGTTTGTGCAAATGGACTGGTTGTTTGCGGTGCATTAAAAGGGGAGTTTGGTCTGTCAATGTCTGTGAAGCGGGCGTAACCCTTACACTACCTAATCGATACAACATCATACCCGATCGTATACACACACTGGATGTTTTAAAGCATGTTATTCCAAACAATTTAGGAATGTTACGTGATTTATGCCCTTTATGGATTAAAACCCGACTCTGCGTCCACTATGTAATTTTCCATGGGAGTTTTGCCATGGATCCCCCTCCGGCATGCCACAGTCCAGGTGTTAGTCCCCTTGAAACAACTTTTCCATCACTATTGTGGCCAGAAAGAGTCCCTTTGGTTTTTAAAATTCGCCTGTCTATTGAAGTCTATGGCGGTTCGCCCGGTTCGCCCGTTCGCGAACATTTGCGGAAGTTCGCGTTCGCCGTTCGTGAACTGAAAATTTTATGTTCGCGACATCACTAGCCACAGTCCAGGTGTTAGTCCCCTTGAAACAACTTTTCCATCACTATTGTGGCCAGAAAGAGTCCCTGTGGGTTTTAACCCCTTAAGGACACGGCCCTATTTCACCTTAAGGACCAGGCCATTTTTTCAAAATCTGACCAGTGTCACTTTATGTGGTGATAACTTTAAAATGTTTTTCTTATCCAGGCCATTCTGAGATTGTTTTTTCGTCACATATTGTACTTCATGACAGTGGTAAAATGAAGTCGAAAAATTTCATTTTTATATATAAAAAAATACTAAAATTACCAAAAATTTTGAAAAATTAGCAATTTTCCAAGTTTCAATTTCTCTACTTCTAGAATACATAATGATACCGCCAAAAAAAGTTATTGATTTACATTCCCCATATGTCTACTTCATGTATCGATCATTTTGCAAATGCCATTTCATTTTTTGGGGACGTTACAAGGCTTAGAAGTTTAGAAGCAAATATTGAAATTTTTCAGAAATTTTCAAAAACCCACTTTTTAGGGACCAGTTCAGGTCTGAAGTCACTTTGTGAGGCTTACGTAATAGAAACCACCCAAAAATGACCCCATTCTAGAAACTACACCCCTCAAGGTATTCAAAACTGATTTTACAAACATCATTCCAACATTTTTGGAAAATTTTCCATTTTAATCCTTTTTTTTCAGTAACAAAGCAAGGGTTAACAGCCAAACAAAACTTAATATTTATTCCCCCGATTCTGTAGTTTGCAGGAACACCCCATATGTGGTCGTAAATTGCTGTGTGGCCAAACGGCAGGGCGCAGAAGGAAAGGAGCGCCATATGGTTTTTGGAAGGCAGATTTTGCTGGACTGGTTTTTTGACACCATGTCCCATTTGAAGCCCCCCAATGCACCCCTAGAGGAGAAACTCCATAAAAATTGTGAGTCCATCTAAGAAACTACACCCATCAATGTATTCAAAACCATTTTTACAAACTTTGTTAACCCTTTAGGTGTTCCACAAGAGTTATTGAAAAATGGAGATGAAATTTCAGAATTTCTATTTTTTGTTACCTTGTCTCAAAAAAAGTGTAATATGGAGCAACCAAAAATCATATTTACCCTAAAATAGTACCAACAAAACTGCCACCTTATCCCGTAGTTTCCCTTCCTTCTGTGCCCTGCCGTTTGGCCATACAGCAGTTTACGACCACATATTTGGTGTTTGTGCAAACAAGAGAATCAGTGCAATAAATATTGAGTTTTGTTTGGCTGTTAACCTTTGATTTGTTACTGGAAAAATGAATTAAAATGGAAAATTTGCAAAAAAATAGCTGTTTTGGGACCGTTTTGTATTTTTTTTAATTTACATCGTTGAACTGACAGGTTAGAATGTGTGCTCTTTCTATAGAGCAGGTTGTTATGGACGCGAAAATACCAAATATGTCTACTTTTTGGGGGTTTTTGTTTCAGTTTTACATAATAAAGCATTTTTGAAAAAAAAAAAACATTTTTTATTGTCTCCTCATTCTGAAAGCCATAGGTTTTTTTTTTATTTTTTTGGGCGACTGTCTTATGTAGGGGCTCATTTTTTGCGGGATGAGATGGTGACAGTTAGATTGGCACTATTTGGGGGGTCATGTGACTTTTTGATCGCTTGCTATTACACTTTTTGTGATGTAAGGTGACAAAAAAATGGTTTTTTTGACAACATTTTCATTTTTTATGTTTACGGCGTTCACCTGAGGGGTGAGGTCATGTTATATTTTTATAGCGCAGGTCCTTACGGACGCAGCGATACCTAATATGTATACCTTTTTTTATTTATTTGGGTTTTACACAATAATATCCTTTTTGAAACAAAAAAAAACATGTTTTAGTGTCTCCATAGTCTGAGAGCCATATATTTTTTAGTTTTTAGGCAATTGTCTCAGGTTGGGTATAATTTTTGCGGGATGAGGTGACGGTTAGATTGGCACTATTTGGGGGGTCATATGACTTTTTGATCGCTTGCTATTACACTTTTTGTGAAGTAAGGTGACAAAAAATGGCTTTTTGACAAAGTTTTTATTTAATTTTTTTTACAGTGTTTACTTGAGGGGTTACGTCATGTGATATTTTTATAGAGCAGATCCTTACGGACGTGAGGATACCCAATATGTCTACTTTTTAGTTTTTTTTTTACATTTAACACTAAAAAGCATTTTTGAAACAAAAAAAATTATGTTTTAGTCTGAGAGGCATAGTTTTTTTATTTTTTGGCCAATTGTTTTAGGTGACTATTTTGGGAGACATACGCCTTTTTGATCGCTTTGTATTACACTTTTAGTGATGTAAGGTTCCAAAAAATGGCTTATTTACACCATTTTTTTTTTTTTATGGCGTTCACCTGAGGAGTTCAGTCTTGTGATATTTTTATAGAGCAGGTGTTTACGGACGCGGCGATACATAATATGTGTAGTGTATTTTATTATTTTAATTTTTATTCAGTGATATGTTTTTTTTTTTCATTTTTACTTTTTTTTCACATTTTTACATTTTTTTTTGACCCAGACCCACTTGGTTCTTGTAGATCCAGTGGATCTGGTGTCTGTCTAATACAGTACAGTACACTATATAGTGAACTGTGCTGTATTTTTTACTTTACAAAGTCTGAATAGACCTTTAGCAGGTCTATTCAGACTTTCAGCACCATGGAGAGCAGGACGCTTCTGAAAGCGTCCTGTCTCCATGGCAACCATCACCCGCTGCCATAAGTGCTCAGCGGGTGATGGATGGGGAGGGAGGGAAGCTCCCTCTCTCTGCGATCCTATCCTGTCCGGGGGCTGCAAAAGCCCAGCAGCCCTCCGATGGGAGAGGGAGGGAGCTCCCTCCCTGTTAACCCTTCCATACCACGGAGGACAAGTTCGGAGGAAGAGGTGTTGGTCACACAGCGCCAGCTGTACAGCAAAAGAAGGATCAGGGTGCCAAAGCAGAGTGTCCATCCCCTAGCCAGTATGCCTGCTACTGTCCACCACACCCAGGGACCGAGTACACCTAAGCCAGCTCCAAGGAGTTCCCTGGCTTGGCAGTTCTTCAGACAATGTGCTGACGACAAGACGAGAGTTGTTTGCACACTGTGCAATCAGAGCCTGGAGCGAGGCATAAATGTTTTAAACCTGAGCACCACCTTCATGACCAGGCATCTAAATGCAAAGCACAAGCTGCAGTGGAGTAGACACCTCAAAAGCCACGAAAGATCTCAGGCTTCTCCTGCTCCCTATTCTGCTGCAGTCTCGGCCTCTTCCTCTCCCTCTGGAGTGACATTGGCACCTGCCACCCTGCAAACAGAGGATGTGGCAGCAACACCACCACCTCCACTACCGTCACCCAGCATGTCTGCACTGTCCCATAGAGCATTCAGCTGTCCATTCCCCAAACACTGGAGAGAAAGAGGAAATACCTCCCGAACCAGTGGATCAGTAAGCACGAACAGGTAAGTTATATATCCCTAACTGCACACTGGATA
This sequence comes from Bufotes viridis, assembly GCA_033119425.1. Taxonomy (NCBI): domain Eukaryota; kingdom Metazoa; phylum Chordata; class Amphibia; order Anura; family Bufonidae; genus Bufotes; species Bufotes viridis. Next base: position 394,895,377 of record CM065590.1, read on the forward strand.
AATGCAGTGGTGGCTGGGCCTGAGGCGGATAGCAGTCTGGCGCATGTCCTTCCGCCACCGAGGATTGCCAGAAGTTTCTCGTTGCCTCCTGTTCACTTCTTCTCCGCTTCCTCCTCTATGCCTCCTCACCCGGTCAGCGTAACACCTGCAACACCAACCTTAGGACAGCCAGGGGGAAACGACAGCAGGCTGTTTTTAAACTCATCTGTTTGGGGGAAAACCAACACACCGCGCAGGAGCTATGGACGGGCATGGAACAAAAGACTGATGATTGATTGGTGCCACTAAGCCTCAAGCCCGGCCTGGTGGTGTGCAATAACAGGCAAAATCTTGTAGCAGCTCTGGGCCTAGCTGGTTTGACGCACATCCCTTTCCTGGCACATGTGCTGAATTTGGGGCACAGAGGTTCCTGAAAAAATACCCTGATATGTGAGAGCTGCTGCAGAAAGTGTGGATTGTCTCTGCTCGCTCTCAGAATTCTCACCTTTCTATTCTATTCGCCTGTCTGCAGTGCAGCGTAACTTCGGCCTTCCCACTCATATGTGACGGACCCACAAGGTGGAACTCTTCCTTGCACATGCTGGAGAGACTGTGAGATCAGCAGCTGGCGATAGTGGAGTTTCAGCTACAGCACGCACGGGTGAGTCGCTCTGCGGAACAGCACCACTTCACCACCAACGAGTGGGCCTTCATGCGGTAAGTGTGTGCCGTGTTGCACTGTTTCGAACACTCCACCAACATGGCCAGTGCCTTTGACGCCATCCTCAGCGTTACTATCCCATTTCTATGTCTCCTTGAAAAAACTCTTTGGGGCGATGATGGAAGAGGATGTGGCACAGTAGGAAGAGGAGGAGGAACAGGGTCATTTCCACGGTTATCAGGCCAGTCATTCACAAGAGGCTCGGAGGGTGGGTTCCTGCAACAACAGAGGCCAGGTACACAACTATCCAGCCAGGACACAGTTCTGGAGGATGAGGAGGATTATGAAGAGGAGGAACCGTGTTCACAGCAGGATGGCACCCAAAGCAGCTCATGGCCATCACTAGAGCGTGGCTGCCAGGATACAGAGGACACAGACGATACACCTCCCACCGAGGACAGCTTTTCGTGGCCTCTGAGCATCCTGGCACACAAGAGCTACTACATGCTGCAGTGACTGCACAACGACCGCGGAGATGCCCACATTCTAACTAGTGCTGAATACTAGATGGCCACCCTGCTGGATGAACCGTCCTTAAGTCCGTCACTAGAGCGTGATCAGAAGATGCATGAGTACAAGCGGAAGCTGGTAGACAAGCTGCTTAGTGTAGGGATGAGCGAACCCGAACTGGATAGTTCGGGTTTGTACCGAATTTTGGGGTGTTCAGGACCCGTACCCGGACCCGAACATTTTTAAAAAAGTTCGGGTTCGTGTCCGTTGTTCGGCGATTTTTTCCCGCTTTCTGAAGGGCTGCACAGCAGCCAATCAGCTAGGATTTTACTTCTTGCCCTAAGAAGCCATCACAGCCATGCCTATTAATGGCATGGCTGTGATTGGCCAAGTGCAGCATGTGACCCAGGCTCTATTTAAGCTGGAGTCACGTAGCGCCGCACTTCACACTGCTCTGATTAGTGTAGGGATAGGACACAGCTTCTATGAGGGCGACATTAGGCAGGGAAAAGTCATCAAAAACAACTAATGAAGTGATCGATCTACAGCTGTGAATCAGCAGTGGCTGGCCAAGTTTCATAGTGTCCGGCTAAGGATATATTTTGTTCTGGGGTGAAATTCAATAGCCAAAATAGCAATACAGTAAATCTGGTGTCCCAGCTGTGGCTGACCAAGTTTAATAGTGTCCGGCAAAGGATAGATAATTTTCTGGGGTGAAATTCAATTCCCAAAATAGCAATACCGTAAATCTGGTGTTCCAGCTGTGACTGGACAAGTTTTATAGTGTCCGTCATAGGATATACTATTTTCTTTGGTGAAATTTAGTTGCAAAAATAGAAATACCGTAAATCAGGTGTTCCAGCTGTGACTGGACAAGTTTAATAGTGTCCGGCAAAGAATTTATTATTTTCTGGGGTGAAATTCAGTTGCCAAAATAGAAATACAGTAAATCTGGTATTCCAGCTGTGACTGGACAAGTTTCATAGTGTCCGTCATAAGATATATTATTTTCTGCGTTGAAATTAAGTTTCAAAAATAGAAATACCATAAATCTGGTGTTCCAGCTTTGACCGAACAAGTTTAATATTGTCCGGCAAAGGATATATTTTTTTCTGGGGTAAAATTCAATTGCCAAAATAGCAATACCGTGAATCTGGTGTCCCAGCAGTGGCTGGCAAAGTTTAATAGTGTCCGGCAAAGGATATATTTTTTTTCTGGGGTGAAATTCAATTGCCAAAATAGCAATACCGTAAATCTGGTGTTCCAGCTGTGACTGGACAAGTTTCATAGTGTCCGTAATAGGATATATTATTTTCTGCAGTAAAATTTAGTTGCAAAAATAGAAATACCGTGAATCTGGTGTTCCAGCTGTGACTGGCCAATTTCCCTAGTGTTCCTCAAAGGATATATTATTTTCTGGGGTGAAATACAGTTGCAAAAATAGAAATACAGTAAATATGGTGTTGCAGCTGTGGCTGGCCAAGTTTAATAGTTTCCGGCAAAGGATATATTTATTTCTGGGGTAAAATTCAATTGCCAAAATAGCAATACCATAAATCAGTGGTTTCAGCTGTGGCTGGCCAAGTTTAATAGTGTCTGTCACAGGATATATATTTTTTTGGGGTGAAATTTAATTGCCAAAATATCAATACCCTGAATCTGGTGTTCCAGCTGTGACTGGACAATTTTCCTAGTGTCTGTCAAAGGATATAATATTTTCTGGGGTGAAAGTCAGTAGCAAAAATAGAAATACAGTACATCTGGTGTTCCAGCTGTTGCAGGCCTAGTTTAAATCTGTCCGTAAAAGGGTATATTTTTTTCTGGGGTGGAATCTAATTGCCAAAATAGCTATACCCTGAATCTGGTGTTTTAGCTGTTGCAGACCTAGTTTAAATTTGTCCGTAAAAGGGTATATTTTTTTCTGGGGTGAAATTCAATTTCCAAAATAGCAATACCCTGAATCTGGTGTCCCAGCTGTTGCAGGCCAAGTGTTCATCTGTCCGTAAAAGGGTGTATTTTGTTCTGGGTGAAATCCAATTGCCAAAATAGCAATACCCTGAATCTGGTGTCCCAGCAGTGGCTGGCCAAGTTTAATAGTGTTCTCCAAAGGATATATTTTGTTCTGTGGTCAAATTCAGTTGGCAAAATAGCAATACCGTAAATCAGGTGTCCCAGTAGTGGTTGGCCAAGGTTAAAAGTGTCCGGCAAAGGATTTTTTTTTTTTTTTCCGGGAGTGAAATTCAATTGCCAAAATAGCAAAACCATAAATCAGTGGTTTCAGCTGTCGCTGGCCAAGTTTAATAGTGTCTGTCACAGGATATATAATTTTTGGGGGTAAAATTTAATTGCCAAAATAGCAATACCCTGAATCTGGTGTTCCAGCTGTGACTGGACAATTTTCCTAGTGTCCGTCAAAGGATATAATATTTTCTGGGGTGAAAGTCATTAGCAAAAATATAAATACAGTAAATCTGGTGTTCCAGCTGTTGCAGGCCTAGTTTAAATCTGTCCGTAAAAGGGTATATTTTTTTCTGGGGTGAAATTTAATTGCCAAAATAGCAATACACTGAATCTGGTGTTCCCCCTGTGACTGAACAAGTTTAATAGTATCCGTCAAAGGATAGATTTTGTTCTGGGGTGAAATTCAATTGCCAAAATAGCAATACCCTGAATCTGGTGTTTCAGCTGTGACTGGACAATTTCCCTAGTGTCCGTCAAAGGATATAATATTTTCTGGGGTGAAATACAGTTGCGAAAATTGAAATACAGTAAATCTGGTGTTCCAGCTGTGGCTGGACAAGTATTATAGTGTCCGGCAAAGGATATATTTTTTTCTGGGGTGAAATTGAATTGCCAAAATAGCAATACCATAATTCAGTGGTTTCAGCTGTAGCTGGCCAAGTTTAATAGTGTCCGTCACAGGATATATTATTTTCTGGGGTGAAATGTAATTGCCAAAATAGCAATACCCTGAATCTGGTGGTCCAGCTGTGACTGGACAATTTACTTAGTGTCCGTCAAAGTATATTTTATTTTCTGGTGTGAAAGTCAGTAGTAAAAATAGAAATACAGTAAATCTGGTGTGCCAGCTGTTGCAGGCCTAGTTTTAATCTGTCCGTAAAAGGGTATATTTTTTTCTGGGGTGAAATTGAATTGCCAAAAAAGCAATACCCTGAATCTGGTGTTCCAGCTGTGACTGGACAATTTGCCTAGTGTCCGTCAAAGGATATATTATTTTCGGAGGTGAAATACAGTTGCAAAAATAGAAATACAGTAAAACTGGTGTTCCAGCTGTGACTGGACAAGTTTCATAGTGTCCGGCAAAGGATATATTTTGTTCTGGGGTGAAATTCAATTGCCAAAATAGCAATACCGTAAATCTGGTGTTCCAGCTGTGACTGGACTAGTTTAATAGTATCCGTCAAAGGATAGATTTTGTTCTGGGGTGAAATTCACTTGCCAATATAGCAATACCATGAATCTGGTGTTCCAGCTGTTGCAGGTCAAGTGTTAATCTGTCCGTAAAAGGGTAACTTAAACTCATCGTGCATCTCCAAGTATATTTCTTTCCGTAAAAGGGTATATTACAAAAAGTGTTACATTACAATTGCTGAAAGCATAATCCTGTAAATCTGCACGCACTATTGTGCATCTCATAGTGTATTTCTGTCCGTAAAAAGTTATATTACACTCAAGGTGTATATACAATTGCTGAGAGGGTCATCCTCAATAACTTCACATGCTACCGTGCACCTCCAATTGTATTTCTGTCAGTTAAAGGGTAAATTACACAAAGTGTTAAAATACAATTGCTGAAGGCATAATCCTAAATATTTTTTTTTTTACACGCTACTGTGCATCTTCAAGTGTAAATCTGTCCATAAAGGCATAACTTTCATCCAGGGCCTAAATACTAGGACTACAATTGACATTCCCCTAAATCCGTGGTTACTGCTGTGCCTGGATTAGTGTAATACGGTACATAAATAAATAGGCAGATAGTGTTAGGTGCCTGTAATATAAGGCCTGAATTTTAAATCAATACATTGGGCCAAATATTTATTTTCTTATTGTGGTGCATGGTGAACAGTAACAATAAGGATAACATCTAGTAAGGGATGCGGACGCGGACGTGGTTCACGTCCTAGTGAACCAACTACCTCAAATTCCAATACCCGCCAGAATTTACAGCGATATTTGGTGGGGCCCAATGCCGTTCTAAGGATGGTAAGGCCTGAGCAAGTACAGGCGCTAGTCAATTGGGTGGCCGACAGTGGATCCAGCACGTTCACAACATTATCTCCCACCCAGTCTTCTGCAGAAAGCGCACAGGTGGCGCCTAAAAGCCAAGCCCATCAGTCTGTCACATCACCCCCATGCATATGTGGGAAACTGTCTGAGCCTCAAGTTATGCAGCAGTCTCCTATGCTGTTTGAAGACCCTGCTGGCAGGGTTTCTCAAGGCAATCCACCTAGCCCTTCCCCAGTGGTGGAAGACATAGAATGCACTGATGCACAACCACTTATGTTTCCTGATGATGAGCACATGGAAATACCACCTCATCGGAGTCCGCACGTCTCTGATGATGACGAAACACAGGTGCCAACTGCTTTTCTTTTTACAGTGAGCAGACCGAATAGGAGGTCAGGGAGGAAGACTGTGTGGAAGACGATGCAGGGGATGATGAGGTCCTAGACCACACATGGAATAAAGGTCATGCCACTGACTTTCATAGTTCAGAGGAAGAGGCAGTGGTGAGACCGAGCCAACAGCGTTGCAAAAGAGGGAGCAGGGGGCAAAAGCAGAACAGCCGCCGCCAAGAGAGTTTGCCGGCTACTGGCCACCGCCACCAGGGACCAAGCACCCCAAAGGCAGCTTCAAGGAGTTCCCTGGCATGGAACTTCTCTAAACAATGTTCTGATGACAAGACCCGAGTGGTTTGCACACTGTGCCATCAGAGCCTGAAGCGAGGCATTAATGTTCTGAACCTTAGCACAACCTGCATGACCAGGCATCTACATGCAAAGCATGAACTGCAGTGGAGTAAACACCTTAAAAACAAGGAACTCACTCAGGCTCCCCCTGCTCCCTCTTCTGTTGCTGCCTCGGCCTCTTCCTCTGGCTCGGGAGGAATGTTGGCACCTGCCGCCCACCAAACAGAGGATGTGCCACCGACACCACCACCTGCGTCACCAAGCATCTCCACCATGTCATACGGCAGCGTTCAGCTCTCCATCTCACAAACTTTGGAGAGAAAGAGTAAATTCTCACCTAGCCACCCTCGAACCCTGGGCCTGAATGCCAGAATTTCTAAACTACTGGCCTTTGAAATGCTGTCATTCAGGTTGGTGGACACAGACAGCTTCAAACAGCTGATGGCGATGGCTGTCCCACAGTTTGTTGTTCCCAGCTGCCACTACTTCTCCAATACAGCCGTGCCTTCCCTGCACAACCAAGTATCTGATAAAATCAAGTGTGCACTGCACAATGCCATCTGTGGCAAGGTCCACCTAACCACAGATACGTGGACCAGTAAGCACGGCCAGGGACGCTATATCTCCCTAACTGCACACTGGGTAAATGTAGTGGCGGCTCGGCCCCAGGCGGAGAGTTCTTTGGCACACGTCCTTCCACCGCCAAGGATCGCAGGGCATCATTCTTTGCCTCCTGTAGCCTCCTCCTCCTACGCGGCTTCCTCCTCCTCTGTTTCCACCTGCTCATCCAGTCAGCCACACACTTTTACCACCAACTTCAGCACAGCCCGGGGTAAACGTCAGCAGGCCGTTCTGAAACTCATATGTTTGGGGGACAAGCCAAACACCGCGCAGGAGTTGTGGTGGGGTGTTGAACAATATACCGACGAGTGGTTTCTGCCAGTGGGCCTCAAGCCCGGCCTGGTGGTGTGCGAAAACGGTCGAAATCTCGTCGCAGGTCTGTGAGCCAGTTTAACACACATCCCTTGCCTGGCGCATGTGCTGAATTTGGTGGTGCAGAAGTTCATTCACAACTACCCCGACATGTCAGAGGTGCTGCATAAAGTGCAGGCTGTCTGTGCGTGCTTCCGGCGTTCACATCCTGCCGCTGCTCGCCTGTCTGCGCTACAGAGTAATGTCGGCCTTCCCGCTCAACGCCTCATATGCGACGTGCCCACCAGGTGGAACTCCACCTTGCACATGCTGGAGAGACTGTAGGAGCAGCAGCAGGCCATAGTGGAGTTTAAGCTGCAGCACGCACGGGTCAGTCGCACTGTGGAACAGCACCACTTCACCACCAATGACTGGGCCTCCATGCAAGACCTGTGTGCCCTGTTGTGCTGTTTTGAGTACTCCACCAACATGGCCAGTGGCGATGACGCCGTTATCAGCGTTACAATACCACTTCTATGTCTCCTTGAGAAAACACTTAGAGCGATGATGGAAGAGGAGGTGGCCTAAGAGGAGGAGGAGGATAAGGGGTCATTTTTAGCACTTTCAGGCCAGTCTGTTAGAAGTGGCTCAGAGGGAGTTTTTTTGCAACAGCAGAGGCCAGGTACAAATGAAGCCAGCCAGGGCCCACTACTGGAGGACGAGGAGGAGGAGGTGGAGGAGGATGAGGATTAAGCAGGTTTACAGCAGGGTGGCACCCAACACAGCTCAGGCCCATCACAAGTGTGTGGCTAGGGGATACGGAGGACGATGATGATACGCCTCCCACAGAGGACAGCTTGTCCTTACCTCTGGGCAGCCTGGCACACATGAGCGACTACATGCTGCAGTGCCTGCGCAACGACAGCAGAGTTGCCCACATTTTAACTTATGCGGACTACTGGGTTGCCACCATGCTGGATCCCCGGTACAAAGACAATGTGCCCACCTTACTTCCTGCACTGGAGCGTGATAGGAAGATGCACGAGTACAAGCGCACAATGGTAGACACGCTCCTGAGAGCATTCCCAAATGTCACAGGGGAACAAGTGGAAGGCCAAGGTGAAGACAGAGGAGGAGCAAGAGGTCTCCAATGCAGCTGTGTCACGGCCAGCTCCTCTGAGGGCAGGGTTAGCATGGCAGAAATGTGGAAAAGTTTTGTCACCACGCCACAGCTAACTGCACCACCACCTGATAAGGAACCTGTTAGTAGGAGGCAGTATTTCACTAACATGGTTGAACATGGTTGTGCACAACCCTCCACGTACTGACTGATGGTTCGGCCACATTGAACTTCTGGGTCTCAAAATTGTCCATGTGGCCAGAGCTAGCCGTTTATGCCTTGGAGGTGCTGGCGGCCTGCGTTTTGTCTGAACGTGTATTCAGCACGGCAGGGGGCGTAATTACTGATAAACGCAGCCGACTGTCCACAGCCAACTTGGACAAGCTGTCGTTCATAAAAATTAGGCATGGATCCCACAGGACCTGTCCATCCCTTGTGCAGAATAGACATTTATAACTGCCTCCCCCTCAACCATGTATTCTTGTACTCCGTGGCACTTCTTTATCGAATCCTCTTTTTTTAATTTTACCATTATATTGCGGTGCAACCAAAAGTTGAATGACGTCTCCTCCGTCTAGGTGCCAGGGGCCTAATTATCTGAAAGTGGCCTGTTCCATTGGTGGGTGACATGAAACCTGATTCTCTGCTATGCGACCCCTGTCCTCTGTCTGGGTGCCATGGGCTAAATATCTGGAAGTGGCCTTCTCTATTGCTGGGTGACATGAAGCCTGATTCTCTGCTATGCGACCTCACTCCTCCATCTGGGTGCCAGGGGCCTAATTATCGAAAAGTGGCCTTCTCCATTGGTGGGTGAAATTACGCCTGATTCTCTGCTATGCGACCTATGTCCTCTGTCTGGGTGCTGGGGCCTAAATATATAAAAGTGGCCTTCTCCATTGGTGGGTGACTTGAAGCCTGATTATTTGCTATGGGACCTCTCGCCAATTGATATTGCTTAATTTTTATTTTTTTTATTTGATTTTAATTCATTTCCCTATCCACATTTGTTTGCAGGGGATTTACCTACATTTAGCTGCCTTTTGCAGCCCTCTAGCCCTTTCCTGGACTATTTTATAGCCTTTTTAGTGCCCAAAAGTTCGGTTCCCCATTGACTTCAATGGGGTTTGGGTTCGGGATGAAGTTCGGGTCGAGTTCGGATCTTTGGGAAGTTCGGCCGAACTTCTCGAACCCGAACATCCAGGTGGAAGCACAAGGCAAAGGCAGAGGAGGAGGAAGAAGTCGCCAACGCAGCTGGGGCACCGCCAGCACCTCAGAAGGCTGAAATGTGGAAATGCTTTGTCAGCACGTCTCAATCACCTGCACCACCAGCTGATAGGGAATGTCTTAGCAGGAGGCAGCATTTAGGCAACATTGTGGAACAGTACGTGTGCACAATAGTGTTGATTGAGCACTAGAGTTGAGCGAACAACTGGATGTTCGGGTTCGAGAAGATCGGCCGAACTTCCAGAAAATGTTTGGGTTCGGGATCCAAACTCGACCCGAACTTCCCCCCGAACCCCATTGAAATCAATAGGGACTTGGACTTTTGGGCACTAAAAAGGCTGTAAAATAGCCCAGAAAGGGGCTAGAGGGCTGCAAAAGGCAGCAAAATGCAGGTAAATCCCTTGCAAACAAATGTGGATTGGGAAATGACTTAAAATAAAATAAAATAAATAAAAATTAATCAATATCAATTGGCAACTTGGAGGAGGTGTAGGTGGAATAGGAGGTTGGGGTGGCATCAGGTGGGAATGCTATGGTAGTTGATGTTCTCATCACATTTAAAAAGGATTCATGTCTGCCTGCAGTGCCACAGGCCTCATTCACAGACTCAGGGCCATGGCACCCGCAAAGAGGAGAGCAGTCATGTAACAGCAAAACAGGCATCAGGTCAACATGCAATGGAACAGGCCATTATCATTTATGTAGGCCCCTGACACCCAGACAACCCAGACAATGGGGCAGTCATTAGACAGTAAAAAGTGTTTAATGTCTGCCATAAAGACAGCAAGCAAGTACGTAAATTTAGGCCCCTGACACCCAGACAATGGGGCGGTCATGACAGTAAAAAGAGTTCAATATCTCCCAACAAGACAACAAATGATTAAACGACATATAGGCCCCTGACACCCAGACAATGGGGCGGTCATTAGACAGTAAAAGTGTTAAATATCTGCCACCAAGACAGCAAGCAAGTACGTAAAATTTAGGTCCCTGACACCCAGATTATGGGGTAATGACAGTAAAAAGAGTTTAATATCTCCCACCAAGACAACAAATGATTAAATGACATATAGACCCCTGACACCCAGACAATAGGGCGGTCATTAGACAGTAAAAAGAGTTAAATGTCTGCCAACAAGACAGCAAAGGTGAACGTTATGCCCCTGACACCCAGACAGAGGAATATGCAAAACAAATGTGGAGCCCCAGTTATGGGTCTACAACACAATGAAAGCCAGATATCCCTCAAAGGAAGGAAAACCAAGCAAAGGGGTGTCTCCATTACAGAGATCACCAAATCCACCATATTAAGTGGCCCCTATGTCAAGATCCCACTTTTTTACAAGCTTTATGGATGTGACAGGGAAAACCTAAGCTAGGTATCCATCCACAGACAGCTGTTTCAGGGTGTTGCCCCTCATCAGTGTGGAGTAGGATTCTGGCTAACCGGGAGCAATGCCTCGGAGACTACTCAAACACAACAATAGCTGATCTCAGGGAGACCAGCTACAAAAAACACAGCGGAGCCTCACTTAAGAGTCTAAACACAGCAATCCGAAGTGCAAAGTTCCCTGGGAAACAGGAATATGCAAAACAAATGTGGAGCCCCAGTTATGGGTCTACAACACAATGAAAGCCAGATATCCCTCAAAGGAAGGAAAACTAAGCAACGGGGTGTCTCCATTACAGAGATCACCAAATCCACCATATTAAGTGGCCCCTATGTCAAGATCCCACTTTTTACAAGCTTTAAGGATGTGACAGGGAAAACCTAAGCTAGGTATCCATCCACAGACAGCTGTTTCAGGGTGTTGCCCCTCATCAGTGTGGAGTAGGATTCTGGCTAACTGGGAACAATGCCTCGGAGACTACTCAAACACAACAATAGCTGATCTCAGGGAGACCAGCTACAAAACACCGCGGAGCCTCACTTAAGAGTCTCAACACAGCAATCCGAAGTGCAAAGTACCCTGGGAAACAGGAATATGCAAAACAAATGTGGAGCCCCAGTTATGGGTCTACAACACAATGAAAGCCAGATATCCCTCAAAGGAAGGAAAACCAAGCAAAGGGGTGTCTCCATTACAGAGATCACCAAATCCACCATATTAAGTGGCCCCTATGTCAAGATCCCCCTTTTTTTACAAGCTTTAGGATGTGACAGGGAAAACCTAAGCTAGGTATCCATCCACAGACAGCTTTTTCAGGGTGTTGCCACTCATCAGTGTGGAGTAAGATTTTGGCTAACCGGGAGCAATGCCTCAGAGACTACTCAAACACAACAATAGCTGATCTCAGGGAGACCAGCTACAAAAAAACACCGCAAAAAACTCCAGACAGAGGAGAGAGGTCCCATAGCAGCAAAAGAGGCATCATGTCACCCACCAACGGAGAAGGCCACTTTTAGTTATTTAGTCCCCGGCACCCAGACAGAGGAGAGAGCTCCCAAAGCAGAGAATCAGGCTTCATGTCACCCAAAAATGGAGAAGGCCACTTTCAGATATTTAGGCCCCAGGCACCCAGACGGAGGAGAGGTTCATTAAACTTTGGGTTGCCCTGCAAAATAATGGTAAAATTAAAAAAAGAGGATTCAATAAAGAAGTGCCCTGGAGTACAAGAATATATGGTTAAGGGGATTTAGTTATCAATGTATATTCTGCACAAGGGATGGACAGGTCCTGTGAGATCCATGCCTGGTTCATTTTTATAAACGTCAGCTTGTCCACATTGGCTGTGGAGAGGCGGCTGCGTTTGTCAGTAATGACGCCACCTGCCGTGCTGAATACAAGTTCAAACAAAATGCTGGCCACCAGGCAGGAAAGCACCTGCAAGGCATAAAAAACTAGCTCTTGCCACGTGGACAATTTGGAGACCCAGAAGTTGAATGGGGCCGAACCATCAGTCAATACGTGGAGGGGTGTGCACACGTACTGTTCCACCATGTTAGTGAAATGCTGCCTCCTGGTAACACGTTCCGTATCAGGTGGTGGTGCAGTTAGCTGTGGCGTGGTGACAAAACTTGTCCACATCTCTGCCATGCTAACCCTGCCCTCAGTGGAGCTGACCGTGACACAGCTGTGTTGGCGACCTCTCGCTCCTCCTCTGCCTTCGCCTTGGGCTTCCACTTGTTCCCCTGTGACATTTGGGAATGCTCTCAGTAGCGCGTCTACCAACGTGCGCTTGTACTCGCGCATTTTCCTATCACGCTCCAGTGCAGGAAGTAAGGTGGGCACATTGTCTTTGTACCGGGTATCCAGCAGGGTGGCAACCCAGTAGTCCGAACACGTTAAAATGTGGTCAACTCTGCTGTCGTTGCGCAGGCATTGCAGCATGTAGTCGCTCATGTGTGCAAGGCTGCCCAGAGGTAAGGACAAGCTGTCCTCTGTGGGAGGTGTATCGTCATCGTCCTCCGTTTCCCCCCAGCCACGCACCAGTGATGGGCCCTAGCTGCGTTGGGTGCCACCCTGCTGTGAACCTGCTTCATCCTCCTCCACCTCCTCCTCATCCTCCTCATTCTCCAGTAGTGAGCCCTGGCTGGCCACATTTGTACCTGGCCTCTGCTTTTGCAAAAAACCTCCCTCTGAGCCATTTCTAAGAGACTGGCCTGAAAGTGCTAAAAATGACCCCTCTTCCTCCTCCTCCTCCTCCTGGGCCACCTCCTCTTCCATTATCGCCCTAAGTGTTTTCTCAAGGAGACATAGAAGTGGTATTGTAACGCTAATAACAGCGTCATCGCCACTGGCCATGTTGGTGGAGTACTTAAAACAGCACAACAGGGCACACAGGTCTCGCATGTGCCCAGTCATTGGTGGTGAAGTGGTGCTGTTCCGCAGTGCGACTAACCCGTGCGTGCTGCAGCTTAAACTCCACTATGGCCTGCTGCTGCTTGCACAGTCTCTCCAGCATGTGCAAGGAGGCGTTCCACCTGGTGGGCACGTCGCATATGAGGCGTTGAGCGGGAAGGCCGAAATTACTCTGTAGCGCAGACAGGCGAGCAGCGGCAGGATGTGAACACCGGAAGCGTGCACAGACGGCCTGCACTTTATGCAGCAGCTCTGACATGTCGGGTTAGTTGTGAATGAACTTCTGTACCACCAAATTCAGCACATGCACCAGGCAAGGGATGTGCGTCAAACCAGACATGCGACGAGATGTCGCACATTATCACACACCACCAGGCCGGGCTTGAGGCCCACCGGCAGCAACCACTCATCGGTCTATTGTTCAATACCCCGCCACAACTCCTGCGCGGTGTGGGGCATGTCCCCCAAAAATATGAGTTTCAGAACGAAATGCTGACGTTTACCCCGGGCTGTGCTGAAGTTGGTGGTGATGGTGTGTGGCTGACTGGATGAGCAGGTGGAAGAAGAGGAGTAGGAAGCCGAGTAGGAGTAGGAGGCTACAGGAGGCAAAGAATGATGACCTGCGATCCTTGGCGGCGGAATGACTTGCGCCAAAGAACTCTCCGCCTGGGGCCCAGCCGCCACTTCATTTACGCAGTGTGCAGTTAGGGAGATATAGCGTCCCTGACCGTGCTTACTGGTCCACCTATCTGTGGTTAGGTGGACCTTGCCACAGATGGCGTTGCACAGTGCGCACTTGATTTTATCGGATACTTGATTGTGCAGGGAAGGCACAGCTCTCTTGGAGAAGTAGTGGCAGCTGGGAACAACATACTGTGGGACAGCCATCGCCATCAGCTGTTTGAAGCTGTCTGTATCCACCAGCCTGAATGACAGCATTTCAAAGGCCAGTAGTTTAGAACTGCTGGAATTACGGCCCAGGGCTCGAGGGTGGGTATGTGTGAATTTACACTTTCTCTCCAAGCTTTGTGAGATGGAGAGCTGAACGCTGCAGTGTGACATGGTGGAGATGCTTGGTGACGGTGTTGGTGGCACATCCTCTGTTTGGTGGGCGGCAGGTGCCAACATTCTTCCCTAGCCAGAGGAAGAGGCCGAGGCAGCAGCAGAAGAGGGAGCAGGGGGAGCCTGAGTGAGTTCCTTGTTTTTAAGGTGTTTACTCCACTGCAGTTCATGCTTTGCATGTAGATGCCTAGTCATGCAGGTTGTGATAAGGTTCAGAACGTTAATGCCTCGCTTCAAGCTCTGATGGCACAGCGTGCAATCCACTCGGGTATTATCGTCAGCACATTGTTTGAAGAAGTGCCATGCCAAGGAATGCCTTAAAGTTGCCTTTGGGGTGCTCGATCCATGGTGGCGGTGGCCAGTAGCAGGCAAACTCTCTTGGTGGCGGCTGTTCTTCTTTTGCCCCCAACTCCCTCTTTTGCTACGCTGTTGGCTCGGTCTCACCACTGCCTCTTCCTCTGAACTATGAAAGTCAGTGGCACGACCTTCATTCCATGTGGGGTCTAGGAACTCATCGTCCCCTGCATCGTCTTCCACACAGTCTTCCTCCCTGACCTCCTGTTCGGTCTGCACAATGCAAAAAGACGCAGCAGTTTGCACCTGTGTTTCGTCATCATCAGAGACGTGCGGACTCTGATGAGGTTGTATTCCCATGTCCTCATCATCAGAAAACATAAGTGGTTGTGCATCAGTGCATTCTATGTCTTCCACCGCTGGGGAAGGGCTAGGTGGATTCCCTTGGGAAACCCTACCAGCAGAGTCTTCAAACAGCCTAAGAGACTGCTGCATAACTTGAGGCTCAGACAGTTTCCCAGATATGCATGGGGGTGATGTGACAGACTGATGGGCTTGGTTTTCAGGCGCCACCTGTGCGCTCTCTGCAGAAGACAGGGTGGGAGATAATGTTGTGAACGTGCTGGTTCCACTGTCGGTTCACTAGGACGTGTGGCTGTGGCAGAAAGGGCACGTCCTCTGCCAGCACCAGAGGGTCCACTAACAAAACTAAAACCATGTTCGCTCCCGCGTCCCTAACTAGATGTTTTCCTCATTGTTACCGTTCACAATAAGAAAAAAATTATTTGGCCCAATGTATTGAATTCAAATTCAGGCCTTTTTTCCAGGCACCTAACACTATCTGGCTATCTATTTATGTACCGCATTACATTAATCCAGGCACAGCAGTAACCACAGATTTAGGGGACTATGAATCGTAGGCCTAGTATTTAGGCCCTAGATGAAAGGTATCCTTTTGCGGACAGATTTACACTTGGAGATGCACAGTAGCGTGAAAAAAAAATATAGGATTATGCTTTCAGCACATGTATTTTAACACTTTGTGTAATATACCCTTTAACGGAAAGAAATACACTTAGAGATGCAAAACAGTGTGTGCAAATGTAGAGGATTATGCTGTATTTTTACAATTACTATAGTATACCCTTTAATTTAAAGAAATACACTTGGAGATGCACGCTGAGTGTAATATACCCTTTTATGGATAGATTTACACTTTTCCTGCAACAGCTGGAACACCAGATTTTGGATATTGCTATTTTGGCAATTGAATTTCACCCCAGAAAATAATATATCCTTTGACGGACACTATTTAACTTGTCCAGTCACAGCTGGAACACCAGATTTACGGTATTTCTATTTTTGCAACTGAATTTCACCCCAGAAAATAATATATCCTTTAACGGACACAATTAAACTTGTCCACTCACAGCTGGAACACCAGATTTACGGTATTTCTATTTTTTCAACTGAATTTCACCCCAGAAATGTATCTATCCTTTGTCTGACACTATTAAACTTGGCCGGCCACAGTTGAACCCTCTGATTTACGATATTGCTATTTTGGCAATTGAATTTCACCCCAGAAAAAAAAAAAAATCCTTTGCCGGACACTATTAAACTTGGCCAGACACAGCTGAAACCACTGATTTACGGTATTGCTATTTTGGCAATTGAATTTCACCCCAGAACTAAATATATCCTTTGCCAGACACTATTAAACTTGGCCAGTCACTGCTGGGACAACAGATTTAGGAGATTGCTATTTTGGCAATTGAATTTCACCCCAGAACAAAATATATCCTTTGCCGGACACTATTAAACTTTGCCAGCCAATGCTGGGACACCGGATTTAGGGGATTGCTATTTTAGCAATTGAATTTCAACCCAGAAAATTATCTATCCTTTGCCGGACACTATTAAACTTGGCCGGCCACAGCTGAAACCACTGATTTACGGTATTGCTATTTTAGCAATTGAATTTCACCACAGAAAAAAATATATCCTCTGCCGGACACTATTAAATTTGGCTAGCCACAGCTGAAACCTCTAATTTACGGTATTGCCATTTTGGCAATTGAATTTCACCCCAGAACAAAATATACCCTTTTACGGACAGATTATCACTTGGCCTGCAACAGCTGAGATACCAGATTCAGGGTATTGCTATTTTGGCAATTGAATTTCACCCCAGAACAAAATATATGTTTTGGCGGACACTATTATACTTTGTCCTCAACAGCTGAAACCACTGATTTATGGTATTGCTATTTTGGCAATTGAATTGCACCCCAAAACAAAACATATCCTTTGCCATACACTATTAAACTTGGCCAGCCGCTGCTGGGACACCAGATTAAGGGGATTGCTATTTTGGCAATAGAATTTAACCCCAGAACAAAATCTATCCTTTGCCGGACACTATTAAACTTGGCCAGCCACAGCTGAAACCACCGATTTACGATATTGCTATTTTGGCAAATGAATTTCACCCCAGAAAATTATCTATTCTTTGCCGGGCACTATTTAACTTGGCAGGCCACTGCTGGGACACCAGATTTAGGGTATTGCTATTTTGGCAATAAATTTTAACCCCAGAACAAAATCTATCCTTTGCCGGACACTATTAAACTTGGCCAGCCACAGCTGAAACCACCGATTTACGGTATTGCTATTTTGGCAAATGAATTTCACACCAGAAAATTATCTACCCTTTGCCTGAAACTAGTAAACTTGGCCAGCCACTGCTGGGACACCAGATTTATGGTATTACTATTTTGGCATTTAAATTTTACCCCAGAAAATAATATATCCTTTGCCGGACACTATTAAACTTGGCCAGCCACAGCTGAAACCTCTGATTTACGGTATTGCTATTATGGCAATTGAATTTCACCCCAGAACAAAATATATCCTTTTCCAGACACAATTGAACTTGGCCAGTCACTGCTGGGACACTAGATTTAGGGGATTGCTATTTTGGCAATTGAATTTCACCCCAGAACAAAAAATATCCTTTGGCGGACACTATTAAACTTGGCCAGCCACTGCTGGGACACCAGATTTAGGGGATTGCTATTTTCGAAATTGAATTTGACCCCAGAAAATTATCTATCCTTTGTCGGACACTATTAAACTTGGCCGGCCACAGCTGAAACCACTAATTTACGGAATTGCTATTTTGGCAATTGAATTTCACCCCAGAAAAAAATATATCCTTTGCCGGACACTATCAGACTTGGCTAGCCACAGCTGAAACCGCTGATTTACGATATTGCCATCTTGGCAATAGGATTTCAACCAAGATCAAAATTTATCCTTTGCCGGACACTATTAAACTTGGCCAGCCACTGCTGGGACACCAGATTAAGGGGATTGCTATTTTGCCAATTGAATTTCACCCCAGAAAATTATCTATCCTTTGCCGGACACTAATAAACTTGGCCAGCCACTGCTGGAACACCAGTTTTACGGTATTTCTATTTTTGCAACTGAATTTCACCCCAGAAAATAATATATCCTTTAACGGACTCAATGAAACTTGTCCAGTCACAGCTGGAACACCAGATTTACGGTATTTCTATTTTTGCAACTGAATTTCACCCCAGAGATTTATCTATCCTTTGTCTGACACTATTAAACTTGTCCAGCCACAGCTGAAACCTCTGATTTACGGTATTGCTATTTTGCAAATTAATTTCACCCCAGAAAAAAAATATATCCTTTGCTGGACACTATTAAACTTGGCCAGCCACAGCTGAAACCACTGATTTACGGTATTGCTATTTTGGCAATTGAATTTTACCCCAGAACAAAATTTATCCTTTGCCAGACACTATTTAACTTGGCCAGTCACTGCTAGGACACCAGATTTAGGGGATTGCTATTTTGGCAATTGAATTTCACCCCAGAACAAAATATATCCTTTGCCGGACACTATTAAACTTGGCCAGCCACTGCTAGGACACCAGATTTAGGGGATTGATATTTTCGCAATTGAATTTCACCCCAGAAAATTATTTATCCTTTGCCGGACACTATTAAACTTCGCCGGCCACAGCTGAAACCACTGATTTACGATATTGCTATTTTGCCAATTGAATTTAACCCCAGAAAAAAAAATATCCTTTGCTGGACACTATTAAACTTGGCCAGCCACTGCTGGGACACCAGATTTAGGGGATTGCTATTTTCGCAATTGAATTTCACCCCAGAAAAAAATATATCCTTTGCCGGACACTATTAAATTTGGCTAGCCACAGCTGAAACCACTAATTTACGGTATTGCCATCTTGGCAATTGAATTTCACCCCAGAACAAAATATACCCTTTTACGGACAGATTAACACTTGGCCTGCAACAGCTGAGACACCAGATTCAGGGTATTGCTATTTTGGCAATTGAATTTCACCACAGAACAAAATATATGTTTTGGCGGACACTATTATTCTTTGTCTGCAACAGCTGAAACCACTGATTTATGGTATTGCTATTTTGGCAATTGAATTGCACCCCAAAACAAAATTCATCCTTTGCCAGACACTATTAAACTTGGCCAGCCACTGCTGGGACACCAGATTTAGGGGATTGCTATTTTGGCAATAGAATTTAAACCTAGAACAAAATCTATCCTTTGCCGGACACTATTAAACTTGGCCAGCCACAGCTGATACCACTGATTTACGGTATTGCTATTTTGGAAATTGAATTTCACCCCAGAAAAAAATGTATCCTTTGCCAGACACCATCAGTCTTGGCTAGCCACAGCTGAAACCACTGATTTACGATATTGCCATTTTGGCAATTGAATTTCAACCAAGAACAAAATGTATCCTTTTCCAGACACTATTAAACTTGGCCAGTCACTTCTGGGACACTGCTGGGACAGGGGATTGCTATTTTGGCAATTGAATTTCACCCCAAAACAAAATATATCCTTTGCCGGACACTATTAACCGCTTGCCGACCGCCTACCGCACGGATGCGTCCAGGCGGAGGCAGGTTTGTTGCTCCTGGATGCATCCGTGCATCATCTCGCGAGAGGCGATATTTGCTGTGAACGCATGCACGCGCGCGTTCACAGCAGAGTACAGCTCTGCAGTGATTCTACATCCTGCCAGCGATGATCAATCGCTGGCAGGCTGTAGAGGTAAAATAAAATAAATCAAACAGGCATATCAGACGCTGTTTTGATAACAGCGTCTGATATACCTGCTACCTGGTCCTCTGGTGGTCCTATTTACTGGGATCGACCACCAGAGGACCAGGTAGCTATGTAAAGTTGCACCAAACACTACACTAACCCCCCCACCCCCCCTCACTTATTAACCCCTTGTTAACCCCTGATCACCCCATATAGACTCCTTGATCACCCCCCTGTCACTGATCACCCCCCTGTAAGGCTTCATTCACATGTCCATATGTGTTTTGCGGATCCGCGGATCCACAGATCCACAGATCCGTGCCACAGATCCGCGTCGCAGGACACCATCAATGTTCTTTCCGCATTTTACAGATCCGCACATTGCCAGAACTATATAGAAAATGCTTTTTCTTGCGGACAAGAAAAGGGCATGTTCTATATTTTTGCGGAGCGGAAATGCAGACCCGTAAAGTGCGGATCCGCAATTCCGGATCCGAGCGGGACAAAGTCTGTCCCCATAGAAATGAATGGGTCCGCAATTCCATTTCGCAAACAGAATTGCGGATGTGTGAATGGGGCATAAGGGTCCCTTATCACCACCAGTTAGTTAGCTACTTGTTAGGTAGCGCCCAGCCCACCGCACCGCAGTCACTGATTTTGGCAGAGATTTTTTCATCCACGATGATCGATGTGAATGAAAAAATCTGTGCCGTTCATTTTTTTTCTGTTTTCAGCCCAGAGGCTGAACGGAAAAAAAAATATCTCATTACCCATATGCTCAATATAAGGAGAATCGCAGAAACTCCTAATGCTGGCCATACGTGTAATGATTGCGGAGACCCTCAAATGCCAGGGCAGTACAAACACCTCACATGTGACCCCATTTTGGAAAGAAGACACCCCAAGGTATTCTGTGATGGGTATGGTGAGTTCATGTAAAATTTTATTTTTTGTCACAAGTTAGTGGAATATGAGACTTTGTAAAAAAAAAAATATATATATATCAATTTCTGCTAACTTGTGCGAAATTTTTTTTTTTCTGTGAACTCGCCATGCCCCTCACGGAATACCTTGGGGTGTCTTCTTTCCAAAATAGGGTCACAAGTGGGGTATTTATACTGCCCTGGCATCTTAGGGGTTCTAAAGCGTGACAATCCAAATGCGTAAAAATGCCCTGTGAAATCCTAAAGGTACTCATTGGTTTTAGGGCCCTTTTGCGCATCTTGGCTGCAAAAAAGTGTCACACATATGGTATCGCCGTACTCAGGAGAAGTAGGGTGATGTGTTTTGGGGTGAGAGAAATATCTCTGTAAATTGACAACTTTGTATACATTTTTTTTAAAAGTTGTCATTTACAGAGATATTTCTCACACCCAGCATGTGTATATGTACGGCGATACCACATAAGTGACAATTTTTTGCAGCCAAGATGCGAAAAGAGGCCCTAAAACCAATGAGTACCTTTAGGATTTCACAGGGCATTTTTACGCATTTTGGATTCTCACGCTTTAGGGCCCCTAAAATGCCAGAGCAGTATAAATACCCCACATGTGACCCCATTTTGCAAAGAAGACACCCCAAGGTATTCCGTGAGGGGCATGGCAAGTTCACAGAATTTTTTTTTTTTTTGGCACAAGTTAGCAGAAATTGATATATATATATATATATATATTTTTTTTTACAAAGTCTCATATTTCACTAACTTGTGACAAAAAATAAAATTTTACATGAACTCACCATACCCCTCACGGAATACCTTGGGGTGTCTTCTTTCTAAAATGGTGTCACTTGTGGGGTATTTATACTGCCCTGGCATTTTAGCGGTCCGAAAGCGTGAGAATCCAAATGCGTAAAAATGCCCTGTGAAATCCTAAAGGTACTCATGGGAATTTGGGCCCCTTTGCGCATCTTGGCTGCAAAAAAGTGGCACACATGTGGTATTGCCGTACTCAGGAGAAGTAGGGCAATACTTTTTGGGGTATATTTTTATATATACCCATACTTTGTGTGAGAAATATCGCTGTAAACGACAACTTTTTAAATTTTTTTATACAAAGTTGTCAGTTTACAGAGATATTTCTCTCACCCAACATGGGTATATGTAAAAATACACCCCAAAACTTATTGCCCTACTTCTCCTGAGTACGGCGATACCACATGTGTGCCACTTTTTTGCAGCCTGGGTGCGCAAGGGGGCCCAAATTCCAACGAGTATCTTTAGCTTTTACATGGCTGCTCACAATTTAGCCCCGCCCAAAATGCCAGAACAGTAAGCACACCCCACAAATGACCCCATTTCGGAAAGTAGACACCCCAAGGTATTCACTGAGGGGCATAGTGAGTCCGTGGGAGATTTTATTTTTGTTTGCCAGAAGTTAGCAGTTATTTTTATTTTTTTCCTCAGAAAGTGTCATTTTCCGCTAACTTGTGAAAAAAAATGAAATCATACATGAACTCACCATGCCCCTCCGCGAATACTTTGGGGTGTCTTCTTTCTAAAATGGTGTCATTTGGGAGGTATTTATACTTTCCTGGCATTTTAGCACATGAAGAAACATGACAGGTGCTCTGAAAGTCAAATTTATATAGAAATGTAGTTTTTAAAAAAAAAAATTACAACACAAAATGAAAAATGTCATTTTTTTGCAAAAATTTCGGTCATTTTTGATTAATAGCAAAAAAAGTAAAAATGTCGGCATCAATGAAATACCACCAAATGAAAGCTCTATCAGTGAGAAGAAAAGAAGGTAAAATTCATTTGGGTGGTAAGTTGTATGACGGAGCAATAAACGTTGAAAGTAGCGTAGTGCAGAATTGTAAAAAGTGGACTGGTCATTAAGGGTGTTTAAGCTAGGGGGGCTGAAGTGGTTAAACTTGGCCAGCCACTGCTGGGACACCAGATTTAGGGGATTGCTATTTTCGCAATTGAATTTCACTCCATAAAATTATCTATCCTTTGCCGGACACTATTAAACTTGGCCGGCCACAGCTGAAAACACTGATTTACGGTATTGCTATTTTGGCAATTGAATTTCATCCCAGAAAAAAATATATCCTTTGCCGGGCACTATCAGACTTGGCTAGCCACAGCTGAAACCACTGATTTACGATATTGCCATTTTGGCAATAGAATTTCAACCAAGAACAAAAATTATCCTTTGCCAGCCACTGCTGGGACACCAGATTAAGGGGATGGCTATTTTGCCAATTGAATTTCACCCCAGAAAATTATCTATCCTTTGCCGGACACTAATAAACTTGGCCAGCCACTGCTGGAACACCAGATTTACGGTATTTCTATTTTTGCAACTGAATTTTACCCCAGAAAATAATATATCCGTTAACGGACACTATGAAACTCGTCCAGTCACAGCTGGAACACCAGATTTACGGTATTTCTATTTTTCCAACTGAATTTCACCCCAGAAAATAATATATCCATTGACGGACACTATGAAACTTGTCCATTCACAGCTGGAACACAAGATTTACGATATTTCTATTTTTGCAACTGAATTTAACCCCAGAAAATTATATATCGTTTGCCTGACACTATTACACTTGGCCAGCCACTGCTGGGACACCAGATTTATGGTATTGCTATTTTGGCAAATTAATTTTACCCCAGAAAATAATATATCCTTTGCCGGACAATATTAAACTTGGCCCGCCACAGCTGAAACCACTGATTTAAGGTATTTCTATTTTTGAAGTTGAATTTCAACCCAAAACAAAATATATAAATTGCCAGGCACAATTAAACTTGGCCAGCCACTGCTGGGACACCAGATTTAGGGGATTGCTATTTTGGCAATTGAATTTCACCCCAGAACAAAATATATCCTTTGCCAGACACTGTTAAACTTGGCCGGCCAGTGCTGGGACACGAGATTTAGGGGATTGCTATTTTGCCAATTGAATTTCACCCCAGAAAATTATCTATCCTTTGCCGGACACTATTAAACTTGGCCAGCCACTGCTGGAACACCAGAATTACGGTATTTCTATTTTTGCAACTGACTTTCACCCCAAAAAATAATATATCCATTGACGGACACTATGAAACTTGTCCGGTCACAGCTGGAACACAAGATTTACAGTATTTCTATTTTTGCAACTGAATTTAACCCCAGAAAGTAATATATCCTTTGCGGGACACTATAAAACTTGTCCAGTCACAGCTTGAACACCAGATTTAGGGGATTGATATTTTGGCAATAGAATTTCACCCGAGAACAAAATCTATCTTGTGAAAGGACACTATTAAACTTGGCCAGCCACAGCTGAAACCACTGATTTATGGTATTGCTATTTTGGCAATTGAATTTCACCCCAGAACAAAATATATCCTTTGCAGGATACTATAAATCTTGGCCAGCCACAGCTGAAACCACTGATTTATGGTATTGTTTTTTTTGCAACTGAATTTCACCGCAGAAAATAATAAATCCTTTGCCGGACACTGTTAAACTTGGTCAGCCACAGCTGAAACCACTGATTTACGGTATTGTCACTTTGGCAATAGAATTTCACTCAAGAACAAAATTTATCCTTTGCCGGACACTATTAAACTTGGCCAGCCACTGCTTGGACACCAGATTAAGGTGATTGCTATTTTGCCAATTGAAATGCACCACAGAACAAAATATATCCTTTGCCAGAAACTATTAAACTTGTCCAGGCACTGCTGGGACCCCAGATTTAGGGGATTGCTATTTTGCCAATTGAATTTCACCCCAGAAAATTATATATCCTTTGCCAGGCACTATTAAACTTGGCCAGCCACTTCTGGGACACCAGATTTAGGGGATTGCTAATTTGGCAATAGAATTTAACCCCAGTACAAAATCTATCCTTTGCCGAACACTATTAAACTTGGCCAGCCACAGCTGAAACCACAGATTTACGGTATTGCTATTTTGGCAATTAATTTCCACCCAGAAAATTATCTATCCTTTGCCTGACACTATTAAACTTGGCCAGCCACTGCTGGGACACCAGATTTACGGTATTACTATTTTGGCACTTGAATTTCACCCCAGAAAATAATATATCCATTGACGGACACTATAAAACTTGTCCAGTCACAGCTGGAACACCAGATTTACGGTATTTCTATTTTTGCAACTGAATTTCACCTCAGAAAATAATATATCCTTTGACGGACACTATGAAACTTGTCCAGTCACAGCTTGAACACCAGATTTAGGGGATTAATATTTAGGCAATAGAATTTCACCACAGAACAAAATCTATCCTGTGACGGACAATATTAAACTTGGCCAGCCACAGCTGAAACCACTGATTTACGGTATTGCTATTTTGGCAATTGAATTTCACCCCAGAACTAAATATATCCTTTTCCAGAACTATTAAATTTGGCCAGTCACTGCTGAGACACCAGATTTAGGGGATTGCTATTTTGGCAATTGAATTTCACCCCAGAACAAAATATATCCTTTGCCGTACACTATTAAACTTGGCTAGCCACTGCTGAAACCACTGATTTACGGTATTACCATTTTGGCAATAGAATTTCAACCCAGAAAAAAACATATCCTTTGCCTGACACTATTTAACTTGGCCAGCCACTGCTGGGACACCAGATTTACGGAATTGCTATTTTGGAAATTGAATTTAACCCTAGAAAATAATATATCCTTTGCCGGAAACTATTAAACTTGGCCAGCCACAGCTAAAACCACTTATTTATGGTATTGCTATTTTGGCAATTGAATTTCACACCATAAAAAAATATATCCTTTGCCTTACACTATTAAACTTGGCCGGCCACTGCTTGGACACCAGATTTAGGGGATTGCTATTTTGCCAATTGAATTTCACCCCAGAACAAAATATTACCTTTGCCAGACACTATTAAACTTGGCCGGCCACTGCTGGGACACCAGATTTAGGGGATTGCTATTTTGCCAATTGAATTTCACCCCAGAAAATTATCTATCCTTTGCCGGACACTAATAATCTTGGCCAGCCACTGCTGGAACACCAGATTTACGATATTTCTATTTTTGCGACTGAATTTGACCCCAGAAAATAATATATCCATTAACAGACACTATGAAAATTGTCCAGTCACAGCTGGAACACCAGATCTACGGAATTTCTATTTTTGCAACTGAATTTCACCCCAGAAAATAATTTATCCATTGACGGACACTATGAAACTTGCCCATTCACAGCTAGAACACAAGATTTACGGTATTTCTATTTTTGCAACTGAATTTCACCCCATAAAATTATCTATCCTTTGCCTAACACTATTAAACTTGGCCAGCCACTGCTGGGACACCAGATTTACGGCATTGCTATTTTGGCAATTGAATTTCACCCCAGAAAATAATGTATCCTTTGCCGGACACTATTAAACTTGGCCAGCCACAGCTGAAACCACTGATTTACGGAATTGCTATTTTGGAAATTGAATTTCACCCGAGAAAAAAATATATCCTTTGCAGGACACTATTAAACTTGGCCAGCCACAGCTGAAAACACTTATTTACGGTATTGCTATTTTTTAAATTGAATTCCACCCCAGAACAAAATATATCAAATGCAGGGCACAATTAAACTTGGCCAGCCACTGCTGGGACACCAGATTAAGGGGATTGCTATTTTGGCAATTGAATTTCACCCCAGATCCAAATATATCCTTTTCCAAACACTATCAAACTTGGCCAGCCACTGCTGGGACACCAGATTTAGGGAATTGCTATTTTGCCAATTGAATTTCACCCCAGAAAATTATCTATCCTTTGCTGGACACTATTAAACTTGGCCAGCCGCAGCTGAAACCACTAATTTATGGTATTCTTATTTTGGCAATTTAATTTCACCTCAGAAAAAAAAATATCCTTTGCCGGACACTATTAAACTTGTCCGGTCACACCTGAAACACAAGATTTACAGGATTTCTATTTTTGCAACTGAATTTCACCCAAGAAAATAATATATCCTTTGACGGACACTATGAAACTTGTCCAGTCAAAGCTTGAACACCAGATTCAGGGGATTTATATTTTGGCTATAAAATTTCACCCCAGAACAAAATCTATCCTGTGACCGTATTAAACTTGACCAGTCACAGCTGAAACCACAGATTTATGGTATTGCTATTTTGGCAATTGAATTTCACCCCAGAACAAACTATATCCTTTGCATTAAACTATGAAACTTGGCCAGCCACAACTGAAGCCACTGATTTATGGTATTGCTATTTTTGCAACTGAATTTCACCGCAGAAAATAATAAATCCTTTGCCGGACACTATTAAACTTGGTCAGCCACAGCTGAAACCACTGATTTACGGAATTGCTATTTTGGAAATTGAATTTCACCCGAGAAAAAAATATATCCTTTGCAGGACACTATTAAACTTGGCCAGCCACAGCTGAAAACACTTATTTACGGTATTGCTATTTTTTAAATTGAATTCCACCCCAGAACAAAATATATCAAATGCAGGGCACAATTAAACTTGGCCAGCCACTGCTGGGACACCAGATTAAGGGGATTGCTATTTTGGCAATTGAATTTCACCCCAGAACCAAATATATCCTTTTCCAGACACTATCAAACTTGGCCAGCCACTGCTGGGACACCAGATTTAGGGAATTGCTATTTTGCCAATTGAATTTCACCCCAGAAAATTATCTATCCTTTGCTGGACACTATTAAACTTGGCCAGCCGCAGCTGAAACCACTAATTTATGGTATTCTTATTTTGGCAATTTAATTTCACCTCAGAAAAAAAAATATCCTTTGCCGGACACTATTAAACTTGTCCGGTCACACCTGAAACACAAGATTTACAGGATTTCTATTTTTGCAACTGAATTTCACCCAAGAAAATAATATATCCTTTGACGGACACTATGAAACTTGTCCAGTCAAAGCTTGAACACCAGATTCAGGGGATTTATATTTTGGCAATAAAATTTCACCCCAGAACAAAATCTATCCTGTGACCGACAGTATTAAACTTGACCAGTCACAGCTGAAACCACAGATTTATGGTATTGCTATTTTGGCAATTGAATTTCACCCCAGAACAAACTATATCCTTTGCATTAAACTATGAAACTTGGCCAGCCACAACTGAAGCCACTGATTTATGGTATTGCTATTTTTGCAACTGAATTTCACCGCAGAAAATAATAAATCCTTTGCCGGACACTATTAAACTTGGTCAGCCACAGCTGAAACCACTGATTTACGGAATTGCTATTTTGGAAATTGAATTTCACCCGAGAAAAAAATATATCCTTTGCAGGACACTATTAAACTTGGCCAGCCACAGCTGAAAACACTTATTTACGGTATTGCTATTTTTTAAATTGAATTCCACCCCAGAACAAAATATATCAATTGCAGGGCACAATTAAACTTGGCCAGCCACTGCTGGGACACCAGATTAAGGGATTGCTATTTTGGCAATTGAATTTCACCCCAGAACCAAATATATCCTTTTCCAGACACTATTAAACTTGGCCAGCCACTGCTGGGACACCAGATTTAGGGAATTGCTATTTTGCCAATTGAATTTCACCCCAGAAAATTTTCTATCCTTTGCTGGACACTATTAAACTTGGCCAGCCGCAGCTGAAACCACTAATTTATGGTATTCTTATTTTGGCAATTTAATTTCACCTCAGAAAAAAAAATATCCTTTGCCGGACACTATTAAACTTGTCCGGTCACACCTGAAACACAAGATTTACAGGATTTCTATTTTTGCAACTGAATTTCACCCAAGAAAATAATATATCCTTTGACGGACACTATGAAACTTGTCCAGTCAAAGCTTGAACACCAGATTCAGGGGATTTATATTTTGGCAATAAAATTTCACCCCAGAACAAAATCTATCCTGTGACCGACAGTATTAAACTTGACCAGTCACAGCTGAAACCACAGATTTATGGTATTGCTATTTTGGCAATTGAATTTCACCCCAGAACAAACTATATCCTTTGCATTAAACTATGAAACTTGGCCAGCCACAACTGAAGCCACTGATTTATGGTATTGCTATTTTTGCAACTGAATTTCACCGCAGAAAATAATAAATCCTTTGCCGGACACTATTAAACTTGTTCAGCCACAGCTGAAACCACTGATTTACGGTATAGCTATTTTGGCAATTGAATTTCACCCCAGAAAAATTATCTATCCTTTGCCGGACACTATTAAACTTGTTCAGCCACAGCTGAAAACACTTATTTACGGTATTGCTATTTTTTTTAACCATATCAGCCCCCCTAGCTTAAACACCCTTAATGACCAGGCCACTTTTTACAATTCACTACTTTCACCGTTTATTGCTCCGTCATGCAACTTACCACCCAAATGAATTTTACCTTCTTTTCTTCTCACTTATAGAGCTTTCATTTGGTGGTATTTCATTGTTGCTGACATTTTAACTTTTTTTGCTATTAATAAAAATTTAACGACATTTTTGCAAAAAAATGACATTTTTCACTTTTTTTTTTAAAACTACATTTCTATATAAATTTTTCTCTAAATGTATTGTTCTACATGTCTTTGATAAAAAAAAATCCAATAAGTGTATATTTATTGGTTTGGGTAAACGTTATAGCGTTTACAAACTATGGTGCACGCGCGCGCGTTCACAGGAAGTCTCGCGTCTCGCGAGATGATGCGCCGACGCGTCCGTTCAGAAGAACAGGACCGCCCGCAGGTCCTTAAGCAGTTAATTGAATTTCACCCTAGAACAAAATATATCAATTGCAGGGCACTATTAAACTTGGCCAGCCACTACTGGGACACCAGATTAAGGGGATTGCTATTTTGGCAATTGAATTTCACCCCAGAACCAAATATATCCTTTTCCAGACACTATTAAACTTGGCCAGCCACTGCTGGGACACCAGATTTAGGGAATTGCTATTTTGCCAATTGAATTTAACCCCAGAAAATTATCTATCCTTTGCTGGACACTATTAAACTTGGCCAGCCTCTGCTGGAACACCAAAATTACGGTATTTCTATTTTTGCAACCTAATTTCATCCCAAAAAATAATATATCCATTGACGGACACTATGAAACTTGTAAAGTCACAGTTGGAACACCAGATTTACGGTATTTCTATTTTTGCATCTGAATTTCACCCCAGAAAATAATATATCCATTAACGGACACTATGAAACTTGGCCAGTCACAGCTGAAACCACTAATTTATGGTATTGTTATTTTGGCAATTTAATTTCACCTCAGAAAAAAAAAATATCCTTTGCCGGACACTATTAAACTTGTCCGGTCACAGCTGGAACACCAGATTTACAGGATTTCTATTTTTGCAACTGAATTTCACCCCAGAAAATAATATATCCGTTAACGTACACTATGAAACTTGGCCAGCCACAGCTGAAACCACTAATTTATGGAATTGTTATTTTGGCAATTAAATTTCACCTCAGAAAATAAAATATCCTTTGCCGGACACTATTAAACTTGTCCGGTCACAGCTGAAACACAAGATTTATGGTATTTCTATTTTTGCAACTGAATTTAACCCCAGAAAGTAATATATCGTTTGAGGGACACAATAAAACTTGTCCAGTCACAGCTGGAACACCAGATTTACAGGATTTCTATTTTTGCAACTGAATTTCACCCCAGAAAATAATATATCCTTTGACGGACACTATGAAACTTGTCCAGTCACAGCTTGAACACCAGATTCAGGGGATTGATATTTTGGCAATAGAATTTCACCCCAGAACAAAATTTATCCTGTGACAGACACTATTAAACTTGACCAGCCACAGCTGAAACCACAGATTTATGGTATTGCTATTTTGGCAATTGAATTTCACCCCAGAACAAACTATATCCTTTGCAGGAAACTATGAAACTTGACCAGTCATAACTGAAACCACTGATTTATGGTATTGCTATTTTTGCAACTGAATTTCACCGCAGAAAATAATAAATCCTTTGCCGGACACTATTAAACTTGGTCAGCCACAGCTGAAACCACTGATTTACGGTATAGCTATTTTGGCAATTGAATTTAACCCCAGAAAATGATCTATCCTTTGTCCGACACTATTAAACTTGGCCAGCCACAGCTGAAACCAGTGATTTATGATATTGCTATTTTGGCAATTAAATAGCACCCCAGAAAAAAATAATATCCTTTGACGGACACTATTAAACTTGGCCAGCCACAGTTGAAACCACTGATTTACGGTATTGCTATTTTGCCAATTGAATTTCACCCCTGAACAAAATATATCCTTTGCCGGACACTATTAAACTTGGCTAGCAACAGCTTAAACCACTGATTTATGGTATTGCTATTTTGCCAATTGACTTTCACCTCAGAAAAAAATATATCCTTTGCCGGACAATATTAAACTTCGCCAGCCACAGCTGAAACCACTGATTTACGGTATTGCTATTTTGTCAATTGAATTTCACCCCAGAACAAAATGTATCTTTTGCCGGACACTATTAAACTTTGCCAGGCATTGATGGGACACCAGATTTAGGGGATTGCTATTTTGGCAATTGAATTTCACCCAGAAAATTATCGTTCCTTTGCCGGACACTAATAAACTTGGCCAGCCACTGCTGGGACACTAGATTTAGGGGATTGCTAATTTGGCAATTGAGATTAACCACAGAATAAATCTATCATTTGCCAGACAGCAGACAGTATTGCACTTGGCTAGCCACAGCTGGAAAAAGATTTATGGGATTTCTATTTTGGCAATTGAATTTAACCCCTCAATAAAATATAGAAATTTCTATCCTGAGTTTCTACGGGTGACAATAAGCACAGCCAAGCCCCAGATGTAGGATATAGAAAAAAAAAATAAAACTATTATTGATGGATTGATGGACTTGGTGGCAGCTTGTGCTTGTGCACCACAAGACACAAAATGGCCGCCGATCATCCCAGAAAAAAGTAACAGAAAAACGCTCTGTGCAGTCTAAAAACCAGTGAGCAATTAACTAGCAGAAGTTGAAAGATTCACAGCTGTAGTTCGATCACTCCATTAGATGTTTTTGCTAAGTTTTTTCATGCCTAATCTCGCCCTCACAGCAGCTGCATCCTATCCTTACACTAATCAGAGCAGAGTTACGTGTGGCGCTACCTGATTCCAGCTTAAATAGATGCTGGGTCATATGCTGCACTTGGCCAATCACAGCCATGCCATTAGTAGGCATGGCTGTGATGGCTTTTTAGATCAAGAAGTAAAACACTAGCTGATTGGCTGCTGTGCAGCCCTTCAGAAAGCGGGAAGAAATTGCCGAACAACGGACCCGAACCCGAACTTTTTTGAAAATGTTCCGGTCCGGGTCCCGAACACCCCAAAATTCATTACGAACCCGAACTATACAGTTCGGGTTCGCTCAACTCTATCGAGCACCCAAGTGCTCGGGCCGAACACGTCGGGATGCTCGGGTGCTCTACAGAGCACCCAAGTATAATGGAAGTCAATGGAAGAACCCGAACATTAAATCAGGCACCCCCTGCTCTGAAGAGGGGATTGAACCTGGTTCATAGGAACAGATTAGAACTTGATGGAAACACCACCGAAATGGTTCAGGAAAAGCATGGGGAGGATATCTGGATGCATCTTGGCCTCCCAGGTCGCTGCTGGGAACGATGTTGTCCGAGTAGTGCTTTTACAGACTGACAATAATACTCACAAAATCAAAGATAAAATTGATTTTAGAGGAAAAATTGTTAGGAAACATTCTTTCCTGTATATTTACTTGTATAAAGTGCGAGTGCTGACAAAAATTACAAGCAAAAGGCACTTCAATACAACATGTATATCACATAAAAGATAGCCTCATTCACATTGTGGTACAATTGTTCATGTAGTGAGACTCCTACACTCTTAAAGCCTATGCACTAAGTGAAAGGGCTGCCATTAATTACATGGAACCGACACTCCAATACACCCTTTGTTACACATAAAGGAGGGCATCATACACACCCTTGAAAAATTATGATTGATGGCCTGCTGGGGACCCTCAAAAATATTTGGAGAAAGGGCCTGCTGATCTGACCATCGAAAACATTAGGGACGAGGGCCTGCTGCTGAGCTGACCTTCTAAAACAATATATGCGAGAGCCTGCAGGTGAGCTGACCCTGTAAAAGATTGTAGGTGAGGGCCTGCTGGTAAGTTGACCCGCTCAAAGGTTGTAGTTGAGGGCCTGCAAGTGAGCTGAGCCTGTATATGCGGTGGCCTGCAGGTGAGCTGACCCTATATAAGAATGTAGGTGAGGGCCTGCTGGGGAGCTGACCCTCTAAAAAATTATATGCGAGGGCCTGAAGGTGAGATGACCCTGTAAAAAATTGTAGGTGAGGGACTGCAGGCCTTGGCTACTGAGACTGGACTTTGTGGTAGACAGGGTGGTGCTTAACCGACTGGAAGCATTATCTGCTGCAATCCAACTGACCACCTGGTCGCACTGGTCTGACTTCAAGAGTTGTGTCCTGCGCCTCCCTGCAAACTGGGACATGAAGCTAGGTATAGTGGATGATCGTTTTTCTTGTGCTCCAGCAGCACGCACAGTTTCAACGTGCCCAGGGTCACGACCTCTTTGTGCACCATCAGCATCACGGCCACTTCCCTGTCCCTTACTGCTCGCCTTCTTCATATTAAATGTTATATGCTTGAAAG
The DNA here is from genome assembly GCA_033119425.1 of Bufotes viridis. Classification (NCBI taxonomy): domain Eukaryota; kingdom Metazoa; phylum Chordata; class Amphibia; order Anura; family Bufonidae; genus Bufotes; species Bufotes viridis. The sequence goes on from CM065590.1 coordinate 394,928,706, forward strand.
TATGTCAAATGTACAGTAGCGTACAGTAGCATACAGTAGTGTAGGATTTGGAAGTGTATGCACAAAAAAATGTACAACGGTATTTGGAATGTGGAAACGTCACACAGGAGATATCCCGCAGATAATGTCAATGCTGTCACCAGCGGCTAATAAAAATTTACAGGGAATGTCACAGGTATTTGGGATGAGAAAACTTTATACATGAGAGGTACCACCTGTAATGTCATATCCGCAGCGTCTATGGAAAAGTACACTGTATGTCACAGATAAATTTTTTAAGTGCACACATTACACTGCAGATGTGACACTGGTAATGTTACTGTCAGAAGCGGTCACCGTCTATTGAAAAAGTACATTGTATGTTACAAATACATTTTTTCAGCACACATGTTACACTGCAGATATGGCGCTGGTAATGTCACTGCCTGCAGCAGACACCGTCTACAGAAAAAGTAAACTAAATGTCACAGATATTTTTTGGATGTGCACAGTTTACCCAGGAGATGTGACGTAACTAATGTCACTGTCCGCAGCGGACACCGTCTACCGAAAATGTACACTGGTTGTCACAGATATTTTTGGGATGCGCACACTTTACACCTGAGATGGTGCGCAACTAATTTCACTGTCTGCAGCAGTCACCGTCTGTGGAAAAAGTACACTGGATGTCACAGATATTTTTTGGATGCGCACACTTAACACTAGTGATGTAGCACAGCTAATGTCGCTGTCTGCAGCGGCCTAAATATTGCACGCTATTTAGCGCAGGATTCGCTAAAAATAGATATTGCTGCCAGACACAATAGTCCTTAAAAGGACTTTTGGGTCTGTAAAGTTTTAGCTATTTATCGCAGGTTGCGCTAAAAATATACATTGCTGCTGCCATACACAATAGTCTTTAAAAGGACTTTTGGGTCTCTGAAAAGTTTTTCTAATAAAAATATTCCTATATAACTCCCTACACTGTCTGTCCCTTCCTCAGCACTGCTCTCCCTGACTAAGACTGAGCCGAACACGCTTCATCGGGTGCTATATAGCACCCGATGACGTGTTCCGGCCAGCCAATCACTGTAATGCCAGTAACCAACATGGCCACTGCATTACAGTGAGTGCAGTACTTACCGGCACGTTTATTGGCTGCATAGCAGCCAAGAAACGTGCAGGGAGGAGACTCGAACATTGCGATCGAGCACATGCATTATTCGGTCGAATACCGCCATGAGCCGATCATAGCGATGCTCGAGCCAAACTCGTGTTCGGCCGAGCATGCTCGCTCAACACTAGTGAAGATGCCTACACGTACTGACTGATGGGTCTACCCCATTCAACTTTTGAGTCTCCAAATTGGGCATATAGGCCGCACTCAGCCATTGTTAGACTCCAGCGCACTTCTCTTTGCATTCTCTTTTCTAGTTCCCAATGTTTTGGGGTCTTCCCAAATTTATAAAAAATAAATAAATAAATAAAGGAAAAAAATATATAAAAACAAAACCAGTGTTGGCAACTGCCTCTTCCTTCACCGCCGCTTCCACCTACAGCGCCACGTCCACCGCCTCCTCAATCTCCTACTCCACTTTGATCTCCGCCTCCTAGTTCAAGATTAATATTTTTAAATGTTTTATATTCTATGTTATTTTACGTCATTTCCCTATCCACATTTGTTTGCAGGGCAATTTTCCTGCTCCTACCCCCATTTTTCTTCCTTTTGCAGCCTTCTAACCCTCACTATGACTATTTTACAGCCATTTTAGTACACCAAAGTTCGGGTTTCCATTGACTTCAATGGGTTTGAGTTCGGGTCAAGTTCGGTTTCTGAACCCGAACTTTGACCCGGAGTTCAGCCGAACCCTGCGAACGGTAACATCCATGGGTCCGCTCAACCCTAATTAACACACTTTCTGTACTCAATAGGAATTAGGCCATCAATCATACATATTATCCCCTACCAAAAGTCTTTCTAATGTTAATACACAAAACACAGTGGGGCACATTTATAAAAATTGATGCAGTTGTTTGGGGCAATGGCACAAGTATGTTCATTATGGTTATAATTAATCAATCAATACAATGCAACATTGTGCTGGAAACTTTTACTTATTTTAGTAGCCAATGTATAGCGGTATTCACCCTCTAACCCCTGTACAGGGATATAGACTTCGCTGTGGGGGAGCCACCAGACCACTATCTCCTGACATAGTCCTTGTTGACCAACAAGGATTAGAGACACCAGTAGGCAGCACCAAGGAGTCAAGGCAATAAATGAATTTTGAATACTGGCCAAGGTCAGGGCAGACAGAGTACTAGCATAACCAGAAGACAGGTCTGAGGTCAAGGTAGGCGGCCAAGATGCAATACAAGGAACAGGAAAAGGTTAGGGTAGACGGTGTGGAGTCAGGGTCAGTTTTCAGACAGGAGTTTGGTAAATGGGTAGTCAGAAAAGATATGACACCTTCGCTGGTATATTAGACACAATAAACTTAAAGCTCAGGCACCCTATCACTTCGGAAGGTTCCTTATATACATACTCTGGGGTGGCCAGACACAGTTTGGGGAAGGAGTTAGACATGCACACTGGCCCTTGAAGAGGCCATGAGAACATGCACATGCCTTATAGGACACCAGGAGATCCCAACAAGAGACAGGGCATACTGCTGTATCCTTCAGAAGACACTACATGTACCGAAGACTAAAAGCACTGCCGGCTAGGAGAAGAGTGGGACCAGACCAGGAGAGGGCCACTTAGGTGAGTAGCATGGCATCTGTGCCTGCAGGGAACAGCAGGGAAGTGGTGGGCATGGGTCACCAGCGCAACAGGTACAATATAAAAGGTACAATACAAAAGCCATTCTGCCACAAACTTTTGCCCAATACATTTAGCACAATTTTTTAACACATGTATAACATAAATGCATGTAAATTTGCCACAAATACCGCTCTTTGGAAAACCCAGTGCATAACTGCTTGAACTGTGCATAGATTGGCCAATATTTTTAAAAATCTCCTTAGTTCAGAAATACAGTAATATGTGCTTGGCAAATCAGGACTAGTTTAGATATGCAACAAAATCCATTAGTGAAAGATGTAAACTCTATGTAGTCAATTTACAATTAACTGATTATACAGTAAAAGGAATGGTAAGGTTAGGAATTGTTCCTGTCCAAAGTGTACAAAATGTCAATGAAGCATTTGATGTAAAAAAAAAAAGCCTAATAAATGTATTCCAAGATGGGAGGCAAATCTGGGCAATATCTCATCAGCATGATGAAGATTATGAAGACATGTCCATTATCATATACTCTTGGGTATGTTATATATAACTCCAAAAAAATATTGGGGAGGAAGGGGGTGGAGACAAAAGTCCAGGTAGGAAATGGAGCTGACATGTTGTAATTAGTTTGGCATTGTCCCAAGGTTTGTAGATTTTGGAAGGACTGATTATGGCTGCTTTCACACAAGCATATTTGCATGCCATATATGACCCCAATTTTATGTACCAGAATCCACTGCTATTGTTAATGAATAGTGCTGTTCGTATAGGCATATAATTTCTGTCAGTATTTGAAATCAGCATCAAGTCCTACTTTTGTGTGTATTTGTTTCCAAATATGCACATTATATGGGAGTGCATAAAAATGCAGGAAGGAAGAAATACATATGTAAATCTGGAGGTATTAGGGTAGTTTAACACTAGCGCTGCTCCCTGCCAGAACAGCCTGCCAGATATGTAAGCGCTAGTGTGAAACTAGCCTTACTGATTTAATACTTGTGAAAGTCTGTATGGTATATCATCTGGAATCTGTGTGTATTCTAGAGGCAGGATATGAATGGATTTCCCACTCACATGGATTTCTCATGTGAAAATGAGAAAAAATAGGCAGTTATTTGAGATTTAAGTATATATTATTCTATATTTCCTGTGTGTCTTTCCACCACTGGACAAAGGGGATTGGAGTGGTTGAATAAGTATATAGTTATGCATTTGACTGCAAAATGTAATTATGATTTCTTTTTTTTTAAATGTCATATTTGCTTTAAAAGGTTATATCATTGTCTGGTGCTTTATAAGTTTGACAAATACAATGGTGCTTAAAAGTTTGTGAACCTACAATTTTATTTTATATATCTGCATATATTTGACCTAAAACTACTGTACATCAGATTTTCACATAAATCCTAAAAGCAGATAAAGATAACAAAATCAATGGATTCAAAAATATAAAACTTGGTTATTTATTGAAGAAAATGATTCAATATCCCTTGTCTTTGAGGGACAAAAGTATATGAACTAGAGATGAGCGAATTGATTCTTCAGAATCAAAATCAGAATTGTCAGAATTTCTTAAGATTCGATTCAGACAACTTTTTCAGAAAGATGAGAGAGAGACAGAAAGAGCGAGAGAGAAAGAGAGAGACTGACTCTTCCATGCAATCAAAGCACTTTTAATTTGGGCATAATCAGTTTGGACCAAAAACAAATTTTCAGAAATGTACTCATCTCTAATGAAAACCTTCATTTTCAGTATTTAGTGTGACCCCCTTGTGCAGCAGGACAGTGAGAAAGAGAACATGAGAAAGTCTTTAAGTGCCTTAGAGGTTACCTTGGGTTCCTTTGTGATCTTCTGGTCTATTACACACCTTGTATGATCTTTGTTGGATGACCATGCCTAGGGAGGATTAATAATGGTCTTGAATTTCCTCCATTTTTAAAACTGAATTTTTCAGTCTGTCTGATGGTGGATTGGTGGAGCGAGTCCAACCACTTTAGAGATGGTTTTGCAACCTTTTTTTACCCTGATGAGCATAAACAACTCTTCTTCTGAGTTCCTCAGAAATCTCTTTTGTTCGTGTCATGATATATGTCAATAAACAAGTGTTATAAGAATTAGACTTTGATGGATGTTCTTTAAAAAGAAATAAGTCACCCACTCATGCCTAATTGTCATTTCATTGACTGAAAGCACCTGACTCTAATTTCACCTTCAAATTCTCTGCTAATTATTAAGGTTCACATAGTTTTTCCACTCATAGACATATGATATTGGATCAATGTCCATAATAAATAAATTACCAAAATCTAATATTTTTATCTGCTTTGATTTGGTTTGATTTGATTTACCTTACATCCCATACAACAGCACAATATATTGGCTTATAAGACAGGTGGAGCTTTTAATTGACATTTTAATTGATCCCTTTTTTTCTTTTCTCTGGTAGGACAGGTGGACTTGCAGACTGTACAACATATTCCCTTTCTTTTTCTGGACTCTAGATCACAAGGATAACTCAGGATTATCTACCTGCTATAATTTTAACTATTATTGTTTTTCCTTTTGCAAGTGTTTTGATTCATTAGCTCCTAAAAGATAAGTAGCTTTAGGGTTTAGTTCCTGTTAAACAGCCTCATAGCAGCGAGGGTATATTACTATGACTGAACGTGTTTTACCCATTACTGTGGCTGCTAGCTTGTGGACATTTTTGCAGTATGCAGATATATTCTTATACAGTTATGTTTGCTAAAATTTTCACATTTTCTAGCCTCTTATGAGTTATAAGACTTCATTGCTATATATGATTTTCAGCTTTGAGATCCACAATGAGATATTGTCTCTGTTATCACCCTACAAGTTCTGATATCATAAGAGTGGTAGTAATCAATTTGTACTGTACCATCTCTTGGCTAGTTTGAAACTACAAATATAACCGTTTTTTCTTTCTTTATATTCATTAGGTGAATATTTACTATGCAGTCATTATTTCTTCCCAGATATCTTGCATGGTTGGATCCTTGCATAATATTTCTGAGAGATGATTAGGCATGGACTGCACAGCTGCCTTGGAATGCTAAGGTGTTGGGTCAGATCCCACATGGACACAAAAAAAGTGTTTATATATAGTGAAAATTTGTAGGAACTACTACAGTTGATTTAACTTTTTTTCTGCTTTGGACTCTGTGCAAAAAAGTCATCTAATGAAGAAGCATCATCTGGATTCCAGGGAATGTGAGATTCTACTTCCAGATGGCTCAGATTACATCCAGATTGCCATGGCTGTTTCCATAACTTCTCTCAATGAATCCCTCTCTACTAGAGATATGGTCATTATGGGCAAGGACATCATCCATTGTTCTATAATTCTTTACAGAGGAATCACAAGTTCCAGAGCAAACAAGTTACTCTGCAGCTAGCAGCATTTTTGGAAGTCTAAGATCCTACTAATTCAGAAAGCTTCAGTTGATGGGCATTGAGAAGCTACCTAAACTCATTCAGGGAATCTGGTCTGAGGACCAGGAGACCGCCAGGGGATGACTCAGACTCCACCTCTAGGGGGCCTAGGGCTTTTAAAGTGGATGTCTCCCTATCAACTGTGTTGTCACTGGATTATAAGGCACCTCATAAAGTTCTTGTTTTTAATAAACAGTTTAAGCAGATATTCTCTTTGTAGCAGGAACAGGAGCTACCATGGTTGTTGCTCCCAAAATGGATGACTATCGGATAAGAGAGCTGAGTGTGCCATGACAAAAAGGCACCAGGCCTCTGTTGCCCAGGCGTTAATCAGCCTGGTCCAATATGACATTATTAGTACACTGCACAAGTTCCTTTAGAGACATAAGCCATGGGAGACCACTTACTCAGAACCATGCTACAAGTGAGCAAGTGAAAAGTAGCTTGACATCTTATGGCAGTATTACACCTCCACTTTTGTTCCTAACTTAGTGGGCAATATTGTGGATAGTGGAATAAATTTTCCTCCTTCAAAAAAACTAAGAATGCTATAGCAGCTGGACAATAGGAAATATTTTCCACTACTAACAAGGATTGTCGATGTGAGAGCCCTCATTTAATGCTCTATGCTCACTATACAACAACTCTTCAGAGGAAGAGATTGGTCAAAAGCTTAATCTCTTTAATGCAGATAAATAAAGATCTGCTTGTTCAGGCAATGTAGTCTAAGTCTGCGGACCAGGAGCACCAGGAAATCACCCAGTGAGAGAATAACGACACCACTTCTATTGGTCCAATGGCCTTCTAAGTAGATGATGTTCCTTCGGCTCTAATGCCATCTTAAATCAAGGCAAAGACTTGGAGACAGTTCAAATAATAAACAGAGATGCCATTGTTGGGTGGCCAAGAGCATTTAAGGTGGGTGAGGCACTCTTAACACTGATATCAACTTAATCCAGTAATATGACTTGCAGACAGAGTCTAGAGGGTGAATACATGCCATGTTTAAATAACCAAAGGTTTTTAATCTTAGCTGTCACTGAATCCAGTCACAGGACTTGGTGTAAAGCCTGGAGGATGCAGATACACCATTTTTAGATGACTGAGGCTCTTCAAAGGGAATGATACACTCAGTTCTTATGTCTAAAACAATTGTCACAATCTCTGCAGCTTGAACAATATGAAGGTACTCAGAGATCTCCTGATGTCTCCAAGTCTTTCTGCGACCCTGATCCAGACCCTAAGACATTTTCAGAGGATCCTCTACCAACAATATCTATTTCAGGGTGAATTCAATATTTCTAACAAGGTGTAAAAACACAAGAATACCATTGAATCCTTCATTAGTGATTTTAGTCCTGGAGTTTTTTGCCAAATGTTTGACAATGATCTATGTCCATCTATCTTGAAGGTCCAAGCTGCCAATCTACCTTCCTTTTTTGGCATAAAATATGCTCAAGAATAAGATCATCTGGTAAAAAAAGATTTTAGAAGTCAATCTCTAAACTCAGGCCAGAGTAGTCCAACCTATCTCCTAACTTTCTCAGAACAGTGATCTGGCAAGCTTATAGTGTATGACTATTTATATAGGGAGCATAGTTTTATGCTGTTGGATGCAATGTCAATGCCATGGAAAATCAGTTGTGTGGCTATTTTTCCTCTGCTACTGAAGTAGAATTACATCTTTCATAGCCATAATTTCATTTGACACAATAGTGTGCGGGTTATCATACTCATGTCAACCTTCGTAGGTGGTTCATACTACTGTCTTCAGAGGGATTGTCCCGAGCCTGGAAAAAAAAAAAAAATAATTAAATCAGGCTGAAGAGCCTGTTTATAGCAGTTTTTCAGTTTTTCTTTTTTCAAAGAACAAAGGGTTTTCTAGGTGGTGTATTCCTCTCAATAGATAGAAGAGTTGAGACTGCTGATAGCCCTTACACATTCAAAACCAGTTTATTGAATTATCTGCTTCCTCTTAGTGTTGGTTCATATACTCTAATGACTTATTCTCCAGACTAAACCTGTTTCTCTGTAGGATCACACTGTTTATAAATAAATACATAAAAATATATATATATATACAATTGTGACCCTCCCTTTGAGACCTTGAAGGACTTCTTTAGCTAGACATCTACAATGTGGTCAAATAGTAGATAATTTTCAGATACTTAATAATTTCGATCCTTAAACTGATTCTGGAATCAGTTAGACTTAGGTCTCTACCTTTTTTTTCAGCACAAATGGATACTTTCTTGTTAATACTAGTCAGCTGATTTACTTTTGGCTCTCCAGGGTGATAACTCTTTAAGTAATAATACTTCTCAGTGACATTTTCTTGTTATACTGCATTGCCTCTCCATCAGGTGTGCAGTGTGTTATGCATGAGTAAAATTGTAAGGTGGTTTTTGGCCTAATTCTATCTTTAAGCAGAATAAGTCGTTGTAAAGATTTTTAAAATAGACTTCCTTTGGCAGTGAGTTTTCAGAATTCTGCAAGAGATTTATCCCTAGTATTTTCTACTTGTTATAACCCCTATGCTGTAAGGGACGTAAGGGAAGCATTAGATTTAGAATGTTGATCTGTTTTCTCTTAGTCCCATCAGCAGCACAAGAGTCCCTCCCTATGATAACAGTCAGTCTGCTAATAAAGATTTAAATACACAAGGGACTGGAGTTTAGGCCACCTTACATATAGTGTTCCATCTGTCCTATCAGCCCGCAGATACTGATGGGACTAAGGGAAAACAGATTTACATTCTAATTTTAATGCTTATCTTTATCTATGTTTAAGACTTGTATGAAAATCTAATTTAGAAAATGTAAAATTTAGAAAATTTTGAAGGTTTCACAAATGTACTGTATAAGCACCACTGCATTGATGACAAATTAGACCACAGCGCCAAACAGGACTGTTGTTGTGGGTTGTTGGACATGAGAAAATATTTTAAAAAAATGGAAAATATTATTAATTCCCAATGTCAGTCTGGCTCACCAGAGTACCAGAGAATTATCCAAAGAGACTTTAACACAGCAGTGAGTCTGAGTTCTGGGTAACCCCAAAATCTACAATGATGATCTAATGCACTGCAGCTTCTAATAGTTGTATAGTACTAAAAATCACTTGATTTAAGTTCACACTTAAATTCACAGTTAAAATAATACATTTTTTCAGCTTATTTTCATTTTTAGGTAAGACAGAGAACTGGAGTAAACAAATTAAAAGAATAAATCAAACATATACAATTGTGGACTTAAACATTTATTTTGTTTAAGAAAACCCTGATATTTATAGTGCTGAAATCTCTTTTATTGACTCTCTGTTGTGCTGTACTGTAGCTTTTGCTACATGCATTCAAACAAAAAACCCATCCAAACTCATCCCATTTCTACAATATGTTAATAAACCCTTTCTCTAGATAATCTGTCAATTCCATATTTTATAAGAGACCGGGAAAGGGAACTTTAAACTAAATTCTCAACCTCACAGATCACATCTCTTTTATGTAGCCCCAGGTGTATCTCACGTTACGTTAAGATACAAGAGAATTCTTATAAAATTCTCTCTAGATGGTATCTAACCCAAGAAAAACGTCAAATGTACAAAACAGTACATGCAAGTTGTTGGACATGCAAAAAAGCATTTTTGGTGGGAATGTAAAAATATATGGTCTTTTTGGTACCAAACCCGAAATAGCTTTACGCTCTCTCTTTGGCCCAAGCGTAACAAACAATCTTAGTTTTCCCCTAAATTACATGTTTTCATCTGCTCAAATGTTGATTCCAATACAAAGGGAAATATTAAGATCTCTCTTCTGGCTAAATAAAATCGACCAATTTGCAAGGTTTGGGAAGATTTCCCACTAGGAATCACATACACACCAAGCTGGATTTTTCTGCGGCTGTCGCATTGCAGTCGCAGCATGTCACATGTCGCAGTGTAACACCATATACTATAATTATAAAAATGTTCACGTGACATTGGTGCAACATCAATGTCGTGTGACACATGTAGCAGTGTAGTTGTGCCCTATGTGTCGTGCGACATTGTCACACGAAACATGTCATCATGTAGCCCAAGCCTAAAGCTGACCTACAGCAGTGAAGAAAAATGGCTGGGTTGTTATGGAAACCTGGAGTAAAACTGTGTGTATGTGGAGACTAAGGGCATGCAAGCTTCTATTGGCTTATAAGTGACATGTGACCATGTGTATGGCAGTTGGGATATGAAGAGAAAGTCTTGCAGGCCTGTATTGGCTAATGCAGGTAATTTTTGGGAAATATCTCAGGAATGGTACATCATAGAGAGCTGATACCTGGTCTAAAACCATCCCAGACACCTGATGTACATGTGTTCCAAATTTGGTGAAGATCAGTCCAGTCGTTTGGTTGCGCATAAAGAACAGACAGATGCTGGCACAGACAGAAACTTATTGTGTACTGTCATGTTACCTCCACAGTATTCTTTCCCAGATAGTAGGGGATATGTGTACCAAGGTTAGTAGAAATTGATCGATGAGTGTAGAAAAAACAGTTGGAGCATACAAACTCCATGCAGCTGCTCTGTAGGGGCGTATGACCCCCCATGAGATTTCTTTCAAGGTACCAAGGGATGTGTATGCCAAGTATCATTGAAATCGATGCTTGCGTTTTTGAGTGATCACGGAATATATATACATACATACACTCACACATATTTACGTCCTTCTTTATATATATATATATATATATATATATAGATAGATAGGCTTCCCTTTGCAAATCTCTTTTTATCATGTGATATTTCATCACAAGATTTTCAGTATATAAGCTGAGACATATGCCGTGTTTACCCCTGTAGTGCTCAGGATCATTCACAGAGTTCCCTGTCCTTTATTTCCTACACTTGCAAAGTCATGCAGAGAAACACTGCTGTATATGGTAGATATTAAACTCACAGCGACTTTCCCTAACCTGTTTCTTTTCTTCATAATGCCAATATTTTTTCAGAGAGTAACTAGTTTATGGTTTAATCCCATCTTTGTAACTATCAATACCCTGAAAACCCATGAGGTAGAATACAATCTAAAAAGATGCGTAAATGAATACATTTGTAAGTTGCCTCCATCAATGCCAATGCCACCATGTCCTTAGGTACCCAGTACCAAAAGACTGACCCCTTTGTCACTTATCCTTTTGTTTCACAGAGCAAGCATAAGATGTGGATGTTCAAGTAGTTTGGAAAGCAAAATCTTGAGGCAAATGAAGCAGAACCCTTAGTTATATGTATTTTAACGGACCCAAGGTACTGTGTCTGATAGGGTCATCAACAAGTCACTTGGCTTGACTTGCCAAGGTATTTAGATACATTATTAAGACACCAGTTGAATATTTGCCCAGGGAAAGGAAAACACCACTAGAATACGTGCAGAAGTGACTTTCCTAAAGACAATATGTAGAGTTTGTTCCAATCAATTTCTTTCAGCTGGTAAATCTGGTCTGTCCTTATTCATAATTCAGTGAGCATGAGACTGGCAGGGTTTTTTATTTTCTACTAGCCACCAGTCCTATAAGAATTGCCTCTTTGTTTTAATGCTTCACAGTTTGGGCACAATTGTTCAAACTGGGTTTTAACTGGAATGTCCTTTCCACCATTTATTTTCATTCCAAGCATCCATGATTGATTGATTGATCACAAGATGTCTGTGGAGGATCAGTGTTAAGGGACAGGCCACTGTGGGGAACTCTGTTATGGGGGCAGGGGGATGTGAAGGTCACAGATAACGGGGTGGGACACTGTGGAGGTCACAGTTAAGGGAGTGGGCTGCTGTGGATGTCACTGTTATGGGTAACACTATGGATGTCTTTTAACCTCACACACAAACATTAAAAGAAATAGTGGAAATATACCTGTGCAAAGCCGGGCCATCCTGCTAGTAAAGGAATAGAGATTTCATATTAAAAATTTAGTGCAAGTTTTTCTTAGCTAAAGTGAACCACTAATAAATTTGAAAATATTTTTATGTCAAAGGTATCCAAAGCATTTAAAAAGAATCAATGACTAAGAGGTGGCTGTTTGCTTAAAAGATATGTTAGTATATTTAATACACTGGCAAAGTAGAACACTACAGACAAAGCTGATTAGATCCCCGCACTACTGTATGCATAACACAATGTTTTAGTTTTGCATGGACTATTCATTCGTTTCACAAAGAATTACATTGCATGAAAAAAAGCCGACTTTTTGTATTGAGGTTAAAGCCAGTTATGCAGCATAGAGCATTGTGAAAGAGGAATGCATTGTTTGTGGGCATAGAAGATGATGGAAGATGGAATTATTAATAAAAGAAAATGTTCTCATGTGGACAAGCTGTAATTTAACATGCTAGTCACTAAGCCTATGGAGTTGAAGTGCCTGGAACTGGAGCATGATAAAAGAGTGGGAGATGCTATAGATAGTATTTTAAATAAGTATTTCTTTATGTCTAAACACAAGATTAAGACATACAATATCAAACATTATAATTATGGAAAAATACAGAACATCAATGCAAATAGACCTCTTTACAAAAGCATGGAACTTTCTCAAAAGTTTCTGAATACCACACAATATCTCTCTTGGAAACCTCATTTTCAAATAGTTTATGAGGGAGCTAATGTTGAAAATTTAAAGGCTTTGGACACCTTTTAGTTTTTTTCTCACTGAAATCATGTATTTTTGGGTAAAAAGAAACTTTTTTTTTCAAATTGCTTTTAGTTTAACAATTGTTACTGTTTGGTTTTAGCAGCTTTAGCAGCTTCTATATATCACAGCACATTGCAAGCTACAGAATGCCATTCACATTGACGCCCCTTGATAAAGCTGAGCAAAACGTGCATTGGGGTGGGCTCCTTCTCTGAGCAGACGTCTGGATCCTTTGTTTGGTGTTTTCCAGGTACATGGATTATATTCAATAGCCTTGGCTGCCTCTGTCACTTAATATAGTTGTGCGCACTTTATATAGATATGTATTATTATCAAGTATGTGTATTAAGACTATTTTGTGACAGTTAGGGTTTGTAAGTGTACTTGCACCTTACATAGATACAGTATGATAAAGGATACCAGGATATCACGGTTGGCGGGGGAGTCTCATGTCATGTCTTTCACCTGTTTTGCCGCCTGTCTGTAACAATGTATGCTTGATTTTAAAGAAATTCTATTTACAGTATCAATAAAGATTTAAAAATTTTCATGCGTGTCCCCTTGTTTTGGGTACTTCGGATGTGTGAGAATGCCAAAAGTAGTGCAAAGGAAAACTGGCTTAGTTGCCCATAGTGACCAATCAGATTCCTCCTTCAATTTTTCAATGAAGCTGTGAAAAATGAAAGGTGGAATCTGATTGGTTGCTATGGGCAACTATGCCAGTTCTACTTTACAACAGTTTGATAAATTATATATATATATATATATATATATATATATATCAGCATGCTTAAACACTTTATTCACTCCTGTGGTCGCAATGTTTTCAGCTCATTCACAGAGCCTTCTTTCAAGCTATGAGCTAAAATGTTGTAACTGGTGTTGAGTGAACTTGTGTTTCAAGTTCAGCGTACAAGGTTCAGGTTATGTAAGAATTCCGTTATGGATTCCGCTACCATGGACCATAAGGGACCATTCACACGTCCGCAACTGTCTTGCGGTCCGCAAATTGCAGGCCATGGGAAGCTATCTAGCACCTCACACCCTTGCAAATCAGCCAAGCAGTCTGAGCCCCAAGTCATGCAGCAGACTCTCATGCTTTATGATGACTCTCCTAGCAGGGTTTCCCCGGCCCATCCACCTGGCCCTGCTCCAGAAGTGGAAGAGATTTAGTGCACCGATGCCCAACCACTTATGTTTGAGGATGAGGACAAGGGAAGACCACCGCAGCATGTCTCTAATGGCCGATTGAAAGACTTATTGAACATTAAAACTGCCAAGATAATGTAATCTCTGCACTTTAAATACCATTCTCATGGAGACAAAGGTTCCAAAGTCCTATCAAACATGTTGCGATCTCATAGAAATAAAACCTTTGTTCATGCTATAAAATCTAAAGGGGGCAATAGACTCATTACAACCTCATCCATCGCACAGGAATTTTGCAAGTTCTAAACCTCTCTGTATAACTTAGAGGATGATCTCCCCACTCCTGATGCAGCTCACCAACACCTTGACTCCTACATAGACTCCTTTCTCAAACCCATTAAAGTTCTCACCCTAACGGACGGTAACAAGGCTCAACTGTTGCAGCTATTGACATCTGAGTAAGTCAAAAAGGTCTTATATACAATTCCCTCTGGTAGGAGCCCTGGACCTGACGGTTTCCCTATATCTTACTACAAGAAACTATTTTGTTAGGGTTTGAAATTCCCTGTTACAGGGATCTGCTCTTTCCCCTCAGGTTCAGGCAGATTTAATCATCATTCTCCATAAGGAAGGGAAAGAACCAGAGTTGTGTGGTATCTATAGCCCCTTTACCTTTCTTAACACTGATCTATGGTGGACTAATGCTGCCTGGGCTTGTGGGTGACGAGCAGGTGGGCTTTGTCCCAGGTCAAGAAGGTAGACACAACATTAGTAGAGTCCTAAACGCTGTGTATTTTGCTGAACAAAAAAACATCCCCTGGTCCATCTTGGGACTGACGCCAAGAAGGTGTTTGATAGAGTGAGTTGGTGATATATGCGCAAAACTTTAGAGTCCTTTGGTTTTCCTGATCAATTTATCTTGCCCATATTTTCCCTTTATTCCTCTCCATCGCTCCAAATACTGGTTAATGGGACCATGTTAAATTTCTCTGTAATTATAAATGGGAATTGCTGGGGAGGGACAAGGAGCATTTGTTATGGTCTAAGACACCCCTGCCTAACAGACAGGTGCTGATAAGCAAACTCGCTAGAAGCACTATTACTATATGCTTCAGATATGAGGCTCTGAACATGACGGGAGGGTGTTTTTCACCCTTAGCTTCCCTCAATATCTTGCCGCAACTACTCTTTGGACGGTCTGTAGGCAATCTCGAACAGGTTAGGGACATAATGGATACTGGAGTATTTAAAGATAGACATTATGCTGTGTCCCATTTACAATAATAATGTGTAACCGTCATATCTTTACAAATATTATATTATATTACAGATGTTGGTGGCAGGGCTCTAGGTCAACACTCATACCCCAGTTCCTACCTTTATCCCACCCCATACCTTCCCCTTTTCCTACTCCCAGTCATACATCCTTCATAGCTGGCTAATAAAGGATTTCAATTACTCGATTATACCTAACCATTGCCTTATAGCACCTTTCAGTTTTTATTTTGTACTGCCTCTTCGCTTCCTGATGAGTAGGGCGGAGCAGCACAAGACTATTATGTTTTTCTTGCATTTACAATGTAGAGTTATATTCTTTATACGACTGTATTGGTGTTTCATGTATCACTGATGTCTACTTGCTAGATTTTTCTGTTTGACAAATGGAAAGCATATCTGGTTAGGAAGGTAGGTAAATGGCCCAGTCTTCCACTGGTTAATTGACATAAGCTGTAATTATGTAAAATATATGAAAATCAACATTTTCAAGAAGACAGCTTGCTTTGCAAATAATCTTGCAGAAATATGCATGTACAGTATATCTATTCACAAAATCACATACAGCTAAGTTGAAAATATACTTTTAAATATGTCATCTAGCATTCAAATCAACACAAAATCCAGATTTGTCTGCTGGATATTACTATGATTATAGATTTGACTTTGATAAAGATGACTGCCCAATAGATGCCAACAAGAAAATAGCAAAATACATGCATAACTACTTGTATGGTATAGGTATATAACTATTTTTATACATAATAATTTTGAAAAAATAAATCTAAAATATAGATTAATGTTATAAATAGATTTTTTTCATCTGCACTATATTGCATCTATTCAAATACAAGTTTACTGAAATAAAGCATAATATTTTTTAAAGCTGGAAAACAATTGCATGTCTAACACAGTAATAATTACCCCGTGTGCCCTATATACAGTGCAGTAGAAAAGTTTTATGCAGGTGTGCAAAAAATGCTTTCAATACTAGATGTGCTAATAGTCCAAAAATAGTTTAAAAAATCTAGAGTCCTTGGAGACCTCAGAGTGTCACACAAATTTTCAGGCCAGTTGACTTGGGTGCAATCAATTTGGACCCATAAGGGGTATGTTATTTATTAATATTATTATTTTTTTTCTATTGTGCATTTATTGCTTTCTTGAGCTTCAGTGGTTTATTGTGTTGATATGTAGTTGTCCATGGTGCTGAAGCAGTTTTGAAAGGAGAAAGGAGAGCAAGCCCAGGGTGAGATCCTGAACATATTCCTAAAGGGGTTATTTCAACATGACAGTCACTTCTCTAAAACAGACATCTAAACAGTCATCTAATACTAGGTGTGTTTTATAGAAACCCCAATGATCTATTGTAATACCAGTAGATGTTGGATCCAAAAATATGCTTCCCATACAACAGATATGCTGTAGTAAGTCCACACGTAGAAGTAAAAACCAACATGGCACTCATCTGAGAGTTTTTTTTTACAGCATTTACATCCTTTATTGTATCCAGCGGGTATACAGAGACATGGACATCTTAGTCGACGAACGTTTCATGCTCATGTGCACTTGATCTGGTCTCATCCACACATGTGTGCCGCCCCTTATGAACTCTTAAACAAACTTGTAAGTCACAATACGTTTGTAAAAAAGCACATAACACCAGATCTTCAAATAAGGGTTAAAAATGTGTGACTCAAAAGGAATTATCCCCTTTCCTTCCTTTTCGTTAATCACTCCCAATATTTACATATTTAAAGAAATGCACCTAAATAATTTCTATAATTTAAACCCAAAATTCCAAGAACCCCTGTCTGTATGAAAATCTCTGCCTCTTTCTGTAACAACACATTTTCTGTATTGCCACCATTTTCTAAATTTGCACTTGTTTAAGACCACAGAATCACATTTAATTTACATTTTTCCCATGTCGCGTATGCATATGCTCAATTAATCTAGGTGCACCCACCTTTGTTTTCAGGGAGTGTACATGCTTCCCAAATCCAACCTGCATCGCCCTAATAGGCTTGCCTATGTAGTATTGGCCACATGTACATACCAACACATACACAACATAGGCCGATTTGCAAGTTATACAGTCCTTCAGAAAAAAAACTCACAATTCCCCAACCATATATAAGCAGCTCTGTATAAGTTGTTGCAAAACTAACATTGTTGGTGATTACCTCTTGGCAACAGCTCACATATTCAATTCCTATCTCTTTGATATTCGTGCACAATATAACTCTATCCTCTTTGGAAACTTGATCACTCATACTAAATACCAATGGGTCTATCTCTACATTTTTTTCCCTATTATTATACAGACAAGGGCCCCTAAACTTTTGTAATATAAAGGAAAGGGAATTATTCCCTTTGAGTCACAAATTTTTAACCCTTACTTGATGTCCTGGTGTTATGTGTTTTATACAAATGTGTTGTGATTTGCAACTTTGATTAAGAGCTTATAAGGGGCATGCCACATATGTGTGGGTGAGGCCAGACAAAGTGCACACAAGCACAAAACGGCTATCGCCTAAGACGTCCATGACTCTGTATACCCGCTGGATACAATAAAGCATGTAAATGTATAAAAAAAAACTTAGATGAGTGCCATGTTGAATTTTTGTTCTATATGTGGACTTTGTATTACTATACACAGAGCACCACTAATGAGTGTGAAAAGACAGAGGATCCAAGCAATAGCTGATAGAAACTGCGATAGTACAGCTAAAGGAGTGCCAGTCCCCTATCCTTGATTCATTGTTCAGATATGCTGTATTATATGCCACCTTATGGCTTGTAATACAAAGTTGAAGAAATGGGGCCTATGACTTCCATATCCCTGTAAATTAGCTGTACTGGAGATCTACTAGTTTCTATCATTTCATAGTAGCTAACTATCCATTTACTGTATCATGGTAAAAAGTAGAGGACACATAGAAGGAAATGATATGGCAGGATCTGGCACACAGACTTGGTTTGTTTGCATTGAATCTGTAGACACAAAATAATTTCAAAATATTCCAAAAGTTGCTTCATTAATTTTATTTTGATTTTACAGGAGGAATACAAAGTTTGCAATGACACTGTGTGTCAAAAATGATATTGTTGTGGCTTCCTTCAGTTAAATCATTGGAGGATTTGATTGTTACTCTGCCTAACATGAAAAAGGGCTTCCGTTGTCACAAAATCATCATGCTATAATGAGTTTAATCGACACATAAATATTCAGTTTGCATATAGCTACATTTCCCACGTGCATACAGTATATAAAGGAGTATGTACAATTCTATCCAAGATTAACTCTGCCCAGTCTGAATGTTTTGCATGCGTTCGTATCTGGAGTGATTTCCTTTGAAGTATATGTGTCAGCTGTGCCTTGAAGATCCTTAGCTGTGATCCTCTTTCTGTTTGTTAAGACTAACCCTTTTCTGCCAGGGCTTTCATTATTTATTTTGCTCTTGGCATCTCAGAGGGAGTCTATAAGGTTTCAATGCTACTCTAGTAACATTGTTTCAACAAGGGGATTATAACAATTATTGTAAATAAAATGATATATAGATATATATTTCATTTAATTAACATTTTAAACTTTTATGTTAGGTTTAGGATATACATTACTTGGGTTACCAAAGTTGGAGCATATTTAATAATCCTAAAAATGGCATGGCTGTGTACTGTGGACCTGCCACAAATGCAAAAGTGACTTAGGTTGGATGATAACTGGTGCAGGGATAGACACTTTTGTCTAACTTTATACTACCTATTGGTTGGCTTAGTTTAGGACAGAATTTTACACGAGAATTATGGAGCAATTTTCGTGCAAAATGCTGCATATTAGGCTACCTCCGATTTAAAGTGAAGACATGCCTATTTTCTAATAAGTCACACCCCTTTATTGAGCTAGGCATATATCATTTTGCAAAACCCAAGAATTTTAAAGATGGTATCAGATCAGTGGCCTTATTTTGCATGTGGATCCAAATTGGCAAAAGACAGGGACAACACAAGTAGGCGGAATCAGCAAACCGTTAGGCATGGCCACATTGCTGTTAGGTGAGGCCAATGCAAGCATTTAATTATAGGAAGAGCCTTTTCAATGGGCAAGTTTAATGCAAAAATAAGGAAGGCTTTCCATTGATAAAAAAAAAAAAAGATGTAGAAAATTTGTATATGTGGCAAATCTGAAGCAAAATAAACTATATAAACTGCAGATTTTCCACTGCTGATTTTCTGTGACCTGCCAAGTGAAGCATGTATACTTCATCTTTCCCCCTGGTAGTTCAAGATGCTAGCAAGTTGGCAGTGGCAACCTGTGTCATACAGGCAGAAAGTGCGATGATATCAGATATGAGAACAAACAGCAGAAGAATAATTATAGGTCTAAGAGAGGTCAGGTCAGTGTACACTGTGTACTTGTCCAGTCCACCACAACACATACAACTTGTATATATTGTAACAATGTGTGTGGAAACGTGCTGGAATGGGTGTATATCTCTACGAGAGTCCTCAACTGGGTAAGATAAAAAAATCCAGAAAGTGGTATTTTTTTTCAGCAAACCATTGTTTGCTTACGCTGTTTTGTTCAGACTTTGTGGTGGGCTGGATTTTTTGGACTAGTAGGTACAGTAGGTTTAGCAGTGGAACTTACCAGTCCACACCCTGATTCCAGGACTGCTCATCTTCCCCTTGCCTGAGCGGATCCCAGTTGTGGCTACTTTGATCATTATGGAATACATAAAGGACTCAGAGATTCAAACAGAGTCAGAGTATGGGGACTATTTAAACAAGTGGATGTGAAAAACCTATTCCTTCTGACATACTGAAATGAAGGCCATATTTTCTTGTGCTTTGTGGTGATAAATCAATTTTCCCAGAAATAGTGTTAAAAACAAAAAAAAATGTGTACTCACCTCATTCATTTGCTCGCAAAAGAGGCAGTCGCGGCCCTCTTGGATATCGTGCAAAATCTTTAGTAGTGATGTATGTCATCACCATGCCAGCCAGTGTGATGATGTCATCACGTCACTGCATGAGATTTCATGTCATGTCTTCAATCAAGATGGCTGTGATGGCCTCTAAGCGATCAAATGGATAAGGTGAGTATTTTTTTAAATTCAGATTAACCCCTGAAAGGCCTAAATGATAGACTCAGATGCGATGAAGACATCATCTCAGGGGTTTAATGTTGGGGGGACGTGACCATTGCTGTTCTCCATTGTTGCGCCTGCTACATGCAAAGAAATGTGAATTATGAAAAAGTAATTGGTTATGATTATGAATAGAGTAATTGGTTCGGGTTCATACCGAATTTTGGGGTGTTCGGGACACGGACCCAATCCCGAACATTTTCAAAAAAGTTTGCTTTCGGGTCTGTTGTTTGGTGATTTCTTCCCACTTTCTGAAGGGCTGCACAGCAGCCAATGAGCAAGCATTTTACTTCTTGCCCTAAGAAGCCATCACAGCCATGCCTACTAATGGCATGGCTGTAATTGGCTGAGTGCAGCATGTGACCCAGCCTCTTTATAAGCTGGAGTCACGTACTTCCGCATGTCACTCTGCTGATTTGAGCTTATGGAGAGGATGCTGGTTCTGCGATCAGGGACAGATCAGGGCAGAAATCAGAAGAACCTGTGCTACTTTAATCCACAAGATAAGGCAAATAGAGAGGGAGGGAGCTTCAGCAATCCAACATTCCATTACCCAGCCACTGAAAGGGAAATCTTTTTTTGCAATCCATCTGTTACTACGGTGGTGCTGCAGTGTACTGCATGTGTGCCAGCTAGCCAGGGACATCAGCCTAATCCTATTTTGTAGCTCAGTGAAGGATGCTCAAGTCCCCTATATTGCCTTTTGTATGTTTAAAGGGTGACATAGTCCATTTGTCTAGTCTGGGATCTGTGCTGCCACAGAGCACTTTTGTATATTATGCACTATTTGAATTTTGGTGACCAAATCCGTGTTCTGGGTCAACAAATCTGGTGTCCATACATAGTATAAATATTGACTGTTAATGTACAGCAGTTAAAAACTGCATTTTGGGGTTTTATTGAAAAAAGCCATGTTTTAGGCTGTAAAAACAGTTGTGCATGCGTTGTTGAAATAATTATTTCCAATTTATAACAGTCAAATACTGCATATGTGAATTTTGGTGACCAAATCCGTGTTTTGGGTCCCCAAATCGGGTGTCCATATATAGTATAAATATCTACTTGTAATGTACAGCAGTTAAAAACTGCATTTTGGGGTTTTATTGAAAAAGCCGTTTTTTAGGCCGAAAAAACAGTTGTGCATCCGGCGTATAAATAATAAATTTCAATTTACAGCAGTGAAATACTAATTTTCTGTATTTTATTACAAAAATACTTGTTCTTGTTCCACAAACCACTTGTGCATACAGCATACCCCAACATTTTTTTGCATTTACGCATAGAAATTGAGAATCAGTGTACTTTGGGCCCACAAAACATTATTCTGGGTCCATAGAGCATTTTTATGACACGGGCACTGCCTTAGCGAACGTAATTGTCGACTAGTAGCAGGTAAATTGATGATGGAGAGAGACCAATCTTTCAGCTTGGTGGGAGAACGCAAATAATGAGGAGAACATCAAATATGGGACGTGGGCATGGTCGTGGTGGTGTTGGTGGAGCTACTGTTGCTGGGAGAGAACATGGCCGTTCAATGCCAACTACCGCTCCAAGTAAAACCCCTTCCTCTGGTTCTAGTAGGCGACAGAACCTGCAGCGTTATTTGTTAGGCCCAAATGTACAGGCGATAGTAGATTGGGTGGCTGACAGTGCCTCAATTTCCTTCACAGTATCTAACACCCAGTCCTCTGCAGAAAACTCAGAGTTGGCACCTGCAGCCCCTGCCCATCAGTCGTCCACCTCACCCTCTGGCAAATCAGTCAAGCAGTCAGAGCCTTAATTCATGCAGAAAAGTCTCATGCTTTTTGATGACTCTATTGGCCCATCCACCTAGCCCTGCCCCAGAAGAGGAAGACGTTGAATGCACTGATGCTCAACCACTTTTGTTGCAGGATGAGGACATGGGAATACCACCGCAAAACGTCTCTGATGATGACGAAACACAGGTGCCAACTACTGTAGCTTTCTGCAATGTGCAGACCGACGAGGAGGGCAGGGGTCATGAATGGGTGGAAGATGATGTGGAGGATTATGAAGTCCTAGACCCAGACTGGACTGAAGGTCGTGCTAGTGAGGTGTGCAGTTCTGAGGAAAAGGCGGTGGTCGCACATAGGCAACAGCACAGTAAAAGAGGGAGCAGGGTGCAAAAGCGCAGCGGCCGTTCCAGAGACAGTACGCCTGCTACTGTCCACCACACCCAGGCACCGAGCACACCAAGGTCTGCTCCAAGGAGTTCATTGGCGTGGCAGTTCTTCACACAATGTCCTGACGACAAGACACGAGCGGTTTGCATGTTTTGCCATCAGTGCCTGAAGCGTGGCATAAACGTTCCTAACCTAAGCACAACCTGCATGACAAGGCATCTACATGCAAAGCATGAACTGCTGTAAACACCATAAAAATAAGGAACTCTCTCATGCTCCTCCTGCTCCCTCTTCTGCTGCTGGCTCAGCCTCTCCCTCCACCTCTGGCGTCACCGTGCCACCTGGCGACCAGCAAACAGAGGATGTTCCACCAACACCACCACATACGACACCATCACAAGTATCTCCACCATGTTACACGGCAGCATTCAGCTGTCCATCTCCCAAACATTGGAGAGAAGAAGGAAATACCCACTTACCCACCCTCGAGCCCTGGCCCTGAATGCCAGCATTTAAAAATTACTGGCCTTTGAAATGCTGTCATTCCATCTGGTGGAGACGGACTGTTTCAAACAGCTGATGGTGGTGGCTGTCTCCCGTACGTTGTTCCCAGCCGCCACTACTTTTCCTGGCGAGCAGTCCTTTCCCTGCACAACAAAATGGAGATTAAAATTAAGTGTGCGCTGCACAACGCCATCTGTGGCAAGGTCCACATAACCATAGATACATGGACCAGTAAGCACGGCCAAGGTCGCTATATCTCCCGAACTGCACACTGGGTAAACGTAGTGGCGGCTGGGCCCGATGCGGATAGCTGTTTGGCACATGTCCTTCCACCACCGAGGATCGCAGGGCATTATTCGTTGCCTCCTGTTGCTTCCTCCTCCTAGTCCGCATCATACTCTTCCTCCGCATGGTCCTCTTCTACCACCCCCACATCCAGTCATCGAAAGAACCTCACCCCCAACTTCAGCACAGCCCGGGGTAAACGTCAGCAGGCGATTTTATGTGTTTGGGTGACAATCCCCACACCGCACAGGAGCTTTGGAGGGGCACAGAACAGCAGACTGATGAGTGGTTGCTGCCGGTTGAGCCTCAAGCCCGGCCTGCTGGTGTGCGATAATGGGCGAAATCTTGTTGCAGCTCTGGGACTAGACAGTTTGATGCACATCCTTTGCCTGTCGCATGTTCTGAATATGGTGGTGCAGAAGTTTCTTAAAAACTACCCAGACATGTCACAGCTGCTGCTAAAAGTGAGGTCTGTATGTGCACGCTTTCGGCGTTCTCACCCTGCTGCTGCTCGCTAGAGATGTCCTGAACTATACGCGAGCATCGCATGTTAGGCATTCGCCGTGGCATATGCGATGTTCGATTCGTCCCCTATAATTTATCATTGAGCAAACTTTGACTCTGTACCTCACACTCAGCATACACATTCCAGCCAATCAGCATACCCTCCCTCCCAGACCCTCCCACCTCCTATCAAAAAGCAAGAACAGCATCCATCTTAGATTCATTCTGAAGTTGCAGTGTTAGAGCAGGAGGAGTGTTGCTGCTGAATTAATAGGGAAAGCGTTAGCTAGGCCAGTGTTCTGTGTCCACTCCAGGCCTCAAAGACTCATCGGCCTCTTTCACAAGAACATGTCCGGAGTAGGCCCCATTCACACGTCCGTAGTGTGTTGCGGATCCGCAACACACCATGCTTGCACTCCCAATAGAGATGCCTATTCTTGTCCGCAGGCTGCAGACAAAAATAGGACATGCTCTATCTTTTGCGGAGCCGCGGCCGGATGTTTCGGGGCCGAAACCCGGAAGTTCGGGGACGTGGCTCCACAAATGCGAAAGCGGAGAGCACATAGTGTGCTCTCCGCATCATGTCCGGCCCCATTCACAATGAATGGGTCCACATCTATTCCACAGAATTGCGGAATGGATGCGGACAAAAATTTTGGATGTGTGAATGGGGCCTTAGGTCCGGATGCATTGTGGATGCGTTCAGTAAAATACTGCCTGTAAAATGATCCAGACAAGAAAGGCAGCGGGAGATTAGGAAGGTTAACAAGTGGCTCAAGAACTGGTGTAGGAAGGAGGGGTTCGGGTTCCTGGAGAACTGGGCTGACTTCTCTGTCGGCTACAGGCTCTATTATAGGGACGGGCTGCACCTCAATGGGGAAGGGGCAGCTGTGTTGGGGAGAAAGATGGCTAGAAGGTTGGAGGAGTGTTTAAACTAGGGACTGGGGGGAGGGTAATTACATTATAGGAGGGGAAGATAGTGCAGATAGAGACCAGCGGCGAGGTAGTGTGACTGGGGGAGGAATGGAAGAGGGGGACTAGAACAGTTCAGAATGAAAGGGGTAGGGTAAAAATATACATAAACCTCTCAAATGTATGTATACTAATGCCAGAAGCCTGACTAACAAGACTGGTGAACTGGAATTAGTTATGTGTGAGGAGGACTATGACATAGTGGGAATAACTGAGACATGGCTGGATGATAGCTATGACTGGGCAGTTAATATAAAAGGTTACAAACTGTTTAGAAAGGATCGTCAAAATCGGAGAGGGGTTGGGGTCTGCCTTTATGTGAAGTCCTGTCTAAAACCAACAATACGAGAAAATATAAGTGATGTACATGAACATGTGGAGTCACTGTGGGTAGAAATGAATGGAGGCAAAAACAATAATAAATTACTTATAGGAGTTTATTATAAACCACCTAATATACCAGAGTCCACAGAAAATCTATTACTAAACGAGATAGACAAGGTGGCAAATCATAATGAAGTCGTTATTATGGGTGGACTTCAACTACCCAGATATAGACTGGAAAACTGAAAGCTGTACATCCCATAAAGGAAGCCTTTCCCAACTGGTTCAGGACCCAACTAGAGGGACGGCCATACTGGACTTAGTATTAACCAATAGACCTGATAGAACAACAGATGTGCAGGTTGAGGGACACCTAGGAAATAGTGACCATAAAGTAATAACCTTCCAATTATCTTTCAAACGAGAGTTTCTAAAGGGAGGAACAAAAATACCAGACTTCAAAAAAGCTAAATTTAGCCAACTAAGCAAGGCCATAGGCCTAACTAACTGGGACAAAGTCTTTAAAAATAGAAATACAACCACAAAATGAGAGATTTTTAAAAGCATTGTAACATCTAATTGTGAGAGGTACATACCTTATTGGAATAAAAGGCTAAGAAACAATAAGAAACCAATGTGGATAAATAGAACCGTAAAGAAAGCAATAAATGACAAAAAGAAAGCAGATAAATCATTAAAACAGGAGGGGAGCCAGGAAGCACTGATAAACTATAAGGAAAAAAATAGAATATGTAAAAAACTAATAAAAATTGCCACACTAGAGACTTAGAGATTAATTGCCAAAGAGAGTAAAACTAACCCTAAAATGTTCTTTCATTATATAAATGGTAAAAAATATAAATCTGAAGGAGTCGGCCCTCTACCCAGCAATGATGGGGGTGTTGCAGAGAGCGATGAGGATAAAGCAAAACCATTAAATATTTTTTTCTCCACTATATTCACTGAGGAAAATAAACTGTCAGATGAAATGCAGAATGTAAAAGTAAATTCCCCATTAAAAGTTTCCTTTCTGACCCAGGAAGAAGTACAACAGCGACTTAAAAAGATTAAAATAGACAAATAGGACCAAATGGCATACACCCCCGTATCCTAAGGAAATTAAGTGATGTCATAGCCAGACCCTTATTTCTGATATTTACGGACTCTATACTGACAGGGAATGTTCCACAGGATTGGCGCATAGCAAATGTGGTGCCAGTATTCAAAAGGGGTCCAAAAACAGAGCCTGGAAATTATAGGCCGGTAAGTTTAACATTTGTTGTGGGTAAACTGTTTGAAGGTTTTCTAAGAGATGCTGTCTAGAAGTATCTCAATGAAAATAAGCAAATAACGCCATATCAGCATGGCTTTATGAGGGATCGGTCATGCCAAACGAATTTAATCAGTTTCTATGAAGATGTAAGTTCTAGACTTGACAGCGGCAAATCAATGGATGTCGTATATCTGGATTTCTCCAAAGCATTTGACACTGTACCTCATAAAAGGTTGGTATATAAAATAAGGATGCTCGGACTGGGAGAAAATGTCTTCTATGTGGGTAACTGGCTGAGTAATACAAAACAGAGGGTGGTTATTAACGGTACACACTCAGATTGGGTCACTGTCACTAGTGGGGTACCTCAGGGGTCAGTACTGGGACCTATTCTCTTCAATATATTTATTAATGATCTTGTAGAAGGCTTGCACAGTAAAATATCAATTTTTGGAGATGACACTAAACTGTGTAAAGTAATTAACACTAAAAAGGACAGTTTTCTGCTACAGAGGGATCTGGATAGATTGGAGGCTTGGGCAGAGAAATGGCAGATGAGGTTTAACACTGACAAATGTAAAGTTATGCATATGGGAAGGAATAATGCAAGTCACTCGTACATACTAAATGGTAAAACACTCGGTAACACTGATATGGAAAATGATCGAGGAATTTTAATAAACAGCAAACTAAGCTGTAAAAACCAGTGTCAGGCAGCTACTGCCAAGGCCAATAAGATAATGGGTTGCATCAAAAGGGGCATAGATACCCTTGATGAGAACATAGTCCTACCACTTTACAAATAACTAGTTAGACCACACATGGAGTACTGTGTACAGTTCTGGGCTTCTGTGAACAAGGCAGACATAGCAGAGCTGAATAGGGTTCAGAGGAGGGCAACTAAAGTAACTGGAATGGCACAACTACAGTACCTTGAAAGGTTATTAAAATTAGGGTTATTCACTTTAGAAAAAAGACGACTGAGGGAAGATCTAATATCTATGTATAAATATATCAGGGGTCAGTACAGAGATCTCTCCCATCATCTATTTATCCCCCACAAACATAGAAAATAATTCTTCACGGTATGAGCAGTGAGACTATGGAACTTTCTGCCTGAGGAGGTGTTGATGGTGAGTACAATAAAAGAATTCAAGAGGGGACTGGATGTATTTCTGGAGTGTAATAATTAGCGTTGAGCGAGAATATTCAAATAGCAAAGTTTTTTAGCGAATATCGGCACTTTGCTAATTCGCGAATATAGCGCTATATATATTCGCTATTTCAAATATTCGCTTTTTTTTTTTTGTATTGTTTTTTTTTTCTTTCCCACTTCCCAAAAATAGTTTTACATAATACATTTGTCATCTTCTTCTACCAAGCCAACCATAGTAAACCAGGTCTAAGTTGAAATCGCAATGCGATTAATTCAAGTTATATTAATCACATTGCCATTACAACTTAGCACTGCTATATTACTTATTAGGCTAGAATTAACGAATATGGAATATAGCAGTGCTAAGTTGAAATCGCAATGCGATTACTTCAAGTTATATTAATCGCATTGCAATTTCAACTTAGCACTGCTATATTCCATATTCGTTAACTTCGTTAATTCTAGCAAGCTGACCCATTAGAAACCCAGCTCTAAGTTGAAATCGCAATGTGATTAATATAACTTGAATTAATCGCATTGCGATTTAAACTTAGACCTGGTTTACTATGGTTGGCTTGGTAGAATTAGCGAATATGACGAATGTATTCTTCATATTCCTCAAAACGAAGATAACAAAGTATTCTCCATCTTCGTTTTTGCTCCATATTCGTCAGCTTCAATAATTCTAGCAATCAAATAGGAAGGTTGACTTTAGAGACAGCTGTGTTTGATCCGTTATGCGAATATATATCTTTGCTTTTTTTTTAAATAAGTAGAATAATTATAATACTTGATAATTATTATATTTATTCTATTTATAAAAAAAAATAATAATAATAATAATAATAATAATAATAATAATAATAATAATAATAATAATAATAATAATAATATAATCACATAGCGAATTATACACAGCTGTCTCTATAGTCAACTTTCCTATTTAATTGCTAGAATTAGCGAAGTTGACGAATAGGTAGCTAAAACGAAGATGGAGAATACTTCGTTATCTTCGTTTTGAGGAATATGACGAATACATTCGTCATCTTTGCTAATTCGAGATATTAAACCAATAGGAAAGTGGCCTTAAGTTACAATCGCAATACGCGATAATTTAAATCTCACATTAATTGCGATAACTAGAATAATGACGAATATTCGATTTCGACGAATATGAAACTAAATTTTTTTTGTCGAAATCGAATATGGCACCTTCCGCTCATCAATAGTAATAATATTACAGGTTATAGCTAATAGGGAGGGGTCGTTGATCCAGGGAGTTATTCTGATTGCCTAATTGAAGTCAGGAAGGAATTTTTTCCCCTTAAGTGGGGAAAATTGTCTTCTGCCTCACAGATTTTTTTTTTGCCTTCCCCTGGATCAACTTGTAGGAAACAGTTGAGTTGTTCAGTTTTTTCCGCGCGGGTGCAAAGCGTTTTGATGCTTTTTTCACGCGCGTGATAAAAAACTGAAGGTTTACAAACAACATCTCCCAGCAACCATCAGTAAAAAAACGCAACGCACCCGCACGTGCTTGCGGATGCAATGCGTTTTCACGCAGCCCCATTCACTTCTATGGGGCTAGGGCTGTTTGAAAAACGCTGAATATTGAGCATGCTGCGATTTTCACGCAACGCACAAGTGATGCGTGAAAAAAAAAACACTCATGTACACAGACCTATTGAAATGAATGGGTCAGGATTCAGTGCGGATGCTATGCGTTCACGTCACGCATTGAACCCGCGTGGAAAACTCGCTCGTATGAAAGGGGCCATCTGCTGTAAGGACAGCGTCCTGACAGCACCCCAAAAAGCCATTTTTAGGGCTGGTACATCAGTCTGCTTTTATATATTTTTTTATATATATATATATATTGCAGTTGCCTGCCCGTGTGTGAGAGGCCGCAGGATGTACTGTGTGCACAACACTCATATAGGTTGGCACAGTACCTTGCAGATAAAAAAGACATTTCATTTATGCCCTTTAATATAATTGAATTTGCCTGCCAGTGTGTATCAGGCCCACTGACTGTACTGTGCCCACTGCCCACCACTCATATAGGGTGGCACAGTACCTTGCAGAAAAAAAGGCATTTCATTTTTACCCTTTAATATAATTGCAGTTGCCTGCCAGTGAGTGTCAGGCTCACAGACTGTACTGTGCCCACTGCCAGTGCCCACCACTCATATTGGGTGGCACAGTACCTTGCAGATAAAAAAAGTCATTTAATTTTTACCCTTTAATATAATTGCAGTTGCCTGCCAGTGTGTGTCTGGCCCACAGACTGTACTGTGCCCACTGCCCACCACTCATATAGGGTGTCACAGTACATTGTGCGGCACACGCGCAGTGCCCCAAATTGGAAGTAAGAGGAGCGACCAATCATCTTTTTCCATCTCCCGGTTCCTAAAATCTATTCGCTACACGTCACCTCATAGGGGACGTAACAGGGATTAAACTGATAGAAATAGTACTACTTAACACACCAGTCATATAGGGTGGCACAGTACATTGCACAGTGAATGTGCAGTGCCCCAAATTGGAAGGAAGAGTACCAACCAACTATCTTTTTCCATCTCCCGGTTCCTAAAATCTATTCCATACACCGGCCCCTGATAGGGGACAAAACATAGATTAAACTGGTAAGAACAGATTTTTTTAATTTAAAAAAAGAGGACGGCCTCTGCGGAGCTGGGTATTTTTTGGCCACGTTACTGAACGCTCATGCACAATGACTGTAGGCTCATGCGTCCTTTTGCGGAAGTGACAAACCTGGTCAGTCAAACCCAAGGCAACATCATCGACCTCATCCAATATGCGTTTTTTCTGGAGTGTGCGCTGCAAAGAGTGCTGAATCATGCCGTAGTTGAGCATGAAGAGGAAGAGTTGTGGTCACCATCACCACCAGAAGCAGCCTTGTCGTCATCGATTGCTGGACCTGCGGCAACGCAGAGAGAGGAGTCTTAAGAAGAGGAGTCAGTGGAGGAAGGTGGCTTTGAGGAGGTGGAAGACCAACCACAGCAGGCGTCCCAGGGGGCTTGTTGTCAACTTTCGGGGACCCTTGGTGTTGTACGTGGCTGGGTGGAGGAAGATACCTTCAATGACGTCAGTGAGGACAAGGAACGGGACATGGCTAGCTTGATATCCAACCTTGTGCAAATGGGGAGTTTGCGGTTGCGCAAATGGACTGTTTGCGGTTGTTTGCGGTGCGTTAAACGGGGAGTTTGGTCTGTCAGAGTTTGGTCTGTCACTGTGAAGCGGGCGTAACCCTTACACTACCTGATCGATACAACATCATACCTGATCGTATACACACACTGGATGTTTTAAAGCACGTTATTCCAAACAATTTAGGAATGTTAGGTGATTTATGCCCTTTATGGATTAAAACCCGACTCTGCGTCAACTACGTAATTTTCCATGAGAGTTTTGCAATGGATCTCCCTCCGGCATGCCACAGTCCAGGTGTTAGTCCCCTTGAAACAACTTTTCCATCACTATTGTGTCCAGAAAGAGTGCCTGTAGGTTTTAAAATTTGCCTGTCTATTGAAGTCTATGGCGGTTCGCCCGGTTCGCCCGTCTGCAAACACTTGAGGAAATTCGCCGTTCGCGAACGGAAAATTTTATGTCACCTGTCTGTGCTGCAGCGTAACTTCAGCCTTCCTGCTCACCTCCTCATATGCAACATGCCCACCAGGTGGAACTCCACCTTTCATATGCTGGAGAGACTGTGCGAGCAACAGCGGGCGATAGTGGAGTTTAAGATGCAGTATGCATGGGTCAGTCGCTCTGCGGATCAGCACCATTTCATCACCAGTGACTGGGCCTACATGCGAGACCTGTGTGCCTTTTTGCGGTCTTTGGAGTACTCAACCAACATGGCCAGTGCTGATGACGCCGTTGCTAGCATTACAATGCTCCTTCTATGTCTCCTTGAAAAAAATATTACTGCGATGATGGAAGAGGATACGGCACAGGAGGAGGAGGAAGAGGGGGCATTTCACAGGGTTTCAGGCAGGTCATACAGAAGTGGCTCAGAGGGCGGGTTCCTGCACCAGCATAGGCCAGGTACACATGTGGACAGCCAGGGCACACTTCTGGAGGACAAGGAGGAGGAGGATGAGGTAGAGGAGGAGGAACCGGATTCACTGCAGGGTGGTAACCTACGCAGCTCAGGGCTATCACTGGAGCATGGTTGGGGGGATACGGAGGACACAGACGATACACTACCTACAGAGAACAGTTTATCATTTCCTCTGGGCAGCCAGGCAAACATGAGCGACTACATACTGCAGTGCATGTGTAACTTGTGCTGACTACTGGGTTGCCATCCTGCTGGATCCCCGGTAGAAGGACAACGCGCCCACCTTAATTCTCACACTGGAGCATGATAGAAAAATGCACGACTACCAGCGCACACTGGTAGACGCGATCCTGAGGGCATTCCCAACTGACATGGGGTCACAAGTGGAAGCACAAGGCGAGTCGGAGGAGGAGGAGGAAAAGGTCGCCAACGCAGCTGTGTGACGGCCAGCTCCTCAGACAGCAGGGTTAGCTTGGCCGAGATGTAGAAAAGTTTTGTCACAGTGCCACAGCAAACTGCACCACCAGCTAATAGGGAATGTGTTAGCAGGAGGCAGCATTTCAACAACATGGTGGAACAGTACCTGTGCACACGCCTCCATGTACTGACTGATGTTTCTGCCCCATTCAACTTCTGGGTCTCCAAATTGTCCACATGGCCAGAGCTTGCCCTTTATGCCTTGGAAGTGCTGGCCTTCCCTGCGGCCAGGGTATTGTTTGAATGTGTATTTAGCATGGTAGGGGTGTCATTACAGACAAACGCAGCCGCCTGTCCACAGCCAACGTGGACAAGATCACATTCATTAATATGAACCAGGCATGGATTCCACAGGATTTGTCCGTACCTTGTGCAGAACAGACATTTATAACTGCCTCGCCCTCAACCATACATTTTTGTACTCCAGGGCACTTCTTTATTGAATCCTCTTTTTTTAATTGTACCATTATTTTGGGGGAAACCCCAAGTTGAATGAACCTCTCCTCTGTCTGGGTGCCAGGGGCCTACATTTCAGCTAATTGCCTGCTGTGTTGGTGTGTGACATTAACCTCTTTTTGCTGACAAATGACCTCTCCTCTGTCTGGTTGTCAGGGCCTACATAAATGATAATGGTCTGTTCCTTTGCAGGTTGACCTGAGTCCTGTGTTGCTGTTATGGGACCTCTCTCTTCTGTCTGGGTGCCAGGGGCCTACATTAATGATAATCGCCTGCTGCATTGGCGGGTGACATGATGCCTGTTTTGCTGTTATGGGACCTCTATCCTCTGTCTGGGTGCCAGGGGCCTACATTAATGATAATCGCCTGCTGCATTGTTAGGTGACATGATGCCTCTTTTGCTGTTATGAGACCTCTCTCCTCTGTCTGGGTGCTAGGGCCTAAATTGCTGAAAGTTGCCTGTTCCATTGCTGTGTAATATGATGCCTGTTTTGCTGTTATGGGACCGCTCCCCTCTGTCTGGGTGCTAGGGCCTACATAAATGATAATGGCCTGTTCCATTGCAGGTTGACCTGAGGCCTGTGTTGCTGTTATGGGACCTCTCTCCTCTTTGCGGGAGCCATGAGCCTGAATGAGTGATTGTTGCCTGTGGCACTGCTGGGTGAAATCAATACTGTTTTGGTGTGATAAGAACTCTTCTATTTGTGGGTGCCAGGGGCCTGAGTCTGTGCATGAGGCCTGTGACACTGCAGGCAGGCATGAATCCTTTTTGGCTGTGATGACAACTTCTCCAACTCCCATGTATGTTTGTCTTGGGCCTGAATCTGTAAATGTGGCCTGTGGCACTGCTGCAGACATGAATCCTTTTTGGCTGTGATGAGAACTTCTCCAACTCCCATGTATGGTTGTCATGGGCCTGAAGCTGTGCATGAGGCCTGTGACACTGCAGGCAGGCATGAATCCTTTTTGGCTGTAATGACAACTTCTCCAACTCCCATGTATGTTTGTCTTGGGCCTGAATCTGTAAATGTGGCCTGTGGCACTGCTGGCAGACATGAATCCTTTTTGGCTGTGATGAGAACTTCTCCAACTCCCATGTATGGTTGTCATGGGCCTGAAGCTGTGCATGAGGCCTGTGACACTGCAGGCAGGCATGAATCCTTTTTGGCTGTAATGACAACTTCTCCAACTCCCATGTATGTTTGTCTTGGGCCTGAATCTGTGAATGTGGCCTGTGGCACTGCTGGCAGACATGAATCCTTTTTGGCTGTGATGAGAACTTCTCCAACTCCCATGTATGGTTGCCATGGGCCTGAAGCTGTGAATGAGGCCTGTGGCGCTGCAGGCAGACATGAATCCTTTATGGCTGTGAGGAGAACTTCAACTACCATAGAATTCCCACCTGACGCCACCCCAACCTCCTATCCACCTCCTCCTCCAAGTTGCCAATTAATATTGGTTAATATTTATTTATTTTATTTAATTTTAAGTCATTTCCCTATCCACATTTCCAGGGCTATTTTATAGCCATTTTAGTGCCCAAAAGTTCGGGTTCGAACCCGAACATCCAGGTGTCCGCTCAACTCTAGTTATGAACCGAATTTCTTTGTGAAATTCGGAAAAGCAGCTGAATCAAATTTTTTTTAACTTTGAATCTTTTATAACGCTCATCTCTAGAGAACATTACCAACACACAAACCAAAAAAAAATAAAAAAAATTCTTGGGACCCCAGAGATCGGGGAGCACCCTACTGGACACAAGTACTTAGTTAAAGAAATGACTTAAAAAAGCACGCATACTGGCTGTACAGATAATTCAGCTGCGCAGAAGCCTGAGGGGCTGTATAGCAGTAGCAGAAGTATCCCTACTGCACTGTTCAGCTGGCATTAGTAGACTGATGTGGGCAGATCTACTCAGTCTAACAGGCAGGAGCTTAGAAGAAAAGCAAAGATGGAGCTAAGCGATGCAACATGGGCCTCAGACTAAAAGGGATTATCAGATTTCTGAGACAGCCCCCCCCCCCCATGTGCCGGGCCCCTCACAGGTAATATACTTACCTGGCTCCCTGCTCCCGATGCTGCTCCTGATCCCCGCACTGCCACTGCTGCTTCTCCCTGCACACGGATGAAAACATCTGGTGTCAGGGGGAGCAGCCAATGGCAGGTGGGGACAGGGACAAGCCTCCCTAGAATCGCGGGTGCTTTCAGCCGTGTGCAGGGAGAAGCAGCAGCGGTGGTGCAGGGACTAGGAGCAGCTCGGGGAGCGGGGTAAGTATATTACCTGTGAGGGGCCCTACACATGTGAGGGATGTTTCAGAAATCGAATAACCCCTTTAACTTTGCTTGGGGTTCCAGAAGTGCAAAATCAGCTTGACTGTAAATGCAAAATAGATGGCCTGATTCCTGTAGCCTTCCATTTTAGTAATTGGCTATAAACAATGAAAAGGTTAATATTTTAGCTTGTGAAAAATAAGAGAAATAAGAAAAAATTACATGTAAGAACATACAATCAGAGGTCAGTTCTTGTTTTAAAGGTAATCTTTCTATGGCTAATGTGATAATCTATGGATAAACTCTACCTAATTGACCTGGAAAGCAGTTTGTGTAAGTGTTTTCCAATATCCTCTTGTTCTTCCTTTGGTGAGCACAGTGCTGAACTGATGACATATGGATGCTAGACCTCATTACCAGACAAGCAAGCTGACAAATACAAGATGGACACAGTCTTTTGCACCTCCTATGGGGCCAAGAGAAATGGAAAGGTGTCTCAAATGGTGCTTACTTAATCATGGCTAATGGCCTACAAGCATGTCCATTTAGTTACCTCTTTAACGAGAAACCAAATCTTTGAAAGTATAGACAGATCAAAGACCTAATGCTGCAGCGGATGCTTAATGAAAGACTTATTGTTATCATGAATCTATAGGGTAAAATAAATTGGAAATTAACTTAATGGATTATTCTGTTCCTTATGGCTCATTTACCATTTAAGCAAGGGGCAGCTGAATAAAATCTCTTGTTTTGTTTGGGTCTACAAGTGAATAATAGAGTGTATATATGTATATATTCTCACTTATTAAAAAAATCATGCATAAGTAAATCACTCATCTTCTTACCAATTACTATCATGCAATAGTAAGAAATTATTATATTAAACATATTGCATAACATTTTTTTCCCTTTTCTTTTCTCCCCTACCCCCCCCCCCCCTATTTTGTAACTTTACCGTATTCCAATGTGTTAGATACCGAAGTATAATGGTGTACATAAACATACAGTGAATCCTTGTGCAGCAACAACTAAATCCCTTGACATCCCATAAACAATCACACTCAGCTCCGCCAGGCGGTATGTTTATGATAGTTATAATATTGCATGTGAACATTGATCCAATGATTTATTCTGCCACATTTTTTGCCAATAAAATGCAATCCCATAAGTTATCCATTGTTGAAATTACTTAATATACGTGATAGCATTTTAAGGGATGTAATGTAAGTCCTCATTTTTAGTGATGAGCAGCAGGGGCAATATTCGAATTTGTGATATTTTGCGAATATTTGGGCGAATATTTGCCATAAATTCACAAATTTGCCATTATTATCTTGATTCTGAAAATCGACAATAGAATATTCACGTATTGCGCGGTCAATACAGGTGTGGGTCACTTTTGCTACGAGCTGATCGAAATTTCCTGAGACTGGAGAAAATGGTTGGTACGGCAGAACATTACAATAGCTTTATATGCAGATACAGTGCTTCAATATATTCGCAATAACTCAAATCGGCACTAATGATGTGAATATTGTGGCGCAATACGTGCAAATTCACATTTTAGCAGGTCCTACTACATATTAGTGTTTGGTGCACTAAGCATTCTTGTGAACCTGTGACATCACAGCACTATGTATGTCTGTATGTACATACATAGCATACAGACATACATACATG
Organism: Bufotes viridis; assembly: GCA_033119425.1. Classification (NCBI taxonomy): domain Eukaryota; kingdom Metazoa; phylum Chordata; class Amphibia; order Anura; family Bufonidae; genus Bufotes; species Bufotes viridis. The sequence continues at coordinate 394,965,294 of CM065590.1, forward strand.
CATACATACATGCATGCATACAGCACTATGTATGTAACATGTATGTATGGACAGCAGAACCTATCACACTACCTAATACCCTGCACTGGACCCTATCAGCTACACTATATAACAATCTAACCTACAATGACTATCTCCACTGACTATCTGTATTAGGCTACATGCACACGACTGTTGCCTGCCTCCGCGTCTGCTCCTCCTTGAAATTTTGCGTCCGTCAAAAAAAACGGGTGGACCGTTTTTTTGACGGATCCGATTTTTATGGCAGATCCATTGTAAAAATGCCTATCCTTGTCCGCAAACGTGAAAAAAATAGGACATGGACTATTTTTTTGACGGAATGAAAACACGGATCACGGATGCGGAACAAAAACGGTTGACCATCCGCATTTTTTGACGGACTAATTGAAATGAATGGGGAAGCATCCTATCCGTGAAAAAAAACGGAACGGACGCGGAAACAAACAACGGTCGTGTGCATGGGGCCCTATGTATATAAGCTAAATAACTAACTAACTAACTAACTATCTAATGTAATGACCCAGGAAAACAGAAAGCACAGCAATAACACTGCTGACTCTCTCAGAACTGTAATAAACTGCAGAAAATGGCTGCTGGGGAGGTTCTTATATACTAAAGGGGTAGGCAACTTTCCTATTGGTTGCTAGGGATGTTGCTAACCTCAGACAAAGACATTGCAGCCTTCTCATTGGCCCAAAAGCAAGAAGCAGGGAGGGATCATGGGTTCAGATGAAAAAAAAATCTATCAAAATATATCACTATATTCTAAATATTTTCAAATTCTCGAAGTCACAATATTCACAATAAAAATTCACAATTCGAATATTCGTGCCCAATACTACTTATTTTGTTCATGTCACTTTAAGAGACTTGTTGCTGATATGTTGAAACGTGAAAGCCTTTGAGTGTAAAGGGCTACCAAACCACTGTGCGCAGCAGGACCAGCAGACATTGCTAGGGTTGTAGGAGGAGGTTCAGAGATCAGCATTGGCTCAGGCAGAGCTTGATGCTAAAATTATAGTAACTACTATTATGATGCATCACAATACTAGTGAGGAAGATCTAAGAGAAGTGTTAAAAGGCAGTCATTTAGCACAAGTGAGTATATGGTGAGAGTCCATATGGTGCAATATAAGTCTGCTCACAGGTCTGAGTTCATCAGTGGGCTTAAAGCAGAAGTGAAGTGAGGATCAGAAAGGTCAAGTCAAAATGTGTGCTGAGGTCCATCAATAGCAGGTGTGAGCTGAGAAATAAGACTTAGAGACCCAAAGTGCCAGAGAGGTGTTGGGCAGAGTGGCATGAGTACTGTCACTGAATCGCAGCTGGTTAGCTGCAGAAACACTGTTTATGTTTCGGAGTCATTGTTGGTTCAGTATTGGCTGTAAAGACACCAGCCCAGAGGTGGAGAGTGACTGATGCAATTGGGCAGAGACTGGCTGAAATGATGCCTAGCATAATCCCTGTAAATATAAGAATTGTGGGGAGAGTGGACTAGTAAGGCATTTTTCAGCCTTCTGGACTCTTAGGAGTTCAAGCGAAAGAAAAAAGCTCTCATGTTGAAGTTCTAACTAACCTATATGTGGATTGGTGGTGTTCATACTGTTCTTGCTTCTGTTCAAATTGAGCCAATACAGTACAATTTTTAGACAAAGATATGGACTAGGACTCTGATGCCAATCTTTGTACTCTAATGTACCCAACGCTTTGTGTGACATGCATGTTGCATTCATATCCATATGAAAAAGGTGGCAGCAGAGTGGCCACAGTGACTCAAAAAGCTCAGAGCAGATCTATATAAACGACCAAGAGTGTTTTTTTTAATATGAAGATCGAGATTTTTTTAAACATCAACTTTCTATAGTTCATTATTGCCAGAACAGCACTGAAACAGCATTCTGCTGAAAACATTTAAAAATAATTTTTTTAGTGCATTATATCTGTCTGCATTATACATTTTACAGCAATAACCTTTTATACCAGTTATATTTAACCCAGCATTCAAAGACATTTCACCACCAACACTGCATCGTTATATTGTTGTTAGTGGATACATTATTGCATGAAACCGTGTGTTTCATAGTTAAAAAAAAATTGTTGATTCCGTGATATTAAATGCATAAATAGTTTAAATAAATTTCACTACATTATTTTCCAAAGTAAATTGTCAATAGCAGTGTGCAGTGTTTATAGAATGGGAGGGACATCTAGTTAGACTTCTGTCTTTAAATTACAGAAAACACATTTTCAATTTTGCTAGTACCATTTAACCACTTCAGCCCCCCTAGCTTAAACACCCTTAATGACCAGGCCACTTTTTACAATTCTGCACTACACTACTTTCACGGTTTATTGCTCCGTCATGCAACTTACCACCCAAATGACTTTTCTCTCTTTTTCTTCTCACTAATAGAGCTTTCATTTGGTGGTATTTCATTGCTGCTGAGCTGACATTTTTACTTTTTTTGCTATTAATCAAAACTATCCGAAATTTTTGCAAAAAAATGAAATTTTTCAATTTCTGTTGTAATTTTTTTTTAAACTACATTTCTCTTTTCACAAAATTTATTGTTCTACATGTCTTTGATAAAAAAATCCAATAAGTGTATATTTATTGGTTTGAGTAAAAGGTATAGCGTTCAAAAAAGTGAATTTCCGCATTTTGAAGCAGCTCTGACTTTCTGAGCACCTGTCATGATTCTTCAGGTGCTAGAATGTCAGGATAGTATAAATACCCCCCAAATGACACCATTTTAGAAAGAAGACACCCCAAAGTATTCGCGGAGGGGCATGGTGAGTTCATGTATCATTTCATTTTTTTTCACAAGTTAGCGGAAAATGACACTTTCTGAGGGAAAAAATAATAATAAAGTTTCCATTTATGCTAACTTCTGGCAAAAAAAATAAAAAATCTCCCACGGACTCACTATGCCCCTCAGTGAATACTTTCTGAAATGGGGTCATTTGTGGGGTGTGTTTACTGTTCTGGCATTTTGGGCGGGGCTAAATTGTGAGCAGCCATGTAAAAGCTAAAGGTACTCATTGGAATTTGGGCCCCTTTGCGCACCCAGGCTGCAAAAAAATGTCACTCATGTGGTATCGCCGTACTCAAGAGAAGTAAGGCAATGTGTTTTGGGGTGTATTTTTACATATACCCATGTTGGGTGAGAGACATATCTCTCTAAATTGAAAACTTTGTATAAAAAAATTAAAAAGTTGTCGTTTACAGCGATATTTCTCACACAAAGTATGGGTATATATAAAAATACACCCCAAAACACATTGCCCTACTTCTCCTGAGTTCTGCGATACCACACGTGTGACACTTTTTTGCAGCCAAGATGCGCAAAGGGGCCCAAATTCCCATGAGTTCCTTTAGGATTTCACAGGGCATTTTTACGCATTTGGATTCTCACGCTTTAGGACCCCTAAAATGCCAGGGCAGTATAAATACCCCACAAGTGACCCCATTGTGGAAAGAAGACACCCCAAGGTATTCCATGAGGGGCATGGCGAGTTCACAGAATAAAAAATTTTTTGGCACAAGTTAGCGGAAATTGATATTTATTTTAATTTTTTTTACAAAGTCTCATATTCCACTAACTTGTGACAAAAAATATAATTTTGCATGAACTCACCATACCACTCACGGAATACCTTGGGGTGTCTTCTTTCTAAAATGGGGTCACATGTAAGGTGTTTGTACTGCCCTGGCATTTGAGGGTCTCCGCAATCATTACACGTATGGCCAGCATTAGGAGTTTCTGCGATTCTCCTTATATTGAGCATACGGGTAATGAGATTTTTTTTTCCGTTCAGCCTCTGGGCTGAAAAAAGAAAAAAAATTAACGGCACAGATTTTTTCATTTGCATCGATCAATGTGGATGAAAAAATCTCTGCCAAAATCAGTGACTGCGGTGCGGTGGGCTGGGCGCTAACTACCTAACAAGTAGCTAACTAACTGGCGGTGATAAGGGACCCTTATGCCCCATTCACACGTCCGCAATTCTGTTTGCGGAACGGAATTGCGGACCTATTAATTTCTATGGGGACAGACTTTGTCCCGCTCGGATCCGGAATTGCGGATCCGCACTTCCGTTCTGCAAAAATATAGAACATGTCCTATTCTTGTCCGCAATTGCGGACAAGAAAAGTCATTTTCCATATAGTTCTGGCAATGTGCGGATCTGCAAATTGCGGAAAGCACATTGCCGGTGTCCGTGTTTTGCGGATCCGCGGCTCCGTGGTGCGGATCCGAGGATCCTTGCATCCGCAAAACACATATGAACATGTGAATGGAGCCTTACAGGGGGGTGAACAGTGACAGGGGGGTTATCAGGGAGTCTATATGGGGTGATCAGGGGTTAACAAGGGGATAATAACTGACGGGGGGGGGGGTACAGCGTCTGATATACCGGTTTGATGCAATTTAATTCGCATATACAGCCTGCCAGCGATTGATCATCGCTGGCAGGCTGTAGTATCACTGCCGAGCTGTGCACTGCTGTGAACGCGGATGCGTCCAGGAGGAACAAACCTGCCGCCTGGACGCATCCATGCGTTCGGTGGTTAATATTCTGTGTGTACCAAACACATTTATTTTCATTTTTTATGAAAACTGTGACTTTTATAGGCATCATAAAAAAATATTGCAAAATGAAAAAATTTAATATGAAAGACCCAGGTCTCTTTCTTCCAGAATCAGAATGTGAGTAGCAAAAGTAGTAATGCCAGCCAGTTTTAGTAGTAGTAGGCTACGATTGTTCTAGGCTTTAGAAAGTTACAACATTATCAATAAGGACAAAGAGAATTACATTGTGGACTGGATGACTTACGGTTGAAACCAGAAGCTTACATACACTATATAAAAAGACACACATGCATGTTTTTCTCAAAATCTGACATGAAATCAGAATAAACCTTTCCTGTTTTTGGTCAATTAGGATTACTACTATTATTATTATTTTCCAAATACCTGAATAATGAGAGAGAGAATGTTTTAAGGCATTTTTATTACTTTCTGCAATGTCAAAAGTTTACATACACTAATATTACTATGCCTTTGTACAATTCTGGACTGCACATATAATGATGTCATGTGTTTGGAATCTTCTGTTAGGTTTGTTGGCAACATCTGAGTTAATTAGAGACACATCTGTGTATGTATTTAAATGCGCACCTGAAACACACTGCTTCTTTGTGTAGCATCATGGGAAAGTCTAAAGAAATCAGCCAAGATATGAGGAAGAGAATTGTGGACTTGCATAAGTCTGGCTCAACCTTTGGTGCAATTTTAAGATACCTGAAGGTGCCTCGTTCATCTGTACAAACAATTATACGCAAGTAAAAACAAGATGGGGATGTCCAGCCATCATACCGCTCAGTAAGGTGACAGGTTCTATGTTCTAGAGATGAACATGCTTTGGTCTGACATGTGCATATCAACCCAAGAACAAAAGCAAAAGACCTTGTGAAGATGATGGCGGAAGCTGGTAAGATTGTGTCAATATTCAAAGTGAAACGAGTACTGTATCAACATGGGATGAAAAGCCACTCTGCAAGGAAGAAGCTATTATTTCAAAAGAAACATAACAAAAAACAGATTAATGTTTGCAAATGCACACAGGAACAAAGACCTACATATTTGGAGACGTCATGTGGTCTTATGAAACTAAAATTGAACTTTTTGGCCATAATGACCATCGTTACGTTTGGAGGAAAATGGGAGAAGCTTGGAAGCCTAAGGACACCATCCCAACTGTGAAATACGGGGGTGGAAGCATCATGTTGTGGGATTGTTTTGCTGCAGGAGGGACTGGTGCACTTCACAAAATAGATACCATCATGAGGAAAGAAGATTATGCGGAAATACTGAAGCAACATCACAAGACATTAGCCAGGAAGTTAAAGCTTGATTGGAAATGGATCTTCCAAATGGACAATGACCGGAAGCATACAGCCAAACTGGTTACAAAGTGGCTTAAGGATTACAAAGTCAATGTTTTGGAGTGGCCATCACAAAGCCCTGATCTCAATCCTATTGAAAATGTATGGTCCAAAATATGGAGTCCAAAATATGGAGGGTGGAATTCCAATGGGTGGAAACGTCGCATATCAGCCTATGTTGGGGGATGACTTTCTGCAGCTGCAGCTCAAGGAGGGTGTGCGTTGCGGTGTACAAGTGGCTGAAGTGCATGCAAAGTTTTGCGGTCATTATAAGAATGTCTTGCAGATGGGTGGAAGACTTCAGGAACAGCTTGACAACCAGATTGAATATGTGTGCCCTGCAGGGCACATTGGCTGAGCCCTCCTTGATACAGTGCCGACACCATATTATTTCTGTTGTCGGTCACCATGGTTCCGCTAGAGTTGTTGTGGAGAAAGACAGGATTCGATTTTTTGATGAAGGACATGGAGAAGTTCCTCCCCTGTGTGACTCTGTTTGCCAAGGCAAGCGAGGTGCAGAACAGTGTGACACTGCCATACCCTGCATATGTGGTATGCTGGAGGGGCACTGTGAATTGTCCCTGCAGTGGAGTCTAAGGACACGGTGAAGGATGAGGAGGCAGAGCTGGACATTGTCGCAGGACCAACGGCATGAGACCATGGAGGCGGAAGCGGCGTCATCTGGCCAAGTTGCTGGTGTGGCTGTGCAGGAACTACATTCACCCAGTGGGCCGTAAAGGACATGTATTGTCTCTGACCATAGTTACAGCTCCACACGTCTGCACCACTGTGCACTTTGGCAGACACCGACAGGTTCAAGGATTGCAGGAAATAAATTGGATGAGGTGGCTCTACTGTCTGGCTTAAACGGTAGTGGTGCTCTGCTTAGCTACACCCAAGTTTGTTAAAATTGTATATTGATTCAGAATTAGCAGATACTCACTATACATCTGAATTCATGTATATTTATTGGATGAAATATAAAGATAAAATAATGATAAAAAACAATAAATGATAAACAAGCTAAATATAGCGTATAAAAGATATGTTGCACTGTGTAGGTACAAAGTCCGATGTTGGGGCACAAATAGGTACTGCAGCACTTGATAATGCACTTAAATAAAGTCATTGGAGTCCATAATATAATGCTTATATGTGTCTGTCCCTTGGTATTAGTTTTAGAGTGACGCTTGGCGGACCAAAATGTAGTTGGTATCGCCCGTACACCACTTTATATGCCACAATAGTGAAAAGCGGCAAGACAAAATTCCACCTTTTGGTAGCTAACAATCCTGGGGGAACTCACACTTATAGGTGTACTGCTGTGTTGAGGATGTGTCTGAGCGCGGCGTCCCGCGTAGTTCACGGCACAATTCTTACCTCTAGACAGGGCCTTCCCCTTTTTTTGGAGTTCCCTATGTTGATATGCGGTGATGTCCGGCTTGTAGGTGATTGCAGGCAGGCGTTATACTGCGTGTAGTTGCCGTGGTCCACGTTCCACGTGCTTGCTGTTCGCGCTGGATAACTCAATCCGCTGGATAGGTTCAAGGACTGGCCCACCTTCTGGTATACATATGTGTGCAGGGCTGGTACTGCCTTGGAGCCGAACCCCAGTTCGGGAAATGTTTTTTTTTTTTACAGTACAAATTGATTTATGAAGTTATTATGCGAAGTCTCGGGACACTTTGCAAAGTAATAACGTCAGCTCACAGGCGACAATACATTCTAATACTGTACATAGCACTCACTCTGTACAGTATTCAAACGAAGTATTATGTGAATCGACTTCGGATGTTTTATCCGAAGTCGATTCACTCATCCCTAGTAGCTATATATTTCAGCCATTACAGATTCATAACACAATTTGTATAATAAACATTTGGATTTTGCCTATGGATGTTCTTTGTATTTTAAGGCCATATCCACCAAGGAAAATTTTCAATCACATTTAAACTAGTCTTATCCACCTGTTATGCAACTGTTTTGTAGGAGTCCAGCTACAGCAGGGGGGAAATTAGCTAACTGGAGAGGGGAGGGCTGCTTAAGCTGTTGCTATCTCCTGAATGGTAGCAGCTAAAAACATGCAACTGGTCTTGTTTAACCCTTTCACACATATGAACGTAACTGTATGTCCAAATTGCAAGTGACTTTCTGCATTTGGACATGCAGTCACTACTAATTTGCTTGCTGGGGCTGTGATAATATAAAGTTTCACAACCCCGGAGTCTCCACTCTCCCGGAGAGCAGAGACACCGGGGAAGTGCTTCATTGAGAAATATGCCGGATTCAGGCTGTAAGTTCACAGCCTGAAATCAGGCATGACTGCCATTGTGCCCCAGTGCCCCTAAAAAATGCTCCCTGCTGCTGTTCTCTCTACCGGCTGTGATGGCAGCGGCTCAAGAAATGGAGCCACTGCCATCAGCAAAGAGTGTCTGCTATAACTTACAGCTGTCACTCTGTTGCTATGGCCAAATCGGTGCTGACATAAATCTCAGCCGTTTATCCCCATAGATGCCGCAGCCAGCAGCCGCCCGCGGCATCCATGGGGTTGAGAGGGAGGGAGCTCCCTCTCCCTTTATCCGTCCACCGATGCTGCGATGGCCCCGGGTTGCCCGGGCTGCTGCAAAGGCATCCAGGTTGCCATGTACCTAAGGCTTATCAGACCCTGAGGGTCTGGTTAGCCTTAGTGTAAGTGTAGCACTGACTATACTGTGCATGGCAATACATGACTATTGCAATGCACTGTATAGCCATCAGGCCCATTGGATATTCAAGATCCAGATGGGTCATGATAAATAAAAAAAAATTGTAAAAAAAAAAACTGAAGAAAGTAAAAAAAAATACATAAAAATTTTAATAAAAATAAAATAAAAATTGTCTTTTTGCATATCCGTTCATTTATGTCATAAAAAAATGAAATAAATGTAAAAAATGCACATAATTGGTATCACCGCGTCCGTTATGACCTGATCTATCAAAGTATGATATCACTAATACCGCGTGGTGAATGCCGTAATAAACAACGTAGAAAGAAATGACGGGATCGCTGTTTTTGTCACCTCACATAAAAATATAAATAAATACCAAGTGATGAAAAAGACATATGTAATCCAAAATTATACCAATAAAAACTGTCTCTACATACCTATCTGTGTGGAGACAAAACATAACAATAAAAATCTGCCCTACGTTAACAATATGGCAAACCTTTCCCTCTGCACCCTGCCATGTGCCCATAAAGCAGTTTATGAATTATGACCACATATGGGGGGTTTCTGTGAATTGCAGAATCAGGGTATCGAGGTTTCTTTGGTTGTTAACCCTTTCTGTGTTACAGGAAAATTTTATTTAAATGGATAATCTGTCCAAAAAACTGAAATTTTAAAATGTCCCCTCCATTTTGCTTTAATTCTTGTGGAACACCTAAAGGGTTAATAAAGTTTGTAAAATCAGTTTTGAATAACTTGAGGGGTGTAATTTCTAAAACGTAGTCATTTATGGGTGGTTTCTACTATGTAAGCCCCACTAAGTGACTTCATAACTAATGGTCTTTAAAAAAGTGGATTTTGGAAATGTTCTTATAAATTTAAAAATGTCCTTCTAAACTTCGTAGTCTTCTAATTTCCTAAAAAAAGAAAATTACATTTGCAAAATGATGCCAACATAAAGTAAACATTTGGGGAATGTAAAGTGATAACTATTTTATGAAGTACATGTATCACTATCTGTCTTAAAAGCAAAGACGTTCTAAGTTTGAAAATAGCTAATTTTTCCAAAATTTCTGCACATTTTGGATTTTAAAACGTATCAACTCAAGTTCCCCACTAACATAAAGTACGATGTGTCACGAGAAAACAATCTTAGTATGGCTTGGATAAGTAAAAGCATTCCACAGTTATTACCATATAAAGTGACACGTCAGATTTGAAAAATGGGGCTCTGGCATTTGGTCTTGTCTGAAAGCCTGGAAAGTCAGCTTTTAAACAAGACCAGTTGCATGTACAGTTACATTCAAATGCGTGAAAGGGTTAAACAAGTTGCATGTTTCTAGCTGCTACCATTCAGGAGATAGCAGCATCTAAAGGAGCCCTCCCCCCTCCTGTTAGCTACTTTTCCTACTACTGGAGCTGGACTCGGGCAAAACAGTTAGGTGGTTAATACCGCTTTAACGTTTGGTAATTTATCACAGTCTTTGCTGCAGATTGACACCTTTTGTGCCATAATTTTTTAAGCTGTTTTATCAACACATCTGTTAAATATATTACTTTGAAAGAATAAGAAATCTTGTCAAAACTACTGCCAAACGATAACAAACATGGCACCTGTGAATATACTGTAACCCAAAGTCAACAGTATTATAGCTCCATACAATCTCCAGGTTGTACAAAGCCATATTACAGCATCCATAGAAGTTTTAGGACCCTATGGAACTGGGGTATGCCTCTCATTTCATATACTTTTAGTGAAAAAAGTGCCAGTTTCACCATATGCATATGTATGGAGGCATTTTTTCTCTATAAGCATTGCCTCCATATAATCTCTATGTGTATGTTTGAGGCCTAATTCTTCAGATCCTCTCCTCCACTGCATATATTGGTGGAAGAGTTGGAGTACTGGCCTATGCAATGCATGAAACAGCCTGTTTTTAACTCTAAGATGCTTCTATTACTCTGCATATTTGCCCTTTCTTAATTAATATAATATATATTTTTCATGAAGAATCTCAGTTGCAAATCCATGGTAATTTTGAATAGATTTGACTTTTTGTTCAACGAATATGAGTATTATCAGCGTGACTTAGAAAACTTTCCTGTAAAATTAAAGATAATTAGAACACAGTGGCAGAGTGCAGTCATTCTCGTTTACATGACAGTATTTCTGATTTTTTTTTTTTCCTCGTGCTATCACCTTCTCTGTCTCTCTCACCATTGCAGAGCAAACCAGTTAAGCGAAGAATTAGAAATTATTTTTAGATTGAGAAGACAAGTGTTGCTTTCTTAAGGATTGTATCCAGCCCTACATTTTACCTTTAATTATGTATCTGTAACCAATTTGGAAGGAAAGCCAATTTAAAAAGCATGTGATTAATGTCCCACGCATTTTCACAGGCACCTAATTTAAATGTCTATATAATATATATGCCTAATTTGAATCTGCTTTACTTGTTTTCTTGCCTGTGTGCCCCAAGTAGAGAGATAGGAACTGAGACTTTAAGAAACTAAGAAAGTTTTAACAGGAAACAGTAAATTATTTATATTTAAGTTTTTTTTTTTTTTTGATGAATTATTGTTTTGGGTATACATTTAGGGAACATTTCATTTGCATTGGTGTATGCAAAAATGATAACTTTTGTAATATATATTGTCAATAAAAATGCATTTTTGCCCTATACTTAGCTATTACACAAAATCGTTATTGTACCATGTTTTACACTCTTCAAAAGTGGATTTTTTAAATGTCTTTAGTGTTAGACTTTTTATTATATCTTGTGTTATGCAACTAGAGATGAGCAAACCGAAGTTGACAAAGTGGAATTCGATTGCACCGAATCTGAATTTCCTCACGCTTTGTGGTAACAAATCACATTTTTTCCTAAAATGGCTGCTGCACAGGTTAGGATATGGAGTAGGGAACTCTGGGAATGAGGGATCACCCACAATGATATGCATGCATCCTACCAGCAGCCAGCCCCTGTGATTTCACAGCCCTATAAATACCCTCAGCCATTTTAGATTCTGCAATTTTCCAGTGTACTTACATGTAGTGCAGAGAGATATGTCAGCAGGCGCTAGGGACAGTGCTAGGAAAGACTTCATTGTGCTAAAAAACGGGACATAGTGTCAAAAAACCAGTCCAGCAAAATCAGCCTTCCAAAAACCATATGGGGTTCCCTTCATTCGGCGCCCTGCCGCTTGGCCATACAGCATTTTACTGCAACATATTGGGTTTTTCTGCAAACTGCAGAATCAGGGCAATAAATATTGAGTCTTGTTTGGCTGTTAACCCTTGCTTTGTTACTGGAAAAAATGGATTAAAATGGAAAATTTCCCCCCCCAAAAAAAATCGAAATTCAGAAATTTTATCTCCGTTTGCCATTAACTCTTGTGGAAAACCTAAAGGGTTAACAATGTTTGTAAAATCAGTTTTAAATACCTTGAGGGGTGTAGTTTCTAGAATTTGGTCATTTTTGGGTGGTTTATATTATCTAAGCCTCCCAAAGTGACTTCAGACCTGAACTGGTCACTAAAAAGTGGGTTTTTGAAAATTTCTGAAAAATTTCAAGATTTGCTTCTAAATTTCTAAGCCTTGTAACATCCCCAAAAAATGAAATGGCATTCCCACAATGATCGATACATGAAGAAGACATATGGGGAATGTAAATCAATAACTTTATTTGGCAGTATTAATATGTATTATTGAAGTAGAGAAATTGAAACTTGGAAAATTGCTAATTTTTCAAAATTTTTGGTTAATTTGGTATTTTTTTTATAAATAAAAAATAATAATTTGACTCCATTTTACCACTGTCATGAAGTACAATATGTGAAAAAACAATCTCAGAATGGCCTGGATAAGTAAAAACGTTTAAAAGCTATCACCACATAAAGTGACACTGGTCAGATTTGCAAACAATGGCCTGGTCCTTAGAGTTAAATAGAGTAGGGGTTAAAGTAGCCTGGGAGAACCGTGGCTCCGATGTGGTGGTCCACCCAGCTGCAGGAACCGCTGCATCACCCAGTGGCACGCACCCAATTACATGCAGTCAAGGCTCCACCACCTTAGCCAAAGGGAGCTGTCTCTCCTTCTCATCATCTGCTGGTCCTGATGCTCCTACTCCTCCTCCTCGTACTCCTCGTACATCATTCGGTCAGCAATCGATCACCGAAGTGATTGCCAAGAGACAACAGTATGCGTGCACTCATCCAATGGCACATAACCTGAACGTGCTCCTGTCCAAGTTGCTGGTGCTGCAGTCCCTCCCTTTCCAAGTGGTGGACTCTGCAACTTTCAGAGAACTGATGACTTGTGCCAAGCCGAGGTGGAGAGTCCCAAGCCATCATTTCTTTGCTAAAAAGTTAGTTCCATCCCTGCACACATATGTAGAACAGAAGGTGGGCCTGTCCTTGAGCATGTCGGTGTCTGCCAAAGTGCACGGAGCTGTAACTATGGTCAAGGACAATATATATCCTTTACAGCCCACTGGGTAAATGAGGTTCCTGCACAGCCACACCAGCAACTTGGTCAGGTCACTCCACTTCTGCCTCCACGTTCTCACGCCTTTGGTCCTGCAACAATGTCCACATCTGCCTCCTCATCCTCCACCGTGTCCTCAGCCTCCACTGCAGGGACAATTCACAGTGCCCCACCAGCATACCACATGTGCAGGGCAAGGTGGTGTCACGCTGTTCTGCACCTAGTTTGCCTGGGTAAACAGAGTCACACAGGGGAGAAACTGCTCAGCGTCCTTCATCAAGAAATCTAATCCTGGCTTTCTCCTTGAAAACTTAAAATCAGAACTATGGTGACCGACAACGTGAAAAACATGGTGACGGCGCTGCATCAAAGAGGGCTGAGCCATGTGCCCTGCATGGAGCACTTGTTCAATCTGGTTGTAAAGCGATTCCTGAAGTCTTCTGTCCATCCTGAAAATGGCCAGGAAACTTTGAATGCCACTTGTACACCGCAAAGCACCATCTTCTTGAGCTGCAGCGGCAGAAAGACATCCCCCAACCTAGGCTGATATGTGAAGTTTCCACCGGTTGGAATTCCACCCTCCATATGTTGGACCGACTATATGAACAGAGAAAGGCCATAAATGATTTCTTGATGATACCAGCGGACAGGCATACTCCCCTGTCTAACTTCGATGTTAGCGAGTGGCAACTGATGCGTGACACCTGCCATTTGCTCAGCCCCGAACTTCCACAAATGTTCGCTAATGGGCGAACTGGGCGAGCCGCCAGAGACTTCAATAGACAAGCGAATTTAAAAACCCACAGGGACTCTTTCTGGCCACAATAGTAATGGAAAAGTTGTTTTAAGGAGACTAACACCTGGACTGTGGCATGCCGGAGGGGGATCCATGGCAAAACTCCCATGGAAAATTAAGTAGTTGACGCAGAGTCGGGTTTTAATCCATTAAGGGCATAAATCACCTAACATTCCTAAATTGTTTGGAATAATGTGCTTTAAAACATCCAGTGTGTGTATACGATCAGGTATGATGTTGTATCGATCAGGTAGTGTAAGGGTTACGCCCGCTTCACAGTGACAGACCAAACTCCTACAGACTAAACTCCCCGTTTAACGCACCGCAAGCAACCGCAAACAGTCCATTTGCACAACCGCAAACTCCCCATTTGCACAAGGTTGGATACCAAGCTGGCCATGTCCCGTTCCTTGTCCTCACTGACATCATTGAAGGTCTCTTCCCCCACCCAGCCACGTACAACACCAAGGGTCCCCGAAAGGTGACAACAAGCCCCCTGGGACGACTGCTGTGGTTGGTCTTCCACCTCGTCAAAGCCACCTTCCTCTTCTGACTCCTCTTCTTCTGACTCCTCTCTCTGCGTTGCCGCAGGTCCAACAACTGCTGATGACAAGGCTGCTTCTGGTGGTGATGGTGACCACAACTCTTCCTCTTCATGCTCATCTGGGCATGATTCAGCACTCTTCGCAGTGCATGCTCCAGAAAAAACGCATATGGGATGAGGTCGATGATGTGGCCTTGGGTTTGACTGACAAGGTTTGTCACCTCTGCAAAAGGACGCATGAGCCTACTGTCATTGTGCATGAGCGTTCAGTAACGCGGCCAAAAAATACTGACCAGGCTGTCCTCTTTTTTTAAATTAAAAAAATCTGTTCTTACCAGTTTAATCTCTGTTTTGTCCCCTATCAGGGGCCGGTGTATGGAACAGATTTTAGGAACCAGTAGATGGAAAAAGATGGTTGGGCGGTCCTCTTCCTCCCAATTTGGGGCACTGCGCGATCGCCGTGCAATGTACAGTACTGTGCCACACTATATGAGTGGTGTGTTAAGAAGAACTATTCCTATCAGTTTAATCCCTGTTACGTCCCTATTAGGGGATGTGTATCGAATAGATTTTAGAAACCGGGAGATGGAAAAAGATGATTGGTCGGTCCTCTTACTTCTAATTTGGGGCACTGCTCGTGCACTGCACAATTTACTGTGCCACCAATACAAATAGTGTGAACTACTATTATTACCATTTTAATCTTTGTTAAGTCCCCAATCAGGGGACATGTATTGTATTGAATCCTTGCATGGGGAGATAGAGAAAAAAGCTTGCTCTGTCCGCTTCCTTCTAATTTTAGGCACTTGCAATGGAATTTGCCACCAATGCAACTAGTGTTAACTAAGTACTATTCCTATCAGTTTAATCTCTGTTTTGTCCCTTATCAGGGCCAGGGCCAGTGTAGTGAATAGATTTTTGGAACCAGGAGATGGAAAATAAAACATGCTAGGTGGTGGGCAGTGGGCACAGTACAGTCTGTGGGTCTGACACACACTGGCAGGCAACTGCAATTATATTAAAGGGTAAAAATTAAATTACTTTTTTTTAT
This sequence comes from Bufotes viridis, assembly GCA_033119425.1. Lineage (NCBI taxonomy): Eukaryota > Metazoa > Chordata > Amphibia > Anura > Bufonidae > Bufotes > Bufotes viridis. The sequence goes on from CM065590.1 coordinate 394,980,844, forward strand.
CTGCAAGGTACTGTGCCACCCGATATGAGTGGTGGGCACTGGCAGTGGGCACAGTACAGTCTGTGGGCCTGGCACTCACTGGCAGGCAACTGCAATTATATTAAAGGGTAAAAATTAAATGACTTTTTTATCTGCAAGGTACTTTGTCACGCTATATAAGTGGTGGGCACTGGCAGCATCGGCGTAGGAAGTGGAGGGAGGCGGGGGGGGGGGGGGACAAACAGATCCATAGTGATCTGTTTGTATCGTTGTATCGACATCCTCAGGACAGCGATACAAACAAAAGGCTGTGCGGAGAAGCAGGGGTGAGGTGTGTCACTTTCCTGTTCCTCTGATAGGCTGCCGCACTAGGCCGGCAGTCTATCAGAGGCCGGCGTAAGTGGTGCGATGACGTCATAGCTTCGCTTGAGCCATACAGCGTGGGACACAGGCCGGAAGAGGCCTGCATCGCATCGCTGCCAAAGAGGTAAGTATAAGTGTTATTTTTTTAAAAATATATACAATACTTTTACTGTCACATGATTGGGGGGGGGCTGTTATTACTGGCACATGATTGGGGCGGGGGGGCTGTTATTACTGGCACATGATTGGGTGGGCTGTTATAACTGGCACATGATTGGGGGGGCTGTTATTACTGGCTGATGAGAGGCACGGGTGGGCTGATGAGAGTCACTGGGGGCTGCTATGAGGCATGGGGCTCTTATCTGAGGTCTGATTGGGGGTCATTCATATTGGGGTCTGAGCTGAGGTGTGATCTGAGGTTTTATTAACATTGGGGATCTTATTGGGGCTGTTAGCTGACGTCTGATTAACATTGGGGGTCTGACCTGAGGTGTAATGAAAAATATTTTTTTCTTATTGTGCCCACTTCCAGCCGGAGCCTAGCTGCCCAGAGCACTGATCCAGAGCATCTTGGAGAAAAATGCCTCACAGTCTCCCACACTCCTTCTGCCCGGCCAAGCCAGCCAGCACCCCTGAGGCCAAGCAAGCCAGCACCCCTGAGTCTTCAGAACTGTAAGTAAATTAAATATGAGGGGAGATTATTGTTTTGGCGGGGTTGTGGGGGGGTGCCAGAGAAAGTCGGAACAAACACAAAACCAGAGATAGGTGCACACTGCCGTCACACTAAACCCTCACACTGATGTTAAAAATTGAGAGGTTAGTTCGACATATCCTACTAGGAGGTGTAGGAGAGTACCTGGGGTGGTAATAGATGGTAGGTACGTGCCACCGGGGGTCCTGGTCCCGGTGGAGTAAGAGCCGGAAAAGTGTGTTTTGCAGCGGTTATGCTGTTAACACAGCGGATCCGGGCCGGCTCTTACTGGGAGCAGGCAGATATGCGGGTGGGTGCCTGTCTCCCCACGGTCCAGGCCAGGTTTTGCAGGGAGGGTTTAAAACCCGACCAGCAGCAAGGGTGTGGTGTGGAAGCTGTTGCTCTCTTGCTGTGAGAGTGAGAGGTGAAGGTGAGCTGGGCTGTGTACTGAGGCCTGTAAAGGACTGTGCGGGGAACCCCAGCTGAAGCCAGGAGGGATCCGTATTCCGTGGCTAGAAGCCGGACCCAGGGGCTTGCTTCCCCAAGGATAAAGAAGGTGACATTGCTCCTGGCTTTGAATAGACTTTTCTGTTGTGATGGAACCAGGCCTCAAGTAGCCTGCAGCTGGTTTGGGACTGAACTATTGTTTTGCCGTTGTGTGTGACCACCCTCCCTATGAACTGCACTGCCTTTTCACTTGTGTTCACCGTGTGAATAAAGAAAGCACCGTTTAACACCAAGACCTGTCTGTGTTGTCTCTATACTGCACTCCGCTACCACTGCCTACCAGAGCGGATCCCCACAATTGGTGGCTTGCAGCGGGCATACTGCAGTGAGGCTGGCAAAGAATATTTATCCGGGTGGTGCACGGCTGCATGTCATACATTAAACCAGCAAGCTTGGTCATCCCTGACAAAATGGAGGAGCTGGTTAAGCAGTTGGTGCAGAGCAATGCACAACAGAAACAAACAAACAGTTTGCTGGTACAACAGTTGGCGCTTATGCAAGAGGCTCTGAGTGCATCCCAGCGAGAGACCCCACCGGCAGTGACTCCTTCGCCGCCAGCTCCCAGGGATAAAGTCCGGTCTGCATTAAGGAAAATGGCTCCGGAGGATGATGTAGAGGCCTTCCTGATGGTGTTCGAGAGGACTGCGTGAACAGGAGAACTTACCGTCGGGACAGTGGGCAGAAGTGGTGGCGCCATTCCTAGTCGGAGACGCCAAAAAGCATACTTCGACCTCAGCCGTGAGGATGCCCAGGATTATGTGAAGCTAAAGGCTGAGGTAATGGCACGCTTGGGTGTTACCACTTATGTGCGGGCGCAGAGAGTTCATCGGTGGGCCTTTTCCGAGTCCAGACCCGTCCGGTCTCAGGCATACGACCTGGTGCATCTGGTGAGGAAGTGGCTCCAGCCGAAACTTTGAGTCCTCTCCCAAATGGTCGAGCGAGTGGTCGTGGACCGCTTTGTGCGGACACTGCCAAGGGCCATACAGCGCTGGGTCGGTCAGGGAGACCCTGGCAACCTCGATCAGTTGGTAAGCCTAGTCGAGAGGTATGTGGCGACCCAGGATTTGGTGCGGGACTCCACGCAGGCACGGGAAACCCGTCAGGCTCCCCCTCACGCTAGGGATCCGGAAAAGGGTCCCAACCACAAAGGGGGGAAGGCTAGTCCTACTCCGGGGAGGAGAGACCGGGAGGGACCACGGGATTCAATGTTGGCACTGCCACGGACTGGGACATAAGGCCGCGAACTGTCCTCAAGCCCCTGAACCCATGGACTGCGGGTTCGTTCGCCGGTCCTCTTTCTTTGCCCGGCCTGTATGTACCGCGGACCCCCTACTGGCCGCCGATATGCCACCCTGTGCCAAGTCTCGATTGATGGGCATCCGACTAATGCTTTGCTGGACTCTGGGAGCCTTGTGACCCTTGTGCATGAGTCCTTAGTGTCTGAGACCCTACCAGAGAAGCAAACCCTTTCCATTGTCTGTGTCCATGGGGACGCGAGATACCCCACGGCCAGGGTTACCATGTCCGTGTTGGGCCGAGAGGTGCAGCACGTCGTCGGTGTGGGACGCCAGATCCCTTATGCCGCCATACTGGGAAGGGATTTTCCGTTGTTCTGGGCTCTATGGAAGAGTGATATGCCTTACCTTAGGGCGGAGAACGATCGGGCCCAGTGCCCGAAGATCCCGATGCGGGGTACCAGCCGTAGGGGTCACCACATCACCTGTAGAGTGTCATCCCGATAGGTTTCCCTAGAGGTGTTGGCAGGAGAATCTGTGGAAACCCCGGCCCATCCCGGACCTGAAGGTATCCCGTGACACGCTCGGGACCGCCCAGCTCCAGGATCCGACATTATTGCGGGCGAGGGAAGGGGTTACAGTGGTAAATGGGGTGGCTCAGCACCCAGGCGCCGACTTGGTGTTTCCCCATTTGGCTTTTAACCAGGACCTGCTGTACAGGGTGAACAAGGTGCAGCAGGAGGTAGTGGAGCAGCTGGTGGTACCCCAGCCATACCGCCGTATGGTACTGGACTTAGCCCACTCCCATGTGCTGGGAGGACATTTGGGTGTAAAAACCCAAGAGCGGATTCTGCAAAGGTTCTATTGGCCCGGGTTTATGAAGAGGTCAAAAGGTTTTGTCAATCCTGTCCAGTGTGTCAGATGACAAGCCCCCAGCCCCACTATCGCAGTCCCCTAGTGCCCATGCCCATCATCGAGGTTCCCTTTGAAAGAATAGGGATGGATCTGGTAGGCCCCATAAACAAGTCGGCCAGAGGGCATCAGCATATCTTGGTGGTCCTAGACTACGCCACCAGATATCCTGAAGCGATCCCCTACGTCATACCTCGGCTAAGCTCATAGCCAAAGAGCTCATGGGTATGTTTGCAAGAGTGGGGATTCCGAAAGAGATCCTGACCGACCAGGGGACCCCCTTCATGTCTAAGGTGACGAGGGAGCTCTGCAAGCTTTTAGGGGTTAAACGGTTGCACACGTCCGTGTACACCATCCTCAAACCGACGTGACTGGTGGAGCGGTTTAACAAAACCTTAAAACTATGCTCAAAAGAACCGTAGCCAAAGACGGAAAGGATTGGGACCTGTTGCTGCCGTACGTATTGTTTGCAGTGCGAGAAGTGCCCCAGGCATCTACGGGTTCTCGCCCTTCGAGCTATTATACGGTCGACGTCCAAGGGGGTTGCTGGACATCGCTAAAGAGGCGGGAGCAACAGCCCACCCTACACAAGAGCCTCATAGAGCATATAGAAAGATGCAGGACCGCATAGAGACAGTCCTGCCAATCGTCCGGGAACACATGGAGGCCGCCTAACTGGCACAGAGCCGGGTATACAACCGGAGTGCCAGGTCAGGACATTTAACCCGGGTGACCGGGTACTGGTACTAGTCCCCACCATTGACAGTAAGTTTTGGCACGGTGGCAAGGTCCCTACGAGGTGAAGGAGAAGGTAGGGCTAGTAAATTACAGGATATCCCAGCCAGGACGGCGGAAGCCAGAACAGGTATATCATGTAAATTTACTGAAGTCGTGGAGAGATAGGGAGAATCTCGTTGGGGGCGGCCCAAGCACCGGTCTTGACTGCGCGGGAAGATGCTCGCCCACCGAGAGGCCCGGAGGGCACCTCCACAGTAAAGATAGCTGGTGGACTGTCGCCCAAACAAGCTCAGGAAGCCAAAGAGTTCGTGAGTCGAAATAGGGACGTGTTCTCTGATCTTCCTGGTCGAACTCAGTAGTCCGACATGACATCGTCACCGAGCCCCACGTCAGGGTACGGTTGAAGCCATATCGGGTACCGGAGGCCCGACGACAGGCCATTTCAGTAGAAGTAAAGTCCATGTTGAGGTTAGGAGTCATTGAGGAGTCCAGAAGCGAGTGGGCCAGCCCCATAGTCCTCATCCCAAAACCTGACGGTACTCTGCGCTTCTGCAATGACTTTAGAAAGCTCAACGAGGTGTCGTAAATTTGATGCCTACCCCATGCCTCGGGTAGACGAGGCTCATAGAACGGCTGGGGAAAGCTCGCTATTTCTCGGTCCTCGACCTTACAAAAGGGTACTGGCAGGTGCCTCTCACGGAGGCGGCAAAGGAGAAGACGGCCTTTGTCACCCCCGAGGGGCTGTTTCAGTACCGAGTTTTGCCCTTTGGCCTACATGGCGCCCAGCCACCTTCCAGCGATTGATGGACGTCATCCTACGGCCCCATCGTCCATATGCTTCGGCATATCTGGACGACATCATTGTGTTTAGCCAGGACTGGGAGAGTCATCTGCCCAAGGTTCAGGCCGTAGTTGATTCACTTAGAAAAGCTGGACTGACGGCCAACCCAAAAAGTGTTCGATCGGGTTTGAGGAAGTCCGGTACCTGGGATACGTGATTGGGCGGGAGTTGTCAAACCCCAGGTAGACAAGGTTGAGGCGATCAAGAGCTGGCCCAGACCTCTACCACGAAGCAAGTACGCTCGTTCCTAGGCATGATAGGGTATTACATGCGCTTATCCCCAACTTTGCCACGGTAGCGGCCCCATTGACAGGACCTCTTGAAGGGGAGGAAGTCGGGAATGGTCCGCTGGAGTGAGCAGGCGGAAGAGGCGTTCTCCCGCTTGAAAGTCGGCTCTGTGTGGGTCACCGATTTTGGTGACACCCGACTTCACACAGGAATTTATTGTTCAGACGGACGCCTCGGAGTAGGCCTAGGTGCAGTACTCTGTCGCAGGAAGTCAATGGGGAAGAACATCCCGTTGTCTTCCTGAGCCGTAAGCTCACTCCAGCGGAAACCAGGTATAGCGTGGTAGAGAGAGAGTGCCTGGCCATCAAGTGGGCACTCGAGTCCCTTAGATACTATCTGTTAGGGAGAAGGTTCCGTCTGGTGACTGATCATTCCCCCTCCAGTGGATGAGCCAGGCCAAGGAGAGGAGTGCTCGGGTCACCAGATGGTTCTTGTCCCTCCAAAATTTCAAATTCAGTGTCGAGCACAGGGCAGGCCGCTTACAGGGCAATGCAGATGCCCTGTCCCGTCCACTGCCCACGGTGTTCACCCTCAGGGTTGAACAAAGGTATGTGTAGGTGCAAGGTGTCATATGCGATGGCAGTACGTGTCACCGAGTTGCTGGCCTCGGTGAGGTGAGAGCCGGGTTTTTGTCTGCAGCAGCTAGTGCTGTTTGACTCTGTTAAATAGCATGGCTGCAAAGCCGATCCGGGCCGGCTCTTACTGGGAGCAGCTAAAGAGTAGGGTGGGTGGCTGCTCCCCACGGTCCAGTCCGAGTTTTGGGCTGGGTATAAACACAGCCATCAGCTGTGTCTGAGTGTGATTATCCTGGAGCTGCTAACAGGGCTGGGAGCTCTCTGTCCGGGAGGAAAGAGCTCAGCAAGGAGGTACTTTGTTCCTGGCTACCTGAAGCTGGATTCTCCTGCGGCTGGGCCGACAGCGTGGTGCGAACCTGCACCTACACCTCCCAGGTGACTGAACCTGTGTTGGACTGTTTTTGTTTGGCTACGTTATTTCCGTTGTGTGTGAACTGTCACCAAGAGACTGTTTTTCATTTTGTGTGCAAGTGTGAATAAAACACTGTTTGTTGCACAATCTGGACTCCTTGTTTTGCCTCTAAACTGCACCCGCACCGCTGTCTACCAGAGCGACTCCCCACAATATATATATATATATATATATATAAACCATCAAAAAGTGTCGTGATAAGAAAGCAGGATGCGCTCATACCCATATGCAGTTGTGCATTTCTATAGGGGAGCACATCCTGCACTTGTAGTCCGTTGCTAATGGCAATCACCAGCAAAAAATGCATACAATGGATGATGCCAGCAACGGACTACAAGTACCACAATGGACATCCTACATAATGCCCACATACACAGACATGTCCTCCTAGTAGGATATGTCGAACTAACCTCTCAATTTTTAACATCAGTGTGAGGGTTTAGTGTGACGGCAGTGTGCACCTATCTCTGGTTCTGTGTTTGTTCTGAATTCTTGCCACATCCACATAAATTTCATCTTATGTAGGATGTCCATTGTGGTACTTGTAGTCCGTTGCAGGCATCATCCATTGTATGCATTTTTTGCTGGTGATTGCCATTAGCAACGGACTACAAGTGCAGGATGTGCTCCCCTATAGAAATGCACAACTGCATATGGGTATGAGCGCATCCTGCTTTCTTATCACCACACTTTTTGATGGTTATATATATATATATATATATATATGTACAGAGGTGTATAAACTCCAATTTAAATGTGCCTGTTTTTCATCTTCAGGTCACATTTGGGTGCACCTGCTAGGCTTTGGGCTATATCAGTCAGTCTTGGGTAGGGCTCATAGACACCTCCCACCTCCCATTGCAAGCATGGCTACATGCTGGAGGCAACAGAGGAGATGTTTGTGAGTCGGCCTAATGCTCCTGTAATTGCCCACTGGCCCCTGATATCGCCCATATGGCGCAGGTAGGTGAGTGTTAGGGCCCTCGGGCTACTTGAGAGACCTTGACGCTGGTGCCCGAGGCTTAAGACATGTCCTCCTAGTAGGATATGTCGAACTAACCTCTCAATTTTTAACATCAGTGTGAGGGTTTAGTGTGACGGCAGTGTGCACCTATCTCTGGTTCTGTGTTTGTTCTGAATTCTTGCCACATCCACATAAATTTCATCTTATGTAGGATGTCCATTGTGGTACTTGTAGTCCGTTGCTGGCATCATCCATTGTATGCATTTTTTGCTGGTGATTGCCATTAGCAACGGACTACAAGTGCAGGATGTGCTCCCCTACAGAAATGCACAACTGCATATGGGTATGAGCGCATCCTGCTTTCTTATCACCACACTTTTTGATGGTGCCAGAGAAAGTACCCGCCCGGCTGCCACATACCCTAGGCACACCACTGCCCCCAGGTTAGGAATCTAAATCTTTTGTTATTCAGTATTATCATTATTCTTTCAATTTTGTGTTTTCTGGAACCTTAGCTTTATGCTTAAAAGTCAGTTTGAGTGAAGAAAGTCAGAATGGATATCCGCAAGTTTTTTACAAAGCCTAGTAAAGCAAATATATCCTCATCAAGCTCAGAAGCATTTCAACAAAAAGAGATCACTTAATCACCAGTCAGGCATCATTTTGCATATTTTTTTGTTGTGAGATTTTTCACACACACACTTAAATTTTAATCATATAAACAACTTGCAGTTTACTGAATAAGAATATACCCGGCAAGCAAAAATGCTGTCCCCCCAGATTTTTGGGGGTTCCTACACCCATGACTGGCAGTGGGCACAGTACAGTCTGTGGGCCTGACACACACTGGCAAGCAACTGCAATTATATTAAAGGATAAAAATTAAATGACTTTTTTTTATCTGCAAGGTACTGTGCCACCTGATATGAGTGGTGGGCACTGGCAGTGGGCACAGTACAGTCAGTGGGCCTGACACACACTGGCAGGCAACTGCAATTATATTAAAGGGTAAAAACTAAATGACTTTTTTATCTGCAAGGTACTGTGCCACCCTATATGAGTGGTGTGCACACAGTACAGTCTGTGGGACTGCGGCCTCTCACACACGGGTAGGCAACTGCAATATATATATAGAAAAAATAAAATAAAAGCAGACTGATGTACCAGCCCTAAAAAGGGCTTTTTGGGGTGCTGTCAGGACGCTGTCCTTACAGCAGATGAGTCTTTGAGGACTGGAGTGGACACAGAACACTGGCCTAGCTAACGCTTTCCCTATTAATTCAGCAGCAGCATCACTCTCCCTGCTCTAACTAAGGCCCCATTCAGACGTCCGTAGTGTGTTGAGGATCCGCAAATTGCGGATCCGCAACACACCATGCCAGCACTCCCCATAGAGATGCCTATTCTTGTCCACAGGTTGCGGACAAGAGTAGGACATGCTCTATCTTTTGCGGAGCCGCAAATGCGGAAGCGGAGAGCACATAGTGTGCTCTCCACATAACGTCCGGCCCTATTCACAATGAATGGGTCCGCATCTATTCCGCATAATTGCAGAATGGATGCAGACAAAATTGCGGACGTGTGAATGGGGCCTAACACTGTGGCTTCAGAATGAATCTAAGATGAATGCTGTCCTTGCTTTTTGATAGGAGGTGGGAGGGTCTGGGAGGGTCTGGGAGGGACAATCTGCTGATTGTCTGGAATGTGTCTGCTGACTGTGAGGTACAGGATCAAAGTTTGCTCAATGATGACGTATAGGGAGCGGACCGAACATCGCATATGTTCGTCCGCCGCCGCGAACGCGAACATGCGATGTTAGCTGGGAACTGTTCGCCGGCGAGTAGTTCGGGACATGTCTATTTGTCAGTTGCCAGGATTTTGGCATGAACAACGTCATTCCACTGATTTATGTCCTGGAACAGATTCTGGTACATCTGGCTGGTCAGTGGACAGGAGACGTGGCGACTAAATCTCATGGCCACATGAGCCCTGTGGGGGCTGAACTAGAGGAGGAGGAGGAGGACATTTGAACACAAGCAATGCGTAGTGAAATGGGTGTTTTTTCTACATAGGTGACAGGAGAGGAGAAGCAGGAGGATCAGGAGCAGACAGACGAGCTATAGGGCGATAAGGAAGACGAGGCAGAAGACCCAGACAGACTGTGTCAGTATGCAGTGGAGATGGAGGCAGGGAGTCCCTCCAAGTCACTTGCGCAGATAGCTGGATGCATGCTCAGTTGCTTGCATAGTAACAGACGATTTGTCACCATTTTGCAGAGGGATAAACACCAAATATGTATAGTGGGGCAAAATTCTAAATTTAGAAAAAAGGGCCCCATTAATTATCACACCAAATAAGCACATAGCAATTAGTAGCAATAAAATATTTTTTATTCTGTTACAATTAAAATCATTACATATAAAATGCTTAGTGGTATAAACACATACAGGCTAATAATGCCCTAGCAGGGTGTATAGGTAAATGGTTGAGTACATACATATAACAGGACTCTATACTACAGTACAGTCAATGGCATAATACATATAGATGTAGACAATTCATATAGGTAGATGGCTGAGTACATATTTAAACTGAACAATATATCACTGTGCAGTTAGTAGCTGAGTACATATGAATAACTCACAATATAAGCAACACCACCTAACCATGTTATGTTGAAATCCAGATGAAGTGCAAATGCTAAACTAGACCTACATGACAATTAGTGTTGATCACAAGTCTTTGAATTGCGAAATTTAATCGGCACTTCGAGAATTCTCGAATATTTAGAATATCTCAAAATATATTCGTAATAGCGAATATTAGTTTTTTTTAACCCCTTAAGGACTCGGCCTTATTTCACCTTAAGGACTTGGACATATTTTGAAAATCTGACCAGTGTCACTTTATGTGTAAATAACTTTAAAACACATTTACTTACCCAGGCCGTTCTGAGATCGTTGAGTCAAAAAAGTAAATTTTTTTGAATAAAAAATACCAAATTTACCAAAAATTTTGAAAAATTTGCAAGTTTCAGTTTCTCTACCTCTGTAATACATAGTAATACCCCCAAATATTGTGATGACTTTACATTCCCCATATGTCTACTTCATGTTTGTATCATTTTGGGAATGCCATTTTATTTTTTTGTGGATGTTACATAGCTTAGAAGTTTAGAAGCAAATATTGAAATGTTTCAGAAATTTTACAAATCCCAATTTTTATTGACCAGTCCAGGTCTGAAGTCACTTTGTGAGGCTTACGTAATAGAAACCACCCAAAAATGACCCCATTTTAGAAACTACACCACCCCAGGTATTCAAAACTGATTTCACAAATGTCGTTAACTCTTTAGGTCTTTCACTAGAGTTCATGGCAAATGGACATAAAATTTAAGAATTTCGATTTTTTGGAAAAAAAGCAAGGGTTAACTGCCAAACAAAACTCAATATGGGTTGCCCTGATTTTGTAGTTTGCAGAAACACCCGATATGTGGTCCTAAACTACTGTTTGGCCAAATGGCAGGGCGCAGAAGGAGAGGAACGCCATATGGGTTTTGGAAGGCAGATTTTGCGGGACTGTTTTTGTTTATACCATGTCCCATTTCAAGCCCCCCATTGCACCCCTAGAAGAGAAATTCCAAAAAGTGACTCCATTTAAGAAAGTACACCCCTCCAGGTATTCAAACTGGGTTTACAAACTTTGTTAACCCTTTAGGTGTTCCACAAGAGTTAACGGCAGATTGAGAAACAATTTTGGAATTTTGATTACTGGAAAAAATGGGTTAACAGCCAAACAAAACTCAATATGGATTGCCCTGATTCTGTATTTTGCAGAAACACCCCATATGTGGTCGTAAACTACTATTTGGCTAAATGGCAGGACATAGAAGAAGGGGAGCGCCATCTGGTCTGTGGAAGGGAGATTTTGCTGGACTGGTTTATTTACACGTACCCTTTCAAGCCCCCTGCTACACCCCTTGAGTAGAGATGAGCGAACATTTAAAAAAAGTCCGTTGTTCGGGGTTCGGGTGGTGGTTAATTGCGCATCCCGTTATGGATTCCACAATAGCGCATATGGAATCCATAAGGGGCGGCTGCCACCAACCCGAACTGTAGAACAGCTGAAGGACCTGGCGTGACGTCACAGTCATGTGATCAGTGCAGGCGTGGCTCAGCACGGGATCAAATCCCGTGCTGAGCCACGCCCCCTGCACTGATCACATGACAGTGACGTCACGCCAGGTCCTTCAGCTGTTCTACAGTTCGGGTTGGTGGCAGCCGCCCCTTATGGATTCCATATGCGCTATTGTGGAATCCATAACGGGATGCGCAATTAACCACCACCCGAACCCCGAACAACGGACTTTTTTTAAATGTTCGCTCATCTCTACCCTTGAGTAGAAACTCCATAAAAGTGACCCCATGTAGGAAACTATGGGATAAGGTGGTTGTTTTTTTGGGACTATTTAAGGGTAAATATGATTTTTGGTTGCTCTATATTACACTTTTTTGAGGCAAGCTAACAAAAAATTTTAATTCTAAAATTGTTTCTACATTCGCCATTAAGTTTTGTGGAACACCTAAAGGGTTAACAAAGTTTGTAAAGTAATTTTTGAATACCTTGAGGGGTGTAGTTTCTTAGATGGGGTCACTTTTTTGGAGTTTCTAGTCTAGGATACATTAGGGGGGCTTCTAACGGGACATGGTGTAAATAAACCAGTCCATCAAAATCTGCCTTCCAGAAACCATATGGTGTTCCCTTCGTTCTATGCCCTGTGGCTATATAGCCATTTATGACCAGATATGGGGTGTTTCTGCAAACTACCGAATCAGGGCAATACATTTTTAGTTTTGTTTGGCTGTTAACCCTTGTTTTATTACCAGAAAAAATGGTTTCAAATGGGAAATTTGCCCAAAAATTTGTGTTTTTACACGGTTTTTATTTTATTTTTTTAACTCTGTTCATCCGAGGGGTTGGGTCAAATGTTATTTTTATAGGGCAGATTGTTACGGACGCGGCGATACCTAATATGTCTACTTTATATAATTTGTTTAGATTTTACACTATATTATCATTTGAGGAACAAAACTTAAATAATTTTAGTATCTCCATAACCTGGGAGCTACAGTTTTTTTTTGGGTTTTGGTGACTGTCTAATGTAGGGGCTCATTTTTTGTGGGATGAGATGGCGGTTTTATTGGCACTATTTTCGCTTGCTATTACACTTTTATTGATGTTAGGTGACAAAAAATTGCTTTTTTTTTTTACACAATTTTTTTTTTTTTACGCTGTTCATCCCGGGGGGTTGAGTTAAATGTTATTTTTATAGGGCATAATAAAAATAGAGAGTTGGGCACTCTTAACATAGGAGATGCAGACCTTAAGTATGTAAAATATGTAACATGTCCCTTTAATCAATAATATCAATTTCAATAAAAAATACACAATACTATCTGGCCAGATAATCAAATAAAATCTGCGCGCTTTACATAAAAAATATCACCTTATATACGAAGTTATTAACCACACTGTGCAAAAAAGGTATCAATTCATGTGCAAATCACAATGGTCTAGGTTTAACCAATAACAGACTGTGCTGTCAGTGCCGCAGTGGTCCGTGTTTCAAGGAAATACTGTGAGGGGCACTATGTAGTGCTGCAATAGCAACGGTAGTCCGTGCTGTGACAAGGCTGCAGATCGTGCCGATGCGGCAGCCGTCCGTACTACAAATAGACACTGTATGTAGTACTGGATAGTGTTGCAATTGTAGCGACAGTCTATGCTGTAAGAGAACTGCAGATCAACTATAAATGAGTCGATGAACTGTTCAGTGAAACAGTGGCAAAGTTTATAGGGTTGTAAGTAATTAGTGTGCACACTTTACTCCTCAAATAGCGCCAGCCAGGTAAGGTCTTTATCCTTTTATGTGAGCCTATGTCAACCGCATATACAGTATTCAGTATATACTCACCGAGTCTGGTCGTTTTCACAGGCAAAGAGCAGTGTTAACGCGGCGTCCCGCACAATAGTATACACCGCAAGCCCACTGAAAGTCATTCACGTGTAATGCTGTGTAGTGCGTGCGGTCTTAGGCAGATGCTTTCCCAGCCTCGGCGTTCTTTTCTGTGATTAGTATTTCCTCCTCAGGGCCCAGGTTACGGCCGTATGTACAGGTCACAGGTCGCCTTGGGTCACGGGTCACCTGACGCTTTCTCCAATTTCTTTAGGATTAATCTTTCGCCTTTAATGATGCAGATACAATGGAGGGCAACCAAACGCGTTTCGGGACATAATGTGGTCCCTTCCTCAGTGGTCACCAGGAAGACCACTGGAAGACCACTGGTCCCCCTCTTGTGACACACTCTGCATCTTTTTTCGGTTCGTCACTTCTTTCCAGTATTGGGGACCCCACCTGGAAAGTGTTGGCCAGGGACGATCCAGGCGCCTTCAATTCCCGAGGTACTCCGACCTGCTCTTTCTCTGTCTGAAAAGATCAGGTCCTTGAGGACTGCCTCATAGAATTGGAGGAATGTCCCTGTGCTGCTAGCTCTTCGGGATAGTACAAAAGCATTGTAGAAGGCAACCTGTACCAAGTAGACCGCAACTTTTTTGTACCATACCCGGGTTTTCCGCATAGCATTATATGATTTGAGGACTTGATCAGATAGATCAACTCCTCCCATATACCGATTGTAGTCGATGATACAATCGGACTTGAGGGCCATTGCCGTGGTACCTCGCACAGAGACAGAGGTGGTGCCGTTACAGTGAATTTTGGTCAGCATAAGGACTTCCCTCTTGTCCTTATATCTGACCAGCAACAGGTTGTCAATGGTAAGGGCACGGGTCTCACCCCTGGTAATAGATACCTGGAGGGGGGAGGTAGGGAGGCTGCACAATTTTTTCCGCACGTTCCCACAAGCGGACATGGATCTGGCGGCAAGGGACCTGAACAAGGGAATGCTAGTATAAAAGTTATCCACGTACAAGTGGTAACTCTTATCTAGCAGTGGGTGCATAAGGTCCCACACGAGTTTCCCACTAACACCCAGAGTGGGGGGACATTCTAGAGGTTCAATACAGGAATCTCGCCACTCATACACACAAAATTTGTAAGTGTACCCTGAGGTACTCTCACAAATTTTGTACATTTTCACGCCATACCTCACCCGCTTAGTGGGAATGTATTGGCGGAAACTGAGTCTCCCCTTGAAAGCAACGAGAGACTCATCAACCGCGACCTCCCTTCCAGGTGCGTAGGCCTGAACAAATTTATCCCCAAAGTCATCGATGACTGGTCGTATGTTATACAGACAGTCATAGGCAGGATCTCCTTGGGGGGGACATGCTGCATTATCTGCATAATGCAGGCATTTCTGGATGGCCTCAAATCTGGGACGTGTCATGGCCATACTGTACAGTGGGGTCTGGTAGAGGACGTCCCCACTCCAGTATTGCCTGACACTCGGTTTTTGCACTAGACCCATATGCAGCATGAGGCCCCAAGACGTCCTCATCTCGGCTGCACTGACCGGCGTCCAGCCACCGGGTCTAGCCAAAGAGAAGCCTGGGTGCTGAGCAACGAACTTTACAGATTCTTGCCAGCACCCCTGGGTGGGTCTAGGGTCTCACAGCTAAGTGCTGTGGACGGTGGACCCCAACCACCACAGACAGTGCTGAATCTGTTAGTGTGATTTTTTTTCCCCCTTAAACCTAATTAACTCTCCCTCTAACTCTATCCCTACCTAACGGTACCTCTCCCTCACTGAGCCTAACCTACCTGATGGGTGCAGGAGGGTGATGGGGGTCGCTGGAGCTGGTGCTGCACGATGTTCACAGCACAGAAGCAGGAAGAGGAGGGGAGAAAAGGAGCCCCGGGAGTTTGAATCTCCCGCCTCTCTCCTCGCACCAATCACAAGCCAGCGCCACAACCACCGTCCCCAATGCAAGGACGGTGATTGGTGGTGTCTTATCACACCACCGATCACCATCCTTTTCTGGTTCATCGGGTTACCGGAGACCCGAATGGACCGGAAACTTAGCAAACCGCAGGTCTGAATTGACCTGCGCACTATTGTTTTAAAGATATGACGTACCGGTATGTCATGGGTCCTTAAGAACTCGGGATCTATGACGTACCAGTACGTCATAAGTCCTTAAGGGGTTAAATACCAGTCTATGCGAATTTTTATGCGAATTTTATGCAATCAAGAAAATAATGCCTGAAGATCAGGAATTCGCAAATATATGGCGAATATTCGCCCAAACATTCGCAAAATATCGCAAATTCGAATATTGCCCCTGCCGCTCATTACTAATGACAATACAGCTCAAACAGCATTAAATCATTTGAGTAGTCAACATACCATAAACCACCACTCCTGCGACCCGACGCGCGTTTTGCTAATGCTTCATCAAGGGGTAAGTGTTGTTTGCTAACATGTCCCTGCCTATATATATATATATATATATATATATATATATATACACCCATATTACAATCTATTGAACATACTTGAGACATTACTTGGACATTACTTGCACTCCAAGAACGTACTTTGTATCACATGATCGGAATTGATGATGGCGCATGAATATTTCACCACCTCTTTAGGTGCGGCTCCGATGTGAAGCACTGCACTGCGGACCACATGATGCGCACCGCCATCCGAGCTCGCACTACCCAATACAATCCAGATAGTGGGATAACTCCGATATGTAGGGATCATGGGAAATAGGTTATAATGTAACACATTGCGATAAGGTGACCAATGATCACAAGAAAAAACATCATAATTACAATATATGCTACAATTAATAAATTAAATCATGATCGTGCAGCTCAACCATGAACCCAGCACCATGAAAACACCAGTGGTAAAGTGACAAAGTGACAAGTGATAAAATTAACAATCAAGACAAACATGCAACAGAAACAAACTCAATAAAAAAAATTACCCCATTTCACTTAATGATTCATAATTCATATTAAATAGTAATTAAAAACACCATTCCATTAATAATTCAATAACCATGTGCCCAAAATTAATAAAATCCGAGTAACCAATAAATAATAAAAACAACAATATTTCATATAATTCAAAAATCGTGATCAGAATATAATAAATGAGTGTTATAGAGAATTGTCTACTTTGGTAATAGTGAACAAAAAAAGGGATGGAGGGGAAAAAAGGGAAGAGGGGGAGGGAGGGGGGCCCAACCCTATCGAAAATGACAATTTTGTCCTATTCTGTGTAACATCACCCCCTGTACTGCTGAAACTCTCCTTTGACAGCACACTGGGGTTGGGCAAACTAAGACAATTCCTACTACTGGTTGGTCTAATCACCCTACTTAGAAACCTATGAAGTCACTAGTGTTGGGCGCGAATATTAGAATTGCAAATTTTTACATCCTCACCTGATCGCCGTAGAAAAAAACAATATAAAAACTCTGTCAAAAAAGCCATTTTTTGCAGCTTATATCATAAAAAGTGTAACACCAAGTGACCAAAAAGTCATATGCACCCTAAAATAATACCAATCACACCTTCATCTCATACCAAAAAAAATGAGCCCCTACATAAGACAGTCGCCAAAAAAATAAAAAAAACTATGGCTCTCAGAATATGGAGACAATAAAACATGATTTTTTTGTTTCAAAAATGGTTTTATTGTGTTAAAAGTGAAAAGAATATTAAAGTAGACATATTAGGTATTGCCGTGTCTGTAACAACCAGATTTATTAAAATATAACATGACCTAACCCCTCAGGTAAACACGATAAAAACATTAAATAAAAACGGTGTCAAAAAAGCTATTGTTTTCACCTTACATAATAAAAAGTGTAATACCAAGCCATCAAAAAGTCATATGCACCCCAAAATTGTACCAATCAAACCGTCATCTTATCCCTCAAAAAATGAGATGCTATCTAAGACAATAGCCCAAAAAATAAAAAAACTTTGGCACTCAGAATATGGAGACACTAAAACATGATTTTTTTTGTTTCAAAAATGCATTTATAGTTTAAAACTTAAATAAAAAAAATATATATAAAGTCATTATATTATTGCCGCATCTGTAATAACCTGCTGTATAAAAATATTGCATGACCTAACCTATCAGGTGAACACCGTTAAAAAAATTAAAAAAATACGGTGCCAGTATTTGCACCTTATATCACAAAAAATTTAATACCAAGCGATCAAAAATTCATATGCATCCTAAAATAGTACCAATCAAACCGACATCTGATACCGAGAAGAATGAGCCCCTACAGAAGACAGTCGCAAAAAAAAATCAAAAAAAACTATGACTCTCAGAATATGGAGACACTAAAACATGATTTTTTTTTGTTTCAAAAATGTTTTTATTGTGTTAAAAGTGAAAAAAATAAAAAGTAAATATATTATGTATCGCCGTGTCCGTAACAACCTGCTCTATAAAAATAGCACATGATCTAACCTGTCAGATGAACATTGTAAAAAACAAAAAATAAAAACTGTGACAAAACAGCTTTTTTTGTTACCTTGCCTCACAAAAAGTGCAATATAGAGAAACCAAAAATCATATGTAACCTAAAGTAGTACCAACAAAACTGCCACCTTATCCTGTAGTTTCCAAAATGGGGTCATTTTTTTGGGAGTTTCTACTCTAGGGGAGAAAATGTGACATGGCAACTTAAAATTATCCCATATAATACCACGTGTGACACTTTTTTGCAGCCAAGATGCGCAAATGGGCCCGAATTCCAATGAGTACCTTTAGGATTTCACAGGGCATTTTTACGCATTTGGATTCCAAACTACTTCTCACGCTTTAGGGACCCCTAAAATGCCAGGGCAGTATAAATACCCCACACGTGACCCCATTTTAGAAAGTAGATACCCCAAGGTTTTCCGTAAGGGGCATGGCGAGTACAAACCAGATTCCAAAAAAGTTGAGACACTATACAAATCGTGAATAAAAACTGAATGCAATGATGTGGAGGTGCCAACTTCTAATATTTTATTCAGAATAGAACATAAATCACGAAACAAAAGTTTAAACTGAGAAAATGTACTATTTTAAGGGAAAAATATGTTGATTCAGAATTTCATGGTGTCAACAAATCCCCAAAAAGTTGGGACAAGGCCATTTTCACCACTGTATGGCATCTCCCCTTCTTTTCACAACACTCAACAATCGTCTGGGGACCGAGGAGACCAGTTTCTCAAGTTTAGAAATAGGAATGCTGTCCCATTCTTGTCTAATACAGGCCTCTAACTGTTCAATCGTCTTGGGCCTTCTTTGTTGCACCTTGCTCTTTATCCACATCAGCCCCCCTAGCTTAAACACCCTTAATGACCAGGCCACTTTTTACAATTCCGCACTACACTACTTTCACCGTTTATTGCTCCGTCATGCAACTTACCACCCAAATGAATTTTGCCTCCTTTTCTTCTCACTAATAGAGCTTTCATTTGGTGGTATTTCATTGCTGCTGACATTTTTACTTTTTTTGCTATTAATCAAAAATGACCGAAATTTTTGCAAAAAAATGACATTTTTCACTTTCTGTTGTAAAATTTTTCAAAAAAAACTACATTTCTATATAAATTTTTCTCTAAATTTATTGTTCTACATGTCTTTGATAAAAAAAATCCAATAAGTGTATATTTATTGGTTTGGGTAAAAGTTATAGCGTTTACAAACTATGGTGCAAAAAGTGAATTTCGGCATTTTGAAGCAGCTCTGACTTTCTGAGCGCCTGTCATGTTTCTTCAGGTGCTAGAATGTCAGGATAGTATAAATACCCCCAAATGACACCATTTTAGAAAGAAGACACCCCAAAGTATTCACGGAGGGGCATGGTGAGTTCATGTATCATTTCATTTTTTCACAAGTTAGCGGAAAATGACACTTTCTGAGAAAAAAAAAAAAAAAGTTTCAATTTCTGATAACTTCTGGCAAAAAAATAAAAATCTCAGACGGACTCACTATGCCCCTCAGTGAATACCTTGGGGTGTCTACTTTCCGAAATGGGGTCATTTGTGGGGTGTGTTTACTGTTCTGGCATTTTGGGCGGGGCTAAATTGTGAGCCGCCATGTAAAACCTAAAGGTACTCGTTGGAATTTGGGCCCTTTGCGCACTCAGGCTGCAAAAGTGTCACTCATGTGGTATCGCCGTACTCAGGAGAAGTAGGGCAATGTGTTTTGGGGTGTATTTTTACATACACCCATGTTGGGTGAGAGAAATATCTCTGTAAATTGTCAACTTTGTATAAAATTTTTTAAAAGATGTCGCTTACAGAGATATTTTTCACACAAAGTATGGGTATATATAAAAATACACCCCAAAACACATTGCCCTACTTCTCCTGAGTACGGCGATACCACATGTGTGCCACTTTTTTGCAGCTTGAGTGCAAAGGCCCTAAAACCAATGAGTACCTTTAGGATTTCACAGGGCATTTTTACGCATTTGGATTCCAGACTTCTTCTCACGCTTTAGGGGCCCCTAAAATGCCAGGACAGTATAAATACCCCACATGTGACCCCATTTTGGAAAGAAGACACCCCAAGGTATTCTGTGAGGGGTATGGTGAGTTCATGTAAAATTTTATTTTTGTCACAAGTTAGTGGAATATGAGACTTTGTAAAAAAAAAAAAAAAAAAAAAAAAACAATTTCCGCTGACTTGTGCCAAAAAATAAAAATTCTGTGGACTCACCATGCCCCTCACAGAATACCTAGGGGTGTCTTCTTTCTAAAATGGGGTCACATGTGGGGTATTTATACTCACCTGGCATTTTAGGGGCCCCTAAAGTGTGAGAATCCAAATGCATAAAAATGGCCTGTGAAATCCTAAAGGTACTCATTGGTTTTAGGGCCCCTTTGCGCACCCAGGCTGCAAAAAAGTGTCACTCATGAAAAAAGTTGTCGTTTACAGCGATGTTTCTCACACCCAGCATGGGTATATGTAAAAATACACCCCAAACCACATTGCCCTACTTCTCCTGAGTTCGGCGATACCACATGTGTGACACTTTTTTGCAGCCAAGATGCGCAAAGGGGCCCCTTAAACCAATGAGTACCTTTAGGATTTCACAGGCCATTTTTACGCATTTGGATTCTCATGCTTTAGGACCCCTAAATTGCCAGGGCAGTATAAATACCCCACATGTGACCCCATTGTGGAAAGAAGACACCCCAAGGTATTCCGTGAGGGGTATGGCGAGTTCACAGAAAAAAAAAAATTTGGCACAAGTTAGCGGAAATTGTTTTTTTTTTTTTTTACAGTCTCATATTCCACTAACTTGTGACAAAAATAAAATTTTGCATGAACTCACCATACCCTCACGGAATACCTTGGGGTGTCTTCTTACTAAAATGGGGTCACATGTGGGGTTTTTGTACTGCCCTGGCATTTGAGGGTCTCCGCAGTCATTACACGTATGGCCAGCATTAGGAGTTTCTGCGATTCTCCGTATATTGAGCATACGGGTAATGAGATTTTTTCCGTTCAGCCTCTGCGCTGAAAAAAAAATAATGAACGGCACAGATTTTTTCATTCGCATCGGTCAATGTGGATGAAAAAATCTCTGCCAAATCAGTGACTGCGGTGCAGTGGGCTGGGCGCTAACTAACTGAGTGGTGATAAGGGGACCCTTATGCCCCATTCACACGTCCGCAATTCTGTTTGCGGAGCGGAGTTGCGGACCCATTCATTTCTATGGGGACAGACTTTGTCCCGCTCGGATCCGAATTACGGATCCGCACTTCCGAGTCTGCACTTCCGTTCTGCAAAAATATAGAACATGTCCTTTTCTTGTCCGCAATTGCGTACAAGAAAAGCATTTTCTATATAGTTCTGGCAATGTGCGGATCTGCAAAATGCGGAAAGCACATTGCCGGTGTCCGTGTTTTGAGGATCTGCGGATCGGATCCGCGGATCCGTGAATCCACGGATCCGTGAATCCACGGATCCGCAAAACACATATGGGCGTCTGAATGGAGCCTTACAAGGGGTGTGATCAATGACAGGGGGTGATCAGGGGGTCTAGATGGGGTGATCAAGGGGTTAATAGGTGAGGGGGTGGGGGGTTAGTGTAGTGTTTGGTGCAACTTTACTGTGTTACCTGGTCCTCTGGTGGTCGATCCCAGTAAATGGGACCACCAGAGGACCAGGTAGCAGCTATATCAGACGCTGTTCATAAAACAGCGTCTGATATAGCAGTTTGATGCGATTTTATTCGCATCTACAGCCTGCCAGCGATCGATCATCGCTGGCAGGCTGTAGCCGAACTGCTGTGCCGCGCTTCCCTGTGAACGCTCGCGCGCACGCGCGCGCGTTCACAGGAAATCTCGCCTCTCGCGAGATGACGCGTCGATGCGTCGGAACAGAGCTACAGGGCCGCCCGCAGGACGCATCCCTGCGTTAGGCGGTCCTGTAGCGGTTATGATGCGCCAAATGTTCTCTATAGGTGAAAGATCTGGACTGCAGACTGGCCATTTCAGTACCCGGATCCTTCTCCTACGCAGCCATGATGTTGTGATTGATGCAGAATGTGGTCTGGCATTATCTTGTTGAAAAATGCAGGGTCTTCCCTGAAATTGATGACGTCTGGATGGGAGCATATGTTGTTCTAGAACCTGAATATATTTTTCTGCATTGATGGTGCCTTTCCAGACATGCAAGCTGCCCATGCCACACGCACTCATGCAACCCCATACCATCAGAGATGCAGGATTCTGAACTGAGCAATGATAACAACTTGGTTTGTCCTTGTCCTCTTTGGTCCGGATGACATGGCGTCCCAGATTTCCAAAAAGAACTTCGAATCGTGACTCGTCTGACCACAGAACATTTTCCCACACTCCATTTTAAATGATCCCTGGCCCAGTGAAAACGCCTGAGCTTGTGGTCGTGGATCTTGCTTAGAAATGGCTTCTTCTTTGCACTGTAGAGTTTCAGCTGGCAACGGCGGATGGCACGGTGGATTGTGTTTACTGACAATGGTTTCTGGAAGTATTCCTGAGCCCATTCTGTGATTTCCTTTACAGTAGCATTCCTGTTTGTGGTGCAGTGTCGTTTAAGGGCCCAGAGATCACAGGCATCCAGTATGGTTTTACGGCCTTGACCCTTACGCACAGAGATTGTTCCAGATTCTCTGAATCTTCGGATGATGTTATGCACAGTTGATGATGATAGATGCAAAGTCTTTGCAATTTTTCACTGGGTAACACCTTTCTGATATTGCTCCACTATCTTTCAGCGCAACATTGTGGGAATTGGTGATCCTCTACCCATCTTGGCTTCTGAGAGACACTGCCACTCTGAGAAGCTCTTTTTATACCCAATCATGTTGCCAATTGACCTAATTAGTGTTAATTGGTCTTCCAGCTCTTCGTTATGCTCAAATTTACTTTTTCCAGCCTCTTATTGCTACTTGTCCCAACTTTTTGGGGATTTGTTGACACCAGTGAAATTTTGAATCAACATATTTTTCCTTTAAAATGATATATTTACTTGGATTAACCATTTGATCTGTCATCTACGTTCTATTACAAATGACATATTGACATTTGCCATCTCCACATCATTGCATTCAGATTTTATTCACAATTTGTTTAGTGTCCCAACTTTTTTGGAATCCGGTTTGTACATAGAAGATTTTCTTTTTGGCACAAGTTAGCGGAAATTGACTTTTTTTTTTTTTTTCCTTACAAAATCTCCCTCTCTGCTAACTTGTGACAAAAAGTTCAATCTTTCATGGACTCAGTATGCCCCTCAGCGAATACTTTGGGGTGTCTTCTTTCCAAAATGGGATCACATGTGAGGTGTTTGTACTGCCCTGGCATTTGAGGGTCTTCGCAATCATTACATGTATGGCCAGCATTAGGAGTTTCTGCTATTCTCCTTATATTGAGCATACGGGTAATGAGATATTTTTTTCTGTTCAGCCTCTGGGCTGAAAGAAAAAATGAACAGCACAGATTGCTTCATTCACATCGATCAATGTGAATGAAAAAATCTCTGCCAAAAAATGTGCAAAAAAAAAAGAGGGGAAAGGCGTCTTCCAGGACATAGGAGCTCCGCCCAACATCTAAACCCACTCGGCTCGTATGCCCTGGCAAAGCCGATTTCTCCATTCACATCAATCGATTCACATTCACATCTTTTTTGGGGTGACACTTGGTTTGAGGTACCAGCAACGACATTGGGGAAATTTCGCTCGTGTAGATGGCTCACTACACTGGTGGTTGGGGCCACGGAACTTCCTGGATACAGGAGGTTCTCGATGATCTCTTCCTGAAATTTGAGGAAGGATCCTGTTCTCCTAGCCATACTGTAGAGAACAAAACTATTGTACATAGCCCATTGAATTAGGTATACAGACACCTTCTTATACCAGCGTCTGGTCCTGCGGGAGAGTAAATAAGGAGCCAACATCTGGTCATTAAAGTCCACCCCTCCCATGAGCAAATTATTGTCGTGGACCGAGAGGGGCTTTTCAATGACACTGGTTGCCAGTAGTGTTGAGCGAACAGTTCGAGCATCGTTCGGGTTCGTACCGAATTTTGGGGTGTCCGGGACCCGGACCCGAACCCGGACATTTTCAAAAAAGTTCGGGTTCGGGTTCGTCGTTCGGCATGTATTTAGGCGCATTTTGAAAGGCTGCAAAGCAGCCAATCAACATGCATCATACTACTTGCCCTAAGATGCCATCGCAGCCATGCCTACTATTGGCAAGGCTGTGATTGGCCGAGTGCAGCATGTGACTCAGCCTCTTTATAAGCTTGTGCGCACGTCGGGACGTGCTCACTCCCGATAGTGAATAGAACAGGGATGAGACGCAGCTGATGCTAGAGGCGAGAATAGGCAGGGATAATTGAATAACTGGAAGCAAATTTCTCTCCTCCACCTGTGATTCATCTGAACAACTGCAGCTGAGCTGCTTTTTGATAGGGATTGGCTATTTTTAGAGTGGCCAGAGTGATTTTTCCATCCACATGTACCTGGGCTGACCGCCGGCCGCCATTTGCGACTTGTAGTGCTGCAGCAGAAGCTGCCACAGTGTGCATTCCAAAGCTCCAAACAAGTCAGACATCTACACCTGGGATTCAGACCAATAGCGATTTAGCAGCACAGTCCAAGGCTATTTTTTTAAAGGTTGTGCAGACCATTTTGTGGCACATGTTACTGGGCTGATAGGCGGCGGCCATCTTGGGACTAGTGCTGCAGCACAATCTCTCCCAACGTCCATTAATCACTTGTAATAGTGGTCTGTGCCATAGAAATCCTACATCAGGGACTTGGGTGTGCTTGTGTCACCCCTACTAATACCAGTCCACCTGTAATCCATACAGTCAAAAGACTGAAAGTATTCCAGTGAGGGAATTTTTTTATTTAAAAAAGGCCAAGTTAGTTTATCTGGCGTTCAATATACTAGATACAGTTAGGCCTGCGTTTCATACATCTGGAATTAGCAAATTAATGTGCTGGGGTTGGGAAAACATATATGTACCCATACTAGAATCTGTCAAAGAAAGCGGTACTCACATATAACAGTCATTCCATCTGTAATCCATACAGTCAAAAGACTGAAAGTATTCCAGTGAGGGAATTTTTTTATTTAAAAAAGGCCAAGTTAGTTTATCTGGCGTTCAATATACTAGATACAGTTAGGCCTGCGTTTCATACATCTGGAATTAGCAAATTAATGTGCTGGGGTTGGGAAAACATATATGTACCCATACTAGAATCTGTCAAAGAAAGCGGTACTCACATATAACAGTCATTCCATCTGTAATCCATACAGTCAAAAGACTGAAAGTATTCCAGTGAGGGAATTTTTTTATTTAAAAAGGCCAAGTTAGTTTATCTGGCGTTCAATATACTAGATACAGTTAGGCCTGCGTTTCATACATCTGGAATTAGCAAATTAATGTGCTGGGGTTGGGAAAACATATATGTACCCATACTAGAATCTGTCAAAGAAAGCGGTACTCACATATAACAGTCATTCCATCTGTAATCCATACAGTCAAAAGACTGAAAGTATTCCAGTGAGGGAATTTTTTTATTTAAAAAGGCCAAGTTAGTTTATCTGGCGTTCAATATACTAGATACAGTTAGGCCTGCGTTTCATACATCTGGAATTAGCAAATTAATGTGCTGGGGTTGGGAAAACATATATGTACCCATACTAGAATCTGTCAAAGAAAGCGGTACTCACATATAACAGTCATTCCATCTGTAATCCATACAGTCAAAAGACTGAAAGTATTCCAGTGAGGGAATTTTTTTATTTAAAAAGGCCAAGTTAGTTTATCTGGCGTTCAATATACTAGATACAGTTAGGCCTGCGTTTCATACATCTGGAATTAGCAAATTAATGTGCTGGGGTTGGGAAAACATATATGTACCCATACTAGAATCTGTCAAAGAAAGCGGTACTCACATATAACAGTCATTCCATCTGTAATCCATACAGTCAAAAGACTGAAAGTATTCCAGTGAGGGAATTTTTTTTATTTAAAAAGGCCAAGTTAGTTTATCTGGCGCTCAATATACTAGATACAGTTAGGCCTGCGTTTCATACATCTGGAATTAGCAAATTAATGTGCTGGGGTTGGGAAAACATATATGTACCCATACTAGAATCTGTCAAAGAAAGCGGTACTCACATATAACAGTCATTCCATCTGTAATCCATACAGTCAAAAGACTGAAAGTATTCCAGTGAGGGAATTTTTTTATTTAAAAAGGCCAAGTTAGTTTATCTGGCGTTCAATATACTAGATACAGTTAGGCCTGCGTTTCATACATCTGGAATTAGCAAACTAATGTGCTGGGGTTGGGAAAACATATATGTACCCATACTAGAATCTGTCAAAGAAAGCGGTACTCACATATAACAGTCATTCCATCTGTAATCCATACAGTCAAAAGACTGAAAGTATTCCAGTGAGGGAATTTTTTATTTATTTAACCTCTTGCCGACCGCCTCACGCAGGATTGCGTCCTGCGGGCGGTCGGTCTGTTCCTCCTTGACGCGCCCGCGCGTCATCTCGCGAGAGGCGAGATTTCCTGTGAACGCGCGCGCGCGCGTGTGCGCGTTCACAGGATCACGTCGGGGACAAGGTAAGCTACAGCCTGCCAGCGCTGATCGTGCGCTGGCAGGCTGTAGAAGTTAAAAAAATGGCATATCAGGCGCTGTTTTGTTAACAGCGTCTGATATGCTTGCTGATCGTTCCTTTGGTGGTCCCATTTGCTTGGGACCACCAAAGCTTTATAAGTGCACCAAAACACCACACAGACCCCCACCCATCCACCCCACCCCCACCCCCACTGATTAACCCCTGATTAACCCCGATCATCCCATGTCACCCCCTGACACTAATTACCCCACTGTAAGGTTCATTCAGACGTCCGTATGTGTTTTGCGGATCCATGGATCCACGGATCCGCAAAACACGGACACCAGCAATGTGCTTTCCGCATTTTGCGGATCCGCACATTGCCAGAACTATATAGAAAATGCCTTTTCTTGTCCGCAGTTGCGGACAAGAATAGGACATGCTCTATCTTTTTGCGGAGCTGCGGCCGGATGCTTGGGGCCGAAACCCGGAAGTTTGCGGCCGCAGCTCCGCAAATGCTGATGCGGCGGCGCATAGTGTGCTCTCCGCATCACCGCCAGCCCCATTCACACTGAATGGGTCCGCATCTATTCCGCAGAATTGCGGAATAGATGCGGACATTTCTACGGACGTGTGAATGGGGCCTTACTACTTTTTTGCACATTTTTGGCAGAGATTTATTCATCCACATTGATCGATGCGAATGAGGAAATCTGTGCCGTTTTGTTTTTGCACATTTTTGGGCAGAGATTTTTCATCCACATTGATTGATGCGAATGAAGAAATCTGTGCCGTTCATTTTTCTTTTCAGCGCAGAGGCTGAGCGGGAAAAAATCTCATTACCCGTATGCTCAATATAAGGAGAATCGCAGAAACTCCTAATGCTGGCCATACGTGTAATGATTGCGGAGACCCTCAAATGCCAGGGCAGTACAAACACCTCACATGTGACCCCATTTTAGAGAGAAGACACCCCAAGGTAT
The DNA here is from genome assembly GCA_033119425.1 of Bufotes viridis. Lineage (NCBI taxonomy): Eukaryota > Metazoa > Chordata > Amphibia > Anura > Bufonidae > Bufotes > Bufotes viridis. Next base: position 395,008,461 of record CM065590.1, read on the forward strand.
TCCGTGAGGGGTATGGCGAGTTCATGCAAAATTTTATTTTTGTCACAAGTTAGTGAAATATGAGACTGTAAAAAAAAAAAAAATCAATTTCCGCTAACTTGTGCCAAATTTTTTTTTTTCTGTGAACTCGCCATGCCCCTCACGGATTACCTTGGGGTGTCTTCTTTCCACAATGGGGCCACTTGTGGGGTATTTATACTGTCCTGGCATTTTAGGGGTCCTAAAGTGTGAGAATCCAAATACGTAAAAATGGCCTGTGAAATCCTAAAGGTACTCATTGGTTTTAGGGCCCCTTTGCGCATCTTGGCTGCAAAAAGTGTCACTCATGTGGTGTCGCCGTACTCAGGAGAAGTAGGGCAATGTGTTTTGGGGTGTATTTTTATATATACCCATGCTGGGTGTGAGAAATATCTCTGTAAACGACAACTTTTTACATTTTTATTCAAAGTTGTCAGTTTACAGAGATATTTCTCACAAAGTATGGTATATGTAAATACACCCCAAAACATTGCCCACTCTCCTGAGTACGGCGATACCATGTAGTGCCACTTTTGCAGCCAAGATGCTAAAGACCTAAAATAATGGTACCTTTAGGAAGAGCATTTTTACGCATTTTTCTTCTCACGCTTTGGGGCCTAAAATGCCAGGGCAGTATAAATGCCCCACATGTGACCCCATTTTGGAAAGAAGACACCCCAAGGTATTCGCTGAGGGGCATAGTGAGTCCATGAACAATTTAACTTTTGTCAAAAGTTAGCAGAAAGGTAGACTTTATGAGAAAAAACAATAAAAAATCAATTTCCGCTAACTTGTGCCAAAAAAAAATCTTCTATGAACTCGCCATGCCCCTCACAGAATACCTTGGGGTGTCTTCTTTCCAAAATGGGGTCACATGTGGGGTATTTATACTGCCCTGGCATTTTAGGGGCCCTAAAGCGTGAGAAGAAAAATGCGTAAAAATGCCCTCCTAAAAGGTACTCATTGGTTTTAGGGCCCTTTGCGCATCTTGGCTGCAAAAAGTGGCACACATGTGGTATCGCCGTACTCAGGAGAAGTAGGGCAATGTGTTTTAGGGTGTATTTTTGCATATACCCATACTTTGTGTGAGAAATATCTCTGTAAATTGACAACTTTGAATAAAAAATGTAAAAGTTGTGGATTTACAGCAATATTTCTCACACGCTGTATGGTATATGTAAAATACACCCTAAATACTGCCCTACTTCTCCTGAGTTCGGCGATGCCACATGAGTGGCACTTTTTGCAGCAGAGCACTAGAGGCCTAAACCAATGAGTACCTTTAAGATTTCACAGAGCCATTTTTACGCATTTGGATTCTCACGCTTTAGGAGCCCTAAAATGCCGGGGCAGCATAAGTACCCACATGTGACCCCATTTTGAAAGAAGACACCTAGGTATTCCGTGAGAAGCATGGCGAGTTCTAAGTACCTTTATTTTTGGCACAAGTTAGCGGAAATTGATATATATATTTTTTTTATTTTGTTTTTTACAAAGTCTCATATTCCACTAACTTGTGACAAAAATAAAATTTTACATGAACTCGCCATGCCCCTCACGGAATACCTTGGGGTGTCTTCTTTCCAAAATGGGGTCACATGTGGGGTATTTATACTGTCCTGGCATTTTAGGGGCCCCTAAAGCGTGAGAAGAAGTCTGAATCCAAATGCGTAAAAATGCTCTGTAGAAATCTCTAAAGGTACTCATTAGTTTAGGCCTTTGCACACTCAGCCTGCAAAAAGTGACACACATGGATCGCCGTAGTCAGGAGAAGTAGGGCAAGTGTTTGGGGTGTATTTTATATATATCCATTACTGTGTGTGAAAATATCTCTGTAAACGACAACTTTTAAAAATTTTTATACAAAGTTGTCAGTTTACAGAGATATTTCTCTCACCCAACATGGGTATATGTAAAAATACACCCTAAAACACATTGCCCTACTTCTCCTGAGTACGGCGATACCACATAAGTGACACTTTTTGCAGCCTGGGTGCGCAAAGGGGCCCAAATTCCAACGAGTACCTTTAGGTTTTACATGGCGGCTCACAATTTAGCCCCGCCCAAAATGCCAGAACAGTACAAACACCCCACAAATGACCCCATTTTGGAAAGTAGACACCCCAAGGTATTCACTGAGGGGCATAGTGAGTCCGTCTGAGATTTCTTTTTTTTTTGCCAGAAGTTAGCAGAAATTGAAACTTTTTTTTTTTTTTTTTTCTCAGAAAGTGTCATTTTCCGCTAACTTGTGAAAAAAATGAAATGATACATGAACTCACCATGCCCCTCCGCGAATACTTTGGGGTGTCTTCTTTCTAAAATGGTGTGATTTGGGGGTATTTATACTATCCTGACATTCTAGCACCTGAAGAAACATGACAGGTGCTCAGAAAGTCAGAGCTGCTTCAAAATGCAGAAATTCACTTTTTGCACCATAGTTTGTAAACGCTATAACTTTTACCCAAACCAATAAATATACACTTATTGGACTTTTTTTATCAAAGACATGTAGAACAATAAATTTAGAGAAAAATTTATATAGAAATGTAGTTTTTTTGAAAATTTTACAACAGAAAGTGAAAATGTCATTTTTTGCAAAATTTCGTTAAATTTGTATTAATGGCAAAAAGTAAAAATGTCAGCAACAATGAAATACCACCAAATGAAAGCTCTATTAGTGAGAAGAAAAGGAGGTAAAATTCATTTGGGTGGTAAGTTGCATGACGGAGCAATAAACGGTGAAAGTAGTGTAGTGCGGAATTGTAAAAAGTGGCCTGGTCATTAAGGGTGTTTAAGCTAGGGGGCTTAAGTGGTTAAAAAGGCCTTAGTTTATCTGGCGTTCAATATACTAGATACAGTTAGGCCTGCATGTTTCATACATCTGGAATTAGCAAATTAATGTGCTGGGGTTGGGAAAACATATATGTACCCATACTAGAATCTGTCAAAGAAAGCGGTACTCACATATAACAGTCATTCCATCTGTAATCCATACAGTCAAAAGACTGAAAGTATTCCAGTGAGGGAATTTTTTTTTATTTAAAAAGGCCAAGTTAGTTTATCTGGCGCTCAATATACTAGATACAGTTAGGCCTGCGTTTCATACATCTGGAATTAGCAAACTAATGTGCTGGGGTTGGGAAAACATATATGTACCCATACTAGAATCTGTCAAAGAAAGCGGTACTCACATATAACAAGTCATTCCATCTGTAATCCATACAGTCAAAAGACTGAAAGTATTCCAGTGAGGGAATTTTTTTATTTAAAAAGGCCAAGTTAGTTTATCTGGCGCTCAATATACTAGATACAGTTAGGCCTATGTTTCATACATCTGGAATTAGCAAATTAATGTGCTGGGGTTGGGAAAACATATATGTACCCATACTAGAATCTGTCAAAGAAAGCGGTACTCACATATAACAGTCATTCCATCTGTAATCCATACAGTCAAAAGACTGAAAGTATTCCAGTGAGGGAATTTTTTTTTATTTAAAAAAGGCCAAGTTAGTTTATCTGGCGCTCAATATACTAGATACAGTTAGGCCTGCATGTTTCATACATCTGGAATTAGCAAACTAATGTGCTGGGGTTGGGAAAACATATATGTACCCATACTAGAATCTGTCAAAGAAAGCGGTACTCACATATAACAAAGTCATTCCATCTGTAATCCATACAGTCAAAAGACTGAAAGTATTCCAGTGAGGGAATTTTTTTATTTAAAAAGGCCAAGTTAGTTTATCTGGCGCTCAATATACTAGATACAGTTAGGCCTGCGTTTCATACATCTGGAATTAGCAAACTAATGTGCTGGGGTTGGGAAAACATATATGTACCCATACTAGAATCTGTCAAAGAAAGCGGTACTCACATATAACAAGTCATTCCATCTGTAATCCATACAGTCAAAAGACTGAAAGTATTCCAGTGAGGGAATTTTTTTTTATTTAAAAAGGCCAAGTTAGTTTATCTGGCGCTCAATATACTAGATACAGTTAGGCTCATGCTTTCATACATCTGGAATTAGCAAATTAATGTGCTGGGGTTGGGAAAACATATATGTACCCATACTAGAATCTGTCAAAGAAAGCGGTACTCACATATAACAGTCATTCCATCTGTAATCCATACAGTCAAAAGACTGAAAGTATTCCAGTGAGGGAATTTTTTTATTTAAAAAGGCCAAGTTAGTTTATCTGGCGCTCAATATACTAGATACAGTTAGGCTCATGCTTTCATACATCTGGAATTAGCAAACTAATGTGCTGGGGTTGGGAAAACATATATGTACCCATACTAGAATCTGTCAAAGAAAGCGGTACTCACATATAACAGTCATTCCATCTGTAATCCATACAGTCAAAAGACTGAAAGTATTCCAGTGAGGGAATTTTTTTTATTTAAAAAGGCCAAGTTAGTTTATCTGGCGCTCAATATACTAGATACAGTTAGGCTCATGCGTTTCATACATCTGGAATTAGCAAACTAATGTGCTGGGGTTGGGAAAACATATATGTACCCATACTAGAATCTGTCAAAGAAAGCGGTACTCACATATAACAGTCATTCCATCTGTAATCCATACAGTCAAAAGACTGAAAGTATTCCAGTGAGGGAATTTTTTTTATTTAAAAAGGCCAAGTTAGTTTATCTGGCGCTCAATATACTAGATACAGTTAGGCCTCATGCTTCATACATCTGGAATTAGCAAATTAATGTGCTGGGGTTGGGAAAACATATATGTACCCATACTAGAATCTGTCAAAGAAAGCGGTACTCACATATAACAGTCATTCCATCTGTAATCCATACAGTCAAAAGACTGAAAGTATTCCAGTGAGGGAATTTTTTTTATTTAAAAAGGCCAAGTTAGTTTATCTGGCGCTCAATATACTAGATACAGTTAGGCTCATGCGTTTCATACATCTGGAATTAGCAAACTAATGTGCTGGGGTTGGGAAAACATATATGTACCCATACTAGAATCTGTCAAAGAAAGCGGTACTCACATATAACAGTCATTCCATCTGTAATCCATACAGTCAAAAGACTGAAAGTATTCCAGTGAGGGAATTTTTTTTATTTAAAAAGGCCAAGTTAGTTTATCTGGCGCTCAATATACTAGATACAGTTAGGCTCATGCGTTTCATACATCTGGAATTAGCAAATTAATGTGCTGGGGTTGGGAAAACATATATGTACCCATACTAGAATCTGTCAAAGAAAGCGGTACTCACATATAACAAGTCATTCCATCTGTAATCCATACAGTCAAAAGACTGAAAGTATTCCAGTGAGGGAATTTTTTTATTTAAAAAGGCCAAGTTAGTTTATCTGACGCTCAATATACTAGATACAGTTAGGCCTATGCTTTCATACATCTGGAATTAGCAAATTAATGTGCTGGGGTTGGGAAAACATATATGTACCCATACTAGAATCTGTCAAAGAAAGCGGTACTCACATATAACAGTCATTCCATCTGTAATCCATACAGTCAAAAGACTGAAAGTATTCCAGTGAGGGAATTTTTTTTATTTAAAAAGGCCAAGTTAGTTTATCTGGTGCTCAATATACTAGATACAGTTAGGCCTGCGTTTCATACATCTGGAATTAGCAAATTAATGTGCTGGGGTTGGGAAAACATATATGTACCCATACTAGAATCTGTCAAAGAAAGCGGTACTCACATATAACAGTCATTCCATCTGTAATCCATACAGTCAAAAGACTGAAAGTATTCCAGTGAGGGAATTTTTTTTTATTTAAAAAGGCCAAGTTAGTTTATCTGGCGCTCAATATACTAGATACAGTTAGGCCTGCGTTTCATACATCTGGAATTAGCAAATTAATGTGCTGGGGTTGGGAAAACATATATGTACCCATACTAGAATCTGTCAAAGAAAGCGGTACTCACATATAACAGTCATTCCATCTGTAATCCATACAGTCAAAAGACTGAAAGTATTCCAGTGAGGGATTTTGCTTATAAAAATAATATATTTCATTGTGGTGCGAGTTGAATCGCAACAATGAAGAAAATACTATTAAGGGACGAGGACGCGGTCGTGGTGGTGTCCGTGGAGCCTCTGTTGCTGGTAGAGGACGTGGCCGCTCGGCCCCAGGCGCACACAGTAGGGAACGAACTCCTCAACTAGCCGGCAGAATGTACCGCAATATCTCGTGGGGCCCAATGCCGCTCTTAGGATGGTAAGGCCTGAGCAGGTACAGGCATTAATCGATTGGGTGGCCGACAGTGCTTCCAGCACGTTCACCACATGGTCTTCCACCCAGTCTTCTGCGGAAAGCGCACAGGTGGCACCTGAAAACCAAGCCCATCAGTCTGTCACATCACCCCCAAGCATATCAGGGAAACGGTCTGAGCCACAAGTTATGCAGCAGTCTCTTCTTCTGTTTGAAGACTCTGCTTCCAGGGTTTCCCAGGGCGTCCACTCTAGCCCTTCCCCAGTGGAGGAAGACATACCATGCACTGACGCACAACCACTTATGTCTCCAGATGAAGAGGACATGGGAATACCACCACAGCAGAGTCACGCGACGTCTCTGATGATGACGAAACACAGGTGCCCACTGCCGCGTCTTTTGCAGTGTGCAGACTGAACAGGAGGAGGTCAGGAGGGAGACTGGGTGGAAGACGATGCAGAGGACGATGAGGTCTTAGACCCCACATGGACTGAAGGTCGTGGCGATGACTTTCACAGTTCAGAGGAAGAGGTAGTGGTGAGACCGAGACAACAGCGAAGCCAAAGAGGGAGCAGGGGGCCAAAGCAGACGAGCCGCCCCCAGAGTTCGCTCTGCTACTGGACATCGCCAACAGGGACCCAGCCCCACAAAGGCAGCTTCAAAGAGTTCCCTGGCATGGCACTTCTTTAAACAATGTCCTACCGACAAGACCCGAGTGACTTGCACGCTCTGCCATCAGAGCCTGAGGCGAGGCATTAACGTTCTGAACCTCAGCACAACCTGCATGACCAGGCATCTACATGCAAAGCATGAACTGCAGTGGGGTACACACCTTAAAAACCAGGCACTCGCTGAGGCTCCCCTGCTCCCTCTACCGCTGCTGCCTCGGCTTCCGCCGAGAGGAATGTTGCCACCTGCCGAGCAGCAAACAGAGGATGTGCCACCGACACCACCACCACCGCCACCGTCAACTAGCGTCTCCACTATATCACACAGCAGCGCTCAGCTCTCAATATCTCAAACCTTAGAGAGGAAGCGCAAATTTCCCGAGTCACCCTCGAGCTCCTTGGCCTGAACGCCAGCATTTCTAAACTGCTGGCCTTTGAAATGCTGTCATTCCGGCTGGTGGACACAGACAGCTTCAAACAGCTGATGGCCATGGCTGTCCCGCAGTATGTGGTTCCCAGCCGCCACTACTTCTCCAAGACAGCCGTGCCTTCCCTGCACATGCAAGTGTCCGATAAAATCAAGTGTGCACTGCGCAACGCCATTTGTGGCAAGGTCCACCTAACCACAGATACGTGGACCAGTAAGCACGGCCAGGGACGCTATATCTCACTAACTGCACACTGGATGAATGTAGTGGCGGCTGGGCCCCCGGCGGACAGTTCCTTGGCGCACGCCCTTCCGCCCCTAGGATCGCAGAGGGCATCATTCTCTGCCTCCTGTAGCCTCCTCCTCCTACTCGGCTTCCTCCTCCACTGCTTCCACCAGCTCATCCGGTCAGCCACACACCTTCACCACCAACTTCAGCACAGCCCGGTAAACGTCAGCAGGCCATTCTGAAACTCATATGTTTGGGGGACAGGCCCCACACCGCGCAGGAGTTGTGGCGGGGTATTGAACAACAGACCGACGAGTGGTTTCTGCCGGTGGGCCTCAAGCCAGGCCTGGTGGTATGCGATAATGGGCGAAATCTCGTGGCAGCTCTGGGACTAGCCGGTTTGACGCACATCCCTTGCCTGGCGCATGTGCTGAACTTGGTGGTGCAGAGGTTCATTCACCACTACCCCAACATGTCAGAGCTGCTGCATAAAGTGCGGGCCGTCTGTGCGCGCTCCGCTGCTCACATCCTGCCGCTGCTCGCCTGTCTGGCGCTACAGCGGAACTTCGGCCTTCCCGCCACCGCCTCATATGCGACGTGCCCACCCGGTGGAACTCCACCTTGCACATGCTGGAGAGACTGTGCGAGCAGCAGCAGGCCATAGTGGAGTTTCAGCTGCAGCACGCCACGGTCAGTCGTATCTGCCGAACAGCACCACTTCACCACCAATGATTGGGCCTCCATGCGAGACCTGTGTGCCCTGCTGCGCTGTTTCGAGTACTCCACCAACATGGCCAGTGGCGATGACACTGTTATCAGCGTTACAATACCACTTCTATGTCTCCTTGAGAAAACACTTAGGCAATGATGTTAGAGGAGGTGGCCCAGGTGGAGGAGGAGGAGGAGGATGAGGGCTCGCTTCTAACACTTTCGGGCCAGTCTGTTCGAATTGGCTCAGAGGGAGGTTTGTTTAAGCAGCAGAGGACAGGTTCACAAGTCGCCAGCCAAGGCACTGTACTGGAGGACGAGGAGGATGAGGAGGAGGAGGTGGAGGGGGACGAGGATGACGCAAGTTCACAGCGGGTGGCAGCCCAGGCCCATCACTGGTGCGTGGCTGGGGGATACGGTGGACGATGACGATACGCCTCCCACAGAGGACAGCTTGTCCTTACCCATGGGTAGCCTGGCCCACATGAGCGAATATATGCTCCAATGCCTGCGCAACGACAGCAGAGTTGCCCACGCTTTAACGTGTGCAGACTACTGGGTGGCCACCCTGCTGGATCCCCGGTATAAAGACAATGTGCCCACTTTAATTCCTGAACTGAGCGCGACCGTAAGATGCGCGAGTACAAGCGCACGCTGATAGAGGCGCTCTTGAGAGCATTCCCACATGTCACAGGGGAACAGGTGGAAGGTGAAGGCAGAGGAGTGGCAAGAGGTCGCCAACGCAGCTGTGTCACGGCCAGCTCATCTGAGGGCAGGGTTAGCATGGCAGAAATGTGGAAAGTTTTGTCTCCACGCCACAGCTATCTGCACCGACACCTGATAACGGAACGTGTTAGCAGGAGGCAGCATTTCACTAACATGGTTGAACAGTATGTCTGCACACTCTCCACATCCTGACGGATGGTTCCGGCCCCATTCAACTACTGGGTTTCAAATTGTCCACGTGGCCAGAGTTAGCATGTTATGCCTTGGAGGTGCTTTCCTGCCCGGCGGCCAGCGCTTTATCTGAACGCGCATTCAGCACGGCAGGGGCGCCATTACTGACAAGCGCAGCCGCCTGTCCACAGCCAACGTGGACAAGCTGACCTTCATAAAGATGAACCAGGCATGGATCCCACAGGACCTGTCCCTCCCTTGTGCAGAGTAGTCCTTATTAACTGCCTAAAACATGTCTTGTTGTGCTACGGGCCACTTCTTTATTTGATACAAATTTTATGAAACCCACAGTTGAATGAAACTCTTCTCTGTCTGGGCGCCGGGGCCTAACCAGATGAAAGTGGCCGGTTAAACTAACGGGTGACATGAAGCCATAACCTCTGCCATGCTACCTCTGTCTTCTGTCTGGGTGCTGAGGCCTAAGTCAAATAAAGCGGTCTTCTGCTGTGCTGGGGATATGAAGCTAATCTCTGACCTCTCTCCTCTGTCTGGGTCCAAAGGCCTAAATCACTGAAAGAGGCCTTCTCCTGTGGTGTGTGATATGATGCCAGAATATGTGCTGTGGGGCCTCTCTCCTCTTCCTGGGTGCAGGGGTCAAATAAACTAAATTGTGGCCTACTCCTGTGGTGGTTGATATGATGCCTGATTCTCTGATGTGGAACCTCTCTCCTCTGTTTGGGTGAAGGGGTCAAAGTCTTTCAAAGTCGCCTTCTCCTGTGCTGATTGATATGAAGCTGATGGTTGTGCCATCTGACATGGTTGCCGGGGTCCCATTAAATTGGGGCCTACTCCTGTGGTGGGTGATCTAAATGCCTGATTCTCTGCTTTGAAACCTCTCTCCTCCGTCCGGGTGTAGGGGTCAAAGTCTGTCAAAGTCGCCTTCTCCTGTGCTGATTGATATAAAGCTGATGGTTGTGCCATCTGACATGGTTGCCGGGGTCTGATTCAATGGTGGCCTACTCCTGTGGTGGGTGATCTAAATGCCTGATTCTCTGCTGTGTAACCTCTCTCCTCCGTCTGGGTGTAGGGGTCAAAGTAACTAAATGGTGGCCTACTCCTGTGGTGGGTGATATGATGCCAGAATATGTGCTGTGGGGCCTCTCTCCTCTTCCTGGGTGCAGGGGTCAAAGTAACTCAATGGTGGCTTCTCCTGTGGTGGCTGATATGATGCCAGAATATGTGCTGTGGTGCCTCTCTCCTCTTCCTGGGTGCAGGGGTCAAAGTAACTAAATGGTGGCTTCTCCTGTGGTGGTTGATATGATGCCTGATTCTCTGCTGTGAAACCTCTCTCCTCCATCTGGGTGTAGGGTCAAAGTCTTTCAAAGTCGCCTTCTCCTGTGCTGATTGATATAAAGCTGATGGTTGTGCCATCTGACATGGCTGCCAGGGTCTGATTCAATGGGGCCTACTCCTGTGGTGGGTGATCTAAATGCCTGATTCTCTGCTGTGAAACCTCTCTCCTCCGTCTGGGTGTAGGGTCAAAGTCTTTCAAAGTCGCCTTCTCCTGTGCTGATTGATATGAAGCTGATGGTTGTGCCATCTGACATGGTTGCCGGGGTCCCATTAAATTGGGGCCTACTCCTGTGGTGGGTGATCTAAATGCCTGATTCTCTGCTGTGTAACCTCTCTCCTCCGTCTGGGTGTAGGGGTCAAAGTAACTAAATGGTGGCCTACTCCTGTGGTGGGTGATATGATGCCTGGTTCTCTGCTGTGGGACCTCTCTCCTCTGTCTGGGTCCAAAGGCCTAAATCACTGAAAGAGGCCTTCTCCTGTGGTGTGTGATATGATGCCAGAATATGTGCTGTGGGGCCTCTCTCCTCTTCCTGGGTGCAGGGGTCAAAGTAACTCAATGGTGGCTTCTCCTGTGGTGGCTGATATGATGCCAGAATATGTGCTGTGGGGCCTCTCTCCTCTGTTCCTGGGTGCAGGGGTCAAAGTAACTCAATGGTGGCTTCTCCTGTGGTGGCTGATATGATGCCAGAATATGTGCTGTGGGGCCTCTCTCCTCTTCCTGGGTGCAGGGGTCAAAGTAACTAAATGGTGGCTTCTCCTGTGGTGGTTGATATGATGCCTGATTCTCTGCTGTGTAACCTCTCTCCTCCGTCTGGGTGTAGGGTCAAAGTAACTAAATGGTGGCCTACTCCTGTGGTGGGTGATATGATGCCTGGTTCTCTGCTGTGGGACCTCTCTCCTTTGTCTGGGTGCTGTGGTCAAAATAATAGTAAGTGACCTTCTCCATTGGTGGGTGACTTGAAGCCTGATTCTGTGCTATGGGACCTCACTCCAATTAATATTGTTTAATTTTTATTTATTTTATGTTAACTCATCATTTCCCTATCTACATTTGTTTGCAGGGGATTTAACTACATTTTGCTGCCTTTTGCAGCCCTCTAGCCCTTTCCGGGTGTGTTTTACAGCCTTTTTAGTGCCCAAAAGTTCGGGTCCCCATTGACTTCTATGGGGTTCGGGTTCGGGATGAAGTTCGGGTCGAGTTCGGATCCCGAACCCGAACATTTTTCGAAAGTTCGGCCGAACTCGTCGAACCCGAACATCCAGGTGTTCGCTCAACTCTAGTTGCCAGTTCAATTTGGATTGTCATGTCTGCGTGAATGGAGGAGAGCATGTAAACGTCACACTTGTCTCTCCATTTCACCGCGAGCAGTTCTTCGTTACACAAGGCAGCCCTCTCCCTCCTTGCAAGACGGGTGGTAACAAGCCGTTTGGGGAAGCCCTGGCGACTAGGTTGGGCGGTGCCACAGCAGCCAATCTGTTCTAGAAACAAATGCCTGAAGAGGGGCACATTTGTGTAGAAATTGTCGACATAAAGGTGGTACCCCTTGCCAAATAAGGGTGACACCAAGTCCCAGACTGTCTTCCCACTGCTCCCCAGGTAGTCAGGGCCACCGACCGGCTCCAGGGTCTGATCTTTACCATCATAGACACGAAATTTGTGCGTATAGCCTGTGGCCCTTTCAGCTTATACAATTTGATCCCATACCGGGTGCACTTGCTTGGGATGTATTGTTTGAAGCCAAGGCGCCCGGTAAAATGTATCAGGGACTCGTCTATCCAGATGTTTTGATCAGGGGTATACAAATCTTCAAATTTGGTGTTAAAGTGGTCTATGAGGGGCCGAATTTTGTGGATCCGGTCAAAAGCTGGGTGGCCTCTGGGACGAGAGGTGCTGTTATCACTAAAGTGCAGGAAACGCAGGATGGTCTCAAATCGTGTCCTGGACATGGCAGAAGAGAACATGGACATGTGATGAATTGGGTTTGTGGACCAATATGACCGCAATTCATGCTTTTTTGTCAGGCCCATGTTGAGGAGAAGGCCCAGAAAAGTCTTAAGTTCGGAAACTTGGACGGGTTTCCACCGGAATGACTGAGCATAAAAGCTTCCCGGGTTGGCGGCTATAAATTGAGTGACATACCAGTTTGTTTCTGCCACGACTAAGTCAAAAGCTCCGCAGTGAAGAACAGCTCAAAAAACCCCAGTGCCGATCCGATCTGAGCTGTCTCAACCCGAACTCTAGACTGGGCAGTGAAAAGGGGAACTACTTGTGCGGCTGAAGATGGGGGATGCCAATCAGGGTTTGCCAGCACCTCAGGGACTATAAGGGCTCTACGGGCCTGTCTGTGCGGTGACTGCGACTGGGGAATTACTGCACGTGCCACCGTACCAGCTTCAACTGCCCTTCTGGTGCTTACCACTTCACCATGTTCTACGGCAGTGCTGGTACTTGGTCCAGGATGGGCTGCGCTGCTGGTGTATGCCTCACCATGTAATCAGACAGCGCCAGCCCCACTCTGCTGCCCTTCAAGCGGATCCTGCGCAACCTGTGGTCTAGCAAAACGGTGCCGGGTACGCCTGGTGGTATCAGGGACCTCAACTTTATCGTCCGAACTTTGGGAACTTTTACTGCCACTGCTTTCTACAGGTTTGTATTCTGACCCGCTGGATTCGTCAGATGAGGGTTCCCATTCCTCATCCGACTGGGTCAGAAGCCTGTAGGCCTCTTCAGAAAAATACCCCTTCCTTGCCATTTGGTCAACTAAATTTAGGGGGTATTCCCTGAGACTACCCAAGAAAAAAAGCAAGCCTGTCTTACAAATGGGAGGCTAGCGAAGTACAGGAAGCCGCTGCAAAAGATAAAAAATATCAAAACTGATTTTTTTTATCGCCGCAGCGCTTGTGCAGTAATAAAAATAAAAATAAAATTTAGTCACTGCAGTGGGGCAGGGGTGGGCAAAGGCACGTGTGGGCGACCGATCAGACCTGATCGGGCAAACACTGCGTTTTGGGTGGAGGGTGAGCTAAGGTGACACTAATACTATTATAGATCTGACTGTGATGAGTTCTGATCACTTACAGATACTATAAAGTACCAATGCTGATTAGCGATACGCTAATCAGAGAATCAGTGACTGTGGTGCGGTGGGCTGGGCACTAACTGAAGCTAACTACCTACCAAAGGGGCCTAAACTAACCTAAACCTAACAGTCAATACTGGTGAAAAAAAAAAGTGTCAGTTTACACTGATCACTTTTTTCCCTTTCACTAGTGATTGACAGGGGTGATCAAGGAGTTAATTGGGGTGATGGGGGGGTGATCTGGGACTAATTGTGTAGTGCTTGGTGTACTCACTGTGATCTGTGCTCTCTGCTGGGACCAACCGACGAAAAGGACCCAGCAGAGAGCACAGAAGCCATGTGTTATATGGCTGGTGATTCGATTTTTTAAAAGTCACCAACCTGCCAGCGCTAATCATTGGCTGGCAGGCTGGTGACCAACTCCTTGTGCGCCTTTTGCCGACCCGCACTGCGCATGTGCGGGCCCCAAATGGGAGTCATCTCGCGTCTCGCAAGATGACGCGTATATGCGTCCAGGAGGAATAACCCGGCCGCCCGCAGGGCGCATCCCTGCGTTAGGTGGTCGGGAGGTGGTTAAGGCGCAGCATAAATGTACTTGATTACAGCATAAGTATCAACATTTTCTCACAGTCAAAGTAATGCTGGGGCCTGCATCATGCCACTGCCACTAATGCGCTTGAATTTCATAAGGCGACAAATGTATGTGATTGCTCTATTAATACAGAAATGTTCTCAAAGTCCAGCCAGGCTGAATATGATTGATAGACCTCTCCTCATGCTGCCTTTGTGCCATCTTGCCACTCTTGCTGTCTCTCTGCCTACCGACTATCACATTGTGTACAACTGCTGCATTCTGCAGCCTGCATCAATCTACTTATGCCACTGTTCAAATATTCAGTTCTTTATGGCTGCTGCTGCTGCAATTAATGCCACTTGCCAACCATCATATTCCTCAAGACACTTTTTTTTTTATCTTATAATGCTGTGTGTGTAAACATTTTCTAAAATTTTTGAAATATTTGGAATATGAAAAATGAGGCATGTGCCAACGTGGTGTCGTTTTAAACATGCTGCATGATAACACAGTCAAATGTGCATTTAACCATAGCTTTGTAAGTCAGTGTCACTCAGACATCATTTACTATTGCTGCCATTGCGTTCAGAGCTTGGGTAGAGAGGATGGTAGAGAAAAAAAAAAGTCATTAAAAATAAACGAAGAGGGATTACATGTTTTCCTAAAAAAAATATATGAGTCCTAGGAAGCTAGAGGGGGTTATTTACCAACTTTCAGTGCAACTAAAACAACTTTTTAAAACATGTTGCATAGGCAAATGTATCACATGCAGCATGCAGGAAACATGTCTTATATTCTTAAAATGCAGCACACAGCAATGATGTTCCTCCCATTGATGCTGATTAGTTTTCCAAATAGTTGTTAGCAGAGATATGTCTTGTGGGTAATTTGAGATGCAGAAGCCTCTCAACAAATCGGGTACATCTGTGCCCTGCCATGCGCCAGAAAGTGAAGTCTACCCCAGCTACAGGCTGGCATAAACTTCAGCTATAATTTCCGCCACTTTCTGGTGAAAGTTATAGTAAATGCAGCGGCAATGTGAAGCCACGCCCCTTTCTGCTAAACCACGCCCTTTCTCTGCCCTTCAGAAAAGTACCGAGTAGCTCAAAAAGTTGCAAATTAAGGTACACAGATGCTGTGCACCTTAATTTGCGACTTTATTACACCACAATTGTGGCATAAAGGACTTGATAAATGTCCCCCACTGGGTAGCTTCTCATGCCTAGACTCTTCAGTTACAAGAATGTACAGCATTGCTTCAGTGTAACATATTAAAGGCGGCATGGGAAATGGAAGCAAAGCTCTGCTCTGTTTCTATTCAGGAAAAGATGTTCATTGAGGAGAATGTGGTGAAGGTGGCTAAGCACCTGGTGTGGAGACCAGACCTGCACACTGTAGTGGTGTCTGTAGTACCTGGCCTTATTAACCCAGTTGGCCTTCAAAGGCATGTACTGTCCCTATCTAAAGTGGCTGCTTCATGTGTCAATAGTGGCATGTATTTTGCGACACAGTGAAAATTCCAACAAGCTGATAACATTCTCCGCAAAGTGAAGGATTCAAGCATGATTTTTATTTATTTTTTTTAGAAATAATGGTGGCTAAGTATCCTCCATCGAGATTGAGCACACTCCATCAGGTGGCTAAAGTGACATAGCACTGATTGCACCACCAGCAACTTTGCCAGGTGGGAGTTCAGTTGGCAAACAAGCAGATCACTGAGCACATATTGTTCCCTCGCTACACATGCCATTATTGATCACTGATGATGGAAGAATAAAAAAGGGAAAAAAGAAACCGGTAACACAAAAAATAGGGGATGGGGTAGCAGGGAAAATTTCATTCAGAAAGCCTGACATTTATATAATCTCTGAAAGGCAGAGCATATTTTTTGTGGGGCTTGTTTCCATTCTTCATAGTGTTTATTTGTAGTGTTATTAATATATTGACTGTTTTTTTCCATTATTTCATATCAGAAAACTGCCTAAAAATTCCCATGGCACTAGAGGAATATGGAGGAAGAACATATACAAATTCCAATATACATTTCATGCACCACTAACATTGATATAAAAAAAATAAACATCTGTGTCTATATTGACCCTATATAATTTATATTTAATCTTATGACGAATCCACACACTAACTTCTTTAGAACATGAAATATAATCGGAGTAAAAATCATGACTGGACCATTGTTTTTTGTTTTTTTTACTTTTCCCAAACTAACTTTATCTTTAGTCATATGTGTTTCTGTCAAACAATTGTAAGAAAGTGTCTGTTTACTAAATCAAAAATAATACATAATTAAATGTTATCCAAAATACCTCTAATATTCCAAAAGAGCACAACATAAAATTCAATTATGAAGAATTTAAATGTGTATTCCCATTTAAAGTTATAGGTATATTTCCATTTAAGAATTCTATGGCTTATCACCAACATCCAGACTGGCAGGGTACAACTTCATGATTCCAAAAAGGAAGGAACAAAGTTTGCCTCAGCTTCAGCTATTCTTCTACAACATGGTACTTGCAGTCACTTATTTATTTATTTGAAAACATTTATTTAAGAATAAAAAGTACATACAGAATAGAAGCGTGACTACAGGCATCTCATTCAAATCAGCAAAGTAATCCTCAAAACAGGTCGTACTTAGTGATGAGCAAGCATGCTCAGCCGAGTATTAGTTCGGCTCGAGCATCGATATGCTTGGCGCTCGGCTTTACTCAGCCGAGCACCACGTGTATTCGTCGCATTGCTCGAGTCTCCTCCCTTGATGTTTGGCGCCTTCTAAACAGCCAATGAAGTCCAGGTAAGTAATTCCCCTCAGTGTAAGGCCAACGTTAGCTGTAAGCCTTACACTGATTGGCTGGCCGGAACACGTGATACCATTTCATATACGAGCTGAGGTCTGGCGCTCGGCTCATTCATCGTCAGGGAGAGCAGACTATAGGCAGGGACAGATAACATTTTGCTCTAAACTTACTGATTTCACTACAAAAACCTTATTAAGAGACCTAACAGTCCTGTTAAGGACTAGAGTGTGTGTTTGCAGTGCAGCAGTCAGCAGTGCAGCACCTTTTATTTTATTTTTTAAGAAGGGGTCTGCTTCAGCACTAACAGGGACAGGTGTCACCAGGAAGGGACAGATAGTGCATGGCTTGAAAATCGCTTTTATATCTTCTAAAAGACAGAAAGATTTCCGATTAGTGACATATACAATACACCATCATTAAGCAGTGTGTTGGACAGATATTATCAAAAGGGGCCTATTCACTACAGTGTGCCTGGTACTAAGATATACACTGCACCATCATAAAGCAGTGTGTTGTGCAGACATTATAAAAAGGGGCTTATTAACTACAGTGTTCCTTGGTACTGAGACATACACTACAACATCATAAAGCAGTGTGTTGGGCAGACATTATAAAAAGGCACTTATTCACTACAGTGTTCCTTGGTACTAAGATATACACTGCACCATCATAAAGCAGTGTGTTGGGCAGACATTATAAAAAGGGGCTTATTCACTACAGTTTTCCTGCAACTGAGATATACACTTCACCATGAGAGAAATTATTTGTTCTGGGGAAATTAACCTTACTTGTGCCATATCTGTGTGTGCGTTCAATCCGCAACTGTTATATTAATTACTCCAGCAGAGAGTGATTTATATTTCGGCCATAGTTAACAAGTTTTGGGCACATCTGTGTGTGCGTTTAGGCCGCTACCATATATACAGTATTCCCACAGAGAATGCATTTTATTTGGGACAAATTTGTATCCATTATAGAACTACATCCAAATACAGTGTGTATTTTCATTTATAATCTCTGGGCTAGTGTAGTGCCGAAAATCTGTATTTTTCTGTATCCAGTACTTTATTGGAAGCCAATACAGTGTGTATTGTAAAAATTACATTATATGTGGCCTACAGTAGCATCGAAAATCTGTATTTCTCTCTCTCCAGTACATTACAGCAAGCCAATACAGTGTGTTTTGTAAAAATGTCATTATCTGTGGCCTAATGTAGTGCTGAAAATGTGTATTTCTCTGTCTCTAGTACATAACAGCAAGCCAATTCAGTATGTACTGTAAACATTTAATTATCTGTGGCACTACTGTAGTGCCGAAAATTTGTATTTCTCTGTCTCCAGTACATAGCAGCAAGCCAATACAGTGTGTACTATAAAATATTTCATTATCTGTGGCCTACTGTAGTGCCGAAAATTTGTATTTCTCTGTCTCCAGTACATTACAGCAAGCTAATTCAGTGTGTACTGTAAAAATGTCAATATCTGTGGCCTACTGTAGTGCCGAAAATTTCTATTTCTCTGTCTCCAGTACATAACAGCAAGCCAATACAGTGTGTACTGTAAAATATTTCATTATCTGTGGCCTACTGTAGTGCCGAAAATTTGTATTTCTCTGTCTCCAGTACCTTACAGCAAGCCAATACAGTGTGTACTTTAAAATTTTCATTATCTGTGGCCTACTGTAATACAAAAAAATTGTATTTCTCTGTCTCCAGTACATTAGAGCAAGCCAGTACAGTGTGTACTGTAAAAACTTCATTATCTATGAAACTGACACCAAAATGTAAACGGTGTGTATTTTTCACGGGTTGTACTGAACTGGCAATATACGCTTTTAGCGCAAATAACACAAAAAAGTCAACTGTGTGTAATTTTCTCTTTTTCTCTAGAAATATGACAAAAAATGCTTATAGCGCAATTGACACCCTAATGTGATCAGGGTATATTTTTCTCGAGTTGTACTGAACTGGCAATATACGCTTTTAGCGCAAATAACACTCAAAATGAAAACGGTGTGTATTTTTCTCTTTTTCTCTAGAAATATGACAAAACCTGCTTATAGCACAAATAATACCCAAATGTGAACAGGGTATATTTTTCTCGGGTTGCGCTGAGCTGGCAATATACGCTTTTAGCGCAAATAACACCCAAATGTGAACAGGGTATATATTTCTTGGGTTGTACTGTACTGACAATATATGCTTTTAGAGAAACTGACATCAAAATGTAAACAGTGTGTATTTTTCTCTTTTTCTCTAGAAATATGACAAAAAAATGCTTAGAGCAAAAATAACACCCAAATGTGAACAGGGTATATTTTTATCTGGTTGTACTGAACTGGCAATATACGATTTTAGCGCAAATAACACCAAAATGTTAACAACGTATATTTTTCTCGGGTTGTACTGAACTGGCAATAAACGCTTTTAGCGCTAATAACACCAAATGTAAACTGCATTTATTTTTCTGGTATTGTGCTATAATAGGGCACTAAACGCTTTCACCATATTTAGCTGCAGTGAACAGAGAATCAGAGTATATATATTTTTTTTCCACAAATATAAGCCACTTCAGGCTTTTCAACATAGCACTTGCACCCCAATAACTAATTGCTGGAATGACAGAGCTGTAATGTTTCCTTGCACAATGAAGTTGTTCCTATGATTCTCCCTATCTCTCCCTGCCTGTGAAATGATTCCTCTCACTATCCTTTCCCCACACTATTAAATCGCTTCTTTGCTTTTTTTTTAAACAATTAGTTGTTTATTCACTTACTCTCCCTAGCGCCTGCATAAACGTCTGTCCCTGAACAAAGTACAGAGGTGAATGGCAAAATCTAAGATGGCCGCCGTACTTATTGGGCCTGTGACAACAACGGGCTGGCTGGCTACTGATTGGCTGCATGCATGGCATTATGGGTCATCCCGCCTTACCAGAGTTCCTTGTCCCATGTCGTCACACGTGTAGCCGCCATTTTAGCCGCCATTGTAGCCGGCTAGCCGCCATGTTAGGAAAAAATTTGATTCATTACCACAAAGCGCGAGTAAATTCGCATTTGTTCAGAATCAAATCTTTCCTGAAATTCAGAACAAATTTGACTTTGTTAGCTTCGATTCGCTCATCTCTGGTTCTTACGGTCACTTATAATGCATGGAAGTGCAACACAACTCCATTCAAGCACAGTTTAATACACCAACTTGGCAGGAGCTCTATTGTGCTCATAAAATCTGTAAAGGAACGCCTTATTTCTGATGATACTTTAAATCTCATCACCAGACCTGCACCAATTCTTGGAGTTTTCTGCATGTAATTTTAAAGGTTATAAAGAATACTCTGTTTTTTAGATATAGATAGTTACTAATATTGTTACCTAAACATTAGTTTTCTTAAAATCTGTAAAATCTGTAAAACCTCAGTTTGTTATTGTTACATGATTATCTGAAAATTTGCTATAAGTTCCTATGATTTTAATGTCACTAATTTTGCAAAGGCACATGAAAGAGACTTCAGTCACAGACCACATACAGAGAAGGTTTAGTGAGTGTTTACCCTAGTGGATTAACAAATCACCACGGGGGACAGTTATTAGCATTTTAATACATTCTAGATAAATTAACAAAAATATCATACAATAAGAAATTATCGCAAAGACAGTAAAAAGAAAAAATAAATATGAGTCACAGCAAGTTTCAAAAGTTACAATTTGACCCAAGCAACAAATTGGAAATAAAAAAACAAAAAAACAAAAACAAAACAAAAAAAACTGTTTCCTAATGTTTTCATTACAAATGTATATAAACTTTATTGATTCACATAAATGTTAAAAGAATTGGTAAAATGGCAATGGCAAGCACATACAGATAACTAAGTAACATAGTCAGCAATTTCACAATAGGCTGGATAAGTTAAAAAGGTAATACTGTACAACCCTACATGAGATATATATTACATTCCAAAATAAAGTGCATAGTGCAAATACCAAAAATCCTGCAAAGAAATGTATCTGAAAATGGGGAAAAGTTGATAACAAGTTTATCCAGAACCTAAATACCAGTAAAGTATGGGTAATAAAAGATACCAACCAGTTACTAGGAACCCCGATGTACTTTTCGCATTCCCCCGAAGAAGCGGAACACAAAATGTACGTCGGGGTTCCTAGTAATTTTATTACTTATACTTGACTGGTATTTAAGTTCTGGATAAACTTGTTATCCACTTTTGCTTATTTTCAGATACATTTCTTTGCAGGATTTTTGGTATTTGCACTATGCACTTTATTTCGGAATGTAATCTGATGTAGGGTTGAACTTATCCAGCCTATTGTGAAATTGCTGACTATGTTACTTAGTTATCTATATGTGCTGGCCATTGCCATTTTACCAATGCTTTTAAAATGTATGTGAATCAATAAAGTTTATATACATTTGTGATAAGTATGGAGCATTGCATTATATTTTGATATAGGGATTATATTGTCTTAAGTGACATGTAATGCTAATTTAACAGTAGCCCATTTGTTATTGGGGTTAATGTTGTCATTAGTAACATTTTAATTTCAATTAGGATTTAATTAAACTCCATAAATGCTTATATCAAATTTTACTGAATTTGGGGTATTTTTTAAATAAAAGCTAGTATTATTTATAATATATATATATATATATATATATATATATATATGGAATAATTGGCAAGTGATGATCCCAGATGGTCCACACAACCTCAGTATTCTATTGGAACCGGGTATCTATAATCTCAAAACTGTGTTTGGAATATAATTACAAAAATGACCCACATGCTGTAAGTTATGTGTTATAATTAGCGTTGAGCGAATCAAAGTGAAAAAATTGACTTTGATCTGAATTTCTGGAAAAATGAGATTTGTCACGAATCTGAATTTCCTCTTTCCTCGTTCTTCATGGTAATGAATCATTTTTTTCCTAAAATGGCAGCTAAATGTGTTACGAAGTGAAAGTAAGAAGACCATGACTGCGATATGACCCATAATGCAGTGAATGCAGCCAATCAGCAGATAGCCATGCCATACACAGCCCTATAAAAGCCTCATCCTGCACGTCGCTACCATTTCACTGTCAACTGAGTATAGTGAGAGACATGGCAAGCGCTAAGGACAGTGTGCTAGAGAGCTTTTAATTGCAGAATATTAGATAGGGAGAGTACATGGACAGTGCAGGAACAGTGTAGGGAAGTCATAGGGAGAGAATTTAGACACTGTACGGAGAACATAAGGAGACTGCAGGGATAGTGCTAGCTCAGAGTAATCGTCCTGTGCATCTTGTTCACCTGTTGCACTATTCATTCTTAATCTGTTCTGTTATACATAGACATACTATGCATCAGACTCATTGTCAATAGGCGGTCTAATACATAGGCAACTTTATCTAGTTCACTTGCTGCGCCATTAATACTTAATCTGTTCTGTTATAAATAGACACAATGATTAATAGTTAAGCAATTCAATTGAGTCCTGATTCACAAATTGGGGTGATACACCTGTCTCATTCTACTGTGTGTGGTGTGTCCACATTGATTTATAGATAAGCAACTCTGTTAGGCACTGATTCAGATATTGGGGTGATACACCTGTCTCATACTATTGTTTGTGGCATGCCTGTTGGAAGCCCAACATTTTATTAACTCCTGACTTGAGGTCTTTACAGCAGAGTAGAAATGGGCCCTAAATACCTAAGCAACTCCCCCCTAAAGCAATCACAGTTTACAAGTCCTATCTGCCCAACAAACAAAATAAGACTGCTTTCTTATATAGGAATTCAAGAGTCATCATGCCGTAGAGACAATATTTGCTCCCTAGGGGACACACCTGTGAACACGTGATTGATGATGTTTCCAGAACTAGGGGGGCCATGGCCTGTGGTGACCTCTTCTGCAAATCTCTTTGACCTTCAGAGGAAGGACAGCTCTGGACTACAGGAAGGTTTTAACCTCTACAACTGTGTCTACAGACTATAAATGGGCTGGGCTGAATGGCTAAGACAGTATCTGGGAGGTGTTCTAGGGACGGGCATTGTATGTGCTATGTGTGTGTATTATGACTAGTATATAGGACTGTACATAGATAGCTAGTTAGGCACTTCCTTTCCTACCCCTGACCTTAATGTTCCCTTTGTTCCTGTCCTTTACTTAGATAGCTAACCTTTTATGTATAATTCTCCGAACTATAAATAAATACCTTTTTAAAGTAGCAGTAGCTATTTTGTTAATTTATATTTAACTGGCACCCCAAAGCTCAGCAGATTCTGCAATGTCCACATTTATTAATAGATAAGCAACTCTATTAGGCCCTGTTTCGCAAATTGGGGTGATGCACGTCTCATTCTACTGTTTGTGGCATGTCCACATTGATATTTAATGACTTACTGTGATTTTGTGTTACAGAGCAGCATTATTTCAAACCCTGTGGGCAGTGCAAATAAGTTGAGCACTGGCTCGGGTATTTCCTAGAAATAAATGGGAGCGGTGTCCATGCAAGTGCACTGCGCTCCCATTCAATCCTATAGGGAGAGCACTTGGTGGTGGCCAGACTCCGGAAAACCTGGATCCTCCGGCCACCACCTTCCCCGCTCCGTTCTCACTTAAAGTATGTAACCAAGATAACCAAAGATGTTGTATTCTTTATTTTATTTCTTATTTTTTTTTATAACTATTTACCTATATGTAGATGGCATTGCTTTTTTACAATTTTCTGCAACCCCTATTGTATAATAAATCTTATCACAGGGAGACCTCTAGGGCTTCATCAAAGGCCACCCTTTCAGACACAGAATCTGCCTAACAGATTGTCACAACTTTCCTAAAATATGGGGTTCTCATAGACACACTGTTAGAAGACATTAAGATTGTCATGAAAATTTGACTGATAATTTAGAAAAAAGCTTCTTACAGGGGATCTCCGAGAAAGATAATAATGAAATTACTGAAAAAAACATATTATTATAAATAAACTCCTTAAATGCCTTTGATTATTTTAATGGCTTGTTTAGTCTAGGGGACAATCAGTGAAGGAGATAAAATGGCAGTTCTTAGATTTATGATCATGAAACCCGTCCTTCTTGAGACACTGCAGGACGGCCAGTGTGAGAAAGCAAAGCACAGAGTCCTATCTAATGTCTACTGTCTCAGCGTTGTGAAGCTGTATATTATGTGCAGATGACCACTGAGATAACTGCTCTGCTGTGTCCCTGTGCTTCAGAAAGGAGTTTCCTCTTCCCGTACTCGGAGACTGAAGGGTAGGAATGACGAGCAGAAGCGTTGCTGTGGGGGAGGAGCATCATTAGATAACATATCAGCCTGCCAGTACGGGATGAGGTAAAGTCCTTTCTGAAGCACAGGGACACAGCGGAGCAGTTATCTCAGCTGTCATCTGCACATATTATACAGCGTCACAGTGCTGGGCCTGGCAGACTTTACATAAGGTTCTGTGCTCTGGCCATGAGAAACAGCCCTTCTTTTGACTTACGGAATCTGGAAAATGCTGATTTTATAAAATAGTCTGCTAGTTCTATGAATAGAAGCTGCTGAATTTATTAATATAAGTTGTGCATCAATTTTAAGATGTTTTTCAAGAATTCTGCTTGCTGTCAGTGAATGGACACCTTCCCTGTTTACTTCAATTATATTAAAACAAGTTGTTGTCATGTGAGGCTTGTTACATTACAGAGCTGGTCTTTTAAAGGGGAAGACTTCTAGTGGTGACATTGTCATAAGACCTAGACTAAACAAACCATTTTAAATAATTAAAGGCATTTTAGAGTGTATTGATAATAACATGTTTTTTCAGATCTTTCATTTTTATCTTTCCCGGAGAACCCCTTTAAGTCAAATAACAACAATTATTCTTCATGGGCAAAAGCCTCCAGTTCAGTCACATTCTTAGGCTTGCGCGCTGCAACTGTTTACTTTAAGTCCCACCAGAGGTTCTCAATCGGATTTAAGTCTGGTGACTGCGATGGCCACTTCAAAATGTTCCAGCCTTTAATCTGCAACCATGCTCTAGTGGACTTGGAGGTATGCTTGGGATCATTGTCCTGTTGAAAGGTCCAACGTCTCCCAAGCCTCAGGTTTGTGACGGACTGCATCACATTTTCATCCAATATCTCCTGGTACTGAAGAGAATTCATGGTACCTTGCACACGCTGAAGCTTCCCTGTACCTGTAGAAGCAAAACAGCCCCAAAGCATGATTGACCCCCGCCATGCTTCACAGTAGGCAAGGTGTTCTTTTCTTCAGAGGCCTTGTTCTTCCTCCTCCAAACATAGCGTTGATCTATGGGCCCAAACAGTTCTAATTTTGTTTCATCAGTCCACAGAACACTATCCCAAAACTTTTGTGGTTTGTCCACATGACTTTTGGCATACTGCAGTCGACTCTTCTTATTCTTTGGAGACAGCAAGGGGTGCACCTGGGAGTTCTGGCATGGAGGCCTTCATTACGCAGTGTGCGCCTTATTGTCTGAGCTGAAACTTCAGTACCCGCATCTGACAAATCTTTTTTCAGTTCCTCAGCAGTCACACGGGGACTTTTCTCCACTTTGCGCTTCAGGTAGTGCACAGCAGTCGAAGTCAGCATCTTCTTTCTGCCACGACCAGGTAGCGTTTCAACAGTGCCCTTTGCCTTGAATTTGCGAATGATGCTTCCTATGGTGTCTCTTGGTATGTTTAACATCTTTGCAATCTTCTTATAGCCATTGCCCTTCCTGTGAAGAGAAATCACCTCTTCTCTTGTCTTCCTGGACCATTCTCTTGACTTCACCATGTTTGTAAACACACCAGTAAATGTCTAGAAGGAGCTGAGTATCACAGTCATTTTAAATCTTTCTAATTGGTGCTTATTATGCTTGATTGCTGCTCCTTCACATCCACAGGTGTTTCCAATACCTGATCGAAAACACTTGAATGAACCTCTGTTCTTAAGAGTGGTAGTCTTTAAGGGGTTGAATAATTGTGTCAATGAAGAAAGCACTAAAAAAACAACTGATGTCATTTTAGTTGCATTTGGTTCTTTAAAAAGTCCTTGTAAGATTTCATTCTGAACACAATTACAAATGTACACTAAATTCCCTAAAACCCTTTACAGCATTGGGGGTTGAATAATTTTGAACACAACTGTATGACTAAAAGTACATTTTCTGCACTTTGGAAATACACATAATACTAAGACAGGTATTGTTTGCATTGTGTCAGGCAGCACTATGTATAGTAGCTCTGGACCGGGTTACATATAGTTACATTTGCTGACAGATTCCTTTAAATATGTTTGGTTTGACTGACTAGTGATGCATGTATATCCACTAGCCGAGGCCTCATACTCTTGGCACTGCTATCCCTGTTTTAGGGCTTATACACACGACCGTTGGAGGTTTTGTGATCCACAAATTGTGGATCCCCAAACACAGATACTGGCCTTGTGCATTCCGCATTTTGCAGAACTGAAGGGCCAGCCCCTAATAGAACAGTCTTATCCTTGTCCGCAATGTGGAGAATAATAAGACATGTTCTATTTTTTTGCAGAAAAGCCATGTAGTCATACGGACACGGAATGTACACGGAGTAATTTCCATTTTTTTGACACCACCATTGAATTGAATGGTTCCGCCTTCGGGCCCCATTAAAAACAGGAAAGGACACGGAAAAAAAACTTTACTGAGTATCAGATTGTAATCACTACATGAAGAATGTTTGAGATAGGTGATCTGTTATTTTGTAAAATATATGATCTGTGATTTGTGTTACAGTAGGCCACCAGAATTAATTTTACTAGTGGGCCCTGGGCACCACAGTCCAACACAGATTCCAACCCTGTGAAAGCCAGCTTTAAAAAGGCTGTGAACATATTCTAACAGCAAAATGTAACTGAAAGTGGACAAGGGCCAGGTGATATGGGAACAAAAGAGCCAAGGATAAAAGTATACAGTATATAGAGGTTAGAGTCATTCTTCATTGATTTACTCGTGGCTGGCCAATATCAAACTATCTATGTATTCAGAATGAGAGAAAATATGTGATTTTAAATGAAATGACTTCACATCGTGTCTAGAAATGAAAACATATTGGAACAAAATGATCTTAAAAGCATTTGTTACTAAATTTATTATTGTATTTCAAAAAGTCAAAAGTATGACTAAGGTTTTCAGAAAGTGAATGAAAAAACATGTGGCATAACATTTTTCATTACTAATGTCAAATTCACAGATGCCATTTAGAGCCATTCTCGATTTAATTTAAATTAAATGTATATCCATTTAATATGTTTAACTTGGGGCAGAGCCTAGCCACAAAGCTGTGCACACCTGCTTGTATGAGCTCTGCTCCGGACCGCATGGAAACGGGCCACATGCGCTAAATCTATGCCACCAATATGGGCAAGATAACTAAGGACAAGTCAAGGAACACCCTGGGTATGCAGAAATCAGTCCCGGGGGAAGGAGACATCGATAAATTTATGAAAAAACCCAGGCCTACACTAGGGAAACTGAGTGGCAAGATTGCATGGGAGGAAGAAGCTCCTCCCTCCATGATGCTTTCTGCTTACTTAGAAGAAGAAAGGGAGAGCGACGCAGATGAGATGCCCGCAGGAACATCTACCGGTGTCCAGGGACTTCATGAAAGCATTCATATCTGATGCGTTGGAGCCAGTCAGAAAGGGCCCACAGGACATCAAGCTTGATATAAGGCAAGTCTCCGAACAGATTGACACGATGGAAGTTAGCCAGGGAGCAATAGTAGAGTACGGCACAGTGGTGTCCTCCAGTCTAGATAACACACAGGCCCACAGCAACTTGCTGTACAACTTGGTAGAAGACCAAGATAATAGGGGGCACAGAAACAATGTGTGTCTTAAAGGGCTCCCAGAAACTATACCAGCAGAAATTTTAATGGCATCTGTCTGTTTTTCCTACTGTTGGGCAAAGATACCTCTGCTGACTTGACTATTAACAGATGTCACCGGCCCTACGACCACCGCCCTGACAAAATTAAACCCTGAGAGATATAATATGCTGTATGGTTAGCTACCAAGCCAAAGAGAAGATCTTAAAAGCAACACGGGCTTCTCCAACATTTACCTTTGCAGGTGTCCCTGTGTATATTTATCAAGTAGTAAAGAAAAATCAGCTCCAGCACAAGCATTCGATTTAAAAGCAGCTTCCTCTTTATTGAGACGTGTTCACAAGTAGATACAATCCATTCAGTATGCGATAATTGTTGACGCGTTTCGGACCGTGCGTCCTTAGTCGTAACATGGCCCCCTCCATTACGTTACTAATAGAGGGGGCCATTATATTACTAAGAGAGGGGGGCTATTATATTACTAATAGAGGTGGTCGTTATATTACTAATAAAGAGGAGGCTATTACATTAATAATAAAGAGGGGGCATTGTACTAATAATAATCTGATCCGTTTAGAATAATCAGTTCTAACTCCATGAGTACAGGTAATGTAGTAGATGTCACCTGCAGTCCTATGTAACACCACAGATAACACAGTGATAACTTCATAAGTACAGATAATGTAGTAGATGGATGGGAGGCCCCAGAATTCAGAACATGCACAGTGTGACCTGAAGTCTGGGTCCAGGATGCAGCAAAGTGGGCAAAATTCTATATCCACCCTTCCCCAAACCCTAACGTGAAACAGATATGTGGATGGACATTACTATATACAGTAGAATACAGCAGCACGTACCTCATACATCCAGTGACATCTCCTGTGATGTAGACTTTCCTCAGTATCTTCATTTGGAGATAAGACTGTCATGATATCTTCTTTCAGTCCCTTTTCGTCTCTGCAGAGTTTTATAGAAACAAATGTAGGTTCCTTACTTTTACTATTGTCGTCCTCTTCCTCCTGGTGTCGCAACACTGTCATCTTGCTGCCCCCCAATACTGAGCTTGAGCCATACAGATAGACCCCCCCATTCCCCATAATATTATTCCCCCTGTATATTAAAATGAGATCATTAAACCATACAGAGTCCCTGAAGAGGTAAAGCGTATGTTAGCTCTGCAGGTTTTTGAGGAATCCAAAAGCGGGTGGCCCAGCCCCAATGTATTGGTGCCTAAGCCAAATTGGACCTGGCAGTTCTGTAATGACTTCCGCTGCCTACATGAAGTCTCTAAATGTGATTCCTATCCTATGCCCCGGGTAGATGAATTAATTGAAAGGTTGGTACCAGCCAGGTATATTTCCACGCTTGATCTCACCAAAGGGTCCTGGCAGATTCCCCTATCAGAGGAGGCAAAGGAAAAGACTGCCTTCTTCACCCAAGATGGGCTTTTTCAATACACCAGGATGCCCTTTGAGTTACAATGGGCAACCACCACTTTGCACAGAGCGATGGACAGGGTCGTGAAACCCTATAAAAGGTATGCACTAAGAACTAACCCTGCACAAAAATGCAAACTAATTCACACCAGCCCGCATTTATCTGCGGTATAGCTTACTGGACACTACGGGGAATTTTCTGCAGCACAGAAACCACACGTGGACCTTGTCTCACTCTTCCAGCACAGACCTACTTCCCCCGCTACGTCCCATTCATTTCAGAACACTCCGTCTCTGGCGCCGTTGTTTTTTTGAAACTGACAACCTATAATCCTCTGTTAAACAGTCTTTAGTTGCGTATATCAGAAGAAAAAGAAAAAGATATTCGGCGTTCAGCTCTGCACTTATGCAGTAAAATATTTTTGAATTATTTTGGTGGAAAAACATCTTGTATTCTGCGTTAAGCACTGCACTTATATGCTGGAAAATCTTTTGTGCATTATTTTGGTGGAAATACAAATTTACACCTCCTCCATTACCTTCCTCATCTCTTCATTATCATCGGAAAGACTAACTTTACACCCCCTCAGCTATATACATACAGTACATGGGGCCAGCACCACCTAGGAGTGAATAAAGGTAAATGACACTGCCAGCCTGTTAAAGGAAATTACAGCATGATACCACAATACATTTGATTTGAAATTTAGCAAGAGTTTAAAGTGTCTAGTGATGAGCAGCAGGGGCAATATTCGAATTCCTGATATTTTGCGAATATTCATTAGAATATTCGTCATATATTCGCGAATATTCAAATTTTATATTATTCTATTGATTGCGAAAAATCGACATTGTAATATTTGTGTAATGCGTATATTCTAAAACAGGAATACTGTATATTGCACTATAGAATATAGTCTTATATATATGTTTTTTTAGAATATTCATCATTTTTTCCAATTTAATGTGAACAGTCATTGGCCCAAAAGCAACTAAAGCAGGGAGGAATCATGACTTCAGATGGAAAAAAAAATTTCGAGTATTCTTATGAATCTTCTAAAACACGAATATTCATCACTTTTTTCCATCTGAAGTCATGATTCCTCCCTGCTTTAGTTGCTTTTGGGCCAAAAACTGTTCACATTAAATTGGAAAAAATGCCGAATATTCTAAAAAATCAATGTATAGCACTACATTCTATAGTGCTATATATCCGTGTTTTAGAATATTCTCATTAGGCGAATATTACCTTGCCAATTTTTCGTATAAGAGAAAAAAAAATTAATAACGAAGAATATTCTAATTCCCTGCAGACTACAATATTGCAGCTTTCTCACATTGGCCCACAAGCAGGAAGCAGGTAGGTATACTAGGTAATGGGTTCAGATGGAAAAAAAAAAAATATTCATTTTTCTGAATATATATCATTATATTCAAAATATTCACAAATTCTCGAAGTGCCGATATTCGCAATAAAAATTCGCAATTTGAATATTCACATTTAACACTAGTGCCCACATATAGCACATAGTGGGACACTGCATCAAGATGAATCAGGCATGGATCAGCCAGGATTTCCATACACCAATGCCTGATGAATCAGACTAGATCATCCATGGTGCCACACCAACAATTTGACAAAAGAGACTGGTTTCTTCCAGCTACCTGCCTCAGCTACTAATCTGATGCTATTATCTGCCTGATGCCACACATCTGATGCCAAGTGCTCCTTCTTTCACCCACCATCTTCAGCGGGTACTGGTGTTGCAACCCACCTCCACAGTATATCACCTTGCAACTCTGTGGCATCCTGATGCTGCCGCCTCCTCCAGACTCTTTCATTGTGCCACTCTGTGGTCTGCTCCTGCTGCTGCCACCTCCAGACTCTGTCATTGTGCCGCTTGGTGGTCTTCTCATGCTGCTACCATCTCCAGACTCTGTCATTGTGCCATTCTGTGGTCTCCTCATGCTGCCGCCACCTTCAGACTCAGTCAGTGTGCAATTCGGTGGCCTCCTTATACTGCTACCACCTCCAGACTCTGTCACTGTGCAACTCGGTGGCCTCCTCATACTGCTGCCAACTCTAGACCCTGTCATTAGGCCACTCTGTGGTCTCCTCATGCTGCTTACACCTCACCACTATGTCATAGGGCCACTCTGTTGACTTCTCATGCTGTTCCCATCCTCCTCACTTCATGACTGGTCCAATATTTTGGCTTTCGGCCTGGCTGACATCATCATTTACTTGACACTTCTTCTGATCTGTCAGAAGGAAGAAAAAACGATGGATCAATGGATCCTGTCTGCGTAGCAGCATTAAGATCTATATGGTACCATCCGAATTGGCTTATGATTTGGTAGCCAAAAGCAGGAGTGGGTAGAAAACACAGAAACATGCAAATATTCTATTTACGTTACATCTCTGTTTTAGATCCACTCCGTTTTTTTTTTGCCTTTAGCAATACTGATGGATTATTGAGCAAATGCTGACCGAGTGAAGGCTTATGCTCCACAGGCAGGATCCATTTTTTCTGGTAATTGTTCTGACGGATCAGAGAATGGGGAAAATTAATCAGTGATGTCAACACAAACTTACTGCTGACACCCTCTCCACTCTGTCGGTGGGCTCTATTTGTATAAGCAGTTAATAAAACAGGTTCTGTAGATATCTATGTCTTCGTAACACTAACATCTAGCTGTAAGGCTCAGTTGATACCTGAGTTATTTGGTCAGTTTTGGCCCCGGGACCGCCCAAATAAGTGAAGTATGCAGTAAATCTAAGAGCGACACCTGTGATCTGCATGTCATACGGACCCCCAGTATTATTTCACTACCAAAGCAGACTCCCTATGCATGTTACTGCAAGGCACAGTGTTTCGACACCACTATAAAGGCTCTCAGTAGCCAGGAAATAGCCGTTTTAAACATAATTTTCCACAAATATATTTGGATCGGTGATTCTAATTTTTTTTAAATTCTCTCATCTCTAATTACTGCAGATTTTTCCTAAACTTTGCCTCTATTGCAGTGCCATTAACAGAACTTACAAAAGGGAGAAAGTCAGTAATGGTCCAGTGGTCTCAGGAAATAGAAAAGGCGTTTCAGGACCTTAAAAAATCCCTGTGTAGTCAGCGTGTGCTAATCGCACCAGACCTCTCAAAATAGTTTATTGTCCAGACCGATGCCTCAGAGGTTGGTTTAGGGGTAGTAATGTCACAAGAGATGAATGGGGAAGAACACCCTATCACATATTTTAGCAGAAAAATCACCTCCTGTGAGAGACACTATTCAATCGTGGAGAGGGAGTGTCTGGCTATGGCTAGGGAGTGGGCCCTTGATGCTCTACAGTACTATTTGGCAAGAAGGAAGTACTATTGGTAGGAAGTTTTGGTTGGTATCAGACCAAGCCCCTTTAAAGTGGATGTGCCGCAATAAAGGGAACAATGCAAGGGTGACAAGGTAGTTCCTGGCATTACAGGACTTTAATTTTGTGATAGAGCAAGGGCAGGAAAGAATCATATTAATGTTGATGCATTTTCAAGTGTTCACTGTCTGTCAGGGTCAAGTGCCCAGCCAGTCCCCTGGCCTTGGGAAGGAAGGGGGGATATGTAGGCAACCAGCAGAAAAGGTACTAGAGGGGAAATATGTGCCATGCAGGTTGCTAATCTCAGTTATCTAAATCCAGTGATTGAATTGTAGCTGTTTTGGCAGTTCACCCCGGACTTTCCACACTACTGAAAAGTAGAGTTGAGCGAACCCGAACTGTTTAGTTCGGGTTTGTACCAAATTTGGGGTGTTTGGGACATGGACCCGAACCCGAACATTTACGTAAAAGTTCAGGTTTAGTGTTCGGAGATTTCTATGGCGCATTGGCGCTTTTTTAACTCCTTAAGGACACATGACGTATGGGTACGTCATGTGTCCAGTCCCTGAAGATGGCGCCCGCTCCTGGCCGCTGCGGGCACCATCGCTGCGGGGGTCCGGCTGATTCCTGTAGCTGACCCCCGCAGCTGATGATCGCGGTTGGCAGCGCTGCCGACCGCGATCATTTAACCCCGCAGATGCCGTGATCAATCCTGATCACGGCATCTGCACGCGCTAAAACCGAAAGTAAAACTTTCGGCAGCGCTCCGGCTCCCCCTAGTGGTGATCGGGAGAATCTGAGCGCTGTAAGGGATAGCCTCAAGCCTTTCATTCAGCTTGAGGCTATCACTTACTATTTCCTATGGAGCCCTTGTTAGCAATAGGGCTTCATAGAAAAGTAGTAAAATGCTCATAAACTCCAATACAAGTGTATTGGAGTTTATGATAAACAATCAGGTAACTGATTTATATAGAGTCCCTATGGGATCTATATAAAAGTGTAAAAAAATAAACAATAAAAAAATAAAAAAAAATAAATAAAAAAACCTAAAAATTTAAATCACCCCCTTTCCCCAAAATTAAAATAAAATAATAAAAAAATAAAAAATACACATCATGGGTGTCGCAATGTGTGAAAACGCCCATAGTATAAAAATATAAAAATATATTTCCCATACGGTAAACAGAAAAAAGCGGAAAAAAGCGCCCAAATGGCCGATTTGCCGTTTTGGACGCTTCATTTCCTCAAAAAAATTAAATAAAAGCGATCAAAAAGTCCTACACACCCCATAATGGTATCAACTAAAAGTTAAGATCGCCCGCAAAAAATAAGCCCCCATACAACGCCATACACTTATTTACAAATACGTTATAGCGGTCAAAACATGGCGACAAAAAAAGAATTTTTTTCACTATCAAAACGCAAGAAAAGCTATACATATTGGGTATCGCCGGATTCGTACTGACCTGTAGAATAAAACTAAATAGTCAGTTTTATCGCAAATCAAACATCGTAATTTAGAAACCCTTAAAACTGTGGTGAAATTGCTTTTTTTGCAATTTCACCCCATTTGGAATTTTTCCCGTTCCCACTACACCGTATGCATTATTAAATGATGGTGTTGGAAAGTACAACTTGTCCCGCAAAAAATAAGCCCTCATATGGCCATGTGAACGGAAAAATAAAAAAGTTATGGCTCTTGGAAGGCATAGAGCGCAAAACGAAAACGCAAAAATGTAAAAACCCTGTGTCCTTAAGGGGTTAAAGGCTACAAAGCAGCCAAACAACAAGTGTCATACTACTAGCTCCAAGAGGCCATCACAGCCATGCCTACTATTGGCATGGCTGTGATTGGCTAAGTGCAGCATGTGACCCAGCCTCTATTTAAGCTGGAGTCACGTAGCACCGCCCGTCACTCTGCTCTGATTAGTGTAGGGATAGGATGCAGCTGCTTTGAGGGCAAGATTAGACAGGGAAGTCTAAGCAAAACCACTTAATGAAGTGATCGATCTACAGCTGTGAATCATTCAACTTCTGTTAGTTCATTGCTCACTGGTTTTTAGGCTGCCCAGAGCATTTTTCTGTCACTTTTTTCTGGGGTAATCACGCGGTCATTTTGTGATCTTTTGGTGCACCGGTACATATTTTGAGCTGCCACCAAGTTCAACAGACATTTTTGGGTTCAATGGTAGGCATATTTTTGCAATATCCTACATCAGGGGTTATGCTTATTGTCACACCTTGAAACACAGGATAGAAATTGCTATATTTTATTGAGGGGTGAAATTCAATTGCCAAAATACCAACCCCCTAAATCAGTGGTTTCAGCTGTTGCTGGCCAAGTGTAATACTGTCCGTAAAAGGATAGATTTTTTTTTTTTCTGGGGTGAAATTTATTGCCAAAATACCAATCCCCTAAATCTGGGGTTCCAGCTGTGTCTGTCCAAGTGTAATACTGTCCGTAAAAGGATAGATTTTCTTCTGGGGTGAAATTTTATTGCCAAAATACCAATCCCCTAAATCTGGGGTTCCAGCTGTGGCTGTCTAAGTTTAATAATGTCCATCAAAGGATCAATTTTTTTCTGAGGTGAAATTCAATTGCCAAAATACCTATCCCCTAAATCTGGTGTTCCAGCTGTGGCTGGCCAAGTGTAATACTGTCTGTCAAAGGATAGATTTTTTTCTGGGGTGAAATTCAATTGCCAAAATACCAATTCCCTAAATCTGATGTTCCAGCTGTGGCTGGCTAAGTTTAATACTGTCCGTCAAAGGATAGATTTTTTTCTGGGGTGAAATTCAATTGCCAAAATACCAATCCCCTAAATCTGGGGTTCTATCTGTGGCTGTCTAAGTTTAATACTGTCCGTCAAAGGATAGATTTTTTTCTGGGGTGAAATTCAATTGCCAAAATACCAATCCCCTAAATCTGGGGTTCTATCTGTGGCTGTCTAAGTTTAATACTGTCCATCAAAGGATCGATTTTTTTCTGAGGTGAAATTCAATTGCCAAAATACCTATCCCCTTAATCTGGTGTTCCAGCCGTGGCTGGCTAAATGTAATACTGTCCGCCAAAGGATAGATATTTTTTCTGTGGTGAAATTCAATTGCCAAAATACCAATCCCCCAAATCTGGGGTTCCAGCTGTGGCTGTCCAAGTGTAATACTGTCCGTCGAAGGATAGATTTATCTCTGTGGTTTAATAAAATCCCTGAAATAGAAATCCTAAACATCTGTGCTTTCCGCTATTCCTCTCCAAGTGTAATTCTGTCCGTAAAAGGGTATGTTACACTCAAGGTCTAAATACAACTGCTGAAAGCTTAATCCTCTATATTTGCACATGCTATTGTGCATCTCCAAGTGTATTTCTGTCCGTAAAATGATACCTTTCAGGCAGGACCTAAATACTAGGCCTAAAATTGATATTCCCCTAAATCTGTGGTTTCTGCTGTGCCTGTATTAGTGTAATACGGTGCATAAATAGATATCTAGATAGTGTTAGGTGCCTGTAAAAAAAAGTCCTTAATTTGAACTCTATACATTGGGCCAAATAAGTTTTTCCTTATTGTGGTGAATGGTAACAATGAGGAAAACATCTAATAAGGGACACGGACCTGGTCCTGGTGGTGTTAGTGGACCCTCTGGTGCTGGAAGAGGACGGGGTGTTCTGCCACAACTACACGTCTTAGTGAACCAAATACCTCAGGTCCCAGTAGCCGCCAGAATCTTCTGCAGAAAGCCTGCAGGTGGTGCCTGAAAACCAAGCCCATCCGTCTGTCACATCACCTCCATGCATAACAGGGAAACTGTCTGAGCCTCAAGTTATGCAGCAGTCTCTTATGCTGTTTTAAGACTCTGCTGGCAGGGTTTCCCAAGGGAATCCACCTAGCCCTTCCCCAGTGGTGGAAGACATAGAATGCACTGACGCACAACCACTTATGTTTCCTGATGAGGACATAGGAATACCACCTCAGCAGAGTCAGCGCGTCTCTGATAATGACGAAACACAGGTGCGAACTGCTGCGTCATTCTGCAGTGTGCAGACCGAACAAGAGGTCAGGGAGGAAGACTGTGTGGAAGATGATGCAGGGGACGATGAGGTCCTAGACCCCACATGGAATGAAGGTCGTGCCACTGACTTTCAGAGTTTAGAGGAAGAGGCAGTGGTGAGACCGAGCCAAAAGCTTAGCAAAAGAGAGAGCAGGGTGCAAAAGCAGAACAGCGTTCGCCAAGAGAGTTTGCCTGCTACTGGCCACCGCCAGCAGGGTCCGAGCACACCAAAGGCAGCTTCAAGCAGTTCCCTGGCATGGCACTTCTTCAAACAATGTGCTGACGACAAGACCCGAGTGGTTTGCATGCTGTGCCATCAGAGCCTAAAGCGAGGCATTAACGTTCTGAATCTTAGCACAACCTGCATGACCAGGCATCTACATGCGAGACACGGGCTGCAGTGGAGTAAGCACCTTCAAAACCAAGAACGGGCTCAGGCCCCTCCTGCTCCATCTTCTGCTGATGCCTCGGCCTCTTCCTCTGCCTCTGGAGGAACGTTGGCACCTGCCGCCCAGCAAACAGAGGATGTGCCCCCAACACCACCACCTCTGTCACCAAGCATCTCCACCATGTCACACTGCAGCGTTCAGCTCTCCATCTCACAAACCTTCAAGAGAAAGTGTTAATTCCCACCTACCCACCCTCGATCCCTGGCCCTGAATACCAGGATTTCTAAACTACTGCCCTTTGAAATGCTGTCATTCAGGCTGGTGGACACGGACAGCTTCAAACAGCTGATGGTGGTGGCTGTCCCGCAGTACGTCGATTCCAGCTGCCACTACTTCTCCAAGAGAGCCGTGCCTTCCCTGCACAACCAAGTATCTGATAAAATCAAGTGTGCACTGCGCAACGCCATCTGTGGCAAGGTCCACCTAACCACAGACACGTGGACCAGTAAGCACGGCCAGGAACGCTATATCTCCCTAACTGCACACTGGGTAAATGTATTGGCGGCTAGGCCCCAGGCAGAGAGCTGTTTGGCGCCTGACCTTCCGCTGCCAAGGATCGCAGGGCATCATTCTTTGCCTCCTGTGTCCTCCTACTCGGCTTTCTCATCCTCTTCTTCCACCTGCTCATCCGGTCAGCCACAGACCTTCACCACCAACTTCAGCTCAGCCAGGGGTAAATGTCAGCAGGCCGTTCTGAAACTCATGTGTTTGGGGGACAGGCCCCACACCACGCAGGAGTTGTGGTAGGATATAGAACAACAGACCGACGAGTGTTTGCTGCCAGTGAGCCTCAAGCCCGGCCTGGTGGTGTGCGATAATTTCGTTGCAGCTCTGGGACTAGCCAGTTTGACGCACATCCCTTGCCTGGCGCATGTGCTGAATTTGGTGGTGCAGAAGTTCATTCACAACTACCCCGACATGTCAGAGCTGCTGAATAAAGTGCAGGCTGTCTGTGCGCGCTTCCGGCATTCTCATCCTGCCGCTGCTCGCCTGTCCGTGCTACAGCGTAACTTCGGCCTTCCCACTCAACGCCTCATATGCGCTTCGAAACAGCACCACTTCTCCATGAGAGACCTGTGTGCCCTGTTGCGCTGTTTCGAGTACTCCACCAAAATGGCCAGTGGCGATGATGCCGTTATCAGCATTACAATACCACTTATGTCTCCTTGAGAAAACACTTAGGGTGATGATGGAAGAGGGGTGGCCCAGGAGGAGGAGGAAGAGGGGTCATTTCAATTACTTTCATTCCAGTCTTTTAGAAGTGGCTCAGAGGGAGTTCTTTTGCAACAGCAGAGGCCAGGTACAAATTTGGCAAGCCGGGGCCCACTACTGGAGGACGAGGAGGATGAGGAGGATGAGGATGAAGCATGTTCCCAGCGGGGTGGCACCCAACACAGCTCTGGCCCATCACTGTTGCGTGGCTGGGGGGAAACGGAGGACCATGATGATACGCCTCCCACAGAGGACAGCTTGTCCTTACCTTTGGGCAGAATGGCACACATGAGTGACTACATGCTGCAGTGCATGCGCAACGACAGCAGAGATGCCAACATTTTAACGTGTGCTGGCTACTGGGTGGCCATCCTGCTGGATCCCCGATACAAAGACAACGTGCCCACCTTACTTCCTGCACTGGAGCGTGATAGGAAGATGCGCGAGTACAAGCTCACACTGGTAGACGCGCTCCAGAGAGCATTCCCAAATGACACGGGGTGACAAGTGGAAGCACAAGGCGAAGGCAGAGGAGAAGCAAGAGGTCGCCAATGCAACTGTGTCAGCGCCAGCACCTCAGAAGGCAGGGTTAGCATGGCCGACATGTGGAACAGCTTTGTCACCTTGCCGCAACAACTGGCTCCAACTGCTGATATGGAGCGAGATAGCAGAAGGAAGCATTTGAACAACATGGTGGAACAGTACATGTGCACACTCCTACACGTACTGACTGATGGCCCTGCCCCATTCAACTTCTGGGTCTCCAAATTGTCCACATGGCTAGAGCTTGCTCTGTATGCCTTGGAGGTGCTGGCCTGCCCTGCAGCCAGTGTACTCTCTGAACGTGTATTAAGCACGGCAGGAGGCGTCATTTCAGACAGACGCAGCCATCTGTCCACAGGCAACGTGGACAAGATCACGTTAATTAAAATGAACCAGGCTTGGATGATGGATCCCACAAGACTTGTCTGTACCTTGTGCAGACTAGACAGTTCTAACAGCCTCAACCATCCATCCTGGTACTCAAGTGCCCTTATTCCTTTTTTTTATATGTCCCAATATTTTGGGGGATACCGCTATGTAAAAATGCAGAATAATACACATCTGTGTTGGCTACGTATTCCTCCTTCGCCGCCGCTTCCACCTAGACCGCCACGTCAGCCTACACCGCCACATCCACCCATTCACCGCCTCTTCAACCTCTTCCTCCTACATCATTCTGAATTTTTATTTTTTTATTTTTTAAGGTCTTTTATGTTTTTTTATTAATTTCCCTATCCACATTTGTTTGCAGAGCATTTTCCATGCTCTTAAGCACATTTTGCTGCCTTTTGCAGCCCTCTAGCTCTTTCCAGGGCTATTTTAGAGCCATTTTAGTGGCCAAAAGTTCGGGTCCCCATTGACCTGCCAAACCCGAACATCCAGGTGTTCGCTCAACTCTACTGTAAATGAGTTCAGGTGCAGTTCCAAGAGGCAGTTAAAAAGAGAATGGCTGCCTGGGAGCAGGAGGAAGAAAAACTCTAATGGTGAGGATTTGGGGATCATTAGTCTCCACAGTGCATCAGAGAGAGACAGAACGAGACCCTGCACAAGGTGACTCTTATGCTGCATCCAATCTTACTAGTTGCCTACCATTTTCAAAGCCAACTCTCACAGACTGTATTGTACTTTCTGCTCTTTCCGCTCTAATAAAATACCATTAAACATAATATGCTTGACTTGAGCCACACTTCAATAGAAGTCAATGTACCATAACAATTTGACAAGATTTGAGGCTAATTTCTTCAGGTGTGCAACTTCTGCTACCCTGTGTCCACCAGAGAACATCATTTTGATGGACTACCCTCCATAGTATGTCCACTTTCAACTGCATTGTAATCTGTTATTAGAGATGACCGAAGTTTTGAAAAATTTGATTCTCACAATTCGCTGAACATCGTCAAGAAATTTGATTCATCCCAATGAATTAGTCATGTTTCGCGATAAATCTGGTATATCCGGGCCCTTCTGCCTAATCATATTCATCCTACATGGTGGCTCAATCTCAGTCTGAAGGCTTGAAACTTAAACTTCAGGTAGACTGCATGGGCAGTATGCCAGACCAACAGGGGGAAAGTCTCTGTGAGGTCATGGTGTGAGCATAGGTAGCCTGAGGGTGAAAACACAGTTTTTAGTTTACTCACAGTTTTGGCAGCCCTGGGCAGGCTTGCACAGTTAATGGAGGAGAACAGCACAGGAATTTTCCGGGGCACACTCTGATGTAAGGGACACAGGCCAGATGGTGGGTGAAGTGCCCTTGGTGGTGACTTGGCTTTGCGCCCTTATTGCTAGGTCCCTTTAGTCGTCACGCCAGTACTGCTGTCCTACAGCAATAGTAGGAATAGTAGTAGTAATTGAGGAGCAGAACACAAGTTGAATCCAACTCACAACTTTTACTGGATAATCGCTCCTTGGTAACAGTTACATCCATAAATAATACAGTCTCTCATATCAATGGAGGCAGAATTTAGTAAGTCCACAGTTCACAGGCTTTGTATATATACAG
Organism: Bufotes viridis; assembly: GCA_033119425.1. Lineage (NCBI taxonomy): Eukaryota > Metazoa > Chordata > Amphibia > Anura > Bufonidae > Bufotes > Bufotes viridis. The sequence goes on from CM065590.1 coordinate 395,049,356, forward strand.
CTGCATATCAGGCATATAGTAAATAAGTCAGTATTTCGGGTCTACAGCTCTTGCCTGTCACTAATCCCAATCAAGGTGATTTGTAGGTCTCTTAACTTCTACTTCAGTGCTTTCTATCAGATGGCCTTTCTGCTCTCAGAATTTAAACTGGTGGTGAGGCTGCTGGTGGTTCTATGTCCTACACCAAATACAAAGGTGCCTGGAAAGCCCTATAAAACGGCTGATATACTCATTTATCTTTCTTATATAAAATAATAGTCCTTTCTCTTGTTACTTGTAAAACTTGTCACTGGTCACTCCGGAGGAATAAACTATAGAAGTGGATCTCACCTTTCCTTGCTTTTTCCTGTTTCTTTGGCTCTTAGGATTTGGATGCCTCCTTGGTTGCTATGGACCATCATACACACCGTTGAAAAATTATCATTGATGGACTACATTTGGAGCAAGGGTGTGCTGGTTACCCTCTAAAACATTATAGTTGACGGCCTGAAGGTGAGCAGACCCTATAAAAAATTGTAGTGAGGGCCTGAACGTGAGAACCCCATAAAACATTGCAATGATGGCCGACAGGTGAGCAGACCGTATAAAGCATTAGAGGTGAGGGACTGAAGCCGATCGAACCCCATAAAACATTGCAATGATGGCCGACAGGTGAGCAGACCGTATAAAGCATTGGTGTCAGGTTGCCGAGCTCCAAAGCTGCCACCAAGTTACGGCCATTGTCAGACACAACCATTCCTGTTTGTAGGTTGAGTGGGGAGAGCCACAGCTCGGTCTGGTCCCTTATACCCTGCCACAGCTTACACACAGCAGTGCTACACTGCTTCCAGCTACCGACTGATGGCTGACTGTTGTTGGAGGTGGAAGTGGAGGAGGAGGCGGCAGAGGAGGAGAAGTGGGGTTTGGAGCCAGTAACATAGCTGCTAGAAGAGACCCTGATGGACATAGGGCCCGCAATCCTGGGCATGGGTAGCACCTTTGCCATCCCAGGGTACGACTCACTCCTGGCCTCCACAATATTCACCCAGTGTGCGGTCAGCAAAGTGTAGCGTCCCTGACCACCAGAACTTGTCCATGTGTCCGTAGTGAGGTGAACCTTCCCAGTAAGTGCGTTGTTGGTCAGAGCACATGTGATGTTCTGGGACACATGCTGGTTTAAGGCTGTTACGGCCCCCGTGATAAATAGAAGCGGATGGGGACTGCTTACCGAGGGACAGCCGCCGACATCAGGCTGCGGAAGGCCTCAGTGTCTACGAGCCTAAATTGCAAAATTTCAAGGGCCAGTAATTTCGAAAGTTGCGGTGGAGGCAGTGGTGGGACAAGCAGACGCAGAGTGTGGACCCAGGCATGCGGCCCACTTATTAGGGTGCTTGGATGCCATGTGGTGGATCATGCTGGTGGTGGTGAGGTTGCTAGTGTTCACACCCCGGCTCATTTCGTTACGGCACAGGTTGCAAACTACCACTCTTTTGTCGTCTGCGCTTTCCTCAAAAAAGTGCCATACTGCGGAACACCTACCCCTTGCCAAGCTAGATTTACGCATGGGGTGCTTGATGTAACGGTTGCGGGCCTTTTTGGTGTGGGTCCAGGTCTCTCTTTTGCAACTCCACTGCCTCTTCCAGACTGTTGCAGTGCTACGGATTCCTCCCCTTCTCTACTGCTGTCCTCGCTTGGCTTTTCACCTTCCCATGTTGGGTCTGTGACCTCATCGTCCACGACCTCCTCTTCCACTTCCTCACTCTGCTCATCCTCCTGACATGACCTAACCACTACCTCAGTGATTGATAACTGTGTCTCATCATCATCCACCTTGTGAACGGATGATTGCCGTTCACCACCGCCATCTTCTTGAGACTGCAAAGTTTCGAGAGGTTGGGAATCAGGGCACAATATCTCAGGTACCTCTTCAAGCATGCTTGGCAAGAGAGCCAAACCAAGTACTGGCGATTAAAAGAGGTGATGTGAATATCCGAGTGTGGGATCGCTTGTTTGGCCAGACGCGACATGGTGGGAGGAAGGAGGATCAGAGACAGGATTTGGTTGACCAGACTCTTGGCTACAGAGACTGGACTTCGTGGAAGAGAGGGTGGTGCCTAACTGCCTGGAAGCATTATCTTCTGCAATCCAACCGACCACCTGTTCGCACTAGTCAGAATTGGACAGTGTTTTCGTGTGCCGCCCAGCTAAGTTGGACATAAACCTGGTTAAGGAGTTTCATTGTGCCCAGGGCCACGGCCTCTGCTTGCACCATCAGCATCACGCCCAGGGACACGGCCTCTGCTTGCACCATCAGCATTATGCCCAGGTGCATGGCCTCAGCTTGCACCATCAGCATCACGCCCACTTCCCCCTCTCTTTGTGCTCGCCTTCTTTATATTAATGGTTTTGTCTGTAGATGTGGCACAGATTGTTTTACTATCCGCTAAAGACACAGTTTTCTGGCACTACACTAGACCACAGATAATGAAATTTGTACAATACACACTGTATTAGTTTGCTCTAATATACTGGATACAGAAAAAAAATATTTTCTGCACTACACTAGGCCACAGATACTGAAATTTTTATACTACACACTTTACTGGCTTTCTGAAATGTACTGGATACAAAGAAATACAAATTTTCGGCACTACACTAGGACACAGAAAATGAAATTTGTACAATACACACAATATTGGCTTGCTGTAATGTACTGGATACAGAAAAATAAATATTTTGGGCACTACACTAGGCCTCAAAATAATGACATTTTTATAATACACACTGTATTGGCTTGCTATAATGTACTGAATACAGAAAAATTTATATTTTCAGCAGAACACTACCCCAGAGATAATGTAATAGTGTCACAAACCCTTGGTGAGCTTGTGACGCGGTTTTGTTGCATGCTCTTGCAAGTGTCATGGTTTCTTGGTTGCCGCATGTAAGGGCTGTTATTTAGTTGCCTCACGTGCGGTCGCCGCTGGCAACTCGGTGGTTTTTGGCATGCGAGACACATTTCCCTTTGTCAGCACTTTCCCCTCCTTGGTGTGCACGGGCTTAAATATTTTGGAGTGTGTTTGGTGTGCTGGATGTGGCCTCAGGCTCCTTATATGTTGGTGTAGTGGAGCCTGAGGTCATTTGTGTTTAGTTTGTCAGTCTGTGTAGGAGCTCTGCTACCTGGCTGAATGTTGTTATCTGTGTGAGCCACCCTTGTTGTTCATAGTTCGTCATCCCCTTGTGTTCCCATGCTCACCTGTTCGTTATTTAGGTGTGGGTTATGTTGGGGTAGGTTTATGTCTGGTTTTGTTGTGCAATGTTTGGTTTGTGTTGTGTTGTTTGTTACCTTCATGGCTGCCAGACATTCGCCTGTATGTGTTGTGGTGTGACTCCTCCGGAAGGGGGATACTTTCCCAGAGGGGTTTAAGCAAAACCAAACAGCGTGCTGCCATGCCAGGATCTCCCCCGTGCATCTTATGTCCGCATGGGGGTCCAGGAGGTCCTGGTATTGACTGACGTCTCTGCTGCGGCAGGTAAGTATGGGTATTTTGTCATAGTTGTATTTCCCTGTTTACTTACCTGTTGTGCAGGTTTGTACACTGTCTGGCCACTGTCCTCTACTGTGCCTCGGGAGACGCCTGCTCATCGGTAGTTCTGGATGAGCAGGTGGTGTCTGCCCTCTTACCATGCTAGGGCGATGCTGCGAAGCCAGGGCTCCAGGTTCGTGGGCATGAGCCTCCTTACCATCTGAGTTGGCTCATGCATTAGGAAACTAGGTGCAGAATAGGGATGCATTAGGAGGTGACCTGCTCCATTTTCCCTGCATTCCAGCCTTGCTGCGCGGACATTGTATGTTGGGGGGTTTCCCCCATTCCCCACCGGATTACACACTGTATTGGCTTGCTGTAATGTACTGGATACAGAAAAATAAATATTTTCAGCAGTACACTAGACCAGAGATAATTCAAATTTTCGGCACTACACTAGAACAGATAATTAAATTTTTTACACTTCTACTCTGTATTGGCTTGCTATAATGTACTGGATACAGAGAAATACAGATTTTAGGCACTACACTAGGCAATAGATAATGACATTTTTACACTACACACTGTATTGTCTTGCTATAATGTACTGGATACAGAAAAATACAAATTTTTGGCACTACACTAGGCCACAGATAATGAAATGTTTACACTACACCCAGTATTGGCTTGCTGTAATATACTGGATACAGAAAAATAAACATTTTCTTTAAAATACAGCATATAAAACCATCCGCCTGACCCGGGTTTCGCCCTTGAGAAAGCAAGCAAGGGAAACCCGGTCGGGCGAATGGTTTTATATGCTGTATTTTAAAGAAAATCTTGTGAGTACAATAAAGCTTTTTAAAGAAAAATATCCCGAAGGTACCTCACTATTTGTGCACTTTCTCGACAGAAACACGCAGGAACGTTTGTGGAGACCAAACACCTGTGGTGCCTGTTGATATCCAGTGCCGGCGAATGTGGATGATTGCGTGAAAACTACCAGTGTAAATAAGGAACACCGCAGTTCTAGCCTATCCATTAAGTTTTCATGATTGGACCCACATCACATTTTGAACATGCAGCGCAAGTAACAAACGTCCTTTTGCGCAGATTACCACTTTTATTGATTCTGCTTGCTATAATGTACTGTAGACAAAAAAATAAAAAATCTTGGAACTACACTAGGCTACAGATAATGTAATCTTTACAATACACACTGTATTGACTTGCTGTAATGTACTGGATACAGAAAAATAAAGATTTTCGGCACTACACTAGCCCAGAGATAATGTAATTTTTACAACACCCACTGTATTGGCTTGCTGTAATGTACTAGATACAGAAAAATAAAGATTTTCGGCACTACACTAGCCCAGAGATAATGCAATTTTTACAATACACACTGTATTGGCTTCCAGTAAGGTACTAGATACAGGAAAATACAGATTTTTTGCACTTCACTAGGCCAGAGATAATGCAAATTTTACAATACACACTGTATTCGCTTGCTGTAATATACTGGATACAGAGAAATACAGATTTTTGGTAGTACACTAGCCAAAGATAATGTAATTTTTACAATACACACTGTATTGGCTTCCAGTAAAGTACTGGATACAGAAAAATACAGATTTTAGGCACTACACTAGACCAGAGATAATGTAATTGTGACAATACACACTGTATTCGCATATAGTTCAATATTGGATACAAATTTGTCCCAAATAAAATGTATTCTATGCGGGGATACTGTCTATACGGTTGCGGCCTAAACGCACACACAGATGTTCCCAAAACTAGTTAACTATGGCCAAAATATAAATCAATCTCTGGTGGAGTAATTAATATAACTGTTGCAGATTGAATGCACACACAGATGTGGCATAAGTTAGGTTAATTTCCCCAGAACAAATAATTTCTCTCATGGTGCAGTGTATATCTCAGTAGCAGGCACACTGTAGTTACTAAGTCCCTTTTTATAATGTCTGCCCAACACACTGCTTTATGATGGTGCAGTGTTTATCTCAGTAGCAGGCACACTGTAGTGAATAATCCCCTTTTTATAATATCTGCCCAACACACTGCTTAATGATGGTGCATTGTAGATGTCACTAATCTGAAATCGTTCTGTCTTTTAGAAGTTATAAAAGCGATTTTCAAACCCTGCACTATCTGTCCTTCCTGGTGACGCCTGTCCCTGATAGTGCTGAAGCAAACCCCTTCTTAAAAAAAAAAAGAGCTGTACTGCTGTCAAACACACATTCTAGTCCTTAAAAGGAGTATGAGGTCCGTTTTCATTGGCTGCTTAGGAGGTGCCAAACAAGCGGGGAGGAGACTCGAGCAAATCGACGAATACATGTGGTGCTCGGTCGAGTAAAGCCGAGCATAGCGATGCTCAAGCCGAACCAATACTCGGCCGAGCATGCTCGCTCATCACTAATGCCAAGTGCTCCTTCTTTAACCCACCTTCGTCAGCGGGTACTGGTATTGCCACCCACTACCCCACTCTGTTACCGGGTCACTTTGTGGTCTTCTTCTGCTGCTGCCATCTTCACACTGTCATTGTGCCACTCGGTGGCCTCCACATACTGCTGCCACCTCCAGACTCTGTCATTGTGCCGCTCTGTGGCCCCCTGATGCTGCTGCCACCTCCACACTGTCATTGTGCCACTTTGCGTTCTTCTCCTGATGCTGATGCTGCCGCCACCTCCAGACTCTGTCATTGTGCCGCTCTCTGGTCTCCTCATACTGCTTCCACCTCACTACTATGTTATAGGTCCACTCTGTGGACTTCTCATGCTGTTCCCACACTCCCCAGTTCATGGCTGGTCCAATATTTTGGCTTTCTACCTAGCTGACATCATCATTTATTAGATCTTTCTTCTCATCTGTCAGAAGGAAGGAAAAATGAGACTTACATCGGATCCTGTCTGTATAGCAGCTGTAAGGCCTGTATGGTCCCATTAGAATTGGCTTATGATTTGGTAGCCAAAAGCAGGAGTGGGTACAAAACACAGAAAAAATGTAAATATTCCATTCACGTGTCATCTCCTGTTTTATTTGGCATTAGCAATACTGATCGATTATTGAGCAAATGCTGACCCAGCGAAGGCAGATGTTCCACAGACAGTATCTGTTTTTTTGTGGGTTATTGTACTGAGTGATGGATCAGAGGAAGGGCAAATTAATCAGTGACATCAACACAAACTTACTGCTGACACCCTCTCCCCTCTGTCAGGGGGCTCTACCTGTATACACTTTTAATAGAACAGGTTCTGTAGACATATATGTGGAACCAGCTGACAAGGGTGTAAAAGGAGTGCGCTTCTTCTTTACACTCACATGGACCAGTAAAGCTGAGTTAATACTTGAGTTATTTGGTCAGTTTTGGCCCCGTGACTGCCTAAATAAGTGAATTGTGCAGTGATTCAAATAGCGATGCCTGTCATCTGCATGTCATACTGACTCACAGCATCAATTCACTACCACAACAGACTCTCTGTGATTGTTATTGCAAGACACAGTGTTCTACACCCTTATAAAGGCTTTCTGCAGCCCGGAAATAGCTGTTTTTAACGAGATTCACCGCAAATATATTCAGGTCAAAGCAAATTTTTCCTGAAAATTTGGCGAACCGGCCAAATCGATATATATTATTTTTTTTTTAGCTGCAGCTGCAGCTGCAGCAATGGCAGTAACAATATGGACCAAGATTCATAGCTAATCCCCTCTGTAAAACAAAAAGAAATACACACAGCACCCTTCAGTAAAGCAAAAAAAAGAAAAAAAAGTGTGTGTCTCTGATGGAGCTGTGTCCAAATTGATCCTCAGTGGAACAGAGTGGGGAAGGTGGCAGTGTCAAAGTTTTTTTTTTTAAGTAGTATATATATTATATTGTGAGGCAGTGACAGGACTCATATGCAAAGGAAGGTATGTGTCCGAGAATGCTGCAGGAAACATATTAGAGGGGATGCAGGGGATGTATCTAAGATGTGACACTAAGGTACCCGTCCTTTGTGGAGTGGAAGCCACTAGCTAGAGTGTTCACTAAGATAGATAGTGGACACTGTTGCTACCTAGTATAGCTGGTATTAGCTAATCCGGGCCTGGCTTTTACTGTGAGTAGGCAAAGAGCTGGGTGGGTGCTTACTCTCCACGATCCACTCCGGAGTTTATACATGGCTCATGTCCACGATTGTGTTTTAAAACTGAGCATCAGGAAGCAGGGTATTTCTGTTGAGTGATAGGCTGCAGATCACCCACTGCAAAGCACCTGTGACGCAAACAGTGGCCTGTGGACTGATTACCTGACCCACATGGCGATTACACTCAAACTGCACTGTCCCTCCAGTCTCCTATGCTCTCGCTATAGTATCTAAAAACTCTCCCTACAATCTCCGTACACTGTCCCTGCACTCTCCCTCTTAAACATTCTACAATTAAAAGTTTCTGCATCACTGTCTTTAGCATATAAACCCTAGTCACATCTGTCCCTAAGCTCAGCTCACAGTAAAATGGCAGAGACTATGCAGGATGAGGCTTTTTATAGGGCTGTGACATAACAAGTGATGACTATCTGATTGAGATGCTGATTGACTAGCTGCATGGCATTATGGGTCATATTGCGCTCCCGGGCTTCTTACTTTCACTTTGTAACGTTCAGCAGCCATTTTAGAAAAAATCTTAATCATTATCACAAAGCACAAGGAAATGCGGCTTAGTGGCAAATCAAATTTTTCCTAAATTTGAGATTGAATTCCACTTTGAATGCTTTGATTAACTCAACATTAGTAATAATATTTGGTCCTGGTTCAGAAGTATAATTTTATATCGATATATTAAAAATGTTTTATGTGTGGGGACAAATATACTTTTTTTCTCTGATTTAAGTTCTTTTCCGTTCCGTTATTCCACAAAACATATCGGTATGGTTTCCGTATGTGATCAGTTTTTTGCAGATCGGAAACAGTGACTTATTAATCACCAAACACATGAGCAATAAGGGCTGGCCATAGCATTTCTACAGTATGGATCCGCGAAATATGGATGTCATACCGATGTGTTCAGTGTGCGTTCCGTATTTTTTGCGGACCCATTGACTTGAATAGGGCCTCGGACAGTGATTTGTGGACAATAATAGGACATGCACTACTTTTTTGCGGAATGGCCATGCGGACAAACAGAAACGGAACGCACACAGAGTAACTTATGTATTTTCTACAGCCCCATTGAAGTAAATGGTTCCACGTACGGGCTGCGCATAAAAACGGAACGGAAGCGGAAAGAAAATACGATCGTGTACATGAGCCCTTACTCTCATTGCATGCTTTCTCTTCCTTAGCTTATGCTAATTACAGATGTAGCTGAACTAAAATTGACTCTGATAACACGTCACACTATTATCTTGTGACAAAAGCCATTGAAATCTATTGAAAAAGTAAATTAACATTTTCTTGTCATTGTTTACTTAATGCTTTAACCATCAACTTTAGCCCAGCTACATCTATAGATCATCTTCCAAAAAAGTATTTTATCACCCCTTAGATCACAAGGAGATAAGGAATACATGTCTGAGCACTGGGGTCCCTCTGCTGATCACCAGAACTGTGTGACCATGTTTCTCAATTTGAATGGAATACCGAACATGCAGGTGTGTCTACCACTCCATTCAAATGGAGGAATACAGACCTCAGTTCTCGTGATACCTGGAGGGCTCATTGGTAGGACTCCAACTGATCAGATACCGATCCCCTATCCTGTAAGTTTTTGCAATGGGACAAACTCTTTATGCGTAGAGAGACCTAATAGCATTCATAAACATAACCTCAGTGGGTCATATAGTAACCCATAGCAACAGTTCTTGCAAAAAAAGTGTTGTTTTGTTTTTTAAGTATTTTTTTGTCTGTTTGTTTAATAAATAACAGCTTTAACCACTTCAGGATGCAGCCATTTTTCACCTTAAGGCCCCATGCACACAAACGTATTTTGGGTCCACGTCCGAGCCACATATTTTGCGGCTCGGGCGCGGACCCATTCACTTCAATGGGGCCGCAATAGATGCGGACAGTACTCCGTGTGCTGTCCGCGTCTTTTGCTCCGTTTTGCGGACAAGAATAGGCATTGCTACAATGGGCCGCGTTCTAATCCGTAAATTGCGGAACAGAACGCGGAACAGCTTCTGTGATTTGCGGATCCGCAGATTGCGGACCGCAAAACACCTATGGTTGTGTGCATGAGGCCAAAGGACCAGGCCAAATTTTGGAAATCTGACGTGTCACTTTTTGTGATAATAACTTTGGAATTATTTTACTTATCCAAGCCATTCTGAGAATGTTTTCTCGTGACACATTGTACTTCATGACAGTGGTAAATTTGAGTCGATATACTGTATTTCACCTTTATTTATAAGAAAAACTCTTAAAATCACAAAAAATTTGGAAAATATTTTAATTTTCAAAATTTCAATTTCTCTGCTTATAAGACAGTGATACCCAATGACCCCATTTTAGAAATTACAGCCTCAACTTATTCAAAATATGATTTTTAAACATGATTTTACAAACTTTGTTAACCCTTCAGGTTTTCCACAAGAATAAAGGAAAATAAAAGAGAAATCTAACTTCTTTTTGCAGATTTTCCTGGGGTTGCCAAGGCAGCCATCAGCCCCCTGTCACTGTAGCACGGGGGGTGGGTGGGTGGGGGTACAGCCAATGGTACAGCAATGTAGAAAATAGGATATAACAAAGCATTATTGATACATTATGCGTCATACAAAGTCACGTATGAAACCGTGTATAAAAGTAAATACCAGTCAGGTTTGCCCACCACTTGTAAGAACAGTAAGCTGGGTGGTTGCGCCAGGAAAAGACTCTAAACATATGTCCCATTGTGAATACCTGATGGACAATCAGCAAACCCAGAGTCAACTGTATTATATTTCCAAAACCAAAAACTGCAATAGCAAAAACGAACAATGAAAGTCAATGCAATAAAGAAAACTATAAAGCATACAAGTTGTATACTGATTTCCTAGAAGGAGAAAGAAATAAATAGAAAAGGAAAGAGGAGGGGAGGAAGAGAGAGATAAGAACAGAGAGAAGGTGAAGAGGAGGGAGAGAAGAGGGAAAGGGGAAAAAAAAAAGGGGGGGGGGGGCAGGCATCAAGAGGACACAGAAGAGGTATTCATGAATTTAAATGTCGTAAGGGATACAGCAGTTGTGGACCACAAACATCTGCAGAAGTATCCTCAAGAAGCTATTAAAGAGAGGAAGGTTGGAGAATCCTGAGAGACCACCCAAGCTGCACAAATTGTTGCATGTTTGGAGGACTGACTGTTGGCTTCAGCAGAGATTTACTCCATTCTGACAATAAATAATATTTCCTGATACCATTCTCTGAGAGTAGGTACAACGGTCGAGCACCAGTGTCAGAATCACAACAAACTCTTTTTCTGAGTTGAGATGGAACCTGGTAGGATGGGGAGGAGCGCCACTCGTGGAGAATTACAGATAGTCTTCTTTTGTGATACAGTGGAATATTTTGAGCCCCATCTATCACAAGAACAGGTGTCCTGTATTCCCTTGTATGAATTGTATGAATTGATTGGTTGGGCAGGCTCACTGTTATTCGATTCACCTCTATGGAACTGTTGGAGATAGTGGAGTAAAGTGATGTAGGGATCCCAATCAGACACAGGTTTGGGAATATGTTTAAATCTTAGGACAACCTAAGTTAATTTAAAATAAAAAATAAAATAAAAAAATTAATAAAAAACTTATTAAAAGATATGCAATTCTGTGGCCGGTCCTGGTTGCCATCTTAATGTCTCTCACACCATGGACTGTAGCTGTGTAATCAGATACATTTAGTTTTTTCAATAATTCCTAGATAAAAGGAATATATGGTCAGAATAGTGCTACTGTTTGATTCATAATTTATATTAACCATGTTAAGACAATTTTTCGCTGACACAATCACTATCCATATTATAAAAATCCTATTATCATTAAGGCCTCATGCACAAGACCGTTGTTTGAATCCGTGTCCGTTGCTCCGTTTTTCGTGATTTTCTGCGGACCCATTGGTTTTCAATGGGTCCGTGAAAAACTCGGCAAATGCACCGTTTGTCCTCCGCGTCCGTGGTCCGTGATTCCAGTCTGTCAAAAAAATATAATCTGTCCTATTTTTGTCTGCGAAAAACTGTTCGCGGACCCATTCAAGTCAATGGGACCTTAAAAAATGCGGATGGCCATCCGTGTGTCATACGCGTTCCGCGTCCGCATTTTTTTGCGGTTCCCTTGGCAGGCATTTGGCAAATTGTCAGACTGTCTTTTGGTAATATCTTTTGGGTCATATCCGCTAAAAAAAATGGAAGACGCACGGAAACACAACGGAAGCTTTTGTCCCTTTTGCGGACAGCAAAATACAACTGTCGTGTGCATGAATCCTAAAGGGCAAGGTGAATGAAACACCTTTCTCATGACCACAATATTCTCTTATAGAAGTGAATTTTTTTCCCCCTAAAGTGAGTTTTTTTGTTTTTCTTTTGCCTTCCTCTAGATCAACTTGCAGGATAACAGGCTGAACTGGACGTAAAGATGTCTTTTTTTCAGCCTTATAAACTATGTTACTATGTTACTATTATTACTCAACCATCCGTCTTCCATATTTCCAGCCTGCATTGAACTCACGTCTGGCTCTTATGCACTGCTTTTACTCTGACTTGTTTATTTCTTTACTCCTGGTATTGTTATGACCTGTTGATCTACAATTCTGTCAAGACTTACTCTGTCAGTCATTGGATTGCTGACACTTCTGGTTCTGTGATTCTACGATTTTGGACTTTGTTTTTCTCTTTGCTCCTTGTACATCTGCTGACCTATTCATGTACTGACCTTTTGCCTGCTATTGGACTACGTGTGTTACTGCTATAGTACATCTCCACAATCACTCCAACACTACTTTGAGTGAGTGTAACTTGGGATTAGTGTTGATCACGAATTTTCGAATTGCGAATTTTAATTGCGAATATCGGCACTTTGAGAATTTGCGAATATTTAGAATATCACTAAATATATTCGCAATTGTGAATATTCGATTTTATGTGAATTTTTATATGCAAATTTTCGCTAACAAGAAAACAATGTCATTAAAATTTTGCATAAATTAGCATAACAATTAGCATAAACTGGTATTTAAACGATACATTTTAAATACCAGTTTATGCGATTTTTTATGCGAATTTTCGCAATCAAGAAAATAATGACTGGAGATTACGAATTAGCGAATTTTCGAATATATGGCGAATATTCGCCCAAATATTCTCGAAATATTGCGAATTCGAATATTGCCCCTGCCGCTCATCACTACTTGGGATTCACTGCAGGAAAGACCATTCAGGGGTAATAGCGAGATGGATAAATGACTCCTTAGACTTTACACCTGGTTTACGACTAGTCTATGACATATTGTGATGGAATAATGTATCTGGCCATCAACGGAGGCAATATGAACAATCACCATACATTAGTAAGTGCCTTGTATTAACTTTATCTAAATGATAAATGCCATTTGCTGAAGTGAGACAACCCATTTAATAATAATTAAATTGGGAAATTCATTGGTTTTTCAACATTTAGCAGACTTCTCATATCAATCTTCTGTCCAGAAGTTATCATTTGTGGTATATTCTGAGCCATTAAACTTATGACTTTCTTCACGTAAGGAAGTCTACGCTGCATGCACATAAAAAAAGCTGGCACATTAAAAGAATCCAGAAAGCAATCTGAATTATAAAACTGTGGAATTATTTGAGTATTTTATTTTAAATGAAAATAAAAAGATAGAAAAAAAACATCCTCCTCACACATTAAACTCAAATGTCATCTCCCCTTGTGCATAAAATTGGTAGCGTTATTGATGATTTTAATATTTAATATTTCCCTGAAAAGCTCAGATACATCCCTACTGTAGTCACAGACTTTCAGTCCTACTGTACAATGCATGATAGATGATTTCATGACAGAGAGAAATAATGTCATTTGATAACTAGCCTTTCTTTGTCTGGCCAACCCTCCATCTCCCTTTCTCTACCACTATGACTAATGGGGCTGATGTATGCACGGAGAGGCGAGACGTAGAATCAGGTAATAGGAAGGTGGGGATTGTTGAGATATGAATGGTAAATCCATTAATCTTTCGAAATCCAATTCAAAGAACTGAGGACAGAGAAAAAACACAAGGAAAACAGCCGACACATCATTTGTTATCGGCCAGAGTGTGCAAGTCAACTGTTTAATTATCTCACCAAATTCCACACCCCATTTATCAAGATGCCAACAGCCTGTTACAGCGATTGCCACCCACATAAAGACTGCACAGAGGTAAAACTCTAACTGGACAGAGATTAAAATCACTTCCTGGAAATATACAGCACATTCTGTGCCAGTGATAATGATCATCATCACTAGACCCAATCACGAAGCAATAGTTTAATCGAGCTATAAAGAAAAAAAAATACAGTGGTTCCTAAAATAGACTATATTATCATGGCTATAATAAGGACAACGACTTTTGAAGGAAGTTCCCTCACCGAGGATAACCTCTGATTATTCTCACGGTAACATCCATAAATATACAGCGGTAGTGGCACCAAACTGTGCGTGCACCATGTCCAGCCACTGGCCACTGTTTTATACACTGTTGGTAATCAGACATAGCTCTGACCATGGACATTTAACCCCTCAGATGCTGTGGTCAATTGCAACCATGGCATCTAAAGTGTGATTTAGGCCTCATGCACACGACCGTTTTTTTATGCTGTCCGCAAAAAGGGGTTCCGTTGTTCAGTGATCCGTGTCCGTTTTTGCCTTCCGTTGTGTTTCCGTGTGTCTTCCGTTTTTTTTAGCGGATATGACCCAAAAGATTTTACCAAAAGACAGGCTGACAATTTTTCCCAAGCGCCTGCCAAGGGATCTGCAAAAAAACGGACACGGAACGCGGATGACACACGGATGGCCATCCGCATTTTTCACGGACCCATTGACTTGAATGGGTCCGTGAACCGTTTTTCACGGACAACAATAGGACAGGTTATATTTTTTTGACGGACTGGAATCACGGACCACGGACGCGGAAGACAAACGGTGCAATTGCCGAGGTTTCCACGGACCCATTGAAAACCAATGGGTCCGCAGAAAATCACGAAAAACGGAACAACGGACACGGAATCAAACAACGGTCGTGTGCATGAGGCCTTACTAGCAGTGAACTGTTCCTAGTTAACAAATGCCCAACTTTCCTGTATGCAGGTTGCAAGAACCGTCATAGCAAAGTTCTTATTAAGCCCAAGTGGCTGAAAAGCAACGGGAAATGTTTGTAATTTGTGAAGAAAAGCTATCTAATGATCACATGTTCAAGTCCCTTAGAAGAAAAAAAAAAAAAAACTGTTTTCAAAAGATGTAAAGAAAACAAAAACCTAACATTTTAATTACCCCCTTTACCAATTTCACAAATTAAATATAAAACAACATATAAACATAATTGGTAATACTGTTGTGACATTTGATAAATGTGGCATAAAGTACGCCAACGCAGACTTGAGGAAAACTGACTTCAAATATCATCCTCCTGCTAAATTCCTCCTGATAAATTTGATATTGCTATAATTGCACTGACCCATGGAGCAACAACCATTTTTATCACCCAGTGAATGCTGCAAACATGAAACCAGCAAAACATTGATGGAATTTTTTTTTTCCAATTGAACCCCATTAATCATTTTTCTAGCTTCCTAATATGTTGTATAGAATATTAAATAGTGCCATTAGAAGGTACAACTTGTTCTGCAAAAACAAAACCACATATAGTTATCTGAACAGAAGTAAAAATATTATGGTATTGCAATGCAAGGAGGAAAAAAATGAAAGTGATAAAATGACAATTGTCTACATCCTTAAGGGGTTAACTGACATTTAGTGCTTACTCTTTCATTAGTTAGCAAGATTTTTACCTGCAGCTGCACTGTGTATTATAACAGTGCTAAGCTGCTGCAGAACATTCAGCTGCTACAGAACTCTTCAAAAATAGGTTCTGCAGCAGTTTAGGTGTGTATAGTAAGAAAAATGTACCCTCTACTGGGCTTTTACAGTGCCTTAAAAAAGTATTCATACCCTTTGAACTTTTCCACATTTTTTCATGTTACACCCACAAACGAAAATGTATTTTTGCAATAAACTTACCTGTCTGGGCTCCAGTGGTGTGATCCTCAGAGCTGTGGGAGATTAGCAGTGGGCTGATTAGTTAAGCTGCTCTATTACTATGTACTAGTATTTCTGACTAATGGAGTGCCAAGTCAATTAACCCATCAGGTTCTGATCCAGGGACTTAGTGGTCTACTTAAATTCTTTCCTGGCCATACACAATTTCCAGTCATAGTCATTGTTGGCTCTAGCTGGTTCCCTTGTTCCTGGTTCCTGTATTGTTATTTGTTCCCAGTTCTTTGTTCTTACCCCCGCTTGTCTTCTGACCACCCTCTGTCTCACGTTTTGGTACTGCATAGCCCGTCTGGTTCTGACCCATTTTGTATTATTCTGGATTTGTGTTGGCCATGATATGTGTCTTGTTTGTCCTGCACCTATAGTATTGTAGGGAATGTTGTCCAATTGCGGTTCAGGCATTTATGGCTTACACTGCAAGTAGGTGAGGAAAGCGGGGTGGATTCTAGTTCAGGGACTCACTGTCCTCATCTGTCCCTACCTAAAGTAATTACAATTTTATTGGGATTTTATGTAAAAGACCAACACAAAGTAGCAACTATGTGTGAATTGAAAATAAAATGATACATGGTTTTCAAATAAAAAAAATATATAAAAAATAAACCAACCATGTGCCCAGTTTCTTTGGCTGCAGACCCATTCACTTGAATAGGGTCCGCGATCTGCATCCGACGGTTTGCATTGCATAAAAGTAGTGCATGCACTTGTGGTGCAGAGGCATGTACAGAAAACCAACAGAAGTACTCTGCAGTGCTTCCATGGGTTTCCAATCTGTGCCTTCATTCAGCAACGCACCGTATCTTACGGATTGGGGACCCATTCTCGTGAGGTGTTCAGGTGTCCCGACCTAAATACTTAAATCTGTGGAAAGACTTAAAAATGGCTGTTCACAGATGCTCTCCAATCTGACTAGGCTTGAGATATTTTATTACATAGAAAAATGGGCAAAAATTTTAGCCTGTAGATGTGCAGAGCTGGTAGAGCCATAGCCCAAAAGACTTGTAATTGCAGTGAATTGTGGCCCTAAAAAGTATTGACTCGAGGGGGCTGAATGCAAACGCCGCACTTTCCAGATATTTATTTATAAAAAAAAGTTGAAAATTGTGTATCATTTTCTTTACACTTCACACACACAGTACTTGCTACTTTTTGTTGGTCTATCACATAAAATCCCAATAAAATACATTTAAGTTTGTGGGTGTATCAAGTAAAAATATGGAAAAGTTTAACGGGTATGAATACTTTTTCAAGGCACTGTGTAAGTCCATAGATCTCCTTAGAAACTGATGATATTCTTATAATTTACTTTATTTTCTAATTAACTGTTTATTTTATTATTCTTTCCTCTAAAGGGAATTTAAGGGCCTAGACATTGGCATTATATTGAGTAGCTCATGTATCATGATTAATCAAGATGTTCCGCAAAAGAATTAAGGAATACTGTATGGCATTTTCTTTTAATCAAATTTTCATATTTTGTATGGTCTCAGCAGTCATTTTCCATGGTCATTTTAGGGCTTTATTACAGTATATAATTGCTTATTTGTGCTATTTTACTGTTATGACCTACCAGTTCATTATCTTGATTACTGCAGAGATATTGTACTTGCAGGTTAATAGGATGGTTATCTCTCACAATATTTTAGTCACATGTCTTTCTTCTTATAAAAAAAAATAAAAACTCTTTTGTAGGAAAACATTTAATTATCATTAATACCTCAGTAAATGATCAGTGGTTTAGCAAAAAATATTAATCTCATCCCAATCGACAATGTGCTATAGGGAGTGTAGAGGTAACAGTAATATTAGTGCCTAAAGGGGCCCAAAGGTCCTATTGCTACATAAGAAGATATCAGTGTTATAAATGGAATATGGTAGGTTTTTGTAGGTTTTTACAGACTTTCAGACTTTGCATGGGGATGCAGGAACTTTAAAGACGACCTGTCATCACAAAATGTAATGTAATCTGAAAGCACCATGTTATAGAGCAGGAGGAGCTGAGTATATATATATCTATCTATATGTGTATATATATATATATATATATATATATATATATATATATATATATCAGTCTGCTCAGCTCCGCTCCTCCTGCTCTATAACATGGTGCTTTCAGATTGCACTGCAATTTGTGGTGGCCTTTCATCCTAGTTAAGTTATGCCTTCCATCCTAGTTAAGAGTGTTACAGGGTGGATGTGCATCTGTTGTGTCACTTGAACAGATTTGGCTTGAGGCTACTCCTAAGGGTGTTATCTAACTGACCTCCCTGCTCTTCAACCTTTAACCCCTATACAGGGATCTGGACTTCACTGCTGGGGAAACACCAGCCACTACCTCTTGGAGTAATCTCTGTTCAAGTGATGACTGACCCATGGGGGTCAAGAGACACCAGTACAAAGCA
Organism: Bufotes viridis; assembly: GCA_033119425.1. Lineage (NCBI taxonomy): Eukaryota > Metazoa > Chordata > Amphibia > Anura > Bufonidae > Bufotes > Bufotes viridis. The sequence continues at coordinate 395,067,545 of CM065590.1, forward strand.
CCAAGGGATCAGCCAAAATAGAAGTCAATGACCAGGTCATGATCAGGGCAGCAGAATTTGTGCAATCAGATAAACAGTTTGAGGTCAGAGCAGGCAGCTCAGTGTCAGAACAGATATCAGGCATGGGTCAGGTCAGGCAGCAAAGGGTGAACTTCTGGAAACTGGCAGAAGTCAATACATGGGCAGAAAAGAATGTAGAAACAGCACACCTTTGCAAGAAACTTACAAAATAGAACTTATTGCACAGGCACCCTCTAATAGGGGACGGTACAGTCTAAAGCCCTATTTTACTTTATTTTCACTTGCGCACCGCACGCCGCCATCTCTGGCCTCCCGACAAGTTATTTGAGGTCTTGAGTACCTTTTCCCATCAGCCAATCAGTGGCTGCAGCTGTGTCACATGTCAGGCCAGTGATTTCCTGCTGAGCCAATCACTAGCATGACACATGACATAACTGTGGCCACTGAGTGGGAAAGGTCCTCAAGACCTCAAACAACTTGTCGGGAGGCCAGAGGGAAGATATCAGGACCAGTGCCACACAGAGGAAAAGAGGAGCTGCTACAGACTGGACCAGGACCAGGTGAGTGTAATGTTTTTACATAATATTAATAGGGGGGGGGGGATTTGACATATGGGAGGGGGGGGGAATGTGACATATGGGGAGAGGGAGTGTGACATGGGGGGGGGAATGTGACATGGGGGGGAATGTGACATTTCCCCCATGTCACATTTCTCCCTTCTCCATGTCACATTTCTCCCCCCATGTCACATTTCTCCCACGTCCATGTCACATTTCTCCCCCCATGTCACATTTCTCCCCCCTATGTCACATTTCTCCCCTTTCCATGTCACATTTCTCCCCTTTCCATGTCACATTTCTCCCCCCTATGTCACATTTTACCCTCCTCCATGTCACATGACCCCCCCTCCATGTCACATGACCCCCTCCATTTCCCATTTCTCCCCCCTCCATGTCCCATTTCTCCCCCTCCATGTCCCATTTCTCCCCTATGTCACATTTCTCCCTTTCCATGTCACATTTCTCCCCTATGTCACATTTTACTCCCTCCATGTCACATGACCCCCCTCCATGTCACATGACCCCCCTCCATGTCACATTACTCCCCCTCCCCCCTCCTTGTCACTGGACACCATTCGGCTAAGTTCACATCAGTGTTTGGCCTTTCTGTTCTCCTGCTCCGTTATAGGAGCAGGAGAACAGAAAGGACGCATTTGGGACATAACTGAGCCGAACGGAGCCTATGGATCCCATAGAGTATAATGGCGTCCGTTAGGTGTCAGCTCCGAAGAGGATTTTGGAGCAGAGTCAAAAGTCCTGCATGCACAAATTTTGTCTCCGCTCCAAAATCATCTTCGGAGTGAACACCTAACGGACGCCATTATAGTGTATGGGATCCTTAGGCTCTGTTCGGCTCAGTTATGCAAATGCTTCCTTGCTTAACAGACGGGCTGAACAGAGGGGGGCAAATTGAACTCTTGCACCAGGGCCCGTGAGCCTATAGCTACGCCCCTGGGATGGTGCCTTAAGAACCCCAGGGTAGCCAGCTATTTGCTTAGGATAAATATTGTGCATGCATGTTGACCCTTAAAGAGCCAGAAAGAAAAATGCTGTAGCCCGGTTTGAAAGACAGAACTACTCTGGCTGCTGGGCCCAACTGGAAAGGGGAAGAGATAGACCAGCTCATCCAAGTAACCGGAACTTAACAATTCCCAAGCCGGTGAGCAGAGCAGAGGCAGCCCATATAACAGAGACATGGTACTGTAGATTAAAGGCCCATTCAATTTGTACATTTTGTCTTTTTAAAGAATTTCAATCTCACATGGTTTGATGGAAACCAAAAATGGTGTGTAATTATGCCATGAACCACAAGGGTCTGCATGTTGCTCTAAGTTCACCTAGCTACTTACTTTATTCGGGTAGTTGCTAATCAACTGTCTTGCATCTGAATCTAGCTTCATCTGGCTGATTAGGACAAAATGCTGACTATAGAGTCTAGAAATTAGCTAATTTCAAAAAAATTTGATTCGGCTGATTAGTTCACCACAAAGCACATTTTTTTCTAAGTAGCGGGTGCAATGACAGGGAGCTGAGATAGCGCTGCCCCCATCATTGTACCCCTCAGATCCTGCGTTTATATATGATCACGGCATCTGAGTGTACAGACAGTGTGAAATTAACATAAAAAAACATTGCATCTAACTTACAGCGTCTATTTGCTTGCGACGGGCTGGCCACCACCATCTTGCTTGAAGATCTCGGCAGAAATCACGTGCGAAGATCTCCTTCAAGCAAGATTGAGGCTGGCGGCCCTTTGCACGAAAAATGGATGCGGTAAGTTTGAATTTCAGGATTAATCGATTCACTGACACGAAGCACGCAGACATTTAGCTTCTAGCTGAATTGAATAATTACGGAAATTCAAATCAAATTCAACTTTGTGGGATTTGATCGGCTCATCTCTAGTAGAGTCTATTCAGATTCAGTTCTCACTTCACTCTAGTAGCCATGTATATTGTTTTCTATGTGCCTGACCTCCCAGATTATGTTTTAGTCTCAATAAATTATATACTAATAGTAGCAGGGTCATATGATAGCATATTAGGCACATGAATTGTCAATTAGGAAAAGTAAGCTAATCCATTATCAGTAGAGATGAGCGAATTTCTCAAAAATTTAATTTGTCGGGTTAGCCGAATTTTTCAAAAAACTGCGTTTAAAAACTTCCTGGCTGCAGAAAGCCTTCATAGTGGTGTAGAACATGCAGATGACAGGCATCACTCTTAGAATCACGGCACACTTCACATATTTGGGCAGTTACGGGGCCAAAACTGACCAACTAACTGAAGTGTGAACGCAGCCTTACAGGTCAATGTTAGCGTCAAGTAGAAGTGCACTCCACCGTAAGCAGCTGATAACACATAGATGACTACAGAACCTGTTCTATTAAAGGCTTATACAAGTAGAGCCTCCCTGACCGAGTGGAGTGGGTGTCAGCAGTGAGTTTGTGTTGGCGTCACCGATTCATCAGAACAATAACCCCCAAAACACTGATCCTGTCTATGGAGCATCCGCCTTTACTCGGTCAGCATTTGGTCAGTAATCCATCATTATTGCTAAAGCCCACAAAAACAGGAGAGGATTCAAAACAGAGATGACACATGAATGGAATATTTGCATGTCTTCTGTGTTTTGTACCCACTCCTGCTTTTGGCTACCAAATCATAAGCCAATTCTGATGCAAAATGGGGACCATGTCATGCAGGCCTTATAGCTGTTACATAGATCAGAAGAAGGGTCAAATAAATGATGATGTCAGCCAGGCTGAAAGGCAAAATAGTGGCCCAGTCATAAAGTGGGGATGGTGGGAACAACATGAGAAGTCGACACAGCGGCCCTATGACATAATGGTGAGGTGGAAGCAGCATGAGGAGACCACAGAGTGGCCCAATGACAGTGTGGATGTGGCAGCAGCAGCATCAGGAGGAGGCCACAGATTGGCACAATGACAGTGTGGAGGTGGCAACAGCAGTATCAGAAAGTCAGAGTGGCACAATGACAGTTTGGAGGTGGCTGCAGCATCAGGAGGCCACAGAGTGGAACAATGACAGAATGCGGAGGTGGGGGCAGCAGCATCAGGAGGAGGTCACAGAGTGCCACAATGACAGTGTGGAGGTGGCAGCAGAAGCAACAGGAGGCTACATAGTGGCACAATGAAAGTGTTGAGGTGGCAGCAGAAGCAACAGGAGGCTACATAGTGGCACAATGACAGTGTGGAGGTGGCGGCAGCAGCAGCATCAGGAGGAGGCCAAAGGTTGGCACAATGATAGTGTGGAGGTTGCAGCAGCATCAGGAGGCCGCAGAGTTGCACAGTGACAGAGCGTGGAGGTGGCGGAAGCATCATCAGGAGGCCACAGAGTGGCAAGGTGACATAGTGTGTAGGTTGCAACAGCATCAGGAGACCACAGAGTGGCAAGGTGACATAGTGTGGAGGTGCCAGTAGCATCGGGAGACTACAGAGTGACCCTGTGAAAGAGTGGAGAGGTGGGTGGCAATACCAGTACCAGCTGAAGATGCTGGGTGAAAGAAGAAGCACTTGGCATAAGATGTGTGGCATCAGGCAGGTGGCAGCATCAGAATAGTAGCTGAGGCAGGTAGCCAGAAGAAACCGGTCTCTTTTTTCACCATAGGTGATCTAGTCTGATGTATCAGGCATTGGTGGGTGGAAATTCTGGCTGACCTATGCCTTATTCATCTTGAGAAAGGCCAGTCTCTCCACATTTTCCTCTTGGGGTAACTATTGCCCCTGCCGCACTAAACATCCGCTCTGATTCTTCACTACTGGCTGGGCAGGACAGCTTCTCCAGGGTAAACTCTGCTAGTTGCGGCCACAAATCCAGTTTGGATGCCCAGTAGTCCAGTGAATCTTCAATGTGGGGTGGCAGGGTGCTGTCCAACTATGCCACCACCTGCTGGTTCAGGTCCTGCTCCAGGTCTAGCTGCTGCTGCTGAGTAGTTTCTTCACTAGGCGGGTGAAGAAAGCTACTCATCAGCGACTTTAGACTGAAGTTGATGCTGATGGAGCTGGAACTGCTCCTACCCTCCACCCCAAGCCAAAGCAGCCATGGCAGCGGAACGTAAGCGCAGAGAGACCCCCATGTCAGACCATTGAGAGATGGGTGATGTCTCTGTAGTAGTTCAGTTTGTCCTCCCTCTCAGCGGATGTAAAAATGACAACCATTTTGGACTGGTAGTGAGGGTCCAACAAGGTGGAGAGCCAGAAGTCATCCCTCTGCCAAATGGTGACATTTCGGCTGTCACTATGCAAGCAAGTGAGCATGCATCGGGCCATTTGTGCAAGTGACTCGGAGGAACTCCCTGTCTCCATTGCATACTGCCACGGTGAGACTTGGTCCCCTGCCTAGTCTTTATTATCACCCTGTAGCCCCCTGGCTGCTCATGCTCCTCCTCTCCTGTCACCTGTGTAGAAAAACCACTCAATTCACTACACATTGCTTGTGCTCCGATGTCCTCCTCCAGTTCAGCCCCCACAGGGCTCATGTGGCCGTGAGATCTAGGCTCCACATCTCCAATCCCCTGACCAGCCAGATTTACCAGTACCTGTTCCAGGACATGAAGCAGTGGAATGAAGCTGTTCATCTCATAGTCCTAGTGACTGACTCATAACGTGGCCTCCTCAAAGGGCCTGAGCAAATGGCAGATGTCACGCATGAGCTGCCACCGGCTGACATCGAAGCTACAGAGGGGTGTACTCCTGTCCGCTTGGTTCATCCAGAAATCGTTTAGGCCTTTGTCTGTTCGAATAGTCGGTCCAACATATGGAGGGTGGAATTCCAGTGGGTGGAAAAGTCGCATATCAGCCTATATTCGGGGATGTCGTTCTGCTGCTGCTGCTCAAGGAGGTTGTGCTTTGCTGTGTACGAGTGGCTGAAATGCATGCATAGTTTCCTGGACATTTTTAGGATGTCTTGCAGATGGGTGGAAGACTTCAGGAACCGCTTGACAACCAGATTGAATACGTATGCAGGGCGCATGGCTCAGCCCTCCTCGATGCAGTGCCGACACCATGTTCTTCCCATTGTCGGTCATCATGGCTCCGATTTTCTTGATGAAGTACACAGAACAGTTCCTCCCCTGTGTGGCTCAGTTCGCTTAGGCATACGAGGTACAGAACAGCGTGACAATGCCGTGCCCTGCACATGTGGTATGCTGGAGGGGCACTGTGAATTGTCCCTGCAGTGGAGGCTGAGGACACGGTGCAGGATGAGGAGGCAGAGGCGTACACTGTGACAGGACCAACGGCATGAGAACGCGGCTGCGGAAGCGGCATCACCTGGCCAAATTGCTGGTGTTGCTGAGCAGGAACCATATTCACCCAGTGGGCCATAAAGGACATGTATTGTCCTTGACTTTAGTTACAGCTCCACAAGTCAGTGCTGCCGTGCACTTTGGCAGACACCGACAAGCTCAAGGACTGGCACACCTTCTGTTCTACTTATATGTGCAGGGCTGGTACTGCCTTTTTGGCAAATAAATGACGGCTTGGGAGTCTCCATCTCGGCTCGGTACAAGCCATCAGTTCTCTGAAAGGTGCAGAGTCCACCAATTGGAAAGGGAGGAACTGCAGCAACAGCAACTTGGCCAGGAGCACATTCAGCTTCTGCGTCATTGGATGAGTGCATGCATACTTTTGTCTTGTGGCAATGGCTTCTGTGATCGATTGCTGATGGAATTACTGACGAGGAGCAGGAGCTGAGGTGGTGGAGCTTTACTGCCTGAAATCAGGTGCGTGCCACTGGATGATGCAGCGGTTACTGTGGCAGGCTGGACCACAACATCAGAGCCACGGATCTCCCAGGCCACTTTATGTTGACGCAGGGCCATGATGCCAACATTGGCACCCTGGCCACGCTTCACCTTCTGCCCACAGATTCTACAAATGGCCATTTTCACCTCCTCCGGCAGGTTAACAAAAAACTGCCACACCGCCGAGTAGGTGATTTTACCCCCAACCCTCCGCCCTGACTGACTGCTACTGCTGCTGCTTCTGTGAACCCCTGCACCCCTACTTCTTGGGAAGGTAGGCTCCTGCAAAGCAGGTGGTCCACCCCGGGCACCTTTGGCTCCCGACCTCCCACTGCTGCCACCTTGCTGACTCCTGGCCACGTTAGCAACTTGCTGACTCCCGGCCATGCTAGCGACCTTACGGGCAAACTGCCTCCCTCCTCTCCCCATCATTATGAAGCCCCTAATTCACCTGGCTCCCAAGTGCGATCAGCTACATCATCGAGTACTGTCTGCACGTCACTGATGTCCTCCTTATCAGTCTCTGGGTCAGGAGCATGACCGCTCCCAACACCAGCTCCCACTCCACTCTTCTCATCATTACTTGCCTGTCTACCGGAGGAAGCGGCAGATGTCTCATCCATAACTTGGCTGGCCAGTAGTTGCTGACTGTCTTCTAGTAGCTCATCCTCACTGTATAGTGAAGCTGAGCCCACAGCATGTAATACTTCTCTGCCTGAGGAAACAGAAAAGGACAAAGGCAGGTTCAGGGCAGGTAAGGACACAGGTCCTGCTCCCGGCCATGCCAACTAAGGGTTTTGTCTAACGAAATCAGTGACTCTTGGCTGGTGGTGTCTGATGTCACTTGGGACGAAGTGAATGACCGAGTAAACCATTCAAAAACCGCTAGGTTGTTGGTCAAGACACAACCGCTAGAAGACACGAGGAGCTCAGGCCTCTCGCTGTGACTCCAACTGCCACTCCCCCTTACTCTGGTGTGACTTGTGCCTGTGCAAGAAACATTTAGGCCTCTGCCATATTTAGGCCTGGCACTTCTCTGTCTGACATACCGTTAGATCAAATAAATAAATAAAAAGGAAATTAAAACACCCCCAAAAAGTCTGCAATTTTCTCACTTCACCACATAACAGCTAATAAGCCCTTTCTCTTTTTTCCACTAAAATATGCCAAAAAGGGCTCTCGAACATATAATTGCACCGCTGAACGGCAAATAGGCCCTTATTTGTTTGCACTTATACACGCCACAAAATTCTTTAGAACATAACTGCACCGCTGAACAGCAAATATAAATATATTTTGCCACTAATACTCGCCAAAAAGGGCTTTAGAACATATACTGTAACTGCACCGCTGAACAGCAAATATATATTCTTTTGCCTCTAATACACGCCAAAAAGGGCTTTAGAACATATAACTGCACCACTGAACAGCAAATATATAGTTTTTGCCACTAATACACTCCACAAAGGGCGGAATTTTCTCACTTCAACACACAACGTCAAATACTTTTTTTTGTTCCACTAATCCCCCCCAAAAAGGGCTTTAGAATATTTTACTGCACTGCTGAACGGCAAATAGGCCCTTATTTTATTTTTTGTTCACTTATAAACGCCACAAAAAGCTTTAGAACATATAACTGCACCACTGATCAGCAAATTATATCTTTTTTTGCCACTAATACATGCCAAAAAGGGCTTTAGATCATATAACTGCACCACTGAACAGCAAATAATATAGATTTTTGCTTTATTTAAATTTATAACTTGAATTGGTGGTATAGCACCTGTCCTGAGGATCCAGTTCTTTTTTGTAACTTACCTGCCCCCAGAGAGGTGAGTGGGTTGTGTCTAATTTGTTGAACCTACATGTCTATATAAAATGTCTGGTTGTGTTCACACTTGTAAATATAATTAAGGACTGATAGCCAGAAACGCATCAGTTGTGTGTCTATGTTCTTGTATTGGATCTACTGGGAAGGATAAAGTTGCTACTGTTTTAATGGAAGTTGGAATCTTCTTCACTTTATTACTGCAACAAGCACAGTCTGCCTCCTCTCCTGTGCTTTATTTATGATTTAGACCTGTATGTGTGGGACTCCAGCATTACTATAGTTTGTGATAGATGTTTTCTGCATCTTCCTAAGCAAGACATCATGGGACATGCAATAATCTGAGCTACCGCCCGCTGACAGTTATTTCTACAAGCATCATAGTTAAACAGAAGGTTTGCATTATTTAAAAAAAAAAAAAAAAAAAAGTTCTGTGCTTGTTTATATAAAGCAGCATAGATTTAAATGCATGTTATTTCACTGTGCGTTGTTCCTTTAATTCACTTTTACTGACTGTAGACTATTAGGAAAATTCTGCTGAAGGGCAAATTAAGTTGGCCAGATACATCATTAAATAAAAGTAAATAGAATCTCATATTGTAATAGCTTTTAATAGTATAGATCGAAATTATGAAATGTATTCTAATGAACATTGCAGTCGCTGTCCAAGTGCTGAAGTTTGTTGGCACGTTGACTCATGATAAAAGTCAGTTGTTCAGTCATATGACACTCAAGTAGATTGCTATACTAATTTTAGATTTCTTGAGAGAATGCACTGTAAAATTCAGCAAGTTTAGAAACTTAGTCATGCAGGAGCAGCATCCTCATTGCCCGACATTAAACTTCAAAAGCATTAAAAATATATTGAAGGGGCAGAATGCTTCCTGTTCTGTAAAGTTAATTTCATATATTGACTTGTTAATGCAACAACTATATAAATAAGATATTTAAATGACTAATAAACTTAAAAGGTAATCTGCCTTCTACAAATCACAGATAACACTTAGGCCTCTTGCACACGAACGTATTTTTTTTTTCAGTGTTTTGCTGTCCGTTTATAACGGATCCGTTTTTCCGTTCTGTTTTTCCGTTTGGCATATACAGTATACAGTAATAACTTAGAAAAAATTGGGCTGGTCTTAAACTTTTCAATAGATGGTTCCACAAAAAACGGAACGGATACGGAAGACATACGGATGCACTTCAGTATGCTTTCCGTTTTTTTTGCAGACCCATTGACTTGAATGGAGCCACTGAACGTAATTTGCGGACAAGAATAGGACATGGTCTATATTTAAACGGAACAGAAAAAACGGAAAAACGTAAACGGAAGGCATACGGAGACACTTCAGTATTTTTTGCAGACCCATTGAAGTGAATGGTTCAGTATACTGTCAGTATACTGAACTGAAAAAACTGCCAGTATACGGTCCGCAAAATACTGTCGTGTGCAAGGGGCCTTAGGCCCCTTTCACACGGGCGAGTTTTCCGCGCGGGTGCAATGCGTGATGTGAACGCATAGCACCCGCACTGAATCCTGACCCATTCATTTCAATGGGGCTGTGTACATGAGCGTTTTTTTTCACGCATCACTTGTGCGTTGCGTGAAAATCGCAGCATGTTCTATATTCTGCGTTTTTCACGCAGCCCTAGCCCCATAGAAGTGAATGGGGCTGTGTGAAAAACGCATTGCATCCGCAAGCAGGTGCGGGTGCGTTGCGTTTTTCACTGATGGTTGCTAGGAGATGTTGTTTGTAAACCTTCAGTTTTTTATCACGCGCGTGAAAAACGCATCAAAACGCATTGCACCCGCGCGGAAAAAACTGAACAACTGAACGCAATCGCAGGCAAAACTGAATGGCTTTGCCTGTGAAATCGCACAGTTTTCCCTGAACGCATCCGCAATGCATCCGGACCTAATCCGGACACGCTCGTGTGAAAGAGGCCTTAGAAAGAGGAACCTGTGGCCATTTCAGTTTAAATGAAGTATCAGCCAGGATAGATAGATATTTTTTTTTATAAAGAGTTAAAGGGAACCTGTCACATTGAACAGTGTCTGAGCTGCAGGCAGCATGTTATAGAGCAGGAGGAGCAGAGCAGATTGATGTATAGTTTTATGGGGAAAGATTCAGTATAACCTGAATTTCATTCATTTAAATTGCTGCTCATTATGGGCTGTGAAGTCAAGGAGACGGTCTTATCAGTGATTGACAGCCTTCACTCTCTGACTGTGTATACAGAGATAGCCGATATGACTGCCTTCTTAACTTCAAAGCCCAGAATAAGCAGCAAATTCAATTAATGAAATTCAGCTTTTACTGAATCTACTGTAGTGATTTATTTATTTTCATGACTAATCCACACTTTATTCCATATTATGATTTTTTCTGTGGCACATGTGGTCCGCTGCCGGCTTCCTCCATTGAATGCATTGCTGGGGTTTACTATTTGCAGCAGATCACATGTGGAGGTCTTTCTCCCCCGGTTATAAATATGCTACAGTATTTGGGGGTCCGAGAATTTCCTCCCAGTTTGACCACTTTATTCAGTGAATTTTCTGTATATATATATACAATATATATATATATATATATATATATATATATATATATATATAGAGAGAGAATGTGCCATTTTTTATCTTTGGCAACATTCTGGTGCACCTAGTAGCCTGTGTCACATGTGCCTGTTATAGGTGGGGCTCACAGCCTCCTCCCTCCTCCCACTGTATTTGTGATCTCACTTTGGAGGTTTGTGGAAGTATGGCTGAGAGTCAGATCGTAGCACCTATCAGACAGTGTTCACACACTATAGGTAGGTTTAGCGGTAGGTCCCGCATCAACTGAGATACCTTGACGGGGTACGTGGGCTCCGATATGTTCTTGATCAGAATATATTGGCTAAAGTCTCCTTTTAACATCTAGCGTGAGGGTTTAGCCTTGTATTTTCATTTGCATATCTTGCAGTGCACCTTTTGTAGTGATTTATGAATCTACTGTAAACCTACAAAACTATACATCAATCTGCTTGGCTCCTCCTGCTCTGTAACATGTTGCTTGCAGCTTAAACACCATGTTCAACATGACAGGTTCCCTTTAAATCAGTGTGTGCTACTTCTGTGCCCAGTTGAGGTTAATTAGGGCTTAACCCATTTCAGCTCTTGTAATGGCGGTTATTGTTTTGTGCAGTAATAGCACCTCACAATGGTGGCACTTGATCAGGAGTTGTGGTCTCTACAGCTGTTTTGGGTGTCAGATATATTATACAGCAGGCAAAGCCCAGACTCGCTGCAGGGATCAGAGCTAACTTAGATCCCTGCAGTTTAACCTCTCAGATGCTATAGTCAATAGTGTTTAGACAGAGTGTAGGTGCTAGGTACAGTAATTAGGGTGTCATGTACTTGGCATGTACTTGGCATGGAAGCCAGGGGACTTCTGAAGGGCCCCAGGCCTGCCATGTCCTGGTCGCTATTACATCCTGCCTCAGAATGACTATGCCATGTAATACAGGACTATTGGAGTGTATAGTACAAGAAGCTGCAGTTATTGTAATTAGTGGGAATTTCCTGCCATTTCCTGTGTGTTGAGACTGTACCAAGAAGCAGAGACCAATTGGAACCTGAGGTGTGTATATATATATATTTTTTTTTATGTACACCTTTTTGAAGCATTTATGAGAAAAATTTGGTCAGACAAGGGGTTGATGGGACTAAGTGCAGGCCGTAGGTGGCTGGGCTTATTGAAACCACCAAGCGGGTCAGCACTCCACTGTTTCTGCAGTTCCCATTGCAGTGAAAATGAGCTATGCATATATGGTGCCACACTAACCTACAGTTGTGTTCAAAATTATTTAACCCCCAATGATGTAAAGGGTTTTAGGGAATTTAGTGTACATTTGTAATTGTGTTCAGAATGGAATCTTACAAGGACTTTTTAAAGAACCAAATGCAACTAAAATGACATCAATTGTTTTTGTAATACAGTATTAAATGTTTTTTTTGTGATTTCTTCATTGACACAATTATTCAACCCCTTAAAGACTACCACTCTTAAGTAACAGAGGTTCATTCAAGTGTTTTCGATCAGGTATTGATAACACCTGTGGATGTCAAGAAGCAGCAATCAAGCATAATAAGCACCAATTAGGCAGATTTAAAATGACTGTGATACTCAGCTCCTTCTAGACATTTACTGGTGTGTTTACAAACCTGGTGACGTCAAGAGAATGGTCCAGGAAGACAAGAGAAGAGGTGATTTCTCTTCACAGGAAGGGCAATGGCTATAAGAAGATTGCAAAGATGTTAAACATACCAAGAGACACCATAGGAAGCATCATTCGCAAATTCAAGGCGAAGGGCACTGTTGAAACGCTACCTGGTCGTGGCAGAAAGAAGATGCTGACTTCGACTGCTGTGCGCTACCTGAAGCGCAAAGTGGAGAAAAGTCCCCGTGCGACTGCTGAGGAGCTGAAAAAAGATTTGTCAGATGCGGGTACTGAAGTTTCAGCTCAGACAATAAGGCGCACACTGCGTAATAAAGGCCTCCATGCCAGAACTCCCAGGCGCACCCCCTTTGCTGTCTCCAAAGAATAAGAAGAGTCGACTGCAGTATGCCAAAAGTCATGTGGACAAGCCACAAAAGTTTTGGGATAGTGTTCTGTGGACTGATGAAACAAAATTAGAACTGTTTGGGCCCATGGATCAATGCTATGTTTGGAGCAGGAAGAACAAGGCCTATGAAGAAAAGAACACCTTGCCTACTGTGAAGCATGGTGTGGGGTCAATCATGCTTTGGGGCTGTTTTGCTTCTACAGGTACAGGGAAGCTTCAGCGTGTGCAAGGTACCATGAATTCTCTTCAGTACCAGGTGATATTGGATGAAAATGTGATGCAGTCCGTCACAAACCTGAGGCTTGGGAGACGTTGGACCTTTCAACAGGACAATGATCCCAAGCATACCTCCAAGTCCACTAGAGCATGGTTGCAGATTAAAGGCTGGAACATTTTGAAGTGGCCATCACAGTCACCAGACTTAAATCCGATTGAGAACCTCTGGTGGGACTTAAAGAAAGCAGTTGCAGCGCACAAGCCTAAGAATGTGACTGAACTGGAGGCTTTTGCCCATGAAGAATGGGCGAAGATACCCGTAGTTCGCTGCAAGACACTTGTGTCAAGCTATGCTTCACGTTTAAAAGCTGTTATAACTGGAAAGGGATGTTCTACTAAGTACTAAGATTGAATGTCACTTGGGGGTTGAATAAAACTGATAATGATGTGAGCACTGAAAAGACATTTGTGGTTTTTTATCATTATAAATGTTATGTTATATTTGTCTGACTTACAAGTGCCTCTTTGATTTAATTGTAAACAAGATGACTGAAATGATCAAAATCAATGTCAAACTGGCCAAAACACTCAATTTCAGTGGGGGTTAAATAATTTTGATCACAACTGTATGTATGTAGTGCAGAAAATCTAATCTGTTATGTGCCACTTGTGCAGGGGGTGGGAGACTAGGGGCCCACCTTGCTCAGGGGCCCACCAGGGGATTTCCCTGTACCCCTGTGGGCCAGTCTAAGCCTGATGTAAGTCATTGGCTGCTATCTGGAAGTTGACAGGAAGAGGGCAGAAAATTTCTAAACGGAGTCAGGAAGTTGGTGGTTAGCAGCTGAATTCAATTTTTTCAAGTGGTACAACATTCTGCTAGGGACAGTTAAAAGAGTCCCAAAGGCTGAACAACTCATTTAATCACACAAACTCCTGAACTGATTATTTTCTTGTTATATGAAAATATTAAATGAATAATGCCTGATATTAGAGAACAGTAAACTGTCAGGGTCATCAACAGAATTTACCAATTTGTATAAAAGCTTAACTGGACTGAACTATGAATGTGTTACATATATGTATATCCTCTTCTCCATTGGGCAAATGCCTATTATCCTTTGTACATTATACCTCTAATCCTACTCCACACTGATGAGGGGCAACACCCCGAAACAGCTGTCTGTGGATGGATAACTTGCTTAGGTCTTCCCCGTCACATCCTTAAAGCTTGTAAAAGAGCGGGATTTTGACATAGGGGCCACTTAATATGGTGGTTTTGGTGATCTCTGTAATGGAGACACCCCTTTGCTTGTTTTTCCTTCCTTTGAGGGATATCTGGCTTTCACTGTGTTGTAGACCCATAACTGGGGCTCCACAATCTTTTTGCACTTTATGTTTCCCAGGGAGCTTTGCACTTTGGATTGCTGTGTTTGAGACTCTTAAGTGAGGCTCCACGGTATTTTGTAGCTGGTCTCCCTAAGATCAGCTATTGCTTTGTTTGAGTAGTCACCAAAGCATCGCTCCCGGTTAGCCAGAATCCTACTCCACACTGATGAGGGCAACACCTCGAAACAGCTGTCTGTGGATGGATAACTTGCTTAGGTCTTCCCGTCACATCCTTAAAGCTTGTGAAAGAGCGGGATTTTGACATAGGGGCCACTTAATATGGTGGTTTTGGTGATCTCTGTAATGGAGACACCCTTTGCTTGTTTTCCTTCCTTTGAGGGATATCTGGCTTTCACTGTGTTGTAGACCCATAACTGGGGCTCCACAATCTTTTTGCATTTTATGTTTCCCAGGGAGCTTTGCACTTTGGATTGCTGTGTTTTGAGACTCTTAAGTGAGGCTCCACAGTATTTTTGTAGCTGGTCTCCCTAAGATCAGCTATTGCTTTGTTTGAGTAGTCACCAAAGCATCGCTCCCGGTTAGCCAGAATCCTACTCCACACTGATGAGGGGCAACACCTCGAAACAGCTGTCTGTGGATGGATAACTTGCTTAGGTCTTCCCCGTCACATCCTTAAAGCTTGTAAAAGAGCGGGATTTTGACATAGGGGCCACTTAATATGGTGGTTTTGGTGATCTCTGTAATGGAGACACCCCTTTGCTTGTTTTTCCTTCCTTTGAGGGATATCTGGCTTTCACTGTGTTGTAGACCCATAACTGGGGCTCCACAATCTTTTGCACTTTATGTTTCCCAGGGAGCTTTGCACTTTGGATTGCTGTGTTTGAGACTCTTAAGTGAGGCTCCACGGTATTTTGTAGCTGGTCTCCCTAAGATCAGCTATTGCTTTGTTTGAGTAGTCACCAAAGCATCGCTCCCGGTTAGCCAGAATCCTACTCCACACTGATGAGGGGCAACACCCCGAAACAGCTGTCTGTGGATGGATAACTTGCTTAGGTCTTCCCCGTCACATCCTTAAAGCTTGTAAAAGAGCGGGATTTTGACATAGGGGCCACTTAATATGGTGGTTTTGGTGATCTCTGTAATGGAGACACCCCTTTGCTTGTTTTTCCTTCCTTTGAGGGATATCTGGCTTTCACTGTGTTGTAGACCCATAACTGGGGCTCCACAATCTTTTTGCACTCTATATCCCTTGTAAGTTTAACTTGCAGCTTTTCTTTAATGAGTTGAGGGGTATGTCCCAGGGCAAGATGGGACTCAGTGCCAGCCCTAGGTTGCAGGACTTACAGAAGTAGCCAAGCACTCTGATGTTTTGGTACTGTAGCTTCCATTACAGGAAATTCAAGCTACACAGAATAAGCTTTGCTGCTACTGTAAATCCCAGATTTCTAGAAGCAGTATACTGTATATTCAATATACAGCACCTCAACCAACCATGTTCATATGAAAAAACTTGTTCGATTATTTATTATATTTGAATCTATCCGTATGGTGGGCACCCAAAATAAATTTTACTAATGAGCCCTAGATAACCTAGTGTGACACTGACTGGCATCAGCTGTGAAGTGTCCCCAAGTGGCGCATGTGACCCTGTTGATCCATAATTTTACATACTGGGGTTTGGAAAATCATAAAATCGAGCAAGAGAGCTGTAACAGAGCAGGGAAGAGCAGGGGAGTATTATTATTATTTTTTTTTTTTATTAAATGCAACATGCTGCTGGGAGCAGTTAAAAAAGTCCCAAAGGATGGACAACCCCTTTTAATGGATGTATCCATATTTTCAGCCAAATCAAAACATAAATATGCATGTACATTTCAACTGGCATTTACTATTAAAGGGAACCTGTCACCTCAAGAAAACGGTCCTGAGCCACCGGCAGCACCATACAGTATCCAGCAGCCTGTTTCTAATCTTACTTTTGTTTCAGCAGTCCAAACCTGTAAAAGGGCTGAAAACGATCTTTTATTCCCGGCCAGCACGCTCCTCCAGTCAGGCTTGAAGTCATGGGGGCAGCGGCCTCCTTGCTTCAAGCAGCGGTAACCACGCCCCCTTCTCAGCCCCTTCGCTGTGACTGACAGCGTTTATGCCCGACAGCCGGCTGGCTTTACCAAACAGCCGGCTGTCAGTCACAGCGAAGGAGCAGGGAAGAAGGCATGGTTTCTGCGACTTGAAGCAAGGAGGCCGCTGCCCCCATGACTTCAAGCCTCACTGGAGGAGTGCGCCGGCCGGGAATAAAAGATAGTTTTCAGCCCTTTTACAGGACCTGACTGGTGAAACAAAAGTGAGATTAGAAACAGGCTGCTGGATACTGTATGGTGCTGCCAGCAGCCTAGGACCGTTTTTTGTGGTGACAGGTTCCCTTTAAAGGGGTTGTTTTATAAAGACAACCCCTATCAAAATGTTCATATGCCCTGTTATGGTAAATAAACATAAAAATGGGGTCCCTCCCAGAGAAGAACCATTTATATAAACCCCTACTTGGCCATCCTGTCATGGGAATAATTGAAACGTTATTTTATATATTGAATGGCCAGCCACAGACAAAGCACTGTTTACAGACAAGATTGTCTCCATGACACAACCCCTTCAACCTCATAGGGTAATGGTAAATTTCCTTAGCTTGACTACATTTTGATTATTTAGGATATTACATAATCTTCAAAATCCTAGCAGAAGTCCTGATCGTAATATCCACCCGCAGCCAGGATTTCTTTGAACAGAATTACAGACGTGAGTTGTTGAGTATGTTTTATGTTTAAAGGTTTGCCTGGTCAGTAAAGGATATTCTTCAAACCTATAAAAATTTCTTCTTTATTATCATAATTCCTATCCTGCAATGCAGTGCGTTTGTTTCACGATATTATGTTGGTGATAAATGTCCTATGTGATTTAAATACAGTTTTAAAATGCCATATAACAATTTTATTCTCCTAAGAAAACCAGATAGGTTCTTTACCCGCCAAGTAGTAATGCTTATCTTAAAGAGCATGAGATATCTTAATTTTAATGTATTATTTTTGATATTACTTCAACTTTAATTATCATTAGGCATATTGGGCACATCTCTTTGCAAGGTGTTGGCAAGCTAGCTATAAAATGGACATATGAGGTATCCCATTAACCTATACTTAAAATTGAAATACGAAGTTTAAGTAAGGTGAATTTAGCAATTCTTTTTCTACAGTCTGATTTCTCTTACAATAATAGATAGCAATTTTAAACATTTTGTCTATTATATTATATTTTAATATATTTCAAAATGTTAATGATGGCTTACATATTAATATATTCATCAGCATGTACGTTATTCTGCCATAGCCTCGGGCCTCCAAAATAGTTCTGACTCATTAAGGCAGAGAATCCAGAAGGCTTCTAGAGGTGGTAGCTAATTCCTATACTGTATGTTAGCAACAGATCCTTTAAAGGGTTTATCCAATCGGTATAATGTCTCCCAGAATGCCCAGACTATTCCTCTAGAGCATACTTACCTGCTCCCCAGCACCTGCATCCCTCTGGATCCCTGCACGGCTGCCGCTGCTTATCCCCATTGCGAGATCAAAAGATCCAGTGAGGGGGGCGATGGGTGCAGCCAATAGAAGGCCACGACGTGACCAGTCTTTCTAGCAGCTAGGGAGGCTGGTCACCATCATGGCCTGCTATTGGCTACTCTCCCCCATCGCTGGATCCTTTGATCCGATGCAGCGGCAGCCATCCAGGGATATGCCTTAAAGGGGTGGCCCGGGCATTCTTGGGGCTCATTATAGGGATTGGATAACGACTTTAAGTTCTGTTGCTAGGTGGGCTTCCAAAGGTCAGACTTATTTATCAGGCACATGTCACAGATGCTTGATCTAACTGAGATTTGGGGAACTTGGAGGACCTCATGGTGAGGTTTTAATGGCATTGTGCGAGGTTTTTGACAGGGATCAGTAAACTCTGTGTATTAGCTTTTTGTAGCAATTTGTGCGACAGTAGCTCTTCTGTGGAATCAGAAGGATTAGATTTTGCTCCCTTTGCTCACCTATAGCTTTGGGCACCCATGATCCTGTTGCAGGAAACCATTGCATACTGGGAACATATTACCTGGTAACACAGGACCTGCCATTGTGTAGATACTCTCAGCCAGTGTTACTCACCTTTCCTCATATGTGTGCTGGGTTTCTCTTGTTGATTATAGCACCATCAGTCGTTACTTTAGGGTTACTAGACACTCTTTCAAGTTCCATAGTCTCGGTGTGCTTCAGCAAGCCACAACTCAGCTGAACTGGCTATGGCTTTTCTGGTCCGCATTGCAGCAACAGCCATAAAAACCATCCTTGGGACATAACCGAGGTGGTCTTTTTAAAATAATCTTGTACTAGTTCTTTGATTGAAGTATATCATGTGATCAGCTTGTGTTCGCGTGTGTCGACTCTCTTCCTTATTGCTGATTCTGACCCTAACCATAACTATAGCCTTGTTCCTGGATTATGTTACTGTTTCATTCTTTGGATTTGCCACTTGGTTACAGTGTTTATGCTAGTGGTATTGACTACTGGCTTCTCTCCTGACTAGGGATCTATCTTAGTCTAACTATTTATGAATTCCAGTTGCTATTTCATTGTCCATCCCTGACTAAGTTACTGTTGTTGCTCCCGGGAGTCTGTGACCTGGGAATCTGCCAGAGAGAGGCCATACCTCCTTGCAGAGGTTAACAGTTAATAACACGAAGATATCATAGACTCAGTATCCCAGTCTAGGCAGCATCAAATCAATTGTAGCTTCTCGGGTGAGAAACATTACACCCAATCATCTAGCCATCATAATTTGGCCCATACCTGGGATGCTTGGATTCTTACTCTTGCACATTTCTAGCAGATCAACTTTAAGAACGTACTGTTCACTTGCTGCCTATTATAGACCACATTTTGAGATGTGCCATTGTCAAAAGATAATAAGTTATTCACTTATTTTACCTGTCAGAAGTTTTAATGCTGTGGCTGATGCTGTGGTCTATATGAATTTACAGAGAAACTTAAAAAAAAAAAAATTCACAATTCAACACAATAAACTGACTACAAATATCTTAAAGAAGTATTGTGGTTTCAGAAAATAAATGTCATCTTTATCTAATGAAAAGTTATAACATTTTATAATGTATTGTATGAATTCCACAGGAGTTTGAAGACTTTTTCTTCCAAGGGATAACATTTCAAGTACACAGCTTGTTACAGGTCTAGTTGTAATGTTAACTACAGAAATCCTGCACAACAGACAACAAACTCATACATACATCATACACTAGTACAGTCCGAGGGAACTCAGGGACAAGGCAGGAAGGCTGGTCTTGGCTGTTAGGGACCCAGGTTACTTCTGCACATGGAGTAGGGTGACAGACAATAGGTGCGATTTTACAGGAGCAGACCAAACTAGATGACTAAATAAAAGCAGATAGGATAATCAAAAAACCTGAAGTCAAAACCAGGAAGGTACAGATATAGTCAAATCAGCAGACAAGAGATTAATCAGTAGAACAAGTCAAGGTGCACACCTGAAGAGTACAGATTAACCCAACTCAGTAGATAGGGGGTTAATCAGTGCAACTAGCCAAAGTCAGTATACAAAGGATTTTCAAGTAGGTATTGAGTTCAGGCATAAAGTACAAGCAAGAATAAGGACTCTATACTCAATCACAGGCACTGAGCAGTATCTGTGCCTGGTATAAATCCCCCACCTTCACCTTTGATTGGACGGTGAGTCAGAGTCCTGACCCCAGCACCATCACACAGACTGGAGTGTTGTTTGCTGTACAATTATCACAGCTGTGTACCTTCTGGCATGCTGGGTACAGTATCTATGTGCCCATTAGATGTGCATTTTTCCCTTTAAAGTAATAATAAAGTTTCTTATTGAATGACTGCAACAGATCTTGAGAACCACAAGTAATTGATACAGTAAAGTGTATAGAACAACTGTAGAACTTCTGCATGGTGTTTCTTATGTTCTCCGTTTATTTGTGCGCAGGAATTTCAAATTTTGTGCCCTGTCCCATGTACATTACCTTTTCCCATATCACATGCATAACTATTAACTTTTGTGTTGGCCAAAAGATTTTAAAGCCTGCCAACATGTTTGTAATCCAACAGGGAAAATGGGAACACCATTTAGTTATGTTGCCCTACTGGGAGGAGGTGGGCCCTTCTCCTCTGGGTCAGGAGCTTGTTAGTTAATTCAAGCAGTCTGAGAGAGTAGGTATGTGTCAGGGACGTACCGAGACATACGGACGTTCCTGCGACAGACAGGAGATCTGTGAAACTGGCAACACGTGGTTTGATCTGACATCTTTTCCTTTAGGTTCAAATCATATCTGTATTGTTTTTGGTACTGGCCACACCTTTATTCTACAGGTGTGGCTATTTGGGTCATTTAACCTTCTCTATTTATTGTTGTTTCTCCCACTGTGCTATGCGGTTTATAGCTTCTGTTGGACTTGTGGTTAGCTTGTGTTTGGTTCTTGGCTGAGTTCCTGGTGCTACCAAAGCTTCATTGAAGATAAGTGTTTCCTTTCCCCCTTTGTATTTTGTTTACATATAAATGTGTGTGTTGCCTTTCCCTGTTGATCGTCATTAGGCCTGAGGGAGACTCCTGTTTGTTTTCCCTTTGGAGGAACAGGTAGACTCAGTCCTGACATTAGTTCCAGGGTCCTATAGGGTAAGATATGATTTGGATAGGTGTATGAACTTGCCTAACTTTGGGGCCTGTTCATACTGGTAGTCTGTCAGTCATACTGGAGTTAGGGTTTTCTCTAGGAGGTGTCCATCTTCCTTCCCTAGTTTCCAGGCCTTATTGCAGTATCGCCTTTCCTTCTATGCTCGGTGTGATGTTTTTCTCCCACACACAAGCGTGACATTATAAATAGAGATGAGCGAATCGACTTTGGATGAAACATCTGAAGTTGACTCGCATAAAACTTTGTTCTAACACTGAACGGAGCAGGAGCTCGGTACAGTATTAGAATGTATTGGCTCCATTGAGCCGAAGTTATTGCTTCTCGAAGTCTCTCAAGCCTTCACGCAATAACTTCATAAATTAATTTGTACTGTTAAAAATACATTTCCCAAACTCGGGTTCAGTTCCAAGGTACCATTTGGAACCGAACAAGAGTTCGGGAAATGTTTTTTTTACAGTACAAATTAATTTATGAAGTTATTGAGCGAAGTCTAATGAGACTTCGCGAAGCAATAACTTCGGCTCATCAAAGCCAATACATTCTAATACTGTACCAAGCTCCTGCTCCATTCAGTGTTAGAACAAAGTTTTATGCGAATCAACTTCAGATGTTTCATCCCAAGTCGATTCTCTCATCCTTAATTATAAACCGGCCAAACCGTCATTTTTGCTTGTTTCAGTACAGCCATGGATCCTATTGCTGCACTGGCCGGACAGCTGCAGGGGCTTTCTTTGGAGGTAGCTGACCTCCACATGACCGTCTCGCAGATCCAGAGACCCCAGACTGCTGGTACTAGTTGTGGAGGTTACCAGGCCTGTCTCGAGCCTAAAGTTGACCTCCCAGACAAATTCTCTGGGGGAAGTGATAATTTCATTTTGTTTAAGGTGGCGTGTAGAGTTGAGCGAACCCAAACTGTATAGTTCAGGTTCGCACTGAACATTGGGATGTTCGGGACCCGGACCCGAACATTTTCAAAAAAGTTTGGGTTCAGGTACGTTGTTTGGCGATTTCTTCCCGTTTTCTGAAGGGCTGCACAGCAGCCAATCAGCTAGCGTTTTACTTCTTGCCCTAAGTGTGCAGCATGTGACCCAGCCTCTATTTAAGCTGGAGTCACTTAGCGTCTCAAGTCACTCTGCTCTGATTAGTGTAGGGATAGGATGCAGCTGCTGTGAGGGCGAGATTAGGCAGGAAAAACTCAGCAAAAACATTGGTGATCGGCGGCCAATTTGTGTCTTGTGGTTCACCAGCACAAGCTGCCACCAAGTCCATCAATACATCAATAGTAGTTTTTTTTTTTTTGCTATATCCTACATCAGGGGCTTGGCTGTGCTTATTGTCACCCCTAGAAACTCAGGCTAAAATTTTCTATATTTTATTGAGAAGTGAAATTCACTTAAAAAAATAGCAATCCCCTAAATCTGGTGTTCCAGCTGTGGCTAGCCAAGTGTAATACTGTCTGGCAAAGAATATGTTTTTTCTGGGGTGAAATTCAATTTCCAAAATAGCACTACTCTAAATCAGTAGTTTTTGCTGTGGCAGGACAAGTTTTATAGTGTCCGTCAAAGGATGGCTTTTGTTCTGGGGTGAAATTCAATTGCCAAAATAGCAATACCCTAAATCAGTGGTTTCAGCTGTGGCTAGACAAGTTTCATAGTGTCCTTCAAAGGATGGCTTTTGTTCTGGGTTGAAATTCAATTACCAAAATAGCAATACCGTAAATTAGGTGTTCCAGCTGTGACTAGACAAGTTTCATAGTGTCCATCAAAGGATATATTATTTTCTGGGTTGAAATTCAGTTGCAAAAAAAGAAATAGCATAAATCTGGTGTCCCAGCTGTGACTGGACAAGTTTCATAGTGTCCATCAAAGGATATATTATTTTCTGGGGTGAAATTCAGTTGCAAAAATAGCAATACCGTAAATCTGGTGTTCCAGCTGTGACTGGACAAGTTTCATAGTGTCCATCAAAGGATATATTATTTTTTGGGGTGAAATTCAGTTGCAAAAAGAGCAATACCATAAATCTGGTGTTCCAGTTGTGACTGGACAAGTTTCATATTGTCCGTCAAAGGATGCATCTCGAAGTGTAAATGTGCATCTCGAAGTGTAAATGTGACTCTCGAAGTGTCCGTAGTCTCCGTAAAAGGATACCTTTCATCCAGGGCCTAAATACTAGGCTTACAATTGATATTCCCCTAAAAATGTGGTTACTGCTGTGCCTGGATTAGTGTAATATGGTACATAAATAGATAGCCAGATAGTGTTAAGTGCCTGTAAAAAAAAGTCCTGAATTTGAATTCAATACATTGGGCCAAATATTTTTTTTCTTTTTGTGGTGAACGGTAACGATGAGGAAAACATCTGGTAAGGGATGCGGATGCGGACATGGTCGTGGTGTTGTTAGTGGACCCTCTGGTGCTGGGATAGGACGTGGCCATTCTGCCACAGCCACACATCCTAGTGAACCAACTACCTCAGGTTCCAGTACCCGCCAGAATTTACAGCGATATTTTGTGGGGCCAAATGTCGTTCTAAGGATGGTAAGGCCTGAGCAAGTAAAGGCGCAAGTCAATTGGGTGGCCGACAGTAGATCCAGCACATTCACAACATTATCTCCCACCCAGTCTTCTGGAGAAAGCGCACAGGTGGTGCCTGAAAACCAAGCCCATCAGTCTGTCACATTACCCCCATGCGTATCAGGGAAACTGTCTGAGCCTCAAGTTATGCAGCAGTCTCTTATGCTGTTTGAAGACTCTGCTGGCAGGGTTTCCCAAGGGAATCCACCTAGCCCTTCCCCAGTGGTGGAAGACATAGAATGCACTGACGCACAACCACTTATGTTTCCTGATGACGAGGACATGGGAATACCGCCTCATTAGAGTCTGCACGTCTCTAATGATGATGAAACACAGGTGCCAATTGCTGCGTCTTTTTGCAGTGTGCAGACCGAACAGGAGGTCAGGGAGGAAGACTGTATGGAAGACAATGCAGGGGACGATGAGGTCCTAGACCCCACATGGAATAAAGGTCATGCCACTGACTTTTATAGTTCAGTATGTTGTTCCCACTACTTCTACAAGAGAGCCGTGCCTTCCCTGCACAACCAAGTATTCTATAAAATCAATTGTGCACTGAGCAACGCTATCTGTAGCAAGGTCCACCTAACCACAGATACGTGGACCAGTAAGCACAGCCAGGAACGCTATATCTCCCTAACTGCACACTGGGTAAATGTAGTGGCAGCTGGGCCCCTGGCAGAGAGTTCTTTGGCACACGTCCTTCCGCCGCCAAGGATCACAGGGAATCAATCTTTGCCTCCTGTAGCCTCCTTCTCCTACTCGGCTTCCTCCTTCTCTTCTTCCACCTGCTCATCCAGTAAGCCACACACCTTCACCAACTTCAGCACAGACCCGTGTAAATATCAGCAGACCATTCTGAAACTCATATGTTTGGGGGACAGGCCCCACACCGCGCAGGAGTTGTGGCGGGGTATTGAACAACAGACCGACGAGTAGTTGCTGCCGGTGGGCCTCAAGCCCGGCCTGGTGGTGTGCGATAATGGGCAAAATCTCGCGACAGCTCTGGGACTAGCCGGTTTGACGCACATCCCGTGCCTGGCGCATGTGCTGAATTTGGTGGTGCAGAAGTTCATTCACAACTACCCCGACATGTCAGAGCTGCTGCATAAAGTGCGGGCCATCTGTGCGCGCTTCCGTTGTTCTTTGGTGTTTCTGCTCTACAGCGTAACTTCGGCCTTCCAGCTTACCGCCTCATATGCGACGTGCCCACTAGGTGGAACATGAGGAGGATGAGAAGGAGGTGGAGGAAGATGAGGATGAAGCATGTTCACAGCGGGGTGGCACCCAACGCAGCTTGGGCCCATCACTGGTGCGTGGCTGGGGAAACGATGACAATATGCCTCCCACAGAGGACAGCTTGTCCTTACCTCTGGGCAGCCAGGCACACATGAGTGGCTACATGCTGCAGTGCCTGCGCAACAACAGCAGAGTTGCCCACATTTTAACATGTGCGGACTACTGGGTTGCCAACCTGCTGGATGTCCGGTACAAAGACAATGTGCCCACCTTACTTCATGCACTGGAGCGTGATGGGAAGATGCGCGAGTACAAGCAGACGTTGGTAGACGCGCTACTGAGAGCATTCCCAAATGTCACAGGGGAACAAGTGGAAGCCCAAGGCGAAGGCAGAGGAGGAGCGAGAGGTCGCCAAAGCAGCTGTGTCACAGCCAGCTCCTCTGAGGGCAGGGTTAGCATGGCAGAGATGTGGAAAAGTTTTTTCACCACGTCACAGCTAACTGCACCACCACCTGATAAGGAACATGTTAGCAGCAGGCAGCATTTCACTAACTTGGTGGAACAGTACGTGTGCACACCCCTCTACTGATGGTTCGGCCCCATTCAACTTCTGGGTCTCCAAATTGTCCACATGGCCAGAGCTAGCCTTTTTATGCCTTGGAGGTGCTGGCCTGCCCGGCGGCCAGCGTTTTGTCTGAACGTATATTCAGCACGGCAGGTGGCCTCATTACTGACAAATGCAGCCGCCTGTCCACAGCCAAAGTGGACAAGGTGACGTTCATAAAAATGAACCAGGCATGGATCCCACAGGACCTGTCCATCCCTTGTGCAGAATAGACATTTATAACTACCTCCCCTTAACCATATATTCTTGTACTCCAGGAAAATTCTTTATGGAATCCTCTTTTTTTAATTTTACCATTATTTTGCGGGGCAAGCCAAAGTTGAATGAACCTCTCCTGCGTCTGGGTGCCAGGGGCCTAAATATCTGAAAGTGGCCCTCTCCATTGGTGGGTTACATGAAGCCTGATTCTCTGCTTTGGGACCTCTCTCCTCTGTCTGGGTGCTGGGGCATAAATAACTAAAAGTGGCCTTCTCCGTTGGTGGGTGACATTATGCCTCTTTTACTGCTATGGGACCTCTCTCCTCTGTGTGGGTGTCAGGGGCCTAACTTTCACGTACTTGCTTGCTGTCTTGGTGGCAGACATTTAACTCTTTTTACTGTCTAATGACCGCCCCATTGTCTGGGTGTCAGGGGCCTATATGTCGTTTAATAATTTGTTGTCTTGGTGGGAGATATTAAACTCTTTTTACTTTCTAATGACTGCCCCATTGTCTGGGTGTCAGGGGCCTAAATTTCGTTTAATTGCTTGCTGTCTTGGTGGCAGACATTTAACTCTTTTTGCTGTCTAATGACCGCCCCATTGTGTGGGTGTCAGGGGCCTAACTTTCACGTACATGCTTGCTGTCTTGGTGGCAGACATTTAACTATTTTACTGTCAAATGACCGCCCCATGGTCTGGGTGTCAGTGGCCTATATTTTGTTTAGTTGCTTTCTGTCTGGGTGAAAGACATTAAATTATTTTTACTGTCAAATTACCTCTCCTCTGTCTGGGTGTCAGGGACCTACATAAATGATAATGGCCTGTTCCATTGCAGGTTGACCTGAGGCCTGTGTTGCTGTTACGGGACAGCTCTCCTCTTTGCGTGCGCCATGGCCCTGAGTCTGTGAATGAGGCCTGTGGCACTGCAGGCAGACATGAATCCTTTTTGGCTGTGATTAGAACTTCAACTCCCATAGCATTCCCACCTGATGCCACCCCAACCTCCTATTACACCTCCTCTCCTCCAAGTTGTCCTCCAAATTTTTATTTATTTTATTTTAAGTCATTTCCCTATCCGCATTTGTTTTCAGGGGATTTAGCCACATTTTGCTACCTTTTGCAGCCCTCTAGCCCTTTCCTGGGCTATTTTACAGCCTTTTTATTGCCCAAAAGTTCGGGTCCCCATTGACTTTAATAGGGTTCGGGGTCAAGTTCGGGTCAAGTTCGGATCCCGAACCTGAACATTTTCGGTAAGTTCGCCCGAACTTCTCGAACCCGAACATCCAGGTGTTCGCTCACCTCTACTTGCCTACCTTTGCGGCGTGTTCATACTGGTAGTCTGTCAGGACTGGAGTTGGGGTTTTCTCTAGGAGATGTCCATCATGCTTTCCTTGTTTCCAGGCCTTATTCCGGTATCCCCTTTCCCTACTATGCTTGGTGTGGTGTTTTCTTCCCACACATGAGAGTGACATTATGTCCACATTATTTCGCAGATATGAGATCTGCTGCAATGAAGCCTCTTCCTTGCATCCCAACAACTATCACAATCCTTTGAAATATGTAGAAAGAAGTACAGAATATACAGATTATTGAGGGCCATTTTTATAGACTGGTTCAAAGGATTGACAGTAAGTGCAATTGCTTTTATACAGCAATAGACCTGACAGCTAGTGGAAAAAGGTACATCAAGGGCCCACCATGTTTTTACCACAGATTAGCTACCCGATGGAGAATCTACATCCCATTGTGGGAATTGTAGAGGCATAAAGACTCATGGTCAACCGGAAGTTACTGCCAGTTATGCCATGCTCATCTTAAGAAGTATTGTGTATGTAGTCTGGAGAGTCTAAACTGGATGCTACCAGTGTCTTTGTTTATAAACTGACTAAACTACCTTAGTAAAGAACACTGAATTACCCCTACACTGAAATGATTATTGCCTTGCAATGCTACCATTACCCAATCCTACACAGGTCCCCTACTTTTAACACTTCAACCATTGACCATCAAGGGCACATAATCTACCACCAGGTTGGAATCTCCAAAAGGCCCTAGGTGTGAAAGGGTGCTCCTTCCATTTACTGCATGGCCCCAGACAGCTACCATGAACTATTGCTACTCCTATCTGAGCCACTACTTCTACTTCTTCCATCATTGCCTTGCCTCCAGGTTGCTGCATATTCAGCATGCTTTTGCAGATTTGTTTTTTAGTTCTGTTTACACTACACAGCGATAAATGCAAGAGCATTAAAAAATAAGTTAAAACATAATTAAATGTGCCCGACAGTGCACCTTCCCATTTAATTCCTGCAGTATCATTATGTCCACCATTTTTGGGTGAACATGAGATGAGAAGGCGGCTCCAAAACATGCCTCCAGTGCAAATGAGAACATACACTAAAACATAGTCCCACAAATGTAATGCAACTGACTTAAACTCTTACTAAAGTCAGTTGCAGCAGCTGTGGATGGTTGGCTGATGACACTGAGGCTACATGATATGGGATGTGTGGGGGGCTCTGAGGCTAAGTGACTGGACTTGCTACTTCACTGCTCCAGTCACATCGAACCAGTGCCCCTTGCACATCCCACCCCCTTCACACAGAAATCTCCAGCACTTATTTACAGCGGAGCCCCGCATAGGATCAGTTTGCTAGGCCACATAATGCTGAGTTCACTGAAAATGGTGGAGACCGGGCAGGATGAGGCTTTTTCTAGTGCTGTGACATCAGAGGGGCTATATATCTGCTGACTGGCTGGCTGTACGGCATTATGGTTGATCCCTCATTACCGGACTTCTTACTTTCACTTAGTAAAATGTGCAGCAGCCCCTCAAACACTATACAGCCCTCACAGCACTGCTAAACCTTGTGTATGGACATGTCTGATAGACCCAGAACTGTTTTAACAAGCTTCTTACAAAACGGGTTTATAAATCCACCTAAGGTGGTGTCCGGGCAAGAAAAACTTCTTCAAATTATCTTAAAAATAAGACAAGCAATGATCACATCATCAATCTCCCTACGCTGTCATTACATTACTTTGGTTTCCAATTGGCTTTCGTGCCCTGGTATCTCTCAACATGCAGAAAATGTCCACTTAGCCAGTTACAGGCAGAGGTGTGTGTGTGGGGGGGGGGGGGGGGGATCACCACTGTGACCAATGATTGACTTATCAGGGCATTCCTGGACACCAGGAAACAGATCAGTGGAGCACCTGGTAAGCATTGTAAGAGCAGTAGTTATAAATAGTAAGAAAGGTAATGTATTTTTTTTATTATGTTAACCCATTCTGCCTTTTTCCCCAAAATATTTTTGTTCCCTTAAAGTAAGTTTATGATTTCCTTTATATTCCATATCAAGCATATGAGATGGTTATGCTATGATGTCTTTCTAGCACAATAGTTAATGTCAACAAGATGATTTTCTCAATCACTTTACTTTGCATAAGTAATCATTAATTCATGGCATATTCTGAAAGAAATGTTTTGTTCTCACTCCATAGGAAGTGTTATAATTGAGTCTAAAAATATTCTACTTCTATATCTAGCTATTAAATGTTTCAAATTTTTCAACACCTTAAAGTAAAAGATAACCTTTTGATTTCGCTTTGTCCTTAATCCACTACTGCTTTAAGTTTAAAGGGGTTATGCGAACTTATTAACTTGGAGACAGTAGACCGAAACAAATAAGTTCCAAATTCCTTGATATACTTAGCTTTAACCCTTGGGATACCGGAAGTTTTTTTTTGTTTTTGCGTTTTCATTTTTCTTCCCTATCTTCCTTGAGCCAAAACTTTTTTATATTTCCGTTCGCATTGCTGTATGAGGACTTATTTTTTGCGGGACAAGTTGTACTTTCTAATGCCACCATCAATTATGGCATACAATGTAGATGGAAGCTGTAAACAAAATTCCAAATGAGGCAAAACTGACCCATGCCCCTTATTCTCTAGGTCAGTAGTATTACAACGATACCCCATATTTGTAGGTTTTTATGTATAAATAGTGTCAAAATAAATTTAAACTTTGAAAAAAGATTTTTTTAAATATCACGATATTCTGACCCCCATAACATTTTATAGTTATATCTACTGAGCTGTTTAGGGGCTCATTTTTTGAGGGACAATCTGTAGTTTTTATTTATACCACTTTGGAGTGTGCGTGACTTTTTTGATCATATTTTATTACATTTTTTAGGTAAGAGAAGCAATAAAAAAATGGCAAATTGGCAATATTGACCCTTTTTTCTGTTACACAATTCACCGTACTGGAAAAATATTTTTATATTTGAATAGTATGGGCATTTTTGCTAGAGGTGATATCCATTATGTTTATATTTTAAGTTATTTAGGTATTTATTTTTTATTATTTGGAAAGGAGGTGATTCAAACTGTTTTACATTTGTTATAATGATTTTGAAGCTCGTATTTGAGTGTACAAAATGCATTTTTTTATTTTGAACAATCAAGGATTTTTAAAATGCTTTTTAATTTCCTCAGCCTCTTCATCGAGGCTGAGCGCATTGAAACCAATTACCGGCATCCTCATTGGCCCCAGAGGGTTCTGATAAGAAGATTTTAACCCTTTAGGTGCAGTGATCTTACTTGATCACGGCATCTAAAGGCTTTAATTGTCGTGCTTGTCATTATTGCCGGTTGTGGTAATTAGTCCCAGGTCTCTGCTGTTTGAAACAGCAGAAACCTGCCGGCCATGACACCCTCTGGTAGCAAAAAGGTTAACTATACAAAAATACTTCACCTATTCCCTCTACATCCTTGTCCAAGATGTACTCACCGCTCCTCTATGTAAACTTAAGTGTCATTGCTTCTCATCCATAGTGACCAACTGCTTGAAGTGATATCACTAAGGCCAGAATGTCACTGATCTGACCAGCCATTAGCTGTCACAGTCACATGCTGTTACATTAGCCTTCAGGTCAAAATCCATCATAGTAAACAGAGAAGCAGCAGGTTCATCATACAGTGGTCAACAGGGAACAGTAAAAGTAAAAAAAAAAAAAATAATTATAATACAGTACATAGTTATAGCAACATGGAAACTATTTAAGTTACATTGAGTACATGATGCAGGTATTGCATTGGATCCCAAGGAAGGGACTAATATTGTCACTATATAGACATAGCCAATCAAATGCTTTGGGTCTTCCTGGGTCCCAGTTGGCCTGGCCTTGTCTTCATCACCATATAGTTACCAAACAAGGGAGCAGGGAATTAGGGGAATAATAAGGCCTTGGAGGATAAAACAAACATTAGGTCATTTTTTCCTGGGTGGCACAACGTAGCCTCTTAATAAAAGGCTCATTATGACCTTTTGTATAAGATCCCTGATCTTCTTTATTTATGGTTATAGCCAAAGCTCTCAATTAAATAAACAGAAATGACAAAATCATGGGGTCAGACAAGTGATGATTATTGGGCCCAGCCATGTAGAGAAAAGTTATGTTGACATCTGAAATGAGATTTCACAGTTTTCTGTTGTAATAACAGTAATTGAAATTCACGCCCGTGACTGATCTGTCATATAACAGACAATCTGTATTCTATATATGTCTCAATACTATATATGTCTAAGTGAAACTGTCCAATGGTTGTGATGTGCCTGGAAGCCTGTAAGGTTTCTCTCATGTATCTTGCTTTGTGAAAAACTAGAGATCTTAACCAAATTCAAGCAAACACAAGGGTGGACACATTTTTTTATGCATCATTCTTCTGCATTGAAACTTTTTATTTCTTCTACTAGCTTTAATTTAAAGGGGTTTTCTGTAGGTTTTCTCAAGATAGATGACACCCAGCACCCCAGTTGATCAGCTGCATTGAGCATCGTGGCCTCCTCCTAGGCCAGTGACGTCATGTTCATCAGTCATGTGGCCTTGAATGTGGCTGAGCTGTGAAACCATGCACTACTGCTTTCCATTGGACGGCCCTTTTCTTGGTAAGCTTCAAGCAGGCGGTGTTGCTCACCATAGTGCCGCGGCCTCTTCAAACTGCTGATCAATGGGGGTGCCGGGAGATGGACCCCCCAATGATCACATACTGATGACCTATCCAGAGTATGAAACACTCTGAAACCCGTTTAGCCATGCACCTTGCTCTTTGGTTAAAAAAAAGTACAGGATATGTAATATAGAAGAAATCCTTTTTTTTAAAATTTCTTGTGCAGGTTGAGCAAAATCTGTGCAGAACGGTCTTCCTTTCCATCATGGGTGTTAGAAAAGTATAAACACTTACTTAACTTAGGAGTTTTCTGCAGTATTATGCTCCAGTCAGTAAGCAGAGCTCTCTATCAAGGCGAAGAGATCAAAAGTTAATTTCTGCCAATGACAAAAGAAAAATAGAGGAAATAAATGCTGTTTTCCCTCTATCACTCATCTGTGAGTGATTGCAGCAGCAGAAAGCAACAATCATACTGAGAGACTTGTGATTGCTTGTCTGGCTCATTTACAATGCTAGCTCTAAACACAGATATTTCAGTAACATAATGAAACAGAGTAGAAAAATACAGTACGGCTCACAAATCAAATATAGGTTTGGTATTCACTGGGAACTTATTAACATTTTTCTTGCATTGTTTTATATAGTTCAATAGTCACCAGCTTCAAATAATAAAATATGTATTGCTGTCTGTATGTTAAATTAATGGTTTTACTGCTGTGGTAATGAGTAAAGGTCAAGATAATAGTTTGTTTGCAATATTGAGAAATGAAATGTAACCACTTAGATCAGACATAATTATTGTTATTGGGACATTATTAGACACGTTAAAGGGGTTAACCACTTTCTGGTTATTGTTGACCAGTGTTCATGTAAGGGTACTTTTACACTAGCGACATAGCTATCCGACAGACTGTTCCGCAGTGCACGGCCGGAGATCACCGGACTAAAAGTACTGCAGGTCCGACTTTTTAGTCCGGCGATCTCTGCCGTGCACTGCCGTGCTGCGCCGTAGCTCCGCCCCCCTGCCCCATTATAATCAATGGGGACAGAGCGGCAGAACTGCAGCACACTGGTACTTGCAGCATGGCGGTTCCGACAGGCCGTTCACCCGCCGGAACAGCCTGCCGGATAGCTATGCCGCTAGTGTGAAAATACCCTAATATGACTATATGACTCTTAATAGTACAGCCTTTGTTGATGTTCTGTGCCATTTGTTATATTTTATAAGCTACGTCCCCGTGCTGGGCATACACTTTGTGCTGTCCACATAAAAGTATTGTCCATAACATGGCCACTGATGGAGCGTCATCTGACCAGACTCATCACTCAGCCTCCTCCATTCAGATATTGTAAATGTGCACTAAGCTCTCAAGAATGCAAGTACAGATGGTAAGTACACTGTATTTGAATGGAGGAAATGCAGTGATTAGCCTGGTCAAATGATCTTTCATCAGGTGCCATTTTATGGACAGGTCCTCCATGCGAAGAGCACAAAAGACTTGACCAACAAGAGACATGTCTTATGAATTATAGAAAATGGCACACAAAATCAGCAATATACAGTATACAGTAGTAAGTGCCATATAGTCATCTAATAAACACATTGATCAACATTAACTAGTAAGTGGCCAGCTCCACTAAAGTCACCAAACTTGAACAATCCTTGGGTAGTTATAATCAGACCTGTGTTACTATAGTAAATTATAGGATTATGTGTTATATCTGTTCTCCAGAATGATATGAACTTTATAGTACAAAATCTCATAGGTTTATAGGCTCTTTATCCTGTTCAAGCCATAATATTTTATTGAGTTCTTTGTATATGTTGAAGGGGTTGTCCACTTTTCTCAGGGATTAGCTCTAATCATATGATATTTTAATTCTTCTGCAGCGCCACTAGAGTAAAAATTTGGCATTACACAAATGTGTTGTTTGTATAATTATAAGAGTATTGAAGATGCCTGCATTGCTTCGTCAGAAAATGTATCTTTCGACAGTTATGTTTAGCTTATGTTCATTTGCTATGGCTTACTTTTGCCCCGTTATGGTAGCAATATCACCCATGATAACTGTTGGACTCTTATGGGACTGTTTAATGTGGAGATGCCAGTAATGTGATTATTTGCCATGCTGCCTCATGTAAATGTGACACACTTTGATATGTTTTGTCTGATTTGTCATGTACTGTGCCTTGTGTCACTGTGGGACATCAGCATGATGCTTAATTGATTTATGCACCATGTGTGAAGATGTACATTGTGAGTGGCAAACTGATAGGGGGCCTTTGATATCAGTGTGAGCAAAATTCCCACAGATAGGATGTTGATGAGCCCTGCAAATACCCCTGCAGCAATTTTTAGCTTGGCACTGAGCAAGTTAAAAAAGGTGCAACAAACATTAACCTTTTGAATGGCTTTTGGCTTAAGATATCACATTGATGCAAGTTTTCAGATTCAAATAAAAAAAGTGCTTCATCTATGTATGTGTGTGTGAAACTGCACTATAATTGATGTAAACTGTAAAATATTTGTTGCAAAACTGCACTGTAAATGGGTTAATTGCTAGGCAATCTGCAACTCTGTGCTAGTCAGGTGTAAGCATAGAGGTCATGCCTGGTACAGCCTGTGATGTCTAGCATGCTTCTATCATCATCATCGCCCCCTCTGAACCGGGTAGTATACAGCCAGGACACAGACCAGAAGAGGCCAGGAGGCATGGAGGTAAGTAACTTTAGTTTATTATTGTTATTTTCAGCATGCTGTTGGCTACTATAGGGGTGGAGGGACATTATTATAACTGGGGGAGAACTGCGGGGTTATTGTTTCCACTGGGGACAGTAAATAGGAGCATTTTGTGCTGGCACACATTATAGGGGGCACTATGGGGACATTGGTTCTACTGGGATCACTAAGAGGGTGTATTTTTTGCACTGGCACACATTGGCAGGGGGACATTTTTGTGCTGGCATACAGAAAGCGGCACACAGAAAGCATTTTGATCCCATTTTGCATGAGCTGAACTCAAAGATCTGAAACATTTTCTACCTACACAAAAGACCCATCTCTCAAACATTGTTCACAAATCTGTCTAAATCTGTGTTAGTGAGCGCTTCTCCTTTGCCGAGATAATCCATCCCACCTCACAGGTGTGGTATATTAAGGTGCTGATTAGACAGCATGAATATTGCACAAGTGTGCCTTAGACTGCCCACAATAAAAGCCCACTCTGAAATGTGCAGTTTGATCATACAGCACAATGTCACAGATGTCGCAATGTTTGAGGGAGCGTGCTAACTGCAGGAATGTCTACCAGAGCTGTTGCCCGTGCAATGAATGTTAATTTCTTTACCATAAGCCATCTCCAAAGGCGTTTCAGAGAATTTGGCTGTACATTCAACTGGCCTCACAACCGCAGACCACGTGTAACCAAACCAGCCCAGGTCCTCCACATCCAGCATGTTTACCTCTATGATCGTCTGAGACCAGCCACCTGGACAGCTGCAGCAACAATCGGTTTGCATAACCAAATAATTTCTGCACAAATTGTCAGAAACCGTCTCAGGGAAGCTCATCTGCATGCTTGTCGTCCTCATCGGGGTCTGGACCTGACTGCAGTTCGTCGTCATAACCGACTTAAGTGGGCAAATGCTCACATTCGAGGGAGTCTGGCACGTTGGAGAGGAGTTCTGTTCACGGATGAGTCCCAGTTTTCACTGTTCAGGGCAGATGGCAGACAGAGTATGTGGCATCGTGTGGGTGATGCTGATGTCAACGTTGCAGATCGAGTGGCCCATGGTGGCGGTGGGGTTTTAGCATAGGCAGGCGTATGTTATGGACAACAAACAGAGGTGAATTTTATTGATGACATTTTGAGTGCACAGAGATACCGTGACGAGATCCTGAGGCCCATTCTTGTGCCTTTCATCCACCACTATCAACTCATGTTACACCATGATAATGCACGGCCCCATATTGCAAGGATCTTTACACAATTCCTGAAAGCTGAAAACATCCCAGTTATTGCAGGGCCAGCATACTCACCGGACATGTCACCCATTGAGCATGTTTGAGATGCTCTGGATCAGCGTATACGACAGCATGTTCAAGTTCCTGCCAATATTCAGCAACTTCGCAAAGCTATTGAAGAGGAATGGACCAACATTCCACAGGCCACAATCAACAACCTGATCAGCTCTAAGCAATGGAGATGTGTTTCACTGCATGAGGCAAATTGTGGCCACACCAGATACTGATGGTTTTTCTGATACCCCCCCTCCCCTCTTCCCAGTAAGGCAAAACTCTGCACATTTCAGAGTGTCATTTTATTGTGGGCAGTCTAAGGCACACCTGTGCAATATTCATGCTGTCTAATCAGCACCCTGATATGCCACACCTGTGAGGTGGGTTGGATTATTAAGGAGAAGTGCTCACTAACATTTAGACAGATTTGTGAAAAATATTTGAGAGTAATGGGTCTTGTGTATGTAGAAAATGTTTCAGATCTTTGAGTTCAGCTCATGCAAAATCGGAGCAAAACCGAGAGTGTTGCGTTTATATTATTGTTCAGTGTAATAAAGGGGTAGGAACATTACTATTGGTTGCTAGGGATGTTGCTAAGCTCAGACAAAGACATTGCAGCCTTCTCATTGGCCCACAAGCAAGAAGCAGGGAGGGATCATGGGTTCGGAGGAAAAAAAATCTAGAATAGTCGTGAATACGAATATATAGTATTATATTCTAAATATTTGCGAATTCTCAAAGTGGCGATATTTGTAATAAAAAATCGCAATTCAAATATTCACGCCCAACACTAGTATATGTGTGTGCATGGTTACAGACTAAAAAGTCTTTCTGTAATCTGATACTGCAGTCATGGATTTCTCCTTTCCTTACAATATATCTCTATTGAATGTCAGATAGCAAGAAAAAGAAGCAGAGGAATAACAGTTGGGCTAGGGCTCTACTTTTAAGCAATGCTAGTAGTAAAACTGCGCAACCATAATGGGGAAAGGCAAATTTTACAACTGTAAGAATTCCAACCAAGAATTCTTATTAGAGATTTTTTCCCTATAAGGAAACAGACCAAACCCTCTAGCCAATCTCAGAAAAAAGAGGACCCCAATGAAGAATGCTTGAGTAACAAGTTTATGAGATCCTGATTTTGAAGATGAAATTCTAGCAAAAGATAACTTCACTTTGAGGACTGACCATGAAAAACAGTTAAACGAGCAGTGCTTAGATATTGATGACCTATCTTAAGACTAGGTAATCAATGTCAAATCAGTGAGGGTCAACCTGGCTATTTGAAGAGGCCAGACCGCTTGTGCGAGCTTCACATCCTCTTCACTGTTAACCTGCTCGACATTAGATTGATAGTGAGAGTAGTGGTGCAGTGTAAATATATCTTTCCCTTCTGTTCACTTGAATCGGAGAGGCAGTCATAATTACACAGTGTGGCTACAAGCTAGGCGGCGAGCAGGTTAACAGTGAAGAGGACGCTGCGCTATGGTCTCTTGAAACAGCTGATCGGCAGTGGTACGGGTTTCAGACCCTTGTCGATTTCATAGTTATTAACTATCCTGATTCCTGAAGATAAGTCTTCAATATCTAATCACTACACAGCCCTTATAAACCTAAGAATAGTAAAAGGTTCCTTGTATTGTACAATTTGTCACTGCATACGAGCAACTACACATACAAGCTATTGTT
The DNA here is from genome assembly GCA_033119425.1 of Bufotes viridis. NCBI lineage: Eukaryota > Metazoa > Chordata > Amphibia > Anura > Bufonidae > Bufotes > Bufotes viridis. The sequence goes on from CM065590.1 coordinate 395,104,962, forward strand.
ACAATTATTACTAGTGTTGAGCGAGCAATGCTCAAGTATCCTCCCCAAACGTTTCTTGGCTGCTACACAGACAATAAACATGCAGGTAAGGGTACTTTCACACTAGCGTTTTGGATTCCGTTTGTGAAATCCGTTTCAGGGCTCTCACAAACGGTCCAAAACGGATCAGTTAAGCTCCAATGCATTCTGAATGGATAAGGATCTGTTCAGAATGTATCAGTTCGGCTCCGTTCTGCTTCTAGTCTGTTTTGGAGGCGGACACCAAAACGCAGCATGCAGCATTTTGGTGCCCGTCTGGATCCGTTTTCAATAACACAATATAGGGCATTTGAAAACGAATCCGTTCCCCATTGACTTTCAATGTAATTTAAAACGGATCCGTTTTGGACTTTGGGATTTTTCTTTTAACTAATGCAAACGGATCCGTTCTGAACGGATACAAACGTTTGCATTATAGGTGCGGATCCGTCTGTGCAAATAAACAGATGGATCCGCACCAACGCTAGTGTAAAAGTACCCTAAGTACTGCCCTCACTGTAATGCCGTAGACATGTTGGGCATTACAGTGATTGGCTGGCCAGAACGCGTCATTGGGTGCTTTTAAGGACTATTGTGTGTGGCAGCAAAATCTATTTTTAGTGCAACCTGCACTAAATAGCGTGCAATAGTTAGACCACTGCAGACAGCGGCATTAGTTTCGCCACATCTCCAGTGTAAAGTGTGCGCATCCAAAAAATATCTGTGACATACAGTGTACTTTTTCAAAAGACGGTGTCCGCTTCTGAAAGTGACATTACCAGTTCAACATCAGCAGTGCAACGTGTTCCCTTAAAAAATTTATCTGTGACATACAGTGTACTTTTTCTGTAAACGCTGCGGACAGTGACATTACCGGTGGTAACTCTCCTGTATAACATTTCCTCATCCCAAATACCTGTGACATTCCCTGTAATTTTTTATTAGCCACTGGTGACAGCATTGACATTATCTGCGGGATATCTCCTGTGTGACGTTTCTACATCCCAAATACCTTTTTACATTTTTTTGCGCATACACTTCAAAATTCTATGCTACTGTACGCTACTGTACGTGTGACATACTTTCAAGCATATATAACATTTGAAATGAAGTAGACGAGCAGTAAGGGACGGGGAAGTGGCCGTGATGCTGATGGTGCACGCAGAGGCCTTGGCCCTGGGCGAGTTGAAACTGTGCCTACTGCCAGAGCACAAGAAAAACAATCATCCACGATACCTAGCTTCATGTCCCAGTTTGCAGGGTGACGCAGGACACCACTCTTGAAGTCAGACCATTGCGACCAAGTGGTCAGTTGGATTGCAGCAGATTATGCTTTCAGTAGGACAGGAGTGAGGGAGTCCACCTAGTAGATCACAGCACAGAGCGGAAAACTCTGCACTGAGAAATGATTTGTGAGGATGTACTAGGTGGATTCCCTCACTCCTGTCCGGCTCACAGATCACAGCAATGCTGTGATAAGACACCTGGATTGCTTCTGAGCCCTGTCAAGAGAGCGATCGCAGTTTCCAGGGAGCTGTTTCTCCCGTCCTCTTCACAGTAAACTGAAAAAGCACAGTGCACATTCTCTAATATGCACGTTTACATCCAGCTCCTCAACCAGGAAGTAGACTTTACTTTAGGCTCGAGCTGCTGGAGTTGACGCAAGGACGAGCTTCAGAAGCAAATACCTGATGGCAGCCATTGTAGGGTCCTACTATGATAATTCCCTAGCAAAAATGAGCCTCTTTTGATAAATAAAGGTAATTATGATTTTTTTGACATAATATATATTTTTTCATTTGTTTAGTTTCCCGGAGAACCCCTTTAATGAGGTGGATGATGATGAGACACAGTTGCCAATAAGTCAATGGCAATTAGTGTCTCAATTGGAACAATTGGAACACAATGGGAATGAGGCCATGCTTTATTTGATATACAGATTGTATCAGAGTGTCTCTTGCTTGTAATTTTTGGCAGCACTTGCACTTTATATACAAGTAAATATACAGAAAAGAATGTTTCCTAACAATTTTTCCTCTAAAATCGATTTTATCTTCGGTTTTGTGCATATTATTGTCAGTCTGTAAAAGTGGCGTACTACTCAGACAACATTGTTGACAGCAGCAACCTGGGAGTCCAAGATGCATCCAAACATCCTCCCCATGCTGTTCCCAAACCATTTCAGTGGTGTTTCCATCAATTTCTGACCTTTTTACTGTGAATCAAACACCCTCCCCTCTTCAGAGCAGGGGGTGCCTGGTTTAATGCTTGGGTTCTCTCATTGACTTCCATTATACTCAGGTGCTCTGTAGAGCACTCGAGCATCCCAATGTGTTCGGCCAGAGCACCCGAGCACTTTGGTGCTCGATCAACACTAATTATTACAATTAGCTTTACACCTCGCAGTTTTTACCATTCAGCTACTGCATATAGAATTATTTGTGTATTTATCATAGCACATACTTGTAAGATGTTTTATTAGAGTAACGTTTCCTGTAAGGAATAGCACCAAATACAGTTAGAATTTGTAAGAAGGGCTGGTGATCACACATGCTCATAACCAATCTGTCACTTCATTTTTTCTTTTTTTCTTATGGGGAAAAAATAAAAACAAACTAATAGCTTTAGATTTTAGATTTCAGCTTCATTTGTAATTATTTCTAGCTTTCTAATTCCTAAAACTAGAAAATGATATCCTGAGTATAGCAATATATGTCTATTTACTGTTCTGTTTAAACTAAAAGAAATTAAGGAGGCTTGACCATTCTATTGGTCAGGGAGTCCTAAGCTTGGTGCCAGTATGCAATCTTTATCACAGCACTGGCATAAGTGCAAGAACCAGGAATCTCCTGTACCTACAACATCAGCATTCACCTCAAAGGATATACTGGAAGCCGATGTATTCTCTGACATTTCACAGTATGGAACACTCATCTACAAAATGGCCTTATCCTCTTCTCAAAAAGTGCCTGGACCTGGCTTTGCCCGGGTATATTTAACCTCTTAAGGGCACTGCCCTATTTTAACCTAAGGACCAGACCATTTTTTGCAAATCTTACCAGTGTCACTTTATGTGGTGATAACTAGGGTTGAGTGAACCCGAACTGTATAGTTTGGGTTCGTACCGAATTTTGGGGTGTTCGAGACACGGACCAGAACCCGAACATTTTCAAAAAAGTTCGAGTTCGGGTCCGTTGTTTGGTGATTTCTTACCGCTTTCTGGAGGGCTGCAAAGCAGCCAATCAGCTAGCGTTTCACTTCTTGCCCTAAGAAGCCATCACAGCCATGCCTACTAATGGCATGGCTGTGATTGGCTGAGAGCAGCATGTGACCCAGCCTCTTTATAAGCTGAAGTCACGTAGTGCCGCACGTCAGTCTGCTGAATTGCGATTAGAGCAAGGTTGCTGCTGGTGCGATCAGGGACAGAATAGGGCAGAAATCTGAAGAACCTGTGCAACTTTAATCCACAAGATAGAGCACATAGAGAGGGAGGGAGCTTCAGCAATCCAACATTTCTGTACCCAGCCCCTACCAGGAAGATATTTTTTGTAATCCATCTGTTACTGAGGTGGGGGTCGGCGGCGGCAATTTTAGGCACTGCAGTGTACTGCATGTCTTCCAGCCTGCCAGGAACATAAGCCTAATCCTATTTTGTAGCTCAGTGAAGGAAAAAAAACATTTTTTTTCTGGCTGCTCAAGTCCCCTATATTGCCTTTTGTATGTTTAAGGAGTGACATAGTCCATTTGTCTAGCCTGGGATCTGTGGTGCCACAGAGCACTTGTGCATACAATACACTAAACAGTATATTCCATCTCAGCTAGTGCATCAGTGTATTTTAGTTTAAAAAAAGTGGTCATCCTGATCCACCAAGCCTATTTTACACCGCCAAAATATATATTTGACATTTCTGCGGTGAAATAGAGAATCCGTGTAATTTTGTGGGAAAAAACGTATTCCTTGTCCGAAAAACAGTTCTGCATACACCGTCCAACGACATATTTTAAATTTCTGCATGGAAATAGTGCTTCTTTATTTTTTATAGAAAAAAAAACTTTATTCAAGGTCCACTAAACAGTCTGAAATACCCATTACAACCACCTATTTTACATTGCTGCTGTGAAATACAGCATAAGTGTATTATTTTGACAAAAGAGTGGTAATCCTGATCCACAGAGCATCTTAAAAAACACCGCTTAAATACAGATTTCACATTACAGCCAAGAAATAGTGCATTATTCATTTTTTTTTGTGAAAAAAGCAATATTCTTGCTTCTCAAAGCAGTTGTACATACACGGTATAAATATCTAATTTAAATTCACATCAGTAAAAAACGACATTTTGGGGTTTTATTGAAAAAAGCTGTGTTTTAGGCCGAAAAAACAGTGGTGCATCTCTCGTTTAAATACCGTATTTTTCGATTTATAAGACGCACCTGATGATAAGACGCACCTAGGTTTTTGAGGTGGAAAATAAGAAAAAAAATATTTTGAACCAAAGATGTGCTTTTGGTGTGTTTTCAACAAATGGTGGTCTGTGGATGACACACTGCTATGGGGGATCTGTGGATGACAATATTATGGGGGATCTGTGGATGACACACTGTTATGGGGGATCTGTGGATGACAATATTATGGGGGATCTGTGGATGACACACTGTTATGGGGGATGTGTGGATGATACTGTTATGGGGGGATCTGTGGATGGCACTGTTATGGGGGATGTGTGGATATAGCATGGTATGCTGGTCCCCCTTATAGCCCTATGTGTCACAGTATTACTTTGTGTGTCCCCATATTTCCCTGTGTGAATAGTGACCATTACACCAGCCTGGTGCACAGCAGTCTTTATATGTAAAGTCTATTTAGTTAATGCTGAAGCAGTGGCTCTGCTTTGATAAACTGCCAAAAACATCTGTAATTGTACTCACTATGAAAGCAGCGTTCAGGCCAGCACGTGACATCACTCAGTCACTCTCCTGCTCCTGCTTCAATAATGAAGTGGGAGGAGAGTGACTGAGTGACGTCACATGCGGCCTGAACTTTGCTTTCAACAGCACAGAGCCATCACCTCGCCCGGCGCACCTCTCACTGCTCTCTGCCGGCCTCCAGACACCCCTCCTACCCCGCATGAGGTTAACTGTAAATGATGCATTGCCAGCTGCGCTGTGCAGCATAGCGGCTGGCGATGTATCAGTGTCAGCAATGTAAATGTGACACCATTTGCTTTATAAGATGCACCACCATTTTCCCCCTACTTTTGGTAATTATTTCCAATTTATAACAGTCTAATACTGCATTTGTGAATTTTGGTGACCAAATCCGTGTTCTGGGTCCCCAAACCGGGTGTCCATACATAGTATAAATATCTACTTTTACTGTACAGCAGTTAAAAACTGCATTTTGGGGTTTTATTGAAAAAAGCCGTGTTTTAGGCCAAAAAAACTGTTGTGCATCCAGCGTATAAATAATTCATTTCAATTTACAGCAGTGAAATACTTATTTTCTGTATTTTATTACAAAAATACTTGTTCTTGTTCCACAAACCACTTGTGCATACACCATACCACATTTTTTTTTTTACATTTCCGCATAGAAATTGAGAATCAGTGTATTTTGGGCACAAAAAACATTATTCTGGGTCCACAGAGCATTTTTATGACATGGATATTGCCTTAGCGAACGTAATTGTCGACTAGTGACAGGTAATTGACACCGGAGAGAGACCAATCTTTCAGCTTGGTGGGTGAACACAAATAATGAGGAGAACATCAAATAAGGGACGTGGGCATGGTCGTGGTGGTCTTGGTGGAGCTCCTGTTGCTGGGAGAGGACGTGGCCGTTCAGCGCCAACTACCACTCCAAGTCAAACACCTTCCTCTGGTGCAAGTAGGTGACAGAATCTGCAGCGTTATTTGATAGGCACAAATGCCGCTCTATGGATGGTGAAGCCAGAACATGTACAGGCGATAGTAGATTGGGTGGCTGACAGTGCCTCCAGTTCCTTCACAGTATCTAACACCCAGTCCTCTGCAGAAAGTTCAGAGTTGGCACCTGCAGCCCATGCCCATCAGTCTTCCACCTCACCCCCTTGCAAATCAGCCAAGAAGTCAGAGCCCCAAATCATGCAGGAAAGTCTCATGCTTTTTGATGACTCTGTTGGCAGGGTTTCCCCCGCCCATCCACCTAGCCCTGCCCCAGTAGAGGAAGACCTTGAATGCACTGATGCTCAACCACTTTTGTTGCAGGATGAGGACATGGGAATACCGCCACAAAATGTCTCTGATAATGACAAAACACAGGTGCCAACTGCTGTGGCTTTCTGCAATGTGCAGACCGATGAGGAGGGGAGGGGTCATGAATGGGTGGAAGATGCTGTGGAGGATGATTAAGTCCTAGACCCAGACTGGACTGAAGGTCGTGCTAGTGAGGCATGCAGTTCTGAGGAAGAGGCGGTGGTAAGAGGCAACAGCCCAGCAAATGAGGTAGCAGGATGCAAAAGCGCAGCGGACGTTCCAAAGACAGTAAACCTGCTACTATCCACAGCACCCAGGCACCGAGCACACCAAGGCCTGCTCCAAGGAGTTCATTGGCGTGGCAGTTCTTCGCACAATGTCCTGACGACAAGACACGAGTGGTTTGCATGTTGTGCCATCAGAGCCTGAACCGAGGCATAAACGTTCTTAACCTGAGCACAACCTGCATGACCAGGCATCTACATGCAAAGCATGAACTGCAGTGGAGTAAACACCTTAAAAACAAGGAACTCTCTCATGTTCCTCCTGCTCCCTCTTCTGCTGCTAGCTCGGCCTCTCCCTCCACCTCTGGCGTCACCATGGCACATGGCGAACAGCAAACAGAGGATGTTCCACAAACAACAGCACATACGACACCATCACCAAGCATCTGCTGCACATCGCCTTTCAATGAGACAATACTCTAATCATACCTTGGTGTCCGCCCAGAAGGAGACCCTCTCCAGACCCAGACAGTTACTTCTATTTCCACATCATAACCACACACATCGGTTTGTGAACTTGGACCAATCAAAACACTCTCGCCTGCCTGTTTTTGTCACCAATTATAGCACACAATACTCGCCAGATTTGTCATATAGTAAAAAAAAAACATTTATCTGTAGTTTCAATGGATGATCAATGGCGGAATGTCGTTAAAAATGTCTTTCAGTGCTCAGCCCGCAGAGACCCCACACTTAGCAATAATCTCTGTATTCTGAGAGGACGCAAACCCCTCCAGTATGGTTGCATCTTCTCAGAAGTTACAGGTGTGGACACAGGATTTGTACTTGTTGTTCCTACATGCGACCCGGCAAGGAAGTTTTTTCCTATGCTATGAATCAATGTTTTGCAATTAAACAATACATCAATTGCAATACAACTTATGTGGCATATTGCATTTCATGCACTTTGTGTTCCCTCCAGTACATTCGCTTCACCACTAATGGTCTTAATTTAGACTATGCAGACACATCTCTGACATTCCTCATTCTCATGCCAGAAATGTGTCTGCGGTTAGTTTACATTTTTCAGTGGTGCACGGACGGTTTAACAGTGCAGGGCCTGGAGAGGGTTATTCCACCTCCCAAGAAGCTTTTGAATTGGGAATCATATTGGATTTTCAAAATGGGGTCCTCTATACCAAGTGGACTTAATCATAAACATGACTTGATATTACATTATTGTTTTTTATCTCATTATGTCTTTCTGCACATATTTTCAATTTTACTTGTAGGAGTGGCTTGTAGTTACTGCACCCACCTGTTGCACAGGGGAGGAGCTATATAACTAACCCTCCATGCAGTCTGTATTTTGTCATGAGTAAGGTTCGCAATTGTCTCTGATCCGAAACGCGTAGACTGGACTGTAACTGGCTCTTAACCGCACTAAATAAATAAAGGTAACTATTTTAACCTAGCTGGACCTTTTTCTTTTTTCTTCTCCAGTAACGCTGTGGTTCTCAGCGTGGTCCGTGCTGGGTGAGGCGGGGTTGAGCACACCTACAACCTATCTTTGCTCACCATCACCAAGCATCTCCTCCATGTCACACGGAAGCATTCAACTGTCCATCTCTCAAACATTGGAGAGAAAAAAGAAGGGGGGGGGGCAGCGTGAGACGTGAGTCACCACCAGAGACTGGGCCTGCAAACGAGACCTGTATACCTTGTTGCGGTCTCGTGAGTACTCAACCAACATGGCCAATGCTGATGACGCTGTTGTTAGCATTACAATACCCCTTTTATGTCTCCTTGAAAAAAATATTACGCTGATGATGGAAGAGGATGCAGAACAGGAGAATTCCACAGGGTTTTAGGCAGGTCATACAGAAGTGGCTCAGATGGTGGGTTCCTGCACCAGCAGAGGCCAGGTACACATGTGGCCAGGGCACACTTCTGGAGGAAGAGGATGAGGTAGAGGAGGAGGAACAGGTTTCACTGCAGGGTGGCACCCTACGCAGCTCAGTGCCATCACTGGAGCGTAGCTTGGGGCATACTGAGGACACAGACAATACACAACATACAGAGGACAGCTTATCGTTACCTCTGGGCAGCCTGGCACACATGAGCAACTACATGCTGCAGTGCCTGCGCAATGACAGCAGAGTTGCCCACATTTTAACTTGTGCTGACTACTGACAACAAGAATATATGGTTAATGGGAGGTAGTTATAAATGTGTATTTTGCACAAGGGATGGACAGGTCCTGTGGGATCCATGCCTGGTTCATTTTTATGAACGTCAGCTTGTCCATGTTGGCTGTGGACAGGCAGGTGCGTTTGTCAGTAATGACGCCACCTGCCGTGTTGAATACACGTTCAGACAAAATGCTGTCCGCTGGGCAGACAAGCACCTCCAAGGCATAAAAGGCTAGCTCTGGCCATGTGGACAATTTGGAGACCCAGAAGTTGAATAGGGCTGAATCATCAGTCAGTATGTGGAGGGATGTGCACACGTACTGTTCCACCATGTTATTGAAATGCTGCCTCCTGCTAACATGTTCCTTATCAGGTGGTGGTGAAGTTAGCTGTGGCGTGGTGACAAAACTTTTCCACATCTCTGCCATGCTAACCTTGCTCTCAGAGGAGCTAGCCATGATACAGCTGCGTTGGCGACCTCTTGCGTTTGTAGGTGTTTTATGCTTATCACATAGTGGGTGACCAGGTCACTATTTGGTTGGTGTTTATTCATGCTTTGCATGTAGATGCCAGGTCATGCAGGTTGTGCTAAGGTTCAGAACGTTAATGCCTTTAGGCTGTGATGGCGCAGCGTGCAAATCACTTGAGTCTTGTCGTCAGCACATTGCTTGAAGAAGTGCCATACCAGGGAACTCCTTGAAACTGTCTTTTTAGTGCACAGTCCCTGGTGGTAGGTGGCCAGTAGCAGGCAAACTCTCTTGGCGGTGGCTGTTCTGCTTTTGCCCCCTGCTCCCTCTTTTGCTACGCTGTTTGCTCGGTCTCACCACTGCCTCTTCCTCTGAACTATGAAAGTCAGTGGCACGTCTTTCATTCCATGTGGGGTCTAGGACCTTATCGTCCCCTGCATCGTCTTCCACGCAGTCTTCCTCCCTGACCTCCTGTTCGGTCTCCACACTGCAGAAAGACGCAACAGTTGGCACCTGTGTTTCGTCATCATCAGAGACGAGGGGACTCTGATGAGATGGTATTTCCCTGTCCTCATCATCAGGCAACATAAGTAGTTGTGCGTTAGTGCATTCTATGTCTTCCACTGCTGGGGAAGGGCTAGGTGGATTCCCTTGGGAAACCCTGCCAGCAGAGTCTTCAAACATCATAAGAGACTGCTGCATAACTTGAGGCTCAGACAGTTTCCCTGATATGCATGAGGGTGATGTGAAAGACTGATGGGCTTGGTTTTCAGGCGCCACCTGTGCGCTTTCTGCAGAAGACTGGGTGGGAGATAATGTTGTGAACGTGCTGGATCCACTGTCTGCCACCCAATTGACTAGCGCCTGTACTTGCTCAGACCCTACCATCCTTAGAACGGCATTGGGCCCCACCAAATATCGCTGTAAATTCTGGTGGGTACTGGGACCTGAGGTAGTTGGTTCACTAGTTTGTGTGGCTGTGGCAGAACAGCCACGTCCTCTCCCAGCACCAGCGGGTCCACTAACACTACCACGATCACGTCCGCGTCCCTTACTAGATGTTTTCCTCATTGTTACTGTTCACCACAATAAGAAAAAAATTATTTGGCCCAATGTATTCAGTTCAAATTCAGGCTATTTTTTTTACAGGCACCTAACACTATCTGGCTATCTATTTATGTACCGTATTACACTAATACAGGCACAGCAGTAACCACAGATTTAGGGGAATATTAATTTTTGGCCTAGTATTTAGGCCCTGGATGAAAGGTATCCTTTTACGGACACAATTACACTTGGAGATGCACAACAGTGTGTTCAAATGTAGAGCATTATGCTTTCAGCACTTGTAATTTAACACTTAGTGTAATATACCCTTTTACGGAAAGAAAATACACTTGGAGATGCACGGTAGCGTGTGCAGTTATTGAGGATGACCCTATCAGCACTTGTATTTAATCCTTGAGTGTAATATACCCTTTAACGGACAGAAACACACTATGAGATGCACAATAGTGTGTACAAATGTAGAGGATTATGCTTTCAGCACTTGTATTTAAACACTTAGTGTAATATACCCTTTTATGGAAAGAAATGCACTTGGAGATGCACGGTAGCGTGTGCAAATATAGAGGATTTATTTATCAGGCCTTGTATTTAGACGACAACACGCTGAGTGTAATATACCCTTTTGTGGACAGATATACACTTGGCCAGGAACAGCTGAAACCACAGATTTACGGTATTTCTAGTTTGGCAATTACATTTCACACCAGAAAAAAATGTATCCTTTGCCGGACACTATTAAACTTGGCAAGCCACAGCTGGAACACCAGATTTACGGTATTGCTATTTTGGCAATTAAATTTCACCCCAGAAAAATATCTATCCTTTGCCGGACAATAATAAACTTGGCCAGCTACAGCTGGAACACCAGATTTACGGTATTGCTATTTTGGCAATTGAATTTCACCCCAGAACAAAATATATCCTTTGCCGGATACTATTAAATTTGGCCAGCCACTGCTGGGACACCTGATTTAGGGGATTGCTATTTTGGCAATTGAATTTCACCACAGAAAAAAATATATCCTTTGCCGGACCCTTTTAAACTTGGCCAGCCACAGCTGAAACCACTGATTTACCGTATTGCTATTTTGGCAATTGAATTTCACCCAAGAAAAATATATATCCTTTGCCGGACAGTATTAAACTTAGCCAGCCACAGCTGGACCAGCAGATTTAGGGGATTGTTATTTTGGCAATTGAATTTCACCCCAGAAAAAAATCTAACCTTTGCCAGACAGCAGACAGTATTACACTTGGCTAGCCACAGCTGGAACACCAGATTTAGGGGATTGCTATTTTGGCAATTAAATTTCACCCCTCAATAAAATATAGAAATTTCTATCCTGAGTTTCTAGTGGTGACAATAAGCACAGCCAAGCCCCTCATGTAGGATATAGCAAAAGAAAAACTACTATTGATGGATTGATGGACTTGGTAGCAGCTTATGCTGGTGCACCACAAGACACAAAATGGCCGCCGATCACCCTAGAAAAAAGTCACAGAAAACCGCTCTGGGCAGCCTAAAAACCAGTGAGCAATTAACTAGCAGAAGATGAATGATTCACAGCTGTAGATCTATCACTTTATTAGGTGTTTTTGCTGAGTTTTCCCTGCCTAATCTCGGCCTCACAGCTGCTGCTAGTAGGCATTAGTGATGAGCGGCAGGTGCCATATTCGATTTTGACAAAATTTGCAAATATTTGAAAGAATATTCATTTCATATTCGTCGAAATCGAATATTCGTCATTATTCTAGTTATCGCTATTAATATGCGATTTAAATAATCGCATATTGCGATTTTAACTTGGGCTACTTTCCTATTGGTTTCATATGTAGAATTATAGCGAAGATGACGATAATGACGAATGTATTCGTCATATTCCTCAAAACGAAGATAACGAAGTATTCTCCATCTTCGTTTCAGCTACCTAATGGTCAACTTCGCTAATTCTAGCAATCAAATAGGAGGGGTGACTATAGAGACAGCTGTGTTTAATTCGCTATGCGATTATATTACTTGCTTTTTTTAATAGAATAATTATATTACTTGATAATTATTATAATTATTCTATTTATTAAATATATATATATATATATATATATATATATATAAAATTAAAAATATATTATAATCGCATAGCGAATTAAACACAGCTGTCTCTATAGTCAACCTTCCTATTTGGTTGCTAGAATTAGCGAAGTTGACGAATAGGTTGCTAAAACGAAGATGGAGAATACTTTGTTATCTTCGTTTTGAGGAATATGACGAATACATTCGTCATATTCGCTAATTCTACCAAGCCAAGGACGTCTCCATACTAAAATGTACTGTCAGATTTGAGAATTACGTTGAAATCGCAATGCGATTAATATAAATTTAATTAATTGCATTGCGATTTCTACTTAGACCTGGTTTACTATGGTTGGCTTGGTAGAATTAGTGAATATGACGAATGTATTTGTCATATTCCTCAAATCGAAGATAACAAAGTATTCTCCATCTTCGTTTTAGCAACCATAGTAAACCATGTCTGTTGAAATCGCAATGCGATTAATTCAAGTTATATTAATCGCATTGAGAATACAACTTTGCAGTGCTATCTTACATATTAGGCTAGAATTAACGAATATGGAATATACAGATGTAGCATGGTTAGCACTCCTTTTTTCTATGTCTTTTTTCTCAAGATAATGAAATGAGTTAAGAAATTTGAGTTAACAGCGGGAATGCTAACCCTGCTACATCTGTATCAGCAGTGCTAAGTAGAAATCGCAATGCGATTACTTCAAATTATATTAATCCCATTGCGATTTCAACTTCGAGCTGGGTTTTTTATAATGGGTCAGCTTGCTAGAATTAACGAAGTTAACGAATATGGAATATATTATAGCAGTGCTAATTGAAATCGCAATGCGATTAATGTAACTTGGAGTAATCGCATTGCAATTTCTACTTAGCACTGCTGCTATATTCCATATTCGTTAATTCTAGCCTAATATGTAAGATAGCAGTGCACTGCTAAGTTGTAATCGCAATGCGATTATTATAACTTGAATTAATCGCATTGCGATTTCAACGTAATTCTCAAATCCGACAGTACATTTTAGTATATGGAGACGTTCCCATGGTGATGGGGACGCTCCATGAGTATGGAAATCAGCAGAAGCGGCAACGGGCACTGACTGGAGCAGCCAGGAAGCCAGGAATCCTCAGGACAGGTAAAAACTACTTTTGGGAAGTGGGAAAGAAAAAAATATAACTAAAAAGCGGGAAGAAATCGCCAAACAATGGACCCGAACCCGAACTTTTTTGAAAATGTTCGGGTCCATGTCCGTGTCCCGAACACCCCAAAATACGGTACCAACCATATACAGTTCAGGTTCGCTCAACTCCACACAGGACTTGTCCGTACCTTGTGAAGAATAGACAATTATAACTGCCTCGCCCTCAACCATACATTCTTATACTCCAGGGCACTTCTTTATTGAATTATTTTGGGGGCAACCCCAAGTTGAATGAACTTCTCCTCTGTCTGGGTGTCAGGGGCCTAAAATTCTGTTAATCGCCTGCTGCTTTGGCAGGTGAAATCAAGATTGATTTTCTGCTATGGGACCTCTCTCCTCTGTCTGGCTGCTTGGGCCTAAATAATTGAAAGTGGCCTTTTCCATTGCTGGGTGACATGAAGCCCAATTTTCTGCTATGGGACCTCTCTCCTCTGTCTGCGTGCCAGGGGCCTACATTTCAGATAATCACCTGTTAATTTGGTGGGTGACATTATCCTCTTTATACTGTCAAATGACCTCTACATTATCTGGTTGTCAAGGGCCGAAATTTTGTTTTATCGCTTGCTGTATTGGTGGGAGACATTAACAGCTTTTTGACATTATCCTCTTTATACTTTATACATTATCCTCTTTATACTGTCAAATGACCTCTACATTATCTGGTTGTCAAGGGCCGAAATTTTGTTTTATCGCTTGATGTATTGGTGGGAGACATTAACAGCTTTTTACTGTCAAATGACCGCCCCATTGTCTGGTTGTCAGGGGCATATATTTTTCGTTTCATCGCTTGCTGCATTGGTTGAAGACATTAAACTCTTTTTACTGTCAAATGATCACCCCATTGTCTGGTTGTCAGGTGCTTATCTTTTGTTTCATCGCTTGCTGCATTGGTGGGAGACATTAAACTCTTTTTACTGTCAAATGACCTCTACATTGTCTGGTTGTCAGGGGCCTATATTTTGTTTCATCGCCTGCTGTATTGGTTGGAGACATTAACCTCTTTTTACTGTCAAATGAACGCCCCATTGTCTGGTTGTCAGGGGCCTATTTTTCTTTTGATCGCTTGCTGCATTGGTGTGAGACGTTAACCTATTTTTACTGTCAAATGACCTCTCCTCTGTCTCGGTGTCAGGGGCCTACATAAATGATAATGGCCTGTGCCATTGCAGGTTGACCTGAGGCCTGTGTTTCTGTTAAGGGACCGCTCTCCTCTTTGCGAGTGCCATGGTTCTGAATTTGTGAATGAGGCCTGTGGCACTACTGGGTTAAATCAATACTGTTTTTGCATGATTGTAACTCTCCTCTTTGAGGGTCCCATAGGCCTGAATGTTTGAATGAGGCCTGTGACACTGCTGGCAGACATGAATCCTTCTTGGCTGTTATGTGAACTTCAACTCCCATGTATGGTTGCCATAGCCCTGAGTCTGTTAATGAGGCCTGTATCACTGCAGGCAGACATGAATCCATTTTGGCTGTGATGAGAACTTCAACTCTCATAGCATTCCCACCTGACGCCACCCCAAACTCCTATTCCATCTCCTCCTCCAAGTTGCCAATTGATATTGGTTAATTTTTATTTATTTTATTTTAAGTCATTTCCCTATCCACATTTGTTTGCAGGGAATTTACCTACATTTTGCTGCCTTTTTCAGCCCTCTAGCCCTTTCCAGGGCTATTTTACAGCCTTTTTAGTACCCAAAAGTTCGGGTCCCCATTGACTTCAATGGGGTTCAGGTTCGGGGTCAAGTTCGGGTCGAGTTCGGATCCTGAACCCGAACATTTTCGTGAAGTTCGTCCGAACTTCTCGAACCCGAACATCCATGTGTTCGATCAACTTTAGTTATAACTTTAAAACGCTTTTACTTATCCAGGCCATACTGAAATTGTTTTTTCGTCACATATTGTACTTCATGACAGTGGTAAAATTGAGTCAAAAAAGTTCATTTTATTTGTAAAAAAAAATCCAAATTTACCAAAAATTTTGAAACATTTGCAAATTTCCAAGTTTCAATTTCTCTACTTCTATAATACATAGGAATACCGCCAAAAATAGTTTTTACTTTACATTCCCCATATGTCTACTTCATGTATGGATCATTTTGGGAATGCCATTTTATTTTTTGGGTACATTACAAGGCTTAGGCGTTTAGAAGCAAATCTTGAATTTTTCAGAAATTTTCCAAAACCCACTTTTTAAGGACCAGTTCAGGTCTGAAGTCACTTTGTGAGGCTTACATAATAAAAATACTCAAAAATGACCCCATTCTAGAAAATACACCCTTCAAGGTATTCAAAACTGATTTTACAAACGTCTTTAACCCTTTAGGTGTTCCACAAGAATTAATGGCAAATGGAGATAAAATTTCAGAATTTCTTTTTTTTTGCAAATTTTCCATTTTAATCCATGTTTTCAAGTAACAAATCAAGAGTTAACAGCCAAACAAAACTCAATATTTATTGCGATAATTCTGTAGTTTATAGAAACACCCCATATGTCAGGCATCCTCAAACTGCGGCCCTCCAGCTGTTGTAAAACTGCAACTCCCACAATGCCCTGCTGTAGGCTGTTCAGGCATGCTGGGAGTTGTAGATTTGCCACAGCTGGAGGGCAGCAGTTTGAGGATGCCTGCCATATGTGGTCGTAAACTGCTGTATGGCCAAACGGCAGGGCACAGAAAGAAGGGAATGCCATATGGTTTTTGGAAGGCAGATTTTACTGGACTATTGGGCAGACTAGATGGGCCAAATGGTTCTTATCTGCTGACACATTCTATGGTTTTTGGACACCATGTCCTATTTGAAGCTTCCCTGATGCACCCCTACAGTAGAAACTCCAAAAAAGTGACCCCATTTTGGAAACTATGCGATAAGGTGGCAGTTTTCTTGGTACTTTTTTAGGGTAAATATGATTTTAGGTTGCTCTATATTACACTTTTTTTGAGAAAAGGTAACAGAAAATAGAAATTCTGAAATTTCATCTCCATTTGCCAATAACTCTTGTAAAACACCTAAAGGGTTAACAAAGTTTGTCAAATATGTTTTGAATACCTTGAGGGGTGTACTTTCTTAGATGGAGTCACTTTTTTGGAGTTTGTACTCTAGGGGTGCATCAGGGGGGCTTCAAATGGGACATGGTGTCAAAAAACCAGACCATCAAAATCTGCCTTCCAAAAACTATATGGTGTTTCTATCCTTCTGCACCCTGCCATTTGGCCATACAGCAGTTTACAACCACATATGGGGTGTTTCTGCTAATTACTGAATCAGGGCAATAAATATTGAGTTTGGCTGTTAACCCTTGATTTGTTACTGGAAAAACTGATTAAAATGGAAAATTTGCAGAAAAATAGCTGTTTTGGGACAGTTTTTCTTTTTTGTTATTTACATCGTTGATCTGACAGCTTAGATTGTGTGTTATTTCTGTAGAGAAGGTTGTTACAGAGGCGACAATACCAAATATGACTACTTTTGGGGGGGGGGGTTTGTTTCAGTTTTACATAATAAAGAATTTTTGAAAACATTTTTTTAGTGTCTCCATATTCTGAAAGCCATAGTATTTTTTTTGGGGGGGCGACTGTCTTATGTAGTGGCTCATTTTTTGTGGAATGAGATGTCGGTTCGATTGGCACTATCTTGGGGTGCATATGACATTTTGGTCGCTTGATATTACACTTTTTGTGATGTAAGGTGACAAAAATGGCTTTTGACAGCGTATTTATATTATTTTATTTGCTGTGTTCAACTGAGGGGTTAGGTCATGTGTTTTATAGAGCAGGTTGTTATGGATGCGGCAATACATAATATGTATACTTTTCATTTATTTATTTAAGTTTTACACAATAAAATCATTTTTGAAACAAAAATAATCATGTTTTAATGTCTCCATAGTCTGGGAGCTCTATTTTTTTTTTATTTTTTGGGGCGATTGTCCTATGTAGGGTAGAATTTTTTGCGCGGTGACACAACAATTTGATTGGTATTCGATTTGAGTGCATATAACTTTTTTATTGCTTGCTATTACAGTTTTTGTAATGTGAGGTGACAAAAATGATCTTTTTGACCTAGTTTTTATAAAAAATTTTTTACAGTATTTGGCCTCATGCACATGGCCGTTGTTGTGGTCCACGTCCGAGCCGCATATTTTTTGGTTCGGGCGTGGACCCATTCACTTCAATGGCGCCGCAAAAGATGCGGAGTACAGTGTACTCTACTGTATTTTCACTTTTACACTTAGTGTAATTAGACTTCTGCCTTTAACAGAAGTCTGATCAAACTTTCCATTACCATGGCAAACAGGACGCCTGTGAAGGCGTCCTGTTGCCATAGTAACCATCACCAGCTGCCCTCTGTGATCCAGTGGAGAATCGGGGGCTGCAAGAGCACAAGCAGCCCCCGATGGGAGAGGGAGGGAGCTCCCTCCCTGTTAAACCCTTCCATACAGCGGTCATTACGGACAGCGGCATGGAAGGAGTTAAAAGGCTGACATCACAGCACATATGTCAGCCATTTATAGCAGAGTATCAGCAATGTGCTGACACTCTGCTATACCCACTGGCCACCAATGAATATTAGAGAGGAGGCACCGCACTGCCAACCGCACTTTTAGCGCGGCCTGCACCCTCCCCCTGCACAGCCCGCCGGCCATCTCATAGAGGGCTGCAGGGTGGGGATAAAAACAAAAAAAAAAAATTAAGTTTCTGATCCCTGTGGTCACAGACCGTGGGGATCAGAAACCGCAGAAAGCGCTGCAAACCGCAGGTCTGAATTGGGATGATTTCAGCAGGTAGCTTGTTCCGATCAACGCACACTGCACAGCGGTGATCGGAAATACACAGGACGTACAGATACGCCCTGTGTCCTTAAGTACCGGGACATCAGGGCGTACCTGTACGCCCTGTGTTCCTAAGAGGTTAATCTATTTTATTTAATGTTTGTGTCTGTCATTAAAAGATATCGATAGGATCCACTCTAAAAGTGACATCTACAGCACCCCACCCCTTAACAGTCACCTCCACAGACCCCCAACCCTTAAAACTGACCCCCCACAGTGAGCTGTCCCTAAAATGGGACCTCCACAGCAGCCCACCCGATTAACTTTGACCTTTACAGCAGCCTTCCTCTTTAACAGTGAGCTTCACACCACACCCTTGACAGTGATCTCCACAGGGGCCCTCCCACTTAACAGTGGGCTTTATATCAATCTGCCCCTAAACAATGGCCTAGGGACCATTCCCTTAACTGTGACCTTCACAGCAGCCTGCCCCTAGGGTGGCCAGAGGTACAGTTTTAGCCCGGACAGGCTTTTAGACTCCATGTCCTCCATCTGGCGCAGGGCCTGGAATGACACAGGGATGTCCTTTTGAACAGCTCACTCTCAGACAGCAGCACAGTGCTGTCTGAGCGTGAGCTGCAAGGAGAAAGTCATCCTCACTCCCACCCCTGCAGCTAACAGAAGTTGATCTTTAACTTCTATTGGCTGCATAGGGGAAGGGGGTGTGGGTTGTGGCTTAGCGAGACCTAGAAGTTGATTTTTAACTTCAATTTTTAAATCCTTGTTGGCTGAGGAGTAGGAGGGGGCGTTGCCTAACTGGATCGGGCACGTGACCTTTTCAATAGCTCACCCTAAGACAGCAGCACTGTCCTGTCTCAGAGTGAGCTGCAGAGAATATGTCACCGTCCCTCTCACCTCTGCAGCTGACAGAAGTAGGTTTTTAACTTCATTTTGGAAATCCCCGTCGGCTGCGCAGGTGGAGGAGTCATTGCTAACTGGGTCAGGGGTGTGTCTTAGCTGGACCTAGAAGTTGATTTTTAACCCAATTTTTTCAATCCCTGTGGCTAAAGAGTGGGAGCGGGCATGGCCTAACTGGATCAGAGGTGTGTCCTTTTGCAGCAGCACTGCTCTGTCTGAGTGTGAGCTGCAGGGAGAAAGTCACCATCCCTCCCACCCCTGCATCTGACAGAAGTTAATTTTGAACTTCATATTTTAAATCCCTTTGAGCTGAGGAGTGATAGGGGGCACGGCCTAACCAGATCGGGGTGTGGCTTAGCGGGACCTGGGGGTGGGGTTTTAAGGGTGACTTGAATGGCCACCATACCTGCCCTTTGAACTGTGACCTCCACAGCACTCTGCTCCCTTAACAGTGTCATCCACAGAGTTGTTATGGAAACCTCAGGAAATAAGGTACTAAGTGCTATTAGGCCATGGCTTTACTTCTATAGCCATTATCCTGGTAACAGATTTCCTTTAAAGCTCATCTATAGCAGTGAAGAAACATGGCTGGGTTGTTATGGTTACCTGGAGTAAAACTGTGTGTGTGAAGACAAACTGCCAGAGAGCTTCTATTGGCTGATAAGGGTCATGTGAACAGGCTTCTATTGGCTAATGCATTTTTCGGGAATATCTTAGAAACAGTATGTCCCAGAGAGCTGAGACCTGGTCTAAAACTTTCCCGGACACCTGATGTACTTGGGTGCCAAATTTTTTGAGTGCAAATGCGACGGTGCAGATTCCTTTAGCGGACATACATACACACACACATATACACTGAGATTTATATATTTGAACTGACCACTTTTGGATGTCCCTAGCAACGCTTATATATATTTTTTTTTATCTCTGTTTTTACTTTCGTCATGTGCCTATCTTCAATTCAGAACCACACTGCAGTAGAACCACTGCCACTAGCGGAAAAAAAAAAAAAAAAACACTCCACACAAATGCCAAAACCTTATCCCAACCATCATAGTTTGAGAATCTTTTTTTTGTGGTATAGTTCCTGTTACGGTATAACCCGGTATAGTGAGGGTTAATACCGTTCGGGCGATTCCCCTGGCGAAGAGCACAGCAATCCACAAACACTGGAATCCACCAAACTGGAACCATACAAAATCCTCCTTTCCTGGAACAGGCAAGAGAATATTCCAAAGTAGCAATTCCCCCCAAGCACGAGACGAGGCTCTGTATTGACGGTTAAATAGGAATCCGCTTTATTGAGGGCTACCTGTCCGGTATTTATGCACGTCTCCCACGTGGTGGACACTCCCCTAGGGGACCAGAAGGAAGACTGAGACACAGGAGACAGAGTAGCCAATCACACACAATGGGACAATAGAAACACACCCAGCACATTCCTCACCTCTGCTTAGGAGACAATTATCTCCAAGCTGAAAAGTTACATTTTTATAACTTTGTGAGTTTACATCGTACACAAATACAACTTATATTATTTTTACTAGTATAACTTGGAGACAAACATATCCAAAATTCACTCGAATAGGTTTAGGGGTTTAAAAGTTAGGCCAAAGTCCTTTGTGACCAAATGAAGCATGGCTTTTCTGTCTTTGCAGGGGAAAATCAAGCGTTTCAACATGGGGCCATAGTCTAAAGGCAGCAGGCGGGCAACCAGGCTCCTCCAATTCACAGTAGCGAGATTAGTCCCGTCACAGTTCCCTTTGACTTTCTTTTGGAATTATTGTATTGGCTTCCATTTGACCCTGTTCCTTTTGGTAGCAACTACTTTTGGTAACAATTAGAGTTGAGCGAACACCTGGATGTTCTGGTTCGAGAAGTTCGGCCGAACTTCCCGAAAATGTTCGGGATCTGAACTCGACCCGAACTTCACCCCGAACCCCATTGAAGTCAATGGGGACCCGAACTTTTGGGCACTAAAAAGGCTGTAAAATAGCTCAGGAAAGGGCTAGAGGGCTGCAAAAGGCAGCAAAATGGATGTAAATCCCCTGCAAACAAATGGATAGGTAAATAACTTAAAATAAAATAAAATAAATAAAAATTAACCAATATCAATTGGCAACTTGGAGGAGGGGGAGATGGAATAGGAGGTTGGGGTGGCATCAGGTGGGAATGCTATGGGAGTTGATTTTCTCATCACAGCCAAAAAGGATTCATGTCTGCCTGCAGTGCCACAGGCCTCATTCACAGACTCAGGGCCATGGCACCCACAAAGAGCACAGCGGTCCCATAACAGCAACACAGGCCTCAGGTCAACCTGCAATGGAACACGCCATTTTCATTTATGTAGGCCCCTGACACCCAGACAGAGGAGAGGCAATTAGACAGTAAAAAGAGTTTAATATCTCCCACCAAGACAACAAATAATTTAACAACATATAGGCCCCTGTCACCCAGACAATGGGGTGGTCATTAGACAGTAAAAAGTGTTAAATGTCTGCCACCAAGACAGCAAGCAAGTACGTGAAAGTTAGAACCCTGACAACCAGACAGAGGAGAGACGTCCCATAGCAGCAAAATAGGCACCATGTCACCCACCAATGGAGAAAGCCACTTTTAGTTATTTAGGCCCCAGCACCCAGACAGAGGAGAGAGGTCCCAAAGCAGAGAATCAGGCTTCATGTCACCCACCAATGGAGAAGGCCACTTTCAGATATTTAGGCCCCTGGCACCCAGACGGAGGAGAGGTTCATTCAACTTTGGGTTGCCCCGCAAAATAATGGTAAAATTAAAAAAAGAGGATTCAATAAAGAATTTCCCTGGAGTACAAAAATATATGGGTAAGGGGAGGTAGTTATAAATGTCTATTCTGCACAAGGGATGCACAAGGTCCTGTGGGATCCATGCTTGGTTCATTTTTATGAACGTCAGCTTGTCCACGTTGGCTGTGGACAGGCGGCTGCATTTGTCAGTAATGACGCCCCCTGCCGTGCTGAATACACGTTCAGTCAAAACGTTGGCCGCCGGGCAGACCAGCACCTCCAAGATATAAAAGACTAGCTCTGGCCATGTGGACAATTTGGAGACCCAGAAGTTGAATGGGGCTGAACCATCAGTCAGTACGTGGAGGGGTGTGCACACGTACTGTTCCACTATGTTAGTGAAATGCTGCCTCCTGCTAACACGTTCCGTATCAGTTGGTGGTGCAGTTAGCTGTGGCGTGGTGACAAAACTTTTCCACATCTCTGCCATGCTAACCCTGCCCTCAGAGTAGCTGGCCGTGACACAGCTGCTTTGGCGACCTCTCGCTCCTCCTCTGCCTTCGCCTTAGGCTTCCACTTGTTCCCCTGTGACATTCGGGAATGCTCTCAGTAGCGCGTCTACCATCATGCGCTTGTACTTACACATCTTCCTATCACGCTCCAGTGCAGGAATTAAGGTGGGCACATTGTCTTTGTACCGGGGATCCAGCAGGGTGGCAACCCAGTAGTCCGCACACGTTAAAATGTGGGCAACTTTGCTGTCGTTGCGCAGGCACTGCAGCATGTAGTCGCTCATGTGTGCCATGCTGCCCAGAAGTAAGGACAAGCTGTCCTCTGTGGAAGGTGTATCGTCATCTTCCTCCGTTTCCGCCCATCCACACACTAGTTATGGGCACTTACTAGATGTTTTCCTCATTGTTACCGTTCACCACAATAAGAAAAAAATTATTTGGCAAAATGTATTGAATTCAAATTCAGGCCTTTTTTTACAGGCACCTATCACTATCTGTCTATCTATTTATGTACCGTATTACACAAATCCAGGCACTGCAGTAACCACATATTTAGGGGAATATCAATTGTAGGCCTAGTATTTAGGCCCTGGACGAAAGGTATCCTTTTATGGACAGATTTACACTTGGAGATGAACAGTAGCGTGTGAAACAATATATAGGATTATGCTTTCAGCACTTGTATTTTAACACTTTGTGTAATATAAATGGTATGAAAAATCTGGGCACTCCACTGATGTATGGGATTAAAATAAATTAATTGTTTAATGAAGCAGATGCAATAGCGACGAAACAAAGTGCAACACTGTTGAGAAACCACAATTCAAGTGCTGAATAAGTGTCAATGCTACAAAGTGCATATAGTGCAAAAAGTGCAACAATTCTATTAAAATACAATAGATAAATAAATAAATAAATAAAATGAATCAAAATTGAACGTGCCCACACTGTACGCTTATAATTCATATATATTCATGTGACCTCCAGTGATAGATCAATTAAAGTGCATGAGCAGTTCAGCAGAAGTATGCGAACATAAAGTGTCAAATAGCAGCAATGGATATCACAAAAGCAGTCCAGCGATATCCATCCACAATAATGGCTGTAGGAGAGTCCAACAGTCTAGGTGTGATTTACAAACGCAGCGATCCACAATGTGAACCTACAGCCTCCACACGAAGCAACAGGAGACGGTGCTCCCCTTTGGTGTACTACAAATGTCTTTGGCGTCTGAAGCTGATTACAGCAGCGGCGTCCCGCTGAAAGAGTTAATGACACGTGTCTGACTACTACCGGCAGTAAAAAACAAATTCCACTTTGCTGGTGTTAGTACATTACCCACTCTGGACGTTGAACTTGCTGTGTCGTCCTTGCAAGCGGGTTTCCTTTGGGCTCAGCGTCTTCAAGGAACCTTTGAATATCCGGTTCACATGGGTCTATGACCTCCGCGCGTTGTCCCAACATGGAATATTGTACAATGCGGTTAACATGCCGGTGTAGACTGGGATATAGAGGGGGTCCTGACCATATGCGTTTCGGGGTTAATATCCCCTTCTTCAGTGGTTAATCTGGACCCCACATTCCAAACACTTTTATAGCCATCTGTGTGGATCTGGGTGGAGTCAGAGCTGTAGGTTCGGCACTATGTAAAAGTTGGACTGGAATAAATTAAATGCCGCTGTATATTCATCAATCTGTGCTTCATTTTAGATAGATCTATAACCTCATTCTGGATTTGTATACATATAAAATCAGGAGATGTGGTGCGCTCTCCGTGGAAGGTGCAGCACGGACAGCGTCCGGATCCAGGACGCACCAAGGTACTTTAGGAAAACAAGTAAAATGTCCAGCTTCATACACCAACTCGTTCTTTATTGCAAAGCGATAAAAACAGCGGGATACATGTCGCGACATGTATCCCGCTGTTTTTATCGCTTTGCAATAAAGAACGAGTTGGTGTATGAAGCTGGACATTTTACTTGTTTTCCTGTATACATATAAAGGTGCAGAATAATATATAAAAAATTACTTTATTAGGAATCAATCAAATGTTAAAAATATTGTTAAAAACCTTCATGACCCCATGACTTCTTATATCTAAGATCATTCGACAGTGTTGCAAGCCCAAAGGAAACCCGCTTGCAAGGACGACACAGCAAGTTCAACGTCCAGAGTGGGTAATGTACTAACACCAGCAAAGTGGAATTTGTTTTTTACTGCCGGTAGTAGTCAGACACGTGTCATTAACTCTTTCAGCGGGACGCCGCTGCTGTAATCAGCTTCAGACGCCAAAGACATTTGTAGTACACCAAAGGGGAGCACCGTCTCCTGTTGCTTCGTGTGGAGGCTGTAGGTTCACATTGTGGATCGCTGCGTTTGTAAATCGCACCTAGACTGTTGGACTCTCCTACAGCCATTATTGTGGATGGATATCGCTGGACTGCTTTTGTGATATCCATTGCTGCTATTTGACACTTTATGTTCGCATACTTCTGCTGAACTGCTCATGCACTTTAATTGATCTATCACTGGAGGTCACATAAATATAAATGAATTATAAGAGTACAGTGTGGGCACGTTCAATTTTGATTCATTTTATTTATTTATTTATTTATTTATCCATTGTATTTTAATAGAATTGTTGCACTTTTTGCACTATATGCACTTTGTAGCATTGACACTTATTCAGCACTTGAATTGTGGTTTCTCAACAGTGTTGCACTTTGTTTTGTCGCTATTGCATCTGCTTCATTAAACAATTAATTTATTTTAATCCCATACATCAGTGGAGTGCCCAGATTTTTCATACCATTTACTCTACCACTGAGGTGTTGGGTGGCACCACCTCTCTGAGAGCACCCCGTCTTATTGCCTTAATATCCTGTGCGCCATCTTTGTATATTATTACTTTGTGTAATATACCCTTTAATGGAAAGAAATACACTTAGAGATGCAAAACAGTGTGTGCAAATGTAGAAGATTATGCTGTATTTTAACACTTACTGTAATATACCCTTTATCGGAAAGAAATACACTTGAATATGCACGCTGAGTGTAATACACCCTATAAACGGACAGATTTACACTTGGCCTGCAACAGCTGGAACAACAGATTTTGGGTATTGCTATTTTGGCAATTGAATTTCACCCGAGAAAATAATATATCCTTTGACGGACACTATGAAACTTGTCCAGTCACAACTGGAACACCAGTTTTACAGTATTTCTATTTTTGCAACTGAATTTCACCCCAGAAAATAATATATCCTTTGACGGACACTATGAAACTTAGCCAGCCACTGCTGGGACACCAGATTTATGGTATTGCTATTTTGGCAATTGAATTTCACCCCAGAACAAAAAATATCCTTTGCCGAACACTATTAAACTTGGCCAGCCATTGCTGGGACACCAGATTTAGGGGACTGCTATTATGGCAATATAATTTTACCAACGGCCATCCTAGTGCCGGAGCGCTACCCATATTGAGAGAGGGGAGCGCGTCCTCGTGTGTTTTTGTCTGTTTGTTTGTCTGTTTGTTACAACGTGATACTGACACTTAGAATTGATATGGCGAGCTCCTGATGAAACATAGAAATGTAGAAACGCGTTGAGCGTTTGCCATAAGAAAAGTTGAGGCAGTGTGGGCAGCACGTGTTTTAATAGCACAAGCAATATATGTGAGGTGGCGGTAAATCCTGGGTGTTCAGCTCATTTTCTGGATCGAGATACGATCCAGAAAATCGCTGCTTATTGCAGCAGCGGTGAATTCCTCCTCAGCTGCTCAAACGCAGACTGTGTGTGGATACAGTACCTCTTACACTGAACATCCAGGGGTTTGATACATTCAGTAGTGGCACCCCGTGTGAGCATGCAGCACGGGATGGACTACTGTTTAGTCACTGTGACACAAGTGTATAGCTGCCTGTAGGTGATCGTTAAGGCTTTATTTAGTAGTATGTAGCCAGGTTACTGGTAGGTTTACTCACCTTGGAAGTGAGGCAGCTTTCTATGCTCACAGTGTTATAGGCTAATAGTGCACATTTATCCTGCTCAGACACAGTAGAGTGTTTAATAGATGTTAATATACCTTGAAAACTTAATAAAAAGTATTGAAAGAAAAAAAAAAACAATGTTTTAAATGAGCACACCTGAAGCTTTGGAAAAATATAATTTCACCCCAGAAAAAAAATATATCCTTTGACGGACACTATTAAACTTGTCCAGTCACAGCTGAAACCACTGATTTACGGTATTGCTATTTTGGCAATTGAATTTCACCCCAAAAAATAATATGTCCTTTGACGGACACTATGAAACTTGTCCAGTCACAGCTGGAACACCAGATTTACGGTATTGCTATTTTTGCAACTGAATTTCACCCCAGAAATTAATATATCCTTTAACGGACACTATTAAACTTGTCCAGTCACAGCTGGAACACCAGATTTACGGTATTGCTATTTTTGCAACTGAATTTCACCCCAGCAAATAATATATCCTTTGCCGGACACTATGAATCTTGTCTAGTCACAGCTGGAACATCAGATTTACAGTATTGCAATTTTGGTAATTGAATTTCACCCCAGAACAAAATCTATCCTTTGACGGACACTATAAAACTTGTCCTGCTACACCAGAAACCACTGATTTAGGGTATTGCTATTTTGGAAATTGAATTTTACCCCAGAAAAAAAAAATATATTTTTTGCCAGACAGTATTACACTTGGCTAGTCACAGCTGGAACACCAGATTTAGGGGATTGCTATTTTTTTATGAATTTCACCTCTCAATAAAATATAGAAAATTCTGTCCTAAGTTTCTAGGGTTGACAATAAGCACAGCCAAGCCCCTGATATAGGATATAGCAAAAAAAATAAAAAAACTTACTATTGATGGATTAATGGACCTGGTGGCAGCTTGCGCTCGTGCACCACAAGACACAAAGTGGCCGCCGATCACCCCAGAAAAAAGTGACAGAAAAACGCTCTGGGCAGCCTGAAAACAGTGAGCAATTAACTAGCAGAAGTTGAATGATTCAGAGCTGTAGATCGATCACTTCATTAAGTGTTTTTGCTGAGTTAATCCATGCCTAATCTCGCCCTAACAGCAGCTGCATCCTATCCCTACACTAATCAGAGCAGAGTGACGTGCGGCACAACTTGATTCCACCTTAAATAGAGGCTGGTTCACATGCTGCACTTGGCCAATCACAGCCATGCCATTAGTAGGCATGGCTGTGATGGCTTCTTAAGGCAAGAAGTAAAACGCTAGCTAATTGGCTGCTGTGCAGCCCTTCAGAAAGCGGGAAGAAATCACCAAACAACGAAACCGAACCCGAACTTTTACATAAAGGTTTGGGTCTGTGTCCCGAACACCCCAAAATTCGGTACGAACCCGAACTATACAGTTCGGGTTCGCTCATCCCTAGTAACAATATCCTTTTTTCTTTCTTTCTTTTAACTTATGAGCTTCCATTTTGCCCTCTTCCTTTTGGTAGTAGCTTTCTTTTGACCTTCTTACTTTTGGTAGCAGCTTCCTTCTCACCTTCTAAGGCCTAATTCACACGTCCGCAAAATGGATCCGCATCCCATCCGCAATTTTGCAAAAGGGTTGCAGACCCGTTCATTTCAAAGGGGCAGGAATGGATGTGAACAGCACACTATGTGATGTCCGCATCCATGTTTCCGCATCCGTGTTTCCACATCCGTGTTTCCGTTTCCGCAAAAAAATAGAACATTTCCTATTCTTGTCCGCAATTGCGGACAAGAACAGGCATTCTCTATATAGTGGCAGCAATGTGCGGTCCGCAAAATGCGGAATGCACATTGCAGCCATCCGTGTTTTGTGGATCCGTGTTTCCGCAAAACACACTACGGGCGTGTGAATTAGGCCTAACAGTTCTCCAACCCTTGATGTTTTCCCACTAAACATGCACCAAAGTAGCAATTTTTATCTTGACACTTGACAAGTTAAATAAACATAACATAACTTTTTCTTGATTTTTTTCTTTATGGCTTTTGTGATGTGATATCAAAGTCAAAATGGAAACTGCTTGATCTGTATTTAAAGGTCTGCACTTCCATCATTGCTTATGCCTGATGAAGACCTCGGTTTGGTGCTAAAACACATAGTAACCAGTAAAGAATTCAGCCTTTCTACTCTGGTCCATCCATCTATATCCATCAGCACAAGAGGTGACCTAGATGACTAGAGATTTCCTGATTACACTTTGCTGCTTCGGGATATGGACTCCTTGTGATCATTAAGGGACAAACAAACTTTAACTTATTGTGCTAAATATTTATTTCACTTTTTTTCTATTAATTTTGTTCGATCGTGTTTGTTCATAATTGTGACCACATTTTATTAATACTCAATGCAGAAATCTAGGCAGTTCCATAGGATTCACTTACTTTTTCTGGCAACTCTATCCACAGATGTTATCATATGAATTTGTCCACATCTGGTGTCTATATCTACAATTTACTGTATTTTAAATTAATTTATCTTACTTGTAAGACCTTCCAACATACAATAGGTGTAGCCTTTTGTGGCTATGTGATTTAAAGCAACTACAACTACAGAACATGCATTCATTTTACTGTTTAACAGATGTGAAATGCTATTAATTGGATGCAACTAGTCACTGCCAGTTCTGGCCAATCCAACTTTATACTTTGCATAAAAAATTCTCTGCTATATTCTCCAACTCAAAATTCACGGATTTGAAAAGAAGAAATTCATGCACACTCATGTTCAATGGCTCAAAGCCTATCCTCTATTTGATCATTCACTTAACCCCTCAGTTTTGTACTGAGTGACAATACATGGTATCCTCTCTAGCTAATATTTTATCCTCCTAATGCAAATATTGGGCTTACACGTACTCTATCAGTGACTACATCAATGCAGAATATCTGGGAATCCTCTTTTCACAATTAGAGCAACAGTAAAAATATACTGCAAATAGAATGCACAGTGATTAAACAGTTTAATGTAGTAATTAAAGGTGACATTTATTTTTTATATTTCATGTATGTAGATTTAGTATTACCCCATTCTTTCTCAAATTGTGATACAGACTTGTATAAAGCTTAGAAATTCTCACCCACGAGAGATGAAAAGGGAAACAAAGGACCAAAATACATCACACCTATGATCTCATAATGGGAGTTGCCTTAATGAGCATCAGTAGAGAGAATACTTTATCCTCACTTTATATGCATTCCTGTTTATTAATATGATTGGTGTCAAAGCATGACTAGCAGTTTACAGCCATATATTCTGCATTTTTGGGGTTCAGTAGAGGAACACCCATATGAAAGCATTATATCATTACTCAATGCCAAGCATCATCTGAAGTGGTGTAAAGACATCACCAATGGATTGTTTGAGCACTGAAAATATGTTATCTGCTGTGATAAATCACACTTCCCCATCTGTCATTCTGATGGAGAAATCAAGGTTTGGCAGAAACAATAAGCGAGCTTCCTATCCAAATATGCAATGTTAACTATAAAGTTTAGAGGAAGAAAAATGGGACTGTTTGTCATGGTTTAAGCTATGCAATTTATACCATGTAGTGTTTCAAATAATAAGTAAAAGACAATTATGCAAGGAACAAAATGAGAGGAAGAGATGAAAAAGTTCACAAAATATAATTTAATTTCTGGTGAAGCCGATAGTAGAAAGGAGTCTGAAGTTATTAAAAAAAAAAAAAAAAAAAAAAAATATATATATATATATATATATATATATACACATATATAAAATAAAACACCATGATCACATCAATCATGTATCAGCACGATGGCTAAGAAGTTAGCACTGGTGCCTTGCAGCGCTGGGGTCCAAGGTTTGAATCCAACCAAGGACTACACCCGCATGGAGTTTGTATGCTCTTCCTGTGTTTGTCTGGGTTTCCTCCCCTACTTAAAAGATATACTGATAGGGACTGGCTCAAAGGGGTACAGGTGGACCTCTTAGCATGCTGGGTTCTTAGTCCTCTACTCCCTGCACTATGGCACAATAGAGTGACCGCAATGCATATAGACAGCGCAGACCATCTCAACCAGCCTGTTTTCATATAATAAACTGAGTAGATTATGTAACAGTTTATTATTATAGACACATCGGGTGGCTGAGATCACTTCTAGATCTAGACACCAAGGCAGGACAGTCAGTATCCTTATTTACTAGGCACCTGCTTTCTTGAAATCATTGCAGGGACCTCTAGAATCAATCACCTTGTAATGTCTCGCTGCTTTGTAACTTGGTAATATTTACATGTATCTGTGTAGTGGGCCCCCAGAATGAATTTTACTGGTGGGTTCTAGGAACCCTAGTCCATCACTATATAGGGAACTTATATTGTGAGCTCCATGAGAGATAGAGATGTCCCGAACTATTCGCAGGCAAACAGTTCCCGGTGAACATCGCATGTTTGCCACGGCGGGTGAACATATGCGATGTTCGATTCGCCCCCTATACTTTATCATTGAGCAAATCTGGTGTTCCAGCAGGCTGCGGACAAGAATAGGACATGCTCTATCTTTTGCGGAACTGCGGCCGGATGTTTCGGGGCCGGAACCCGGAAGTTCGGGGCCGCGGCTCCGCAAGTGCGGAAGCGGAGAGCACATAGTGGTCCGGATGTGTTCAGTGAAAACTGTGCGATTTCACAGGCAAAGCCATTCAGTTTTGCCTGTGATTGTGTTCAGTTGTTCAGTTTTTTCCGCGTGGGTTCAATGCGTTTTGATGCGTTTTTTACGCACGTGATAAAAAACTGAAGATTTACAAACAACATCTCCTAGCACCCATCAGTGAAAAACACAATGCACTTGCTTGCGGATGCAATGCGTTTTTTTGGCAGCCCCATTCACTTGTGATGGTTGAAAAAAAATGCTCATGTACACAGACCCATTGAAATGAATGGGTCAGGATTCAGTGCGGATGCTATGCGTTCACGTCACGCATTGCACCCGCGCGGAAAACTTGCTGGTGTGAAATGGGCCATCTGCTGTAGGGACAGCGTCCTGACAGCACCCCAAAAAAACCTTTTTAGGGCTGGTACATCAGTCTGCTTTTATTTATTATATATATATATATATATATATATATATATATATATATATAGAAGAAAAATGACGGCACTGGTCAAAAAGAGAAAATGTATTGCTGGGTGCACGTTCCAAGGTATAGGTATCTTACCCCAAAATAATGCAGAAAAAGCGAACAGCACTCCAATAAAAGTGGAAAAAAGGAACTCCTTTATTCACCTGAACAGTGCGACGTTTCGGCTCCTTCAAAATAGAGCCTTTCTCAAGCTATATATATATATTGCAGTTTCCTGCCCGTGTGTGAGAGGCCGCAGGCCCACAGACTGTACTGTGTGCACACCACTCATATAGGGTGTCACAGTTTCTTGCAGATAAAAAAGTCATTTAATTTTTATTTTACCCTTTAATATAATTGCAGTTGCCTGCCAGTGTGTCAGGCCCACAGACTGTACTGTGCCCACTGCCCACCACTGATATAGAGCGGCACAGTACCTTGCAGACAAAAAAGTCATTTAATTTTTACCCTTTAATATAATTGCACTTGCCTGCCAGTGTGTGTCAGGCCCACAGACTGTACTGTGCCCACTGCCCACCACTCATAAAGGTTGTCACAGTACATCGCGCAGTGACCTAAAATTCAAACAAAGCGGACCGAGCGTGGGTCTTTTTCCATCTCCCGGTTCTAAAAATCTATTCACTACACTGGCCCTGGCTTTGATAAGAGACAAAACAGAGATTAAATTGATAGGAATAGTACTTAGTTAACACTAGTTGCATTGGTGGCAAATTCCATTGCAAGTGCCCAAAATTAGAAGGAAGCGGACAGAGCAAGCTTTTTTCTCTATCTCCCCATGCAAGGATTCAATACAATACATGTCCCCTGATAGGGGACTTAACAAAGATTAAAATGGTGTTAATAGTAGTTCACACTATTTGTATTGGTGGCACAGTACATTGTGAGGGCACGCGCAGTGCCCCAAAATTGAAGTAAAAGGACTGACCAATCATCTTTTTCCATCTCCCGGTTCCTAAAATCTAGTCGATACACGTCCCCTTATTGGGGACGTAACAGGAATTAAACTGATAGGAATAGTACTACTTAACACACCACTCATATAGGGTGGCACAGTACATTGCACGGCGCACGCACAGTGCCCCAAATTGGAAGGAAGAGGACTGACCAACCATCTTTTTCCATTTTTTTTCCCCGGTTCCTAAAATCTATACGTGGCTGGGTGGAGGAAGAGACCTTCAATGAAGTCAGTGCGGACAAGGA
The DNA here is from genome assembly GCA_033119425.1 of Bufotes viridis. Taxonomy (NCBI): domain Eukaryota; kingdom Metazoa; phylum Chordata; class Amphibia; order Anura; family Bufonidae; genus Bufotes; species Bufotes viridis. The sequence continues at coordinate 395,137,749 of CM065590.1, forward strand.
ACGGGACATGGCTAGCTTGGTATCCAACCTTGTGCAAATAGGGAGTTTGCGGTTGTGCAAATAGACTGTTTGCGTTTTTTTTGCGGTGCGTTAAACGGGGAGTTTGGTCTGTCAGAGTTTGGTCTGTTACTGTGAAGCGGGCGTTACCCTTACACTACCTGATCGATACAACATCATACCTGATCGTATACACACACTGGATGTTTTAAAGCACGTTATTCCAAACAATTTAGGAATGTTAGGTGATTTATGCCCTTTATGGATTAAAACCCGACTCTGCGTCAACTACGCAATTTTCCATGGGAGTTTTGCCATGGATCCCCCTCCAGCATGCCACAGTCCAGGTGTTGGTACCCTTGAAACACTTTTCCATCACTATTGTGGCCAGAAAGAGTCCCTTTGGGTTTTAAAATTCACCTGCCAATTGAAGTCTATGGCGGTTCGCCCGGTTGTTCGTGTTCGCGAATGGAAAATTTTATGTTTGCGACATCTCTAATGAGAGACAGCAATGTCTTTAACCTGTTGGGGACACATGACGTACCGGTACATCATGGTGTCCTGATACTTAAGGAGATACGACGTACCGGTACGTCATAAGTATTTCCGATCACCGCCGCACAGCGCAGGGTGATAGGAACAGAGTGGCTGCCGAATTGATTCGGCAGGCACTCTGTCACAATGCCTAGGGGGGTCCTGTGCCCCCCCCCCCCCCCCGTCTCCTCAAGTCTGGTGACCCGATAACCCGGAATTGGATGGTGATCAGTGGTTTAATAACACACCACCAATCGCCATCCTTCGATCCTGTCTGGTGATGCTGACATCACCTCATAGGATCGCAAACATGGCTGCTTGGGCGGGAGGGGTTAACTCCCCTTGCTCTCCTCCTCCTCCTCCTCCTCCATTTTGCGTCGGAGGAGCGAGGAGAGAGCAGCATGCCGTCCTTCAGGAGAGCCCAGCATCCCCACAGCCCGATCATGCCCAGCACCCCCCCCCCTTCTGACCATCTGCAGTACCATCTGGCACTTGCAGATATTTAGGGAGAGGTTAGGGACAGGTTGGGTTGGGCAGGGATACATAGGGAAAGTAGGAGTAAAAAAGAATAAAAAAAATCTTTATCTATTGCATCACCCTCTTAGGGTGTCTGGGGTCCGCAGCTTGCCCCCTTGCCCCCCCCAACCCCTTCTACAATTATTTTGAGGCGCAAGCGTTTTTTTAGTTTTTTTTTTTACAGTGGCCGACACTCTTTGGCGTCCTGCCACTGTTAGCGCATGGCCCACCCCACCACTGATCAGCTTCGGATGGCTGATCAGCGTGTTTGAATATTTTTTTTAACCCTTTTTACATATTTTTTCTCTATTTTTTTTTCCGTTAGTTAGACGCACACTAAATAAAGTTTTCCACGCACGCAAGCACATACACATGCATCTACACACACTCCCCTATGGCCCGCCAGATGTTCTCGGCTGAGGAGGCAGTGAGGACGAGGATGACCCCACGTTCCTTATGTCATCGGAGTCCTCCTCATCATCATCAAGCAATGATGATGAGCCCCCAAGGCGGCGCAGACGCCGCCAGGTGGAGCAAGGGGTCCGCCATGCTAGGGACCCTGTGGCACACCCTAGTAAGAGCAGCTCTGGGGCTCGTACTAGTTTCCCGGCCCACCAGATAAGTTCACCTTAGCCCCAAACTGGTTAACTTGCATGGTGTACCCCAGAGAATTTTCAGCCCGTGATTCCTGATTTTGTTGGTCAGCCAGGAATCCAGATTCCCACAGTGGGATTCACTGAATACAACTATTTCAATTTTTTTATCAGTGACCCCCTTGTGAATCTGTTGGTGGAGCAAACAAATCTGTACGCCCAACAGTTTGTTGCTCAACACCCGGGCTCTTTTTTGGCTAGGCCCGGTGGCTGGACGCCGATCAGTGCAGCCGAAATTAGTAAGTTTTGGTCTGCACATGGGCCTAATCAAAAAACCTAGTGTCAGGAAGTGCTGGAGTGGGGACGTCCCTTACCAGACCCCACTTTACAGTACGACCATGACATCCGGAAATTCCTGCATTATGCACATAATGCAGCATGTCCCCCCCCCCCAAGCTGATCCTGCCTATGACCACCTGTACAAAATCAGGCCGGTCATCGATCACTTTGGGGCCAAATTTGTGGAGGCCTATGTAGCTGGAAGGGAAGTCGCGGTTGATTCTCTCATTGCTTTCAAGGGAAGACTCATTTTCTCCAGTATGTTCCCTCAAAGCGGGCAAGGTATGGCATGAAGCTGTACAAACTTTGTGAGAGTACTTCAGGGTACACTTACAAGTTTCGTGTGTACGAGGGGCGAGATTCGCGTACTGAACCCCCAGAATGTCCCCCCTCTCTGCGTGTTAGCGGGAAACTTGTGTGGAACTCTATGCACCCACTGCTAGATAAGGGTTACCACCTGTACAGATCCACGTCCACTTGTGGGACCGTGCAGAAAAATCAGCGCAGCCTCCCTACCTACCCCTCCAGGTACCTATCCCCAGGGGTGAGACCCGTGCCCTTACCAGTGAAAACCTTTTGCTGGTCAGATATAAGAACAAGAGGGATGTCCTTGTACTGACCACAATTCACGGTAACGGCATATCCCCTGTCCCTGGGCGGTACAGCAGCAAAGGTGCTCAAGCCCAATTGTATCGTCGACTTCAATCGGTATATGGGAGGAGTTTATCTCTCTGATCAAGTCCTCAAGCCATATAATGCCATGCACAAAACCCAGACATGGTACAAAAAAGTTGCGGTCTACTTGGTGCAGGTTGCCATGTACAACTCTTTTGTGCTGTCCCGGAGCGCTGGCAACACAGGGAAATTCCTCCAGTCCTATGAGGTAGTCCTCAAGAACCTGATCTTTTCTGACCAGGAAAGAGCAGGCCGGAGTACCTCGGGAACTAAAGGCGCCCGGATTGTCCCTGGCCAACACTTTCCAGGTGTGTTCCCCCATACTGGAAAGAAGGGACAAACCCAAAAACGGTGCAGAGTGTGTAACAGAACTCAGTATGACACATGCCCCATTCATCCGGGCCTCTGCATTATTGGTTGCTTCAGGGAGTACCACACTTCCATGTAGTACTAAATTTATTATCCCCTTTTCCATGTAGCTACTGACAATCAGATAAAAACTATGGTTCTCAGACTTGAGATACCCCAATTATTTTTTTTACAAATAATAGATTATAAATCTAAAATAATTTTAAAAATAGTTAAAAAGTAGACAATTATGTATCGTCGCATCCGTAATATTCTGCCCTATAAAAATTCCCCTTTACCTAACCCCTTAGATTAACACGGTAAAAAAAGGAGCAAAAAAATGATTTTTGTCACCTTGCATAATAAAACGCATAATAGCAAGCGATCAAAAAGTCATATGCTCCCCAAAATAGTGCCAATAAAATTATCCTCTCAACCAGCAAAAAATGAGCCCCTTCCAAAGACAATCGGTTAAAAACTTTTAAAAAAACTGACTCTTAGACTGTGTAGATAATTACATTTATTTAGTTTGTTTAAAATAGTGTTAAACCTAAATAAATTTTAAAAAGTAGACAAATTAGGTATCGCCCGTCTTTTTCAAAATGTGGTCACTTTTAAGGAGTTTCTACTCTGGGGGAATCAGGGGGGCTTCAAATGGGACATGGTGTAAATAAATCAGTCCAGCAAAATCTGCCTTCCAAAAACCACACAGCGCTCCTTTCCTTCTACGCCCTGCCATACAGTAGTTTAAAACCAAATATAGGGTGTTTCTGCAAACTACAGAATCAGGGCAATAAAAATTTGGTTTTATTTGGCTGTTTACCCTTGCTTAGATACTGGAAAAAATAGAATAAAATGGAAAATTTGCAAAAATTTCCTATTAATTTCCTATTAATTCTTGTGAAACACCTAAAGGGTTAACAACATTTGTAAAATCAGTTTTGAATACCCTGAGGGGTGTAGTTTCTATAATGGGGTCATTTTTGGGTGGTGTCTATTATGTAAGCCTCACAAAGTGACTTCAGACCTGAACTGGTCCCTAAAAAGTGGATTTTTAAAAATTTCTGAAAATTTTCAAGATTTGCTTCTAAACTTCTAAGCCTTGTATTGTCCCCAAAAACTAAAATAGTATTCCCAAAATGATCCATACATGAAGTACACATATGGGAAATGTAAATTAATAACTTTTTTGGCGGTATTACTATGTATTATAGAAATAGAGAAATTGAAACTTGGAAAATTGCAAATTTTCCAAATTTTTGGTAAATTTTGTATTTTTTTATAAATAAAAATGAATTGTTTTTGACTCCATTTTACCAGTGTTATGAAGTACAATATATGACGAAAAAATTATCTCAGAATGGCCTGGATAAGTAAAAGTGTTATATAGTTATTCACACATAAAGTGACATTGGTCAGATTTACAAAAAATAGCCTGGTCCTTGGGGTGAAAATGAGCCCGGTCCCTAAGGGGTTAAAGCGCTGTGGAATATGTCACACTATATAAGTGAGTAAATAAAGTAGATATAATTTTTTATAAGATAGCTATGTATAAATCGTTAATAGCAAGGTCAGTAATATATTGATAATGTTCATAAAATGTGTGTCTACTTTTAAAATGGAACAAAGCCATACTGCATATTATAAAAATATTCTGAAGATTTGATTGTTATTGTCAATTGTATTCTTATTACTAGGAATAGATAATGGATACATTTTCATTACTTTAAACAAAGTGCAATCTAATAATTGCATGTTAGGGTATACTTGGTTGCCAAAATAGTAAACAAAAGTAACAAAATGTTTTAAATTATATATAAAAAATTATACAAATTCAAATCACTACAAAATTAAAAGATAAGTAAAAAATAGAAGATAAACTACATATGCATTCATGACCGTGTCCGAAAACACCAGTTAAAATACAAAAAAATGTAAGCCAAACTGTGAATGACGCAACAGAAATAAATTCTAAATGGCTCATTCGTCTCTTTTTTTATAACTTCTTCTACAACAAAATAATTGAATAAAAAGTAATCAAAAAGTCATAAATACCCCAAAATGGTATCAATGAAAACTACAGATTACCCCCACAAAAATTTTGTTCCATAGATGTAACTGTATAAGAAAGTTAGGGGGAGGTTAGAAAATGGCAATGAGAAGAAAACACTTTCCCCCCCCCCAGCTTTTCTTTTTCAGTTTTTAAAACACAAGAAAAACTTTTTAAAAGTTGCATTGTTATAATCGTACTAAGAATTAACAGAACTGGTCAGTTTTACTGCATAGTGAATGGAGTGAAAACAAAACCCACAAAACTGTGGTGGATATGCATTTCTTTCAAAATTCCAGCACATTTAGAATTTTTTTCCAGCTTCCTACTACATCATATGCAATATTAAATGGTGCCATTAGAAAATGAAACTTGTTCCACATAAAACAAGCCCCCATATGGATATGTGGAAAAAAGACAAAAAAAAATAAACTGTATGGCTGAAAAATTATTGTCTTTGTATTATCAACCATTCGGTTGTAATTATTGCACTTGATAATCTTCAAAACAGATTTGTCAAAACAGATTTTTATTCAACTGTGAGTGATACAACAATATTCAGTTTAACCAAATCTTACATGTAACTCTTAAGGCCCCTTTACACTGCTCAATGGAGCAGAAAATTATTGAGAAGGAAGCATTTACATGAAGCGATCTCCTCCACAGTATGGGTGCAGCGACCAGACACCCTAGGGGACGATGTGCATAAGCGTACTGATGATGAGGTGTCGAGGATTGTAGTACTCACGGTTAGGCTGTCCCTTGGGGCCGCCATGCAGTGGATGGGATGACAGCACGAAATCCTCCGGGGCATTCTCGGTTCCAGGGAACACCAGCCAGATGTTGGTTGAGGTGCCCTGGATGTTACTTGGTGTTTAGAGTGCTTTGATGGCTGAGCCCTGTGTTCATGATGCCAGCACCATAAGGTACAATTAAGAGATGGAGCAGAAGAATGAGGAGTGAGGCAGAGTTTCATCTAAAAAGGAACTTTACTTATCAGTTGTATTAAGGCATACAATCTCATCACTTTGTCTTTCATACAGATGGCAAAAATTGTAATGCTGCAAATCCACATTAGCAGGCTCCTTGAGATAAAGCATATACAGTGGGTTATCTCCAGCTCACTTAAGTAGGAGAAGCGTGATTACTTGTACTTAGTTTCTGATGTTGATCTGTTCACTCAACCTTGTAATGGTAGTTTAGATGCTCTGTAAACAAGTGTTCTAACAGATGGCCTTTCTGTCCTTAAATATGGTGGGCAGCTTGTAGCTTAGAATCACTCCACCTAATTCAAATAAGTCTGGAGTCTGGTAAACAACAGTTACCTTCCTTTGTCAATATTTTTTAGTTCAGTAATCCAACAACCCCAGGGAGATCCCCCTCACGGCAGGCAAACACTCTACTTCATTATTTGTACAGGTTGTGGTCTTCAGAGTAATTATCCACTTATTACCCCGGAAGGGTAATCTACAGTGTAGGATCATATAGTCCTAATCCCGGACTCAATGGTTTAGGTAAATTGGTTCCCCTGGCCTAGGCCCAGGAGGACGGAGACAAGCCTGCCTCCTCTTCTTCCTTCTAACTCCTCCACTCTAAATTCCTGTAATAGCTGTATATAACTGGTGTTATAGAGACCTCTAGTGGTGAAAATGTGTAGTCCGTGTTACCAGCCTTAAATATGGATTTAGCAGCAAAGACAAAGGAATAATGCATGATGATATGATAACATAAATAACAATTTGGAGTGGACCATACACACATACTGTTTATGGGACACTACATGGGAAGGAGTGATCGCTAATGCCATCGCTCGTCTCTATTCAAAATCATTATTGCTGTCAGCAGAGTAATGTTTAGTCGGCACAATGTGATGTTGGCAAATAATGATTTAGGTGACCGCATGAAAGATCCAATCACCAGATGAACAAGTGTTTCACTCGTTCATCAGGTAATCAAGGGCACCTTTACATCGGCAGAATTATTGCTATCTAGCTTGCTAGTGATGATCTGCCCGATGCTCGGGCAGTGTAAAGGGGCCTTTGAACACCATACCACTAGGCATGTAGACCTCTTTATGATAATATGTGTATGTATGCCCCCAAAATCAAATGTACGGTACATTCAGATATGTCAGATATGACAAGTAGTGATGAGCAATTTACAGAATCTGTCCTAATCATTTTCTCACATCAATTTCCCTGGTTCCCAAGGAAGCTCTAACAAGCTCTACCAGAAGACCTCTTGTTAAAGGAAAGTTTCGTTAACATCTCAAAGAATGGCTACAAGTGACTGCTGCATTCTGTGGATATCACTGGCTTGTCAGAAATAACATAATTAGGGAATGGTCGCAGGTAAGAATAATCAATACCATTAATGGAATGATAAGGACTTCATACTGTTCAGCACTACATGACACAGGCAGATATTATGGTAAGAGCAAAGGTCAAAGAATACTGTGAAAGAAATGAATAAAAATTGGATTGACATCTCAAAGTAGAGAGACATAACAGATGTCTAATGAGCGTGCAAAACTGGAAACGGCTCACTGCCACTTACTTTTTTTTAAGTTTCTGTAGAAATGGGTGGGAATTATATTTAATATAATAAAATATTAAAGTTTTCCAATATAATAGTGTTGTCTTAGTATACCTCAATTTAAAGGAGTTGTCCCATCTGGAAACCCCCTATCAGAATGAGCTATTCTGGTGATGAACTGGTGAAGCTTCTCTAACCTTTGATAATCAGTTATTGTCATTGGTGAAAGTTCTATCCACCCATTTATTTGTACTTTGACCCCATAAAGGGGGAAAACCATCTATGATATTTATATGCCACAGTAGGTCACATAAACAGGTGCCGTCCCACCTTTTTACATTTTTACACTACCTTTTACTTAACATTTTTGCATTGCAATGGAGAAAAGGTCAGAGGATGGTACCAATTTTTAGTTGGACAGACTGGAGAATACCAACTACAGTGAAAACATGTTAATTGCTTCACATTGTTTATTGAAATGCTTGAAAAGAAATGTGATATTTACATGTGGAAGAGAGGATGACTGATTTTGAGGGACACTGTAACTTTAAATGTTATAAGCCTGCTGTAGATTCTACTGCTATGGGACATTGTGGTTGGTTGGAACTGTGATGTTATGATATTAGCACTGTGACCATTGTTCTTCATTTGGTTGTTTTGTCACCCCTTTTCCTCTTTAAATGTTGGTAGGAATATATGAGTATCATCTATATGACTAACATCTTGAGTTTTAGGTTTTGTTTACATTGCCTGATCTGAGGCCCACAGCCCATCTGACATGGTATCAGGCCATTGGCGAATCACTAGTACAATATGTACGTAGGTTAAATGAGACACTTTAAACAAGATAGTCATTATGGAACGAAAATCATTCTACTCAATCGTATATAATGTTAAAATTCCTTTTACATTTTCTCGCTGCAACATATATGGGGTGTTTTAGACACCGGTCTTAATACCCCTTATACTGGCACATGATGCAATTAAGTTATGTAGAGGCACGGGCCTTTATAACTTAGGCACATCCCCTGCCAGCCAAAATTTACGCCCTCTCCCTTGCTGACGTAGATTTAGATACTTCTCTATGCTTAAAACAAGCATAGAAAATGATAAATGAGATGGATCAGCCAGCCTGCTCTCTTCCCCTCCCATGCCACCTGCCCTTTTTTTTTAGAAAAGTTGCAGATTCGGCCTCAAATCCCCTTTGCAACGAAATCTGTGACTAATACTGCAAAAACTGGCATAGTTCTATGAATAAATGACCCCTGTAGTCTTTAAAATATGTATTTATTATCTATGGACCATTCATTCCTCCTCAGTTACATGACAAATGTAAAGAGTTCTTTAACACCACTACAAAACATATTTATTTGTACTCTAAGATTTTTTCTTCCATATTTTATCACTTTGTTTTTTATATATCTTTTTATTTTATGGTTCTGAATCTTTAGTATCTTATAAACAAGATACTCAGGTCAAAAAAACTGTGGAAACATAAATAGGGATGCTTTTACCACACAGGGCTTGATAACTCGGCATACTGTATGCACTGAAATGCACTTAATTTCCAAACACGCACAGATATCGGCTGAATAAACTGCTCATGTAACACCTTGTTTTAGAAAAAATGGCAGGAACATTGTACAAAACAATCAATTATTACCTTTTGAGTCACCCCGATTTCCTCATAACTTTTAAGGGGCCCATTTATGTACTAATATACGTTTTGTATATGTACTGTATACTTTTGTGGCATATATCAATCACAGATATTGTCGCAAGCCATTTTACGACAAAATCTGCAACTTTTCCATGCTCACAACACTTTCTTATCAAGAAAATGGGGGTGGCATGGGTGGGGAAGAGGGAGGGTCGGCAGGCCCATCTCATTCATTATTTTGTACGCCAGTTTTTGGCATAACAAGGGAGCTGGCATAGATTTTAGTATATTGCACATTCTGCTGGAGGAGGTGACAAAGTTATGTAAAGGCATGTGCCTCCAGCAGCACAGGTACAATTAAGACTGGCCTCTAAATTGTCGGCCTTAATAAATGTGCTTGTGAGCGGAGCTCTCACTTCTACTGTTTGAGTTGTTAATTTTATTACTATGTAATATCTTATTTTGTCTATACATGTACTTACTGTCTAGAGATTAGCAAATCAATTCTAACTGAATCAGAATTAGCATGAATTTTATAACAGTTCCAGTTGCATGTGAATCCAAACTTTTGGTGATTCTATTTGAGGGAATTTTGGAGAGTGAGAGAAAATTCATACAAATAAATATATAAATAAACTGAGAGAGAAAAGATAAAATTTCCATGCCAAGTGGGGCACTTTCAATTTGGGTACAATCATTTCGGACTTAAATTGAATCAGAAGATTAATTCAGCAAACTTGAACTCAAATCGAAATTTGAGTGATTAACTAATCTCTAGTGTCTTGTGATAGTAAAGTGCTACAGCTTTTATTGGTGCTATATAAATAAAGATTATCATTGGAGATGAGCAAAGTTTTGCCCAGGGCAAGCTCGGACAGTTGCAGCCATTTTGGGAGGAAAGGGGAGTTTTCTTAGGGGAGTTCTGCAGGGTGTGGCAGCACTGAACACCTGCTCTGATGCCACACTACTGGACGGGCAGGAAAACATTCCCATGGCAAACTCGGCCAGTTGTGGCCACAATTCAAGTATGCATGCACAGTAGTCTAGGGGATCTTGGATCATGAGTGACAGGGTTAAGTTCAAGTATGCTACCACCAAGTATCTTTTGCATGTCATGCTGCTACTGCTGCTAGGTGGTTTTCTTCAGTAGGCAGTTAAAGAAAACTGCTCCTCATAGACTCCAGACTGAAGTTGCTGCATATGGAGCTGGTGCTGCTTCAACGATATACTGTATTAGACCGTCTTTTAAGACAAAGTTTGACGCACAATAAATAAATAAATAAATATACATGGTGGGCCATTTATATGGATACACCTTAATAAAATGGGAATGGTTGGTGATATTAACTTCCTGTTTGTGGCACATTAGCATATGTGAGGGGGGAAACTTTTCAAGATGAGTGGTGACCATGGCGGCCATTTTGAAGTCAGCCATTTTGAATCCAACTTTTGTTTTTTCAATAGGAAGAGGGTCATGTGACACATCAAACTTATTGGGAATTTCACAAGAAAAACAATGGTGTGCTTGGTTTTAACGTAACTTTATTCTTTCATGAGTTATTGACAAGTTTCTGACCACTTATAAAATGTGTTCAATGTGCTGCCCATTGTGTTGGATTGTCAATGCAACCCTCTTCTCCCACTCTTCACACACTAATAGCAAAACCGCAGGAGAAATGCTAGCAAAGGCTTCCAGTATCAGTAGTTTCAGATGCTGCACATCTCGTATCTTCACAGCATAGACAATTGCCTTCAGATGACCCTAAAGATAAAAGTCTAAGGGGGTCAGATAGGGAGACCTTGGGGGCCATTCAACTGGCCCACGACGACCAATCCACTTTCCAGGAAAATGTTCATCTAGGAATGCTCGGACCTGACACCCATAATGTGGTGGTGCACCATCTTGCTGGAAAAACTCAGGGAACTTGCCAGCTTCAGTGCATAAAGAGGGAAACACATCATCATGTAGCAATTTCTCATATCCAGTGGCCTTGAGGTTTCCATTGATGAAGAATGGCCCCACTATCTTTGTACCCAATATACCACACCATACCATCAATTTTTTTGTTCCAACAGTCTTGGAGGGATCTATCCAATGTGGCTTAGTGTCAGACCAATAGCGGTGGTTTTATTTGTTAACTTGACCGTTCACATAAAAGTTTACCTCATCACTGAACAAAATCTTCTGTGTAAACTGAGGGTCCTGTTCCCATTTTTGTTTTGCCCATTCTGCAAATTCAGTGCGCCGATCTGGGTCATCCTCGTTGAGATGCTGCAGTAACTGGAGTTTGTAAGGGTGCCATTTGTGAGTAGCTAATATCTACCGAAGGGATGTTCGACTAATGCCACTCTCCAGTGACATGCGGCGAGTGCTACGCTGTGGGCTCTTGCTGATTAAAGCTAGGACAGCCACTGATGTTTCTTAATTAGTGACAGATTTCATGCGTCCACATTTTGGCAAATCCAACACTGAACCAGTTTCATAAAAATTAGCAATCAGTTTGCTAACTGTAGCATGGGAGATGGGTTGCCTCGTAGGGTGTCTTGCATTAAAATCTGCTGCAATGACCCGGTTACTGTGTTCACCAGACATCAACACAATTTCTATCCGCTCCTCACGTGTTAACTTCGGCAACATGTCAATGGCTGTAAACAAAGAGAAACTTGTAAATAACTCATGAAAGAATAAAGTTACATTAAAACCAAGCACACCATTGTTTTTCTTGTGAAATTCCCAATAAGTTTGATGTGTCACATGACCCTCTTCCTATTGAAAAAACAAAAGTTGGATTCAAAATGGCTGACTTCAAAATGGCCGCCATGGTGACCAACCATCTTGAAAAGTTTCCCCCATCACATATACTAATGTGCCACAAACAGGAAGCTAATATCACCAACCATTCCCATTTTATTAAGGTGTGTCCATATAAATGGTCCAGTCTTTATATTAACAGATTCAGTATGAATGCTGCAGGTGAACAAAATAAACATAGCGATATATTAGACAGCCTGTTAAGACTGAGTCTGACACCAAGTAAATATATAAATATATACATATACACTCACCTAAAGAATTATTAGGAACACCTGTTCTATTTCTCATTAATGCAATTATCTAGTCAACCAATCATATGGCAGTTGCTTCAATGCATTTAGGGGTGTGGTCCTGGTCAAGACAATCTCCTGGACTCCAAACTGAATGTCAGAATGGGAAATAAAGGTGACTTAAGCAATTTTGAGCTTGGCATGGTTGTTGGTGCCAGAAGGGCCGGTCTGCGTATTTCAGAATCTGCTCAGTTACTGGGATTTTCACGCACAACCATTTCTAGGGTTTACAAAGAATGGTGTGAAAAGGGAAAAAGATCCAGTATGCGGCAGTCCTGGGGGCGAAAATGCCTTGTTGATGCTAGAGGTCAGAGGAGAATGGTCCGACTGATTCAAGCTGATAGAAGAGTAACGTTGACTGAAATAACCACTCGTTAGAACCGAGGTATGCAGCAAAGCATTTGTGAAGCCACAACACGCACAACCTTGAGGCGGATGGGCTACAGCAGCAGAAGACCCCACCGGGTACCACTTATCTCCACTACAAATAGGAAAAAGAGGCTACAATTTGCACGAGCTCACCAAAATTGGACTGTTGAAGACTGGAAAAATGTTGCCTGGTCTGATGAGTCTCGATTTATGTTGAGACATTCAAATGGTAGAGTCCGAATTTGGCGTAAACAGAATGAGAACATGTATCCATTATGCCTTGTTACCACTGTGCAGGCTGGTGGTGGTGGTGTAATGGTGTGGGGGATGTTTTCTGGGCACACTTTAGGCCCCTTAGTGCCAATTGGCCATCGTTTAAATGCCACGGGCTACCTGAGCATTGTTTCTGACCATGTCCATCCCTTCATGACCACCATGTACCCATCCTCTGATGGCTACTTCCAGCAGGATAATGCACCATGTCACAAAGCTCGAATCATTTCAAATTGGTTTCTTGAACATGACAATGAGTTCACTGTACTAAAATGGCCCCCACAGTCACCAGATCTCAACCCAATAGAGCATCTTTGGGATGTGGTGGAATGGGAGCTTCGTGCCCTGGATGTGCATCCCTCAAATCTCCATCAACTGCAAGATGCTATCCTATCAATATGGGCCAACGTTTGTAAAGAATGCTATCAGCACCTTGTTGAATCAATGCCACGTAGAATTAAGGCAGTTCTGAAGGCAAAAGGGGGTCCAACACCGTATTAGTATGGTGTTCCTAATAATTCTTTAGGTGAGTGTATATATGTAAGGAGATTACAGAGTGGGCACTCAATATCAGGACAGGATGCAAGGAAACACAAATAGTAAAATAAAAGTTATTTAATAAAATGACAGAAAATCTATAACATACTGAAATGTAAACATGAACATAAACCCCGCGCTAAAACTTTACCAGTAGATGGCGTAAAAATGCGGATGTAACATTCATGGAGTAACAGAATAAAAATACTGACATAAACGGCAATGGAGTCTCCTCAGTGGATGTAAATTGCTGTGATGGTGTTTTACTGAGGTCCAATAACCCCCAAGTTCTCACTTGGAGAATATACTAGAGTCCCACAGTATAAAAAAGAGGTGAATAGAGTATTAGTGGTACTAATGTGCAGAAAAAACGTTACCGCTCCAGTGGTAAATGTTGCAGATGGCGGCTAGGTCTCCACATGTAAGCGTCACATGCAGCGTCCCACATGACGTGTCATACGACCAGATGAAGTGTTCTCTGAGTGGAGACCAGGTCCTAAAGTCCACCTTGTATAGGGAATTTTGTGGAGCCTTTGAATCCTTGACTGGATAGTGATGTATCCATACAAAATATGTAGAAATCAACAGAAGATCCAGATGAGATAGTTCTCCCAATGCTGCACAACCATACGCGTTTCAGAGTTCCTCCTCCTTCCTCAGTAGTAGGTATATAACATATTAAGTATGAATGCTGCAACAGGTGAACAAGATAAATGTGGCAATATATTACACCGCCTGTTGATACTAAGTCTAAGAAGTGTATGTCTTTTAGAACAGATTCAGTATAAATGATGCAGCAAGTGAACAAGATGTACAAGGCAATTACACCGAGCCTGCACTATCCCTGCAGTCTCCTTATGCTCTCCCTATGATCTCAAAAACTCTACCTACAATTTCCCTGTACTGTCCCTGTACTTGCCCTCCTTTTTAAAACAGTTTTCACACTTTTAACATTCATTTCCTAAAAGTTTTATGAATTTACTACTCATTTTATATCTATGGTTCTTGGTTATCTACTAAAGGTGTGGCAATAAAAGTAAGATAATATAATGTAGCAGACAGCTATGGTGCCTGCTCTACTCCTGACTGTCGTTTGTGTATGATGGATGTTACAAATGGGTTACCTCAGTACAAATGTTTGGTTTGCCATGTTATTTAACATTTGTACTGTACACCAGCAGGTGAGGTATTGTTGGCATCAGGAATGGGGCTGATCACCCCATTCACCCCATCTTGGTAGCAGTGGGCTGATCCTATTTCCTGCCAGGAGAGGGGAGCTAGAATTTTGAGGAGTAGGGAAGCTTGTCCTATTGCTCCTGCTTCAAAGGCCTTAGGGACAAGAGTACCAAATCATCTGTGAGACTACTACTCCAGAGAGACGTCAAAAACAAAAACACATATTTTTTGCAAAGCTTCAGTACAGTCTGCGTTACAGTAAGCAGAGTAAACAGCAAACATAGCTCCCCAGACTCTGTTGCAGGTGAGGGACTATGTCTCAGATACCCATCACCTTAGAACGCTTCAATGCCAGACCAAATAAAAAAAGCCTGCATTACACAGTGAAAACCTACAGCCACAAGTTCCAGCTTTCAGTTGTTAGACGTTCAGGATAGAGACATCAGCAAGATAGCATACCAGAGGTACCATTACCAGCTCCTCAGGGGCTCGCTGCACCCTATGCATTAGAATAACTCCCCGTATATTATATACAACCCATATTTAGTACATACTATATATTCTAGCGCAAACTATATGTGTTTGTAATAATACTTGGATCAATTTAATTAAAGCTTCAGAGTTATTCTTTACCAGCCCCATATTACTGACCTATTACCTCTTCTCTCCTTTTTACAATGTTCTTATTAATAAAGTGTTCCAAAATATAGAACTAGAATTACACTTTCTCAAATCACAGTCATTAAAATGCCTGTAAATCTAGTACAATTTGATGAGTATACGCCCATGTTGAACTCATCTAAAATAAATCAGGAACAATTAGGGATAATCTAACACCTACATTCTCTACTCCTATCGCACAGAAAATATAATTAGTATTTTTCTTTGTGCAAAAATAATAACCTGGGGATTCACTTCTAATGGTCATTAGCCTGCCATTTGTGCCCACACATAGGGCTTCTACAAGACTTACAGCTCAATTAATGGTTAAATCGTCTAAATTTACAAATTGTTGGAATAAAATACTTGAAATTCTGTATGAGAAAAAAAAAATCATGTTTTGTTTCTCACCTACTATAATATAAAAGTGAAAACATACAGCCCATAATAATTCTTCTGCCATCTATTCATTAACTGTTGTGGCTTTTTACTTAAAAGGGTTGTCTTATCATCGTTAGGATATGCCCTCATTGTCTTATAGGGGGTTGGACCCGCACCTAAAATCGAGAATGGAGCCCCGCAAGGTCGTGGTTGGAGGACTCCGGTCCGGCCACCATTAAGTCAGCTCCTCTTAGAAGTGAATGGGAGCGTGCCGCGCAAGCGCGGCACCCGCTCCCATTCATTTCCATGAGGCCGACGGAAATAGCCGAGCCAGCGCTCGGTTATTTTCGCCTGCCCAATAGAAAATGAACGGCTCCGTTCTCGATATAGGTGTGGGTCCCAGTGGTGGGACCTGCATCTATAAGACAATGGGGTCATATCTTAACGATATGCCCCCGTTGTCCATGATGAGACAACCCTTTTAATAACTATAATTTGCCACAAACTTATACTGTATAGTATTGTGCTGGTGAGCTAACCCTCTAAAACATTATGGTTGAAGGCCTGCTGCTGAGCTGACCCTCTAAAATATTAGGGGCAAGGGGCTGCTGGTGTGCTGACCCTCTAAAACAATTATGGTTGAAGGCCTGCTAGTGATATGACCCTATAAGACATTATGGTTTAGGGCCTGCTGGTGAGCTGACCCTCTAAAACATTATGTTTAAGGGCCTGCTGGTGAGCTGACCCTCTAAAACATTATGGTGTAGGGCCTGCTGGTGAGCCGACCCTCTAAAACATTATAGGTGAGGGACTGCTGGTAAGCTGACCCTCTAAAACATTATAGGTGAGGGCCTGCTGGAGAGCTGACCCTCTCAAATATTATGGTTGAGGGCCTGCTGGTGAGCTGGCCCTATTTAAAAATTGTAGTGGAGAGAATATATACAATCTGGATAAGGTGGAGAAGGAGGAGAAGGAGGAGAAAATGAAATTCAAACATATGCACTTTTTTGTGGTGGAAAAGGTGCATGGGAATACACGATAGTAGACTGAGTACATTATAAAAAATACATTAAAATTGACTTTATGTTCATCATCAGCTCAGCTCTCCTCTGGTAGAGTTGAGAAGTCAGGGGCAATCCAGGCCTTGTTCTTTTTTATCTGAGTCAACTTGTCAGCATTGTGATTGGACAAGCGGATACGCTTATCAGTTATAATGCCACCAGCAGAACTAAATAGCACCTCCAAGGTGTAGAGCGCAAGTTCGTGCCACGTGTCCAGCTTGAACACCCAGTAGTTGTAAGGCACTGAGGGATCATTTTGGACACTGACACGGTCTGAGATGTATTCAAAACTTTTCCCTCCTTGTGCCACTAGGCTGCTCTTCAGGGTGAGGTTGCTGGCGGGGTGTCATGAAAGTGTCCCATGCCTTGGAGAGTGTTGCCCTGCATTTGTTGGAAATGCTGTGTGTTCCCCCTGTCTCCCTTCCTCGGTTGCCTAAAGAAGTATGGACTCTGCCAGCCGCGTTGTCAGATGGAAAATATTGGAGCAATCTCTCAACAAGTACCCTCTGGTATTGCACCGGTTAAATCGTCCTCTCCACCACAGGAATGAGAGATGAGAAGTTCCCTTTGTAGCAGGGGTCGAGAAGGGTGAACACCCAGGGAAAGGCAGCCTAACATGAAGTCAGCCATGTGTCCCAGAGTACCAACAGGCAAGACGTCAATGTCAACATCAGGATGACTCTCCATCCCTTCATCCTCCTCTTCTGCTCATCCACTCTGAACCGATGGAATTAAAGTTCCATGGGTACTACCCTCAGTAGCAGAGGCAACTGTCTCCAGCACCTCCTCCTCTTCATGGCCCAATTTGAGCTGAGAAGACGAACTGTGGGTGGTCTGGCTATCATCCTATGTAATGTTCTACCCCATTTCCATGTCTGACACATTCAGAGCGTCATCCTTAATTGTGAGCAACGATCGTTTGAGTAGACACAGCAGCGGGATGGTTACGCTGATAATAGCGTTATCGCCACTAACCATCTGTGTGGATTCATCAACGTTTTTTAAAACTTCACATAGGTCTGAAATGAATGCCCACTCCTCACTTGTGAATAGTGGCAGTTGACTGGAAAGGCGACGACCATGTTGCAGCTGGTATTCCACAACTACCAGCTGAAGCTATGGACGACTTGCAGAAATGGGCACACCTTGCTCGCCTTCACTAGTAGCTTTGCCAAATTGGGGTAGGTTTTTATTAACTGCTGAACTACTAAGTTTAAAATGTGGGCTAGGCATGGGATGTGTGTCAGGTTGCCGAACTCCAAAGCTGCTGTCAAGTTACGGCCATTGTCAGACACAACCTTGCCTGGTTGTAGTTTGAGTGGCGAGAGCCAGTCTGGTCCTTTGTAACCTGCAACAGCTCTGCGATGGTGTGTGGTTCGTCCCCTGAGCAGAATAGCTTCAGCATGGCCTGTTGACGCTTACCCACAGCAGTGCTACACTGCTACCAGCTAGCGACTGATGGCTGACTGCTGCTGAAGGTGGAAGTGAAGGAGGAGGCGACGAAGGAGGAGAGGTGGGGGTTGCAGCCATTAACATAGCTGCTGATGGAGACCCTGATGGACGTAGGGCCCGCAATCCTGGGTGTGGGTAGCACCTGTGCCATCACAGGGTTCGACTCACTCCCGGCCGCTACAGCATTCACCCAGTGTGCGTTCAGGGAAATGTAGCATCCCTGGCCACCAGAACTTGTCCATGTGTCCATGATGAGGTGGGCCTTCCCAGTAAGTGCGTTGGTGAGGGCAGCTGTGATGTTCTGGGACATATGCTGGTGTAAGGCGGGCATGGCACACCGTGAAAAATAGTGGCGGCTGGGGACAGCCTACCGAGGGACGGCCGCTGACATCAGGCTGCGGAAGGCCTCAGTGTCCACAAGCCTAAACGGCAACATTTCAAGGCTTAGTGATTTTAAAAGATCTGCTATAGCCTGTCGGTGGTTAATTGGATATTTGAGCTTGCGTTCAAATGACATTTGGACGTTAAGCTGGGATAGGGAAGTGGATGTTGTTGCTGATGGTTCATGCGAAGGTCCAGGTGCAGGGCAAGGGGCATCCGGGCCTGCGCCTTCAACAGGCAATTGGCCAGCAGTGCGTAACACAGGGGAAGAGGAGGCAGTGGTGTGACCCGCAGACCCAGATTGTGGACCCAGGCGTTCAGCCCACTTATTAGGGTGCTTGGATGCCATGTGGCAGATCATGCTGGTAATGGGGAGGCTTCTAGTGTTCACGTCCCGGCTCATTTTGGTAAGGCACAGGTTGCAAACTACCACGTCTGCACTTTCCTTTAAAAAAAAGTGCCATACTGCTGAACACCTACCCCTTGGCAAGCTAGATTTACACATGGGGGTGCTCGGTGTAACGGTTGCGGGCCTGTTTGGTGTTGGCCGACTTCTCCATTTTGCAACCCCACTGCCTCTTCCAGACTGTTGCAGTGCTGCGGATCCCTCCCCCTCTGTATTGCTGTCCTCGCTTGGCTTTTCACCTTCCCATGTTGGGTCAGTGACCTCATCGTCCACCACCTCCTCTACCACTTCCTCACTCTGCTCATCCTCCTGACTTGACCTAACCACAATCTCAGTGATTGACAACTGTGCCTCATTATCATCCACCTCGTGAACGAATGATTGCCATTCACCACCGTCATCTTCTTGAGACTGTGAAGTCTCAAGAGGTTGGGAATCAGGGCACAATATCTCAGGTACCTCTTCAAGTGTGCTTGGCGAGAGAACCAAGCCAAGTATTGGCGATGAAAAGAGTTCATGTGAGTATCCGGGTGTGCGATCACTTGTTTGGCCAGACTCGACATGGTGGGAGGAAGGAGGATCAGAGTGAGGATTCGGTTGACAGACTCTTGACTACAGAGACTGGACTTAGTGGAAAGAGGGTGGTGCTTAACCGGCTGGAAGCATTATCTTCAGCAATCCAAATTACCACCTGTTTGCACTGGTCCGACTTGGACAGCGTTGTCCTGCGCCGCCCAGCTAAGTTGGACATGAAGCTGGGTAAGGTGGATTTTTTTGTTTTTTCTGGTGCACTGGAAGCAGGCACAGTTTCATTGCACCCATGGCCATGGCCTCTGCTTGCACCATCAGCATCACACCCACTTCCCTGTCCCTTAGTGCTCGCCTTCTTCATATTAACGGTTTTGTCTGGAGATGTGGCGCAGATTGTTTTACTGTCCACTAAAGACACCGTTTTCTAATGCAGGACAGTATTCGTTACAGAACACCACCGATTATGGACACTATACTAGGCCCAGATTAATGGAAGTTGTAATATAGACAGTGTTTTCAGATGCAGTTCAGAATTGGATACAAAAAACAACAGATTTTGGACACTACACTAGGCCCAAATTAATGGTAGTTGTAATATACACACTGTTTTTAGATGCAGTTCATTATTGGATACAAAAACCAACCGATTTTGGACACTATATTAGGACTACACTAGGTCCAGATTAATGGAAGTTGGAATATAGACAGTGTTTTTGGATGAAGTTAAGTGTTGGATACAAAAAACAACAGATTTTGGACACTCTCCTATGCCCAGATTAATGGAAATTTTAATATACACACTGTTTTCAGATGCTATTCAGTATTGGATACAAAAACCAACAGATTTTGGACACTACACTAGGCCCAGATTAATGGAAGTTGTAATATAGACAGTGATTTTAGATGTAGTTAAGTATTGGATACAAAAACCAACAGCTTTTCGACACTACACTAGGCCCAGATTATTGGAAGTTGTGATATGCATACTGTTTTCAGATGCAGTTCAGTATTGGATACAAAAACCAACAGATTTTGGACACTACAATGGGCCCAGATTAATGGAAGTTGTAATATACACACTGTTTTCAGATGCAGTTAAGTATTGGGTATGAAACACCACAGATTACGGACACTATATTAGGACCAGATTATTGTAATTTGTAATACTGACAGTGTTTTCTGAGGCAGGACAGTATTGGTTATAGAACACCACAGATTATGGACACTATATTAGGCCCTGATTATTGGAATTTGTAATACTGACAGTGTTTTCTGATATAGGACAGTATTGGTTGTAGAACACCACAGATTTTGGACACTATATTTTATGCTCAGATTATTGGAATTTATAATACAGACAGTGTTTTATGATGCAGGACAGTATTGGTTACAGAGAATACCACAGATTATGGACACTAGATGTGACCCAGATTATTAAGTCAGTATGATGTACAGTATGTCACTAATAGTTTTAAAATAAAAATATCTTGCTCCTGTCAAACAGTAGTGCTTAACCCCTTAAGGACCCAGCCTTATTTCACCTTAAGGACCCGGCCATTTTTTGCAAATCTGACCAGTGTCACTTTATGTGGTGATAACTTTAAAATGCGTTTACTTATCCGGGCCATTCTGAGATTGTTTTTTGTCACATATTGTACTTCATGACTGTGTTAAAATGGAGTCGAAAATATTCATTTTTATTTATAAAAAAAATACCAAATTTACCAACAATTTTGAAAAATTTGCAATTTTCCAAGTTTCAATTTCTCTACATCTATAATACATAATAATACCACCAAAAACAGTTATTGATTTACATTTCCTATATGTCTACTATATGTATCGATTATTTTGGGAATGCCATTTCATTTTTTGGGGATGTTACAAGGTTTAGAAGTTTAGAAGCAAATCTTGAAATTTTTCAGAAATTTTCAAAAACCCACTTTTTAGGGACCAGTTCAGGTCTGAAGTCACTTTGTGAGGCTTACATAATAGAAACTACACCCCTCAAGGTATTCAAAACTGATTTTACAAATGTTGTTAACCCTTTAGGTTTTCAACAAGTGTTATGGGCAAATGGAGATAAAATTTCAGAATTTCGATTTTTTTTGGGGGGGGGGGGAATTTTCACTTTTAATCCATTTTTTTCCAGTAACAAAGCAAGGGTTAACAGCAAAACAAAACTCAATATTTATTGCCCTGATAGTTTGCAGAAACACCCCATATGTGGTAGTAAACTACTGTATGACCAAACGGCAGGGCACAGAATGAAGGGAACGCCATACGGTTTTTGGAAGGCGGATTTTGCTAGACTGGTTTTTTGACACCATGTCCCATTTGAAGCCCCCCCGATGCACCCCTAGAGTAGAAACTCCATAAAAGTGACTCCATCTAAGAAACTACACCCCTCAAGTTATTCAAAACTGATTTTATAAACTTTGTTAACCCTTTAGGTGTTCCACAAGAGTTATTGGCAAATGGAGATGAAATTTCAGAATTTCTATTTTTTGTTACCTTGTCTCAAGAAGAGTGAAATATACAGTAACCAAAATCATATTTGCCCTAAAATAGTACAAACAAAACTGCCACCTTATCCCGTAGTTTCCAAAATGGGGTCACTTTTTTGGAGTTTAAAAATGGGACATAGTGTCAAAAAACCAGCCCAGCAAAATCTGCCTTCCAAAAACCATATGGCGTTCCCTTCCTTCTATGCCCTGCCGTTTGGCCATACAGGAGTTTACGACCACATATGGGGTGTTTATGCAAACTACAGAATCAGGGTAATAAATATTGACTTTTGTTTGGCTGTTAACACTTGCTTTGTTACTGGAAAAATGGATTAAAATAAAAATTTGGAAAAAAATAGCTGTTTTGGGACCGTTTTTATTTTTTGTTATTTACATCGTTGATCTGACAGGTTAGATTGTGTGCTATTTCTATAGAGCAGGTGTTACAGGCACGATAATATCAACTACTTTTTGGGGTTTTTTGTTTCAGTATTTCATAAAAAAGCATTTTTGAAAGCCATATTTTTAATTTTTTATTTTATTTATATTTTAATTTTTATTTTTTGGGCAACTGTCTTAAGTAGGGGCTCATTTTTTGCAGGATGAGATGACGGTTTGATTGGCATTATCTTGGGGTGCATATGACATTTTGGTCGCTTGCTATTCAGCTTTTTCTGATGTTTAGTGACAAAAATGACTTTTAACAAGGTATTTATATATATATATATATATATTTTTTTTTTTCTGTGTTCACCTGAGGGGTTATGTCCTGTGTTATGTTTATAGAGCAGGTTGTAACGAATGAGGCAATACCTAATATGTTTACTTTTTATTTATTTATTTAAGTTTTACACCATAATATCATTTTTGAAACAAAAAAAAAATCATGTTTTAATGTTTCCATAGTCTGAGAGCCATATTTTTTTATTTTTTTTGGGCGATTGTCCTATATAGGGTATCATTTTTTGCACGATCAGATGATGGTTTGATTGGCATTTCATTTGAGTGCATATAACTTTTTGATCGCTTGCTTTTACAGTTTTTGTAATGTGAAGTGACAAAAATGATTTTTTTGACATAGTTTTTATTTAAGTTTTTTACGGTATTTACCTGAGGGGTTAGATCATGTGATATTTTTGTAGAGCAGGTTTTTATGGACCGCAGCATGGAAGGGGTTAACAGGGAGGGAGCTCCCCTTCCTCCCTATCACCAGCTGCTCAGTTCTGGCAGTGGTTGGTGGTCACCATGGCAACAGGACTCCTTCAGAGGCGTCCTGCTTGCCATGGTAATGTGCTGACACTCTGCTAACACCGCTGGACCACCATGGATTTTAGTGAGGAGGCGGGCGGGGGATTGTAATCCCGCATGCCCACCGCCGCCTCCTACAAACCGCCCGCACGCCGCACCGCCATATAGGGGGACATTGAGGGCTCGGCGGGTGGGGGGTTGGGGATATTATTTATAAGCTTTATAAGGTTCTGATTCCCGCAGTCACGGACTGCGGGAATCAGAACCTTTGACCTGGCATCAGAAGCCTCTGATTGGGTATTCTCTACAGACTAGCCAATCAGAGCAATAGCTGGCCGGGGACCGCTCTGATTGGTCCCCGGCCGGTTAGCTGAGACCCCTGGAGTCTCAGCAATGTCACCATGTCTGCAGACATGGTGACAGTTTAACTGTAGGACAAGAATGCTCATCCTAATGTGCTAAGTACCGCTCAGTTAGAACGAGCATTCTCGTCCAGGGTCCTGGAGGGGTTAAGAGGACTTTGGGTTCTTTGAAAAGATGTTGGTATTAAATACAGCAAATTTCTCTCCCTGCACTATCTGTCATTTCCTTAGCACGGAGATCTCTGACTGCTGTTAAATATATTGTTGATCTAAAACACACACGCAGTAGTCCTTGAAAAGCTTTCTCTAACTAAAATTGCTAAAATTAGCTCCCTTCTCTATCTTTCCCTTCCTACCCAATGCTCTCCCTGTCTACATCTGAGCTGAACATGTGTCATCGGGTGCTATATAGCACCCAATGACCTGTTCCGGCCAGCCAATCACTGTAATGCTAGGAGCCAACATGGCTACTGGCATTAAAGTGAGGGCAATACATACCTGCACCTTGATTGGCTAATTAAAACCCGTGAAATGTGCGGGGAGCAGACTCGAGCATTGCGGTCAAGCTCATGCTGTACTCTGGCGAATACTGCCATCTTTCGAGCATAGCAATGCTCGAGCCGAGCAGATGTTCGGCCGAGCATGCTCGCCCATCACTATTGGCTATGATTGTGACTAACAGTCCATATACATGACATTGTCACATACACAGACCCTATACTAAAGCACATAAAGTCCTTGTAGTTACTAGTGTTGAGCGTGAATATTCGAATCGCGAATTTCAATCGCGAATATCACCACTTTAAGAATTAGCGAATCTTTAGTGCTATATATTTGAATATAGTGCTATATATTTGAATTTGCGAATAGTGTTGATCGTGAATATTCTACTCGCGAATTTATCGCAAATTTATCACGAATATCGGCACTTAGCAACATCTTTAGCAACCGATAGGAAAGTTGCTGTAGCTTTTCTAATCTATAATTTTGTCAATCCCTAAACTCCATTTGAAGACGTACAGTATATATCCCCCAACACACACACACAAACACACACAAAAAACACTACCAGCTTTTGAATAAGATGGTCAATGATTGTTTGTCTGTTCTGCAAGTTTGCAAAAATGGACACTATTTCCTTTTTTCAGACTACAACTCATTTGCGAAATACTGTACAGTATGTTGTGCATGCACCACCCAAGAAGCTTGTATATAATTTGTCACAGCATGACAGAGCTGATATGACATTCTGAGGCCCAATTATTTAATGAATTCAGTCATGATATTTGATGTATTGAAAACTACATTCCTCTAGGGCTTCTCGATGTAGGCAGTGCTCGGTGGTTATCAATACTCCCTATCTTGATTTGTAACAAGCATCACAAGCTACAGCACTGCTGTGGGCTATACATCTAGATGGGTAGTCTGGCAAGGTTCTTGGGTTGTAAATGTAGCTTCATAACACTATGGCCTAGTTTCCTCAAATATGTTTCTTTGTACGTTGATTTGATTACTAATGGAGAGGAGACAGCTTGAGGGCATGATTGGTCCATATATAATATAGATGCATAAAGCATGCATGAAACACCAGGAAAAATGACACCATCTACTAAATGGCACCTTCTGAACCTGTATAAGCTTTTATAACAAACACAAAACAATCTCTTCTAGGTGAGGACACAATGAAAAATCTTCTCATTCTCCCCCTATAAGACACAATGACGAAGCCCAAGGGTTTCAGCTCTTTGCTGTCTTGGCTTAAGTTTCCTT
This sequence comes from Bufotes viridis, assembly GCA_033119425.1. Taxonomy (NCBI): domain Eukaryota; kingdom Metazoa; phylum Chordata; class Amphibia; order Anura; family Bufonidae; genus Bufotes; species Bufotes viridis. The sequence goes on from CM065590.1 coordinate 395,163,215, forward strand.
AATGAGGTTTGCCTTCTATTACTGTCAATAAACATTTTTCATTTCTGAAGTTGCTTTTAGTGCGAACCTTTAAAAATGAGCTTCTGTTCTATACTTGACAATTCAGCTACTACTGTAGGAAAAAAAAGAGACTTAAAACACCAAGATGCTATGAATCCATATACATATAGTTCTACAAGTAATAGACCATTGTATCCTACAATTAGCCTTCAAAATATAACAATTTATACTGGCATGCTTATGTTTCTACAGGCAGTATGAAAACTCATTACTTTAGAACCAAGCATTGCAAGTAGGTAGAAAGGTAGAGAGAAGTATCTGTGATTTGCACAAGGACTGCTGGAAACCGCTAATGGTGCCTGCCTACGGCTCAATGCGTGAATCTGTAATTACTCACAAAGGAATTATTGTCTGAAAGGTGCCAAAGAGCAGGATTCGCTATAATGATGGAGATTGCATAGTTCCTATGCTAGGTGCATATATCCCCAGGGCATGTGTTTTAGGTCTTACTTTTAAATAATAATTGTATCTTACATGCCCTAGAAGGTAATTATACTGTATATCAGGGATGGTAAAAATGTAAATATTCCCAGTTTTTCTGATAGATTTTTACCTCACCGCCTTCTTTTTCCCATCAGCAAAGTTTGAAACATATAAAATTGATTCTCGAGTCTTTTTAAACACGATGCAAAATGTGTTTACCTTAAAGGGAATTACAGCTCTGCAGTTTAATGTGGAAAAGGGTCTGTTTTCAGCATTTATTTGCTGTCTTAATTTAGTTTGGTTTGGTTTTTGAAACAAACTACTCGAATCTCATAGTCATCATGAAGACAACTTTCTTGCTAAAGACAGCTGCTCCAAAGATCTACTGTGGGTCCAGCTCCTAGAATCTTATCAGTTGTTGATCAGCTGTTATAGCTGAGGGAAGCTACAACTAGCCATAGAGTGGCCACTGAAGGGGAGAGTAGCGTAAGACGCTGCTACACACCACTGGTGGTGAATGACTTATCTCCCCTATGGAAATAGGATAAGACATTGAACTTTAACATTCCTGATCCTTCTTTCTCCCAACATAATGTATTAGGTAAAGTTGGGAGGACCCAATACTGAGAATTGTCCTGTCCTGACAGAATCAGTGGTTTAGACAACTTTTCTCTAGCTGTATGGGCATCTTTAGTGTTGTGTTAGATCAGGTTATTTTAGCAAATAGCATTTATTTTGTAGAGAAAGCTAATACAAGGCAGTTTACAATTTATTGTTATTATCCATATTGCTTATTATACATATTTTGCTGGCTGGAATAATTTTTCCATCTCATTATGCACTGCTTGTTTCCATGGTTATAACCACCCTGTGGTCTATCAGTGGCGGTCGTGCTTGAACTCTACACAAAAAAAAGTCAAACTCTCTAGTGGCTGGGACTGTGCATATAGGCTAGTGCTTTATCGTATAGTGTGCAAGCATGGCCACTGCTGCTGGATTGCAGAGTGGTCATACCCATGGAAACGAGCAGTGTATAATGTGATGGAAAAATGAATCCAGACAGAAAAAGAAGCAATATGGAGAATAACAATACATTAGTAAGTGGCTTGTACATAATAAATGCTACTGCTAAAGTGAGACAACCTCTTTAAGGCAACTCATGGAAACATGTAAACAAGACATGCCACACTGCTTTGGAAGCTTTTAACACTTTCAACCCCGGGCCAGTTTTCACTTAACTGTCCAGGCCATTTTTTTGCAAATCCGACACGTGTGATACTTCATGATAGTCATAAAATTGAGTCAATATATTTCACCTTTATTTATGGAAAAATCCCAAATTTACCAAAAAATTTGAAAAGTTTGTAATTTTCAAAATTTCAATTTCTCTGCTTTTAAAACAGAAAGTGATAGCTTATAAAATATTTATTACTTAACATTCCACATATGTCTACTTTAAGTTGGCATAATTTTCTAAATGTCATGTAATTTGTTTAGGACATTAGAAGGCTTAGCATTTTAAAAGCAATTCCTAAAATTTTTAAGAAAATTGCCTAAACCAAAACTTTTTAAGGACCAGTTCCGGTCTGAAGTCACTTTGTGGGGTTACATAGTGGAAACCCCCCATAAATGACCCCATTGTAGAAACTACACCCTCCAAGCGACTCAAAACTGATTTTACAAACTTTGTTAACCCTTTGTGTGTTCCACAAGCATTAAATGAAAATGGAGATAAAACTTCAGAATTTCACTTTTTTGGTAGATTCTCCATTTTAATCCATTTTTTTCTTTAACACGTCGAGGGTTAACAGCCAAACAAAACTCAATATTTATTACCCTGATTTTGTGGTTTACAGAAAGGCACATGGCAGGATGCAGAAAGAAAGGAACACCATGTGTTTTTTGGAAGGCAGATTTTGCTGGACTGGTTTTTAGATGCCATGTCCCATTTTTAAGCCCCCCTGAAGCACCCTTACAGTAGAAACTCCCAAAAAATTACCCCATTTTGGAAACTAGGGGATAAGCTGCCAGTTTAATTGGTACTATTTTGGAGTACATATGATTTTTAATTGCTCTATATTACGTTTTTTGTGAGGCAAGGTAACAAAAAAACTTAGCTGTTTTGGCACTGTTTTTATTTTTTACTTTTTACAACATTCATCTGACGGGGTAGATCATGTGCTATTTTTATAGAGCAGGTATTTACGGATGCAAATATATCAAATATGTCTACTTTGTTTGTTTCAGTTTTACATAAAAAAAGCATTTTTGGAAAAAAATTATGTTTTTGTGTCTCCATTTTCAGAACGCCTTATTCTTTTTAATTTTTCTGCCGATCGTCTTGTGCAGGGGCTTGTTTTTTGCACGAAGAGTTGATGTTTTTATTGGTACCATTTTTGGGTACATATGATTTTTTGATCATTCATTATTACACTTTATGGGGGCAAGGTGACCAAAAATTGGTAATTTTGTCACAGTTTTTACACCTGAGGGGTTAGGTCATGTGATATTTTTATAGAGCAGATTGTTACGGATGTGGCAATACCTAATATTTATAATACCTTATTCATTAAAATTTTACCCAGTAATAGCATTTTTGAAACCCCAAAAAATTATGCTTTTGTGTCTCCATGTTCTGAGAGCTATATTTTTTTTATTTTTTGAGTGATTTTCTTATGTAGGGGCTCATTTTTTACGGGATGAGGTGACGGTTTTATTAGTATCAATTTGTGGGACATACACCTTTTTGATCGCTTGGTGTTGCACTTTTAGTGATGTAAGGTGCCAAAAATTGCATTTTTGACTTTTTTTTTTTTTTTTATGGTTTTTGTTGGACTCGGTGGATCATGTGATATATTTATAGAGCCGGTTGTAACGGACATGGTGATACCTAATATGTGTGTTTTTTATTTTTTGTTTTCTATTTTTTATTACAAAATCAGGGGAAAGGCGTTTATTTTTTAATTACTTTATTTCTGACTTTAACTTTTGGGGTATGATCCCCTCTGCAATGAATTACAATACATATGTATTGTAATGCATTGACTGTTAGTGTATTACACAGACTAATACACTAACAAGGTGCCTAGGAGACCTAGCCTGAGGTTGGATCTCCTAGGCACCCGTAGAAGGCAGGTGTTTTCTCAGATGACGGCGCATACAGCAGGCGTCCGGCATACGTGAACAGCCAGTCCCCTGCAGTTGATCGGGCGGGCGCAACTCCTGCATCCGCCCGATCAGCGGGCCATAATATTATGGTGCTGGTTGGGAAGGGGTTAATGAAGCATCAAATAAAGATTATCTTTAAACTGAACACCTAAATGTGCTGGAACGCAGTTTTTTTACATGTAGCAAAATCTAGTACAGAAAATTTTAGAATATAGTCTCATCTCTTCGACGTATGTACTCTGACCATCACCTAATTTTCTTCAGTATTTTAAATTATAAGGACACAGAGTACTGTAGAGCAAATGGTTTGTTATATAAAGTACTGTTATACATTGTACCCAGCATAACTATGTAGGAGCTTGTAGGAGGTTAGGTTTGGGCTGGTCCCATCCCTAAACTTAGGTTAGTCTAGACTTGAGTTCACAGACAGAGAGCGGAAACTATGAAATATACTCCCTCTTCTTAGGCCCAAAAAGATACAGAGACTCAATGATCCCTGAATGATCTACAGAAGGAGAGAATGAGAATACAAAGGAGGAGCTAGAGAACTTGAAGAGAAATCGGCATGTTCAAGCATTGCAGTCGCTAAATTACCCTGCTACTAAACGCTGTTTAGACTTTACTGCAGTGAGGGACACTGTTTAGACACCCTTCACACCTAAACATCACCATGCCAGTCTCTAAAACTCTGTATCCCTCGATGGACATTAAAGCCACCACCATTGCAAAAGTAGTATTTACCATTTCAAAACTATGATTGCATACCATAGATTCTGAAGAAAGAGACTGAAGACAGATAGAAGGGGAAGAGGGTCATAACTCCCATTGATTTGTGTCATGCCTTCAGCAAGTTTATTGTTAATTTATTAATAGTTTTCATGCATAGTCAATTTGCTTTATGTATAATTCTCTGTTGATTGTGTAACACCATCTATTGGCCGTTTACATACATTGCAGCTATTCACTTTAGAAGTTTGGTCTACTTCATATTCTTTAGCTTGTGACCTATGAACTTAGTGACATCAACATCCTTGCACACAGCAGCCATTTTCCTCATTCACAGTCATCTTTGCCTGAGGTAGCACATGGTGTGGAAGCCTCTGGAGTCATCCTCCACTTCTAAGCCAATGGTAGCATCGTTGGTATGCTATATTACTGCCTGTTTGCATCTGTTTGCATATTGTATTTGCATGTCTTTTTCCTGCTCCTCTATAGTAGCTTCAGTTAGCAGCTACGGACTATCCTTTTCATGCTCCTGCTATATCTATATCTGTTTGTATGTGCATTGCTATGCACAGTAATGTTATGATGTGCATTGTAATATATCAGACCCTAATATTAAGTGTTCTTTCTGTTCCCCAGTTTTACCGCATATTTACATCCTTGCAATACAGATAAAGTTTGACGATACTCCATTGTCAATTCATTGTCGGGATAAGGTTTAGCTGTCTGTCGAACTATGTACCTTCACACATAAGGAGGACAGAACAGTAAAACAGTGGCTGCTTCTGAACTAGATACAAGGAACTGCGACTCTCTGGCCGCAGTAAAACAGCGGCTTCTTACAAGCTTAGATCCGAAAAACTGCGATTCCTCAAACCCTGCATGTCAACAACCTCTAACAGGCTGGACTGCATGATACTGAACCCTGCAAGGTGCTGTATCATCACCCAAAACAGTTGCAGGTCTGCAAACTTGTTCACAGTGTCATTATGTAGTCAAGAGAATCTGAACTGTACGAGACAAGGTCTGGCATCTCAGCTAGCTCCAGAAGCTAAAAGAGATTGGTGAGCAGCTCTACGGTCACCAGGGGCGTAACTACCGGGGAAGCAGGGGAAGCAGCTGCTTCAGGGCCCGGGCTTACAAGGGGCCCGGCAAGCACGTGTTGTCCTCACTTCTCTACTCCCCTGGGTAATCAGCACGTGTCCTCACTCCTCTCCCGATCGCTAATTACAGAGTGAATCGCAGTGTCCTCTCGCCCTTGTCTTTTTAAAACTTATTTTTTCTTTCTTTCAGAAAAGCTTGCCCTGGGGATCGAACCTGCGACCATTAGGTTCAAAGGCAAGACACTTATCCACAAGGCCATATAAGCTGCATAGCCAGATAGCTTAAAAAAAAAAAAAAATATGACCTCTAGATGTGGAGAACTTTGATAGTGTATCCATACACATTACAGCTGCACCAGCACATTGTATATGGATGTAGCAGAGCTTGGTGTGTTGGGGCAGCTGTAATGTGTATAGATACACTATCAAAGTTCTCCTTATCTAGAGGTCTTATTTTTTTTTTTTACCGACCTGGCTATGCCTTCCTAATGGTCACAGGTTCGATTCCCCTCACAAACTTTTCTGAAAGACAGGATAAATGAGGCTTGCCTAACATGGAGGTAAGTATATGTGTTGTTTTTTTTTTTTGTTTTTTTAAATACTGGACTTTTACTTTACTGCCACAGGGGAGGAGGGTGCTATTGGCACTATGATATTGGCAAATGGGGGGGATAGGCACTTCATATTGGCACACACATTAGGGGGCAGGGGGAGAGGATGGCACTATGATATTGGCATGGGGGAAGACAGAGGCACTTGATATTGGCACATTATAGGGGGCACTATGGGGAGAGGAGCACTATGGGGGCATCTGGTGCTATATGGCTGGCTACTGGCACATTATAGGGTGGGTTTATATGGCTGACTACTGGCACATTATAGGGGGGGTTATATGGCTGACTACTGGCACATTATAGGGGGGTTATATGGCTGGCTACTGGCACATTATAGGGGGGCTGGGGGGGCTATATGGCTGAGTACTGGCACATTATAGGGGGGCTATATGGCTGGCACATTATAGAGGGGGAGCGAAACGCGCGGGTAGGGGGGGGGCCCAATACAAAAATTTGCTTTGGGGCCCAGTCATTTCTAGCTACGCCCCTGACGGTCGCCATTGCCCGGGCAAAAGCGGAAGCCGCCAAAATCTGCCTGACATTCGCAGAACAAGAAAGACAATTAAAAATAGAGAAAGCTTGTATAGAAATGGAAATAAAAACTCGTATGGAAATAGAGAAAGCACGCATGGAAGCAGCTCTAGAAAAGCTAACTGTGGAAAAGGAAGCTGCAGCTGCTGTAGCAGAAGCAGAGGCTTTAGAAGAAGCAGCAAACTCCACAAGTAATAGATTTAGCCACATAGTTGGGCCTGAACCTGATCATCACGATAACTCGCAACACACTTCAGATTATGTCATGCAGCATGCAGAGTCGGATGACAGCCTAAATTCAAGTCCAAGAGCAGCGCTAACCCCTGCTGAAGAACCCTAGCATACTCCTTTCACACAAGTGACCTCAGTGAACTAAAAAACAAGCTTTGCACGAGACAACAGTTTCATAGGACATCAGCCCTTAATGCCTTCAATACCTGCATTCAAATCCTTTAAGAAGGAACAAGTAGACGGTGACTACTAAAGCAACGATCCACCAAACAAAGATCCAGGTATGTCTGAGTTTCTAAAATTCTTTGCCCGACATGATTTAATAGCCATGGGGCTCTCCAAGTTTGATGACAGACCTGAAAGCTATAGGTCACGGCGATCATCATTCAGAAATACAATCAGAGACCTAGATCTGTCTAGGTCCCTAACACTACAGATACTGCCTCTTATAGACTTACCAGTCTAATTTTATTCAGGGCACTGCAGGAACCAGCTAAATTGAGTTTGTGCTGAGAAGTCTTTTTTCTATTAGTTTATGATGTATTGTGCAGCCATCTTTTAACCAACTTTATGACCCTTGTGCAGAAGCCGCCGTGACGTGGCACTTGGGCCCCGACATACTTTTGATAAAAAATGTGTGCTAAGAGCTTCCTTCATTCCATTTTGGAATGAGCCCCTTTTTAATTTTTTTCTATTAGTTTATGATTTATTGTGCAGCCTCCAAGTCCCTTGCGTCATCATTTCGCCGGGCTGGGGCATGCCTTCGGCCGGACCTAGCGATGACGCAAGGGACTTGGAGGGCAGGCAAAGGCAGTGGCTGGGGAGGAGTAAAGTGAAAAGAAGGCAGAGCAGCCTGGGTTCCTACAGAGGGAACGCCGCCCCTGGGCACTTGCTAGTGCTCATTTGCATATGAATAAAACTCAATATTTCCTGCTTGTGCAAGTCTAAAGAAAAGAACAAAGGTACCATTACTATCCCTTATAGGTGTGCTACAGAGCCATGTAAGTGCTCTATATGGCCGTATGGAGGTGACAGACTCCCTTTACCCCCAACTTTTTTTGATATGGTTAATATTAAAGGACACTGCTCTCTATATTCACTTAAAACTTGCACAGGTGAGAGTGAAGAAAAATGCACAAGAGCTACTAGCTTCCAAATCGAATCCATAAATGGTGAAGCAAACCTACCTTTACCTACCTTGATGGAGTGCAATGGGATGCCAAACAATAGAGAAGAAATTCCTACGCCTGAGGTAGCATTACATCATGCACGTCTAAAATCCATAGCACATCTCATACCTGCACTCGACCCAGAAGCCCAAATAATACTTCTGCTTGGAAGAGATATCATAAGAGTCCACAAGGTGAGAAAACAAATAAACAATCTGCCTAGGAAATGTTCACAAGCCAAACACAGTGAATACTCTTTACCCAAGTACATTGGAGAACGGACGTCCATCCCTCTTTCAGCCTTGACCTATCAGGTTCCTTGTAAAAAAGAAGCCAGCAAGTATGCCATATCCTAACTTTACACAAATCGAGAACCATTCTTGTGGTGGAGACCAAAACCACTCGGGGCGCAAGGTGTTCCAGAGGACAAAGGAAGACCGCAACATAGCTCCCTCTATTGAAGATGAGGCCTTCTTAAACCTAATGGAGCAAGGATTCTTCAAGGATAAAATGAACACCTGTGTTGCACCACTGCCTTTCAAGACACAGAGACGCCGTCTTCCCAACAACAGAAATCAAGCCTTTAAACGCTTCGGTTCACTTCAACGCAACTTTCAGAAAAGACCAGAGATGATGGAACATTTCTCCTTGTTCATGAACAAGATATTGGAAAACAGTCATGCAGAAGTAGCTCCATCCCTAAAAGAAAAGGAAGAATGCTGGTACTTACCAATCCTTGGCTTTTACCACACTAAGAAACCAGGACAAATCCGAGTGGTATTTGACTCTAGTTCACAATATGAGGGACTCTCTCAATGATGTTCTTTTGACAGGAACAGACCTCAATAACACACTTATCGGGGACCTCATTAGATTCCGTAAAGAAGCCATTGCTATAGTTGTAGACATACAACAAATGTTCTATTGTTTCTTAGTTAAAGAAGAGCACAATAACTTTTTGAGATTCTTTTGGTTCAAAGATAATGACCCTACCCAAGACATCATAGAATATTGCATGAAAGTGCAACAGCCCATCTTCTGCAGTCGCTATTTATGGACTTAGACTTTCTGCCCAAGAAGGTGAAAAAGACTATCGGAAAGACGTTAAGAAGTTTTTTGAAAGAGACTTCTATGTAGATGATGGCTTAAAGTCTCTTCCTTCACCAGAGGCAGCAATCATTCTACTCAAAATTACTCAAAGTATGCTTTCCTGTTCAAACCTCAGACTGCATAAGATAGCTTCAAACAGCAAAGTTGTTATGGAGGCCTTTCCTACTCAAGACCATGCCAGTGATTTAAAAGATCTAGACTTGGCAACAGATCAGATACCTATGCAGCGCAGCCTAGGGCTCAGCTGGGACCTCAAATCTGACACCTTTACCTTTTAGGTCGACCAAGAACAGAAACCCTTCACACGACATGGAGTTCTGTCCACCATTAACAATCTATATGATCCACTTGGATTTGCAGCCCCTGTGATCATCCAAGGTAAGACGTTGCTCAGAGAGTTAACCACAGATACATGTGATTGGGAGTTGCCACTTCCCTCAGAGAAAGAGGCACTATGGGTAACATGGAGAGACTCTCTAAAGGCATTATCTAATGTGCATATACATAGGCCATATGCCTACTTCTCTCCTGCTGAGGTTCAGTCCAGGCAGCTGTGCGTATTTTGTGATGCCTCAGTAAAAGCAATTGCTGCAGTCGCTTACCTTAAAACTATAGACATTAAAGGCCAGGCACAAATTGTCTTTACAATGGGCAAAGAAAAGCTGGCACCAAGTCCCAAGCTTACCATACCAAGACTGGAACTTTGTGCTGCTGTTCTAGCAGTAGAGCTGTTTGTCATACAGAAAGCAAAGTAGTGTTGGGCTACATTTACAATGAGACTAGGAAATGTTATGTCTATGTTCATAACAGAGTTCAAAGAATCAGGAGGTCTAAACAGCCAACCCAGTGGCTCTATGTACCAACTGACCTCAACCCTGCAGACCATGCTACAAGAGCTGTTCCTGCAGCTCACCTTAAAGATACTAAGTGGCTCACAGGACCACTATTCCTCTACAGGCCTGTACTTGACACTCTTGAGAAAAACTCATTTGAGCTGCTAGAACCAAATGTTGATGCAGAGATTCGTCCTCATGTTTCTGTCCTCACCACAAAAGTATCTAACAGAGAGCTTGGGTCCAAACAATTCAACAAGTTTTCAACATGGAAATCACTAAACAAAGCTATAGCTGGTCTGAGCCACATAGCCAAATCTTTTAAAACCACACCTACAGGATCAGAGCACTGCAAAGGTTGGAATTACTGTCACAAGGCCCATACAGTGGACGAGCTCACACAGGCAAGAGACGTTATCATCCATTGTATCCAACACAAAGTTTATGCTTAAGAACCTGAACTGATTTTGCTGCTCTTGCCAGAAGTGACTTAATGTGGTATTTTTATAGATACCAGGCGGGGAGTGTCATGCCTTCAGCAAGTTTATTGTTAATTTATTCATAGATATGGTAAAGGGAACCCGAACTGTTTTAGGGTGTTCATGACACGGACCCGAACCCGAACATTTACGTAAAAGTTCGGGTTCAGTGTTCGGAGATAGCTATGGCGCATTTTGAAAGCCTGCAAAGCAGCCAATCAACAAGCGTCATACTACTTGCCCCAAGAGGCCATCACAGCCATGCCTACTATTGGCATGACTGTGATTGGCCAAATGCAGCATGTGACCCAGGCTCAATTTAAGCTGGAGTCACGTAGCACCTCACATGTGACCCCATTTTGGAAAGAAGACACCCCAAGGTATTCGCTGAGGGGCATAGTGAGTCCATGAAACATTAAACTTTTAGTCAAAAGTTAGCGGAAAGGGAGACTTTGTGAGAAAAAATAATAAAAAATCAATTTCCGCTAACTTGTGCCAAAAAAAAAAAATCTTCTATGAACTCGCCATGCCCCTCATGGAATACCTTGGGGTGTCTTCTTTCCAAAATGGGGTCACATGTGGGGTATTTATACTGTCCTGGCATTTTAGGGCCCCTACAGCGTGAGAAGAAAAATGCGTAAAAATGCCCTCCTAAAAGGTACTCATTGGAACTTGGGCCCCTTTGCACATCTTGGCTGCAAAAAAGTGTCACTCATGTGGTATCGCCGTACTCAGGAGAAGTAGGGCAATATGTTTTGGGGTGTATTTTTACATATACCCATGCTGGGTGAGAGAAATATCTCTGTAAATTGACAACTTTGAATAAAAAAATTTAAAAAGTTGTCGTTTACAGCGATATTTCTCTCAACCAGCATGGGTATATGTAAAAATACACCCCAAAACACATTGCCCTACTTCTCCTTAGTACGGCGATACCACATGTGTGACACGTTTTTGCAGCCAAGATGCGCAAAGGGGCCCTAAAACCAATGAGTACCTTTAGGATTTCACAGGGCATTTTTAAGCATTTGGATTCTCACGATTTAGGGGCCCCTAAAATGCCAGGGCAGTTTAAATACCCCACATGTGACCCCCTTTTGGAAAGAAGACACCCCAAGGTATTCTGTGAGGGGCATGGCGAGTTCACAGAATTTTAATTTTTTGGCACAAGTTAGCGGAAATTGATATATATTTTTTTTATTTTGTTTTTTAGTATCATATTCCACTAACTTGTGACAAAAAATAAAATTTTACATCAACTCACCATACCCCTCACGGAATACCTTGGGGTGTCTTCTTTCCAAAATGGGGTCACATGTGGGGTATTTATACTGCCCTGGCATTTTAGGGGCCCCTAAAGCGTGAGAAGAAGTCTGGAATCCAAATGCATAAAAATGCCCTGTGAAATCCTAAAGGTAGTAATTGGAATTTGGCGCCCTTTGCGCACCCAGGCTGCAAAAAAGTGTCACACATGTGGTATCCCCATGCTCGGGAGAAGTAGGGCAATGTGTTTTGGGGTGTATTTTTTATATATACCCATGTTGGGTGAGAGAAATATCTCTGTAAACGACAACTTTTTAATTTTTTTTATACAAAGTTGTCAGTTTACAGAGATATTTCTCTCACCCAACATGGGTATATGTAAAAATACACCCCAAAACACATTGCCCTTCTTCTCCTGAGTACGGTGATACCACATGTGTGACACTTTTTTGCAGCCTGGGTGCGCAAAGGGGCCCAAATTCCAACGAGTACCTTTAGCTTTTACAGGGCTGCTCACAATTTAGCCCCGCCCAAAATGCCAGAACAGTAAACACACCCCACAATTGACCCCATTTCGGAAAGTAGACACCCCCAGGTATTTACTGAGGGGCATAGTGAGTCCGTCTGAGATTTTTTTTTTTTTTGCCAGAAGTTAGCAGAAATGGAAACTTTATTATATTTTTTTTCCTCAGAAAGTATAATTTTCTGCTAACTTGTGAAAAAAAATGAAATGATACATGAACTCACCATGCCCCTCTGCGAATAGTTTGGGGTGTCTTCTTTCTAAAATGGTGTCATTTGGGGGGTATTGATACTATCCTGGCATTCTAGCACCGGAAGAAACATGACAGGTGCTCAGAAAGTCAGAGCTGCTTCAAAATGCCGAAATTCACTTTTTTGCACCATAGTTTGTAAACGCTATAACTTTTACCCAAACCAATAAATATACACTTATTGTATTTTTTTTTAATCAAAGACATGTAGAACAATAAATTTAGAGAAAAAATTATATAGAAATGTAGTTTTTTTTTTGAAAAATTTTACAACAGAAAGTGAAAAATGTCATTTTTTTGCAAAAATGTCTTAAAATTTGTATTAATGGCAAAAAAAGTAAAAATGTCAGCAGCAATGAAATACCACCAAATGAAAGCTCTATTAGTGAGAAGAAAAGGAGGTAAAATTAATTTGGGTGGTAAGTTGTATGACGGAGCAATAAACGGTGAGAGTAGTGTAGTGCAGAATTGTAAAAAGTGGCCTGGTCATTAAAGGTGTTTAAGTTAGGGGGGCTGAAGTGGTTAAAAGGGTATATTACACTCAGCATGTTAGCGTCAAAATACATAATCCTCTACATTTGCACACACTATTGTGCATCTCCAAGTGTATCTGTTTCCGTAAAAGGGTATATTACACTAAGTGTTAAAATACAAGTGCTGAAAGCATAATCCTCTATATTTTTTCACACTGAACTGTGCATCTCATAGTTTAATTCTGTCCGTAAAAGGATACCTTTCATCCAGGGCCTAAATACTAGGCCTACAATTGATATTCCCTTAAATCTCTTTTACTGCTGTGCCTATATTAGTGTAATAGGGTACATAAATAGATAGCCAGATAGTGTTAGGTGCCTGTAAAAAAAACAGACATGAATTTGAACTCAATACATTGGGCCAAATAATTTTTTTCTTATTGTGGTGAACGGTAACAATTAGGAAAACATCTCGTAATGGACGCGGATGCGGAAATGGTCGTGGTGGTGTTAGTGGACCCTCTGGTGCTAGTAAACCAACTACCTCAGGTCCCAGTACCCGCCAGAATTTACAGCGATATTTGGTGGGGCCCAATGCCGTTCTAAGGATGGTAAGGCCTGAGCAAGTACAGGCTCTAGTCAATTGGGTGGCCGACAGTGGATCCAGCACGTTCACAACATTATCTCCCACCCAGTCTTCTGCAGAAAGCGCACAGGTGGCGCCTGAAAACCAAGCCCATCAGTCTGTCACATCACCCCCATGGATATCAGGGAAACTGTCTGAGCCTCAAGTTATGCAGCAGTCTCTTATGCTGTTTGAAGACTCTGCTGGCAGGGTTTCCCAAGGGAATCCACCTAGCCCTTCCCCAGCGGTGGAAGACATAGAATGCACTGATGCACAACCACTTATGTTTCCTGATGATGAGGACATAGGAATACCACCTCATCGGAATCCGCACGTCTCTGATGATGACGAAACACAGGTGCCAACTGCTTTGTCTTTTTGCAGTGTGCAGACCGAACAGGAGGTCAGGGAGGAAGACTGTGTGGAAGAAGATGCAGGGGACGATGAGGTCTTAGACTCCACATGGCATGAAGGTCGTGCCACTGACTTTCATAGTTCAGAGGAAGAGGCAGTGGTAAGACCAAGCCAACAGTGTAGCAAAAGAGGGAGCAGGGGGCAAAAGCAGAACAGCCGCCGCCAAGAGAGTTTGCCTGCTACTGGCCACCGCCACCAGGGACCGAGCACCCCAAAGGCAGCTTCAAGGTTTTCTGTGGCATGGCACTTCTTCAAACAATGTGCTGACTACAAGACCAGAATGGTTTGCGCGCTGTGCCATCAGAGCCTGAAGCGAGGCATTAACATTCTGAACCTTAGCACAACCTGCATGACCAGGCATCTACATGCAAAGCATGAACTGCAGTGGAGTAAACACCTTAAAAACAAGAAACTCATTTAGGCTCCTCCTGCTCTCTCTTCTGCTGCTGCCTCGGCTTCTTCCTACGCCTCGGGTGGAACGTTGGCACCTGCCGCCCACCAAACAGAGGATGTGCCATTAACACCACCACCTCCATCACCAAGCATCTCCACCATGTCACACGGCAGCGTTCAGCTTTCCATCTCACAAAGCTTGGAGAGAAAGAATCAATTAACACCTAGCCACCCTCGAGCCCTGGGCCTTAATGCCAGAATTTCTAAACTACTGGCCTTTGAAATGCTGTCATTCAGGCTGGTGGACACAGACAGCTTCAAACAGCTGATGGTGGTGACTGTCACACAGTACGTTGTCCCATGCCGCCACTACTTCTCCAAGAGAGCCGTGCCTTTCCTGCACAACCAAGTATCCGTTAAAATCAAGTGTGCACTGCGCAATGCCATCTGTGGAAAGGTCCACCTAAACAGAGATACGTGGACCAGTAAAAACGGCCAGGGACGCTATATCTCCCTAACTGCACACTGGGTAAATGTAGTGGCGGCTGGGCCCCAGGTAGAGAGTTCTTTGGGCACGTCCTTCCGCTGCCAAGGATCGCAGGGCATCATTATTTGCCCCCTCCTCCTATTCGTCTCCCTCCTCCTCTTCTTCAACCTGCTCATCCAGTCAGCCACATACCTTCACCACCAACTTCAGCACAGCCCAGGGTAAACAGGCCCCACACAGCGCGGGAGTTGTGGTGGGGTATACAACAACAGACCGATGAGTGATTGCTGCCTGTGAGCCTCAAGGCCGGCCTGGTGGTGTGTGATAATGGGCGAAATCTCGTAGCAGCTCTCGTCGCAGCAATGGGTCTAGCCGGTTTGACACACATCCCTTGTCTGGCGCATGTGCTGAATTTCCTGGTGCAGAAATTCATTCACAACTACCCTGACATGTCAGAGCTGCTGCATAAAGTGCGGGCCGTCTGTGCGTGCTTCCGGCGTTCACATCCTTCCGCTGCTTGCCTGTCTGCTCTACAGCGTAACTTCAGCCTTCCCGCTCACCGCTTAATATGCGACGTGCCCACCAGGTGAAACTCCACCTTGCACATGCTGGAGAGACTGGTCGAGCAGCAGCAGGCCATAGTGGAGTTTCAGCTGCAGCACGCACGGGTCAGTCGCACTACGGAAGAGCACCAGTTCCCTACCAATGACCGGGCCTGCATGCGAGATCGGTGTGCCCTGTTGCGCTGTTTCGAGTACTCCACCAACATGGCTAGTGGCGATGACGCCGTTATCAGCGTTACATTACCACTTCTATGTCTCCTTGAGAAAAAACTTATAGCCATGATGGAAGAGGATGTGGAAAAGGAGGAGGAGTAGGGGTCATTTTTAGCACTTTCAGGCCAGTCTCTTAGAAGTGGCTCAGAGGGAGGTTTTTTGCAACAGCAGAGGCCAGATACAAATTTGGCCAGCCAGGGCCCACTACTGGGGGAAGAGGATGAGGAGGAGGTGGAGGAAGATGAGGATGAAGCATGTTCACAGCTGGGTGGCATCCAACGCAGCTCGTCCCATCACTGGTGCATGGCTGGGAGGAAACGGAGGACGATAACAATACGACTCCCACAGAGGACAGCTTGGTCTTACCTCTGGGCAGCCTGGCACACATGAACGACTACATGCCGCAGTGCCTGCGCAACGACAGCAGAGTTGCCCACATTTTAATGTGTGCAGACTACTGGGTTGCCACCCTGCTGGATCCGTGGTACAAAGACAATGTGCCCACCTTAATTCCTGCACTGGAGCGTGATAGGAAGAGGCGCGAGTTCAAGCGCCATGCTCATCTACGGACTAATCCAGCACTCTTCGCAGGGCACGCTCCAGAATAAACGCATATGGGATGAGGTCGATGATGTTGCCTTGGGTTTGACCGACCAAGTTTGTCACCTCCGCAAAACGGAAGCATGGACGCATGAGCCTACAGCCATTGTGCATGAGCGTTCAGTAACGAGGCCAAAAAATACCAGGGGCCGGTGTATGGAATAGATTTTAGGAACCGGGAGATGGAAAAAGATGGGTGGTCGGTCCTCTTCCTTCCAATTTGGGGCACTGCGCGTGCGCCATGCAATATACTGTGACACCCTATATGAGTGTTGTGTTAAGTAGTACTATTACTATCAGTTTAATCCCTGTTACGTCCCCTATTAGGGCAGTGGCTGATCCAGACCCTGGTCTCGGGAGGGGCACTTCCCTGGGCAATTAGAACTTATGGGGCCCCTGTGTCCCTGCCCACCCTCAAGCCACACCCACACACAGCCCTACCCATATATCGCGCCCATACCTCTTACATCCAGTGACGTCTCCTTTGATGTAGATGTCTCCTTTCAGACCAGGCCACCATTTTTCTGTCGTTTTCCGTCTCTGCAGTTTAACAAAAAATTAATCTTAGTTTACTACTTTTCCATCATCCTCCCATCTTTGTGGACAAAACATCCCACTACCTCCAATAATGTGCCGCTGTGGTCCCCAATAGTGCCCCCAATAATAAGTGCCTCTCCCCCCATCACCATGTGCCAGTGACAACTGCCAACCCACCCTATGTGCCAGTACCAAGTGCCTTTATCATGTGCCAAACAACCCTCCTATGTACCAGTAGTATCATGTGCTTGTATTATGTGCTAAACAATCCCCCCCCATGTGCCAGTATCATGTGCCAAACAATCCCCCCCCCATGTGCCAAACAATCGCCCATGTGCCAAAAAATCCCCCCATGTGCCTGTATCATGTGCCAAACAATCCCCCCCATGTGCCAGTATCATGTGTCAAACAATTGCCCCCCATGTGCCAAACAATCCCCCCGACCATGTGCCAGTATCATGTGCCAAACTACCCCCCATGTGCCAGTATCATGTGCCAAACAATCCCCCCCATGTGCCAAACTGCCGACCCCCCCCCCCAATATGCCCTTTATGTGCCAGTGGGTCCGGTCTTTAAAAAACAAAAACAAAACAAGACACTTATGCTTACCTCTATCCTTCACTGTGATGCGATGCAGGCCTCTTCCGGCCTGTGTCCCGCTCTGTACAGCTCACAGGCGGCACGATGACGTCATTGCGCCACCTGCACCAACATCTGATAGGCTGCGGGCCTAGTGCCGGCAGCCTATCAGAGGAGCAGGGAAGAGATACGCCTCTCCCTCCCTGCCCCACAGCGCAGCTACTTCTATCGCTGTCCTGAGGACAGTGATACAGATGACTATGGAGATGAACGCTTCCACAATGCAAGCGTTCATCTCCCTGTGCCCTGCTGCTGCCGTCCACATTCTCGGGGGGCAATTGCCCGTGCCCCCTGGATCCGCCAATGTATTAGGGGACGTGTATCAAATAGATTTTAGACAACCGCAAAGAGTTGTCAATAGTTGACACACTCATGACATAAATTTTATTCCTCTATGCGTCAATCATGGTGTAGTGATGACTGTGCTCGTGCGCACGTTTGGGAGATTGCAGGCGATGGCGGTTTTTCAAAGCCTATGGTCGTGCTGAGGTAGTTCAGTGACAGTTAAGTGACCCAGAAAACAATGATTCTGCAGTGTGGGCACATTGTTGGCCTAGTAGGCTTTAATGATCATCTTAGATGATCACAAAGAAAAATTTATGTTTTTTCTATGAAAAATTATCCAGCCGATCACTTTTGGTCTGTTCACAATAAAGCAACGACCTTATCATCTGGGGTGTGCCAATATTGCCAAGACACTCATAGAGGTCATCGCTTCATTGTGATATGCAAGCCCCTTCACCACAACAAGGTAACGATCACGAAGGGGAATTGACACATGTATGTGTCTTTTTTTTAGTTTTGTTTTTGCAGCCACAGTGCAGCACCAGAGGCCAGAAAAATTAGGCATGTACACATGCCTGAAAAACTAGGTACTGTTGCAGCCACTGCTATAGAAGCGGCCGGAAAAATTGATGTTTTCCAGGCAGAAATTCTACTAAAACATTGCGGCTTGAACCCTAGTTGTAACCTCAAACTAACGGACTTTTTTAGGGGATCAGGTTTTTTACCATATAATACACAAATGCCACACAGGGCGTAACCTATTTTTATCCCCCAAACAGAAAATATTTTAAGGGGTACTTAAAATTCAAAACTTTATTGATTTCCTTAAAAGTGCTGTATTTACTTTGCTGAGCACTACACATATATTTCTAAAAACCTGGCAGTGTCTACTCACACTGGACAAAATAACTCCAAGAAAACGGGAGATGTGCACTGTCTCCCGACGTTATGAGCTACGTGTGGTGGACCGCTCCACTATTGAGGGAGCCACATACTTCTAATGAAAGTATTCAGTGATTGAATATAGCACTCGTGCTGGTGCTATCACTGCTATTGTGCTACCTGCTGACACACTAGCTGAACATTAGAATGGTATTGCTAGCTTGTCCCTCACTCTAGGGAGCCACTAAAACGTACCACCACACTACACAACCATTGTTTGTAATCATGATTGATTTGTACCACTAGTTTATGTGAAGACATTCACCACATTCTAAAAAATTATCTGCCCCCCGACATGTTTCGCCATATCCATGGCTTCATCAGGGGAAAATTGGGCAGCACTTTTAAGGAAATCAATAAAGTTTTGAATTTTAAGTACCCCTTAAAATATTTTCTGTTTGGGGGATAAAAATAGGTTACGCCCTGTGTGGCATTTGTGTATTATTGAACCCTAGTTGGTGACGGGGAAGTCACGCAAGTCATCCGGCTTGCAGAGATTAAATACAGCAGTGTGGGGACCATTTTTTGCCCAAGGCATCTCATCAGGCCTTTTTTAGTCAAATGTATCCCCCACTGTCAGTCCCTTCGGTATCCACGCCTCATTCATCTTAATAAAGGTGAGGTAATCTAGACTTTTTTTACCTAGGCGACTTCGCTTGTCAGTGACAATACCTCCTGCTGCACTGAAGGTCCTTTCTGACAGGACACTTGAAGCGGGGTAGGCCAGAAGTTCTATCGTAAATTTGGATAGCTCAGGCCACAGGTCAAGCCTACACACCCAGTAGTCAGGGGGTTCATCGCTACTCAGAGTGTCGATATCTGCAGTTAAGGCGAGGTAGTCTGCTACTTGTCGGTCTAGTCATTTTCTGAGGGAGGACCCTGAAAGTCTGTGGTGATGTGTAGGACTTAAAAAGCTCTGCATGTCCTCCATCAACAACAAGTCTGTAAAGCGTCCTGTCCTTGTCGGCATGGTCGTGGTAGGAGGAGGATTACTTTCACCTCTCACACTGTTAGATTACGGTTGTGCTGTGACATCACCCTTATACACTGTGTAAAGCATACTTTTTAACCTGTTTTGGAAATGCTACATCCTTTTCGACTTCCGGTAATTCGGTAACATTTCAGCCACTTTCTACTTATACCGGGGCTCTAGTAGCGTGGCCACCCAGTACAGGTCATTCTACTTCAGCCTTTTTATGTGAGGGTCCCTCAACAGGCATGACAGCATGAAAGACCCCATTTGCACAAGGTTTGATGCCGAGCTACTCATCTCCCGTTACTCGTCCTCACTGATCTCATTGAAGGTCTGTTCTTCCCCCAAGCCACGTACAACACCACGGGTCCCAGATAGGTGACAACAACGAGCACCCTGGGATGCCTGCTGTGGTTGGTCTTCCCCCTCCTCAAAGCCACATTCCTCCTCTGACTCCTCTTCCTCAGACTGCTCCTCCAGCGTTGCCACAGGTCCAGCAAGCGATGATGATAAGGCTGTTTCTGGTGGTGATGGTGACCACAACTCTTCCTCTTCCTCTTCACGCTCATCTACGGCCTGATCTAGCACTCTTCGCAGGGCACGCTCCACGAAGAAAACAAATGGGATGAGGTCACTGATTGTGTCCTCAGTGCGACTGACTAGGTTTGTTACATCCTCAAAAGGACGCATGAGCCTACAGGCATTGCGCATGAGTGTCCATTAACATGGCAAAAAAATACCCGGCTCCGCAGAGGCTGTTCTAGCACCCCGGTCATAAAAATACTCGTTGACGGCGTTTTCTTGTTGAAGCAGGCGGTCGAACATTAGGAGTGTTGAATTCCAACGTGTCGGGCTGTCGCAAATCAAGTGCCTCACTGGCATGATGTTTCGCTGCTGAATATCGGAAAAGTATGCCATGGCCGTGTAGTAATGCCTGAAATGGCCACACACCTTCCTGGCCTGCTTGAGGATGTCCTGTAAGCCTGGGTACTTACACACAAAGTGTTGTATGATCAGATTCAACACATGTGCCATACACGGCACATGTGTCAACTTGCCCAAATTCAATGCCGCCAACAGATTGCTTCCATTGTCACACAACATTTTGCTGATCTCCAGTGGGTGCGGGGTAAGCCACTGATCCACCTGTGGGTTCAGGGCGGACAGAAGTGCTGGTCCGGTGTGACTCTCTGCTTTCAGGCAAGTCAACCCCAAGACGGGGTGACACTGCTGTATCCAGGATATGGAATAGCCCCTGGGGAGCTGAGGGGGTTCAGTTGATGTGAAGCAAGACGCAGCAGCAGAAGAGAACTCAGCCGAGGAGGTTAGCGAAGAGGATGGAGTAGGAGGAGTAGAGGAGGTGGCAACAGGCCTGCCTGCAAGTTGTGGCGGTGTCACCAACTCCGCTGCAGAACCACGCATTCCATGCTTGGCAGCTGTCAGCAGGTTTACCCAATGTGCAGTGTACATGATATACCTGCCCTGACCGTGCTTTGCAGACCAGGTATCATTGGTCAGATGGACCCTTGCCCCAACACTGTGTGCCAGACATGCCATGACTTCCTTTTCCACAATAGAGTACAGGTTGGGGATTGCCTCTTGTGAAAAAAAAATTCGGCTGGGTACCTTCCACAGCGGTGTCCCAATAGCTACAATTTTTTTGAAGGCCTCAGACTACACCAGCTTGTTTGTTTTTAAAAGCTGGCGGGCTAAGAGTTCCGACAAGCCAGCTGTCAGATGCCGGGAAAGGGGGTGACTCTGTGACATTGGCTTCTTATGCTAAAACATTTCCTTGACAGACATCTGACTGTGCGCAGATGAGCAGGAACTGCTGAAGGTGAGAGGTGGAGTGGCGGGTGGTTGAGAGGGGGAAAGGAGGACAGCAGTGGTTGACGTGGCTGAAGATGCTGGACCAGGAGAAGGATGGTGGCTTTGAGTTTGTGTGCTGCTTGTACTCATGTGTTGATCCCATTGGCGTTTGTGATGTGAGATCATGTGCCTTCGCAAAGCAGTTGTACCTAGGTGGGTGTTGGACTTCCCACGACTCAGTTTCTTTTGGCACAGGTTGCAAATGGCATCGCTGTTATCAGAGGAAGACACACAAAAAAATGCCACACTGCTGAGCTTTGCAATGACGCCAATCTGGTGGTGGCAACAGCATGCGTTGATTGGCGTGCTGTCTGGCTGACCTAGGGTGCCGATATATGCTGTCTGACTGTGCCACTAGCTCCTTGCGGCGACCACCCCCTGCTTCCAACTCATCTCCTCCTCCTCTCTGTCTCCCCATCTGAACTTCCCCACTGTTCTTCTTCTCTTCGAGCGGGCACCCACGTGACATCCACGGACACATCGTGATCATCAACCGCTTCACTTGTATCTGACAACTCAGCAAAAGAAGCAGCAGTGGGTACAACATCATCATCATCACACCGTACGTCCATGTGTGTAATGCTGCCTGACTGAGACATTTCCCTGTTATCTACATCCTCTGGCAATAATGGTTGCAAATCACTCATTTCTTCCAACTGATGTGTAAATAAATCCTCTGACAGATCAAATGAAGCGGCTGTGGTGCTAGTATTGGTGGTGGCGGCGGGTGGGCGAGTGGTAACTTGAGAGGTGCCCAAAGCTGAGCTGGAGGAGGATGGTGCGTCAAGGTTCGGAGCGGAAGCTGTAGACGATTGGGTGTCCTGTGTAAGACAGTCATCTATGTCCTCAGAATTTTTCGAGTTTAGGGTATGTGGCCTCTGATCACTAGGCATTATTCTAGGGCTATAGGAAATCACAGCACCACGACGGCCCCTGCAGGGTGGCCTGCCTCTGCCTGTCATTTTTTTTTTGATTAGTGGTACTATGCGTGCAAGTTAGTGTGCCACCCAATATGAGTGATGGGCACTGGCAGTGGGCACAGTACAGTCTCTGTGGGCCTGACACAGACTGGCAGGCAACTGAAATTATTTTAAAGGGAAATAATTAAATGACATTTTTATCTGCAAGGTAATGTGCCACCCTATATGAGTGGTGTGCACACAGTACAGTCTGTGGTCCTGCGGCCTTTCACACACAGGCAGGCAACTGAAATATAATATATATAAAAAAAAAAAAAAAAAAAGCAGACTGATGTACCAGCCCTAAAAAGGACTTTTTGGGGTACTGTAAAGACGCTGTCCTTACAGAAGATGAGTCTTTGAGGACTGGAATGGACACAGAACACTAGTAGCTAACGCTTTCCCTAGAATCCCTATACTAATTCAGCAGCAGCACTCTCCCTGCTTTAAATAACACTGCAGCTTCAGATTGAATCTAAGATGGATGCTGTCCTTGCTTTTTGATAGGAGGTGGGAGGGTCTGGGAGGAAGGGTATGCTGATTGGCTGGAATGTGTCTGCTGACTGTGAGGTACAGGGTCAAAGTTTGCTCAATGATAATGTATAGGGGGCGGACGCTGTAAACACGAACAAGCGATGTTCGCCGGGAACTCTTCGCCATCGAATAGTTCGGGACATCTCTAATGCCATGGCCCTGAGTCTGTGAATCATTTCCTATCCACATTTGTTTGCAGGGGACTTACCTACATTTTGCTGCCTTTTGCAGCCCTCTAGCCCGTTCCTGGGCTATTTTACAGCCTTTTTAGTGCCCAAAAGTTCGGGTCCCCATTGACTTCAATGGGGTTCGGGTTCGGGGTGAAGTTTGGGTTGAGTTCGGATCCCGAACCCGAACATTTTCGTGAAGTTCGGCCGAACATCTCGAACCCGAACATCCAGGTGTTCGCTCAACTCTGTTCATAGTTTTCATGCATAGCAAATTTGCTTTATGTATAATTCTCTGTTGATTGTGTAACAGCGTTTATATACATTACAGCTATTCACATTAGAAGTTTGGTCTACTTCATATCCCTTAGCTTGTGACCTATGAACTTAGTGACATCATCATCCTTGCGCACAGCATTCATTATCCTCATTCACAGTCATCCTTGCCTGAGGTAGCACATGATGTGGAAGCTTCTGGAGTCATCCTACACATCTAAGCCAATGGGAGCATCACTGGTATGCCACATTACTGCCTGTTTGCATCTGTTTGCATATTGCATTTGCATGTCTTTTTCCTGCTCCTCTATAGTAGCTTCAGTTAGCAGCTACGGACTATCCTTGTCATGCAGATAGGCTAGCATGTTCCTGCTCTATCTATATCTGTTTGTATGTGCATTGCTGTGCACAGTAATGTTATGATATGCATTGCAATAATCCTTGCAATAAAAAAAAAGTTGGACAATACTCCATTGTCAATTTATTGCCGGGATAAGGGTAAAGCTGTCTGTCGAGCTACGTACCTTCACACATATGGAGGACAGAACAATTTGTATCTGGGAAGAATTGCACTGTGTACAGTTGAAACGGTGTTTTGTAATTGTTGGATGAAATACAACTTCTAAGTATTTTGCACTTCAGTAAAGACAGATGTTTATTGTGCTACATATGGCCTGTTTACTGACTTCTTCACCATACACCAGCCATTGCACCCTACATGCCCTGCCTTGCACCCATAGAAACACTCAACATTTTGGCCATGACAGACTACCATCAGACAGGAGCCCCAACATCAGGGCATGCCCCAGTGAAGAAAGGGTGCTCTCTCTTTCACTGCATGGCCCCAGGGAGCAATGGTGTGAGGAAAGCCACTTTGATTGACTGTAACAGCCAGATCCACCACCACTCTCAAAAAGCACATAGAGGGCATGAGATCTTTAACAAGTTCTATAATTATATAAAAAAAAATAATAGTCTAAACTCTGTAGGTATTCATCAATCACACATCAAAAGAAAGACAAGATGAACAAGAGGCAGGTCAATTTGACTTACTCCTTGCAGATGCAGGTTTGATAAGAGTCCTTCACTCTACACTGCTAACACTGTTAACACTCATCACTGAGTCAGATTACCATGTGTCCATTGAGTGGAAGTTGATATCCTATTATTTAAAAATGGATTATTTATTTCTTGAAATTGTTATAACCATATTATTTATCATACAACTGATAATTATTCCTAGATGTAATATTCAACAAATAGTTTTATCTTAGAATCAACTGACAATTGACTTGAACTAATGTCTGTTAAAAAAAAGAAGTAAAAGGGATTTTCCACTAACAACACATTCTCTATACACAGTATAATGTATGGAGGAGATATATTAAACTAGTGTAAAGTAGAACTGGTTTAGTTGCCCATAACAACCAATCCAATTCCACCTTTTATTTTGCATAGCTCCTTTGGAAAATGAAAGGTGGAATCTGATTGGTAGCTATGGGCAACTAAGCCAGTTTTAATTTACACCAGTTTGATAAATGACCCCATATGTGTCTGATCGTTGTGGGTCCTACTAATACGCCCAGTTATCTAAAAAAAACAGAGGTCCTGGAGTCTACTATGAGAACAGAGTGGTGGTATTCCTGTCTGACCACTGCCCCATTCATTTTCTTTGGGACTGGTAAGCTTTTTACAGCACCATAGAGGTAAATGGAGAATTTTCCAGGCATGCACACCACCATTCCATTCTCATAGCGGACTCATGTACCTCAGTTTTTGTGATAGCTGGAGGTCTCAGAGGTAGAGACATCAGCCATCAGACTTATATTGTGGATAGGGGATAAACGTTGTTAAGGGAAAATGCCTAGACCCACCAGTCCAAACCAAATATATAATCAACATGCCTGCGTCCTCTATTCCTGCCATGCTGCCTTCATTCTTCTGTTCTTGTCCTCGCTTAGATGTCTTTTAAAATGGCCACTTCTGCTACCTTCAGATAGAGCAGTGCCTGTGTCTAAAATATGCCCTTTCTCTTCTGCCCTTGGATGGATCAGCAATGATAAAGTGTGCTATAGTCATAAAGCCTATGCACTAAGTGAAAGGGCTGGCTAAAAATTACAAGGAACCAGCACTCCAATACACCCTTTATTACACATAAAGGGGGCATCATACACACCCTTGAAAAATTATGATTGGTGGCCTGCTGGTAACCCTCTAAAACATTAGGGGTGAGGGCCTGCTGCTGAGCTGAAGCTCAAAAACATTATATGCGAGTGCCTGCAGTTGAGCTGATGCTCTAAAACATTACATGCGAGTGAATGCTGTTCAGCTGACGCTCTAAAACATTATATGTGAGTGCCTGCTGGTGAACTGGCACTCTAAAAGATTATATGCGAGTGCCTGCAGGTGAGCTGATGCTCTAAAACATGATATGCGAGTGCATGCTGTTCAGCTGACACTCTAAAACATTATATGCAAGTGCATGCTGTTCAGCTGATGCTCTAAAACAATATATGCGAGTGTATGCTGTTCAAATGACTCTCTAAAACATTATATGTGAGTGCATGCTGTACAACTGACTGGAAGCATTATCTTCAGCAATCCAACCTGTTTGCACTGGTCCGACTTGGACAGTGTTATCCTGCGCCGTCCAGGTAAATTGAACATGAAGCTGGTCACGGTGGATGTTTTTTTTTTTTTTTTCTGGTGCACTGGCAGCAGGCATAGTTTCATTGTGCCCAGGGCCACGGCCTCTGTGTGCACCATCAGCCTCACGCCCACTTCCCTATCCCTTAGTGCTCGCCTTCTTCAGATAAATGGTTTTGTCAGTAGATGTGGCGCACATTGTCTTACTGTCCGCTAAAGACACAGTTTTCAGATGCAGGACAGTATATGTCACAGAAACCCACAGAATATGGACGCTATATTAGGGCCAGATTATTGGAATTTGGAATACACACACTATTTGCAGATGTTCTACAGTATTGGTTACAGAACACTACAGATTATGGACACTATATTAGGCCCAGATTGTTGGAATTTGTAATAAAGACACTGTTTGCAGATGTTCTACAGTATTGGTTACAGAACACCACAGATTATGGACACTAGATGTGGCCCAGATTATTGCAATTTGTAATACAGAAACTGTTTGCAGATTTTCTACAGTATTGGATACAGAACAGCACAGATTTTGGTAGTAAAAACTACACTATCTGTCCCTTCTGAAGCACTGTCCCTAAAACTGCAGGAGGTAAATTGATTGCTGCTCTAAAACACACACACACACACACACACACACACAGTAGTCCTTAAAAGGACTTTTGGGTCTTGGAAGAGCTTTCTCTGAAAAAAAACTGTGAAAATCGCTCCCTACACTGTCTTTCCCTTCCTATGCTCTGCTCTCCCTGTCTACGTCTGTGCCGAACATTCGTCATCGGGTGCTATATAGTACCGAGTACCGCCATGTGCCGAGCATAGCAATGCTCGAGCCGAACAGATATACGGACGAGCATGCTCTCTCATCAATAGTCTTAATGCCAAGATCATTTATGGTGTCAAGCGCTAATAGAATGACTAGATATATACTATAAAAAAGAGGACTTTGGGAGACTCTTTTTGAAATTATCTTAAGACTCTATTGTGCATGTCATCTTTTTACAGAGAAACGGCACAAATCTAATCAGCATTGTAGCATTTTATATGAGCATTGTCCGTATGGAAGTAATAAGTATGCTAATGGACCTCTCCAATATTGGTAGAAAATATGTTTGCTGATGCATGACAATGCTTATAACCTTTGTGTTACTAATGAGCTCTTGGAAAAATGCATGGGAAACAAAAAGTTGCGTGTTCAATGCAATCATTTTATTTAGCTGATATTATGCTGATTTTCATATGCTTTAGATTTTTACCAAATGACTGATTTAATGTAGGAGACAGAAACTACAAACAACAAGTTTTGTTTTTTGAATTGAATTACTGAATTGAATGAACTTTTTGATGATATTATGATTTATTGATATTTACCTTTAACAGTACTGTCTGCAGTACCGCCAATAGCGATAATGCTCACCAAGAGTAACCCCATTAGTAGTAAGACCCTCCATACTGTGCCCATTAATAATGCCCCCACAGCAGTAATAATACTCCACAGTGTCCCCAATTGAAAATAAGGCCTCCTAAAGTGCCCCCAGGAGAATGAACCCCACAGTAGTAATAAGGACACGTATAGTGTCCACAGTAGTTATGTTCCCTATAGTGGCCCCAGTAATTAGAAAGCACATTGCAGTAGCTTGAAGTAGTTATAATGTCCCTTGTAGTGGCCACAATATTTATTAAACTCCTCTGTAGTACCCCAATATTTATGATACCCCTAGTAGTAACCTAAGTATTTATAATGCCCCCCTGCAGTGCTCTGGCTGGTATTAAAATGACCCACCTTGTAGTTCCCCCTGTATTATAATATGTCCTGTAGTGCTCCAGCATTTTTAAAATGCCCCCCGTATTTTCCCCTGTATTATAATGCCCCTATTATGCTCCTCCTCTATAGTTCCCCTGTGTTGTAATGCCCCTGTAGTGCTTTGACCTGTATAATAATGCCCCATGTAATATTTGAATTCCTCCCTGTAATGTTCTGGTCTGTATTTTAAAGCCGCTGTAGTGATCCAGCCTGCATTATAATGACCCTTATAGTGCTTCCTGTATTACAATGCACCCTCTATTTCTCTGGCTGGTATTTTAATGCTCCCTGTAGTGCTTCAGCCTTGTATTAAAATGCCCTTGTAGTGCTGTAGTGCTCCCCTATAGTTCCCCTGTATTATATTGCCCCCATAGTGTCCCCCAGTAATGCCGACATGTATTTAAAAGTAAATAAAAATACTCCTCTTACTCTTTTTCTCCTCTGTTGTCTACAATGCAGACCACAGGACTCTTCAGGCCTGTGGCTTGAGTTGCCACCTATATTATCACCTATAAAACAACTTTATGGTGGCCCCAGAGTATCCCTGTTTGACACTATGGAAGAATTTGGTACGAGATTTAGAATAATACAGACAAGACCTGCCCTCTGGGGCCCCGTATGTTCTGACTTCTGGTGTAAACCCCTGCTAGGCCAGCAGTTCCATATAGAGATGAGCGAATTGAAGTAGACGAAGTGGAATTCGATCCGAATTTCAGGAAAAGTTCTCTTTGTCGTAATGAATTGCATTTTTTCTTAAAATGGCTGCTGCACATGTTAGGACATGGAGCAAAGAACTCTGGGAACGAGGGATCACCCACAATGCCATGCATGCAGCCAATCAGCAGCTAGCCTTGTGATGTCACAGCCCTATAAATAGCCTCAGCAATCTTGAAATCCGCCATTTTCCAGTGTACTTAGTGCAGGGAAAGACATCAGCAGGCGGTAGGGACAGTGCTAGGAAAGACTTCATTGTGCTGAAAAAAAAGATTTACATGTTCAGGGAAAGATTAGTCAAGGTATAGGGAAAGGATAGGGAGGCATCATCTACACTATAAAAGGATAACAGGGGGCAATAGGAGAGTGTAAAGTCTGGGTAATAGGAGCAATCCTATTACACCTTGCTCCACTAATTGGGGATCCAAATTGCAGTTATACTGCTGCTTTTAGGTTATTTGCACTATATATCACTAATTCTAGCAAACCTTGCTTGTGATTGGGGTGCAAGTTCTGTGTAATAGAGCCATTTACGGGGTGTATTAATAGGAAAGATATGTACGTGCTATTAGTTGTATCTGCGTTGATTTTACATTGTTTTAATTCATTTATTTTTTTTGGGGGGAGTTATTAATAGGGAAAAAATTATATGTCATAATTAGAGATGAGCGAATTGAAGCTAGTAAAGTGGAATTTGATCCGAATCCGAATTTTCTCATGTTTTGTGGTAACAAATCACATTTTGTTCTAAAATAGCTACTGCACCTGTCAGGTCATGGAGCAAGGAACTCTTGGAAAGAGGGATAACCCACAATGCCAGGCATGCAGCCAATCAGCAGCCAGCCAGCCCTGTGATGTCACAGCCCTATAAATAGCCTCAGCCATCTTGGATTTAGCCATTTTCCACTGTACTTAGTGCAGGGAGAGACGTTAACAGGCGCTAGGGACAGTGCTAGCAAAGACTTGAAAAAATATATTTTGCTCAATAGAAATTCAGGGAAAGAGCATTTGAAGTGTAAGGAAAGGATAGGGTGGAATTATTACACAGTATTGAAGCAGAAAAGGGTTCAGTAGAGGAGTGTACAGCCTTTGTATTAGGAACAATTCTATTACACCTTGCTGCACTGACTGCGGATCAAAATTGCCATTATACTGCTGCTCACTTCAGGTTTGCAATTTTGCATGATTAAAACTCCTTAAGGACACATGACGTATGGGTACGTCATGTGTCCAGTCCCTGAAGATGGCGCCCGCTCCTGCTTGCTGCGGGCACCATCGCTGCGGGGTCTGGCTGATTCCTGTAGCTGACCCCCGCAGCTGATTATCGCGGTCGGCAGCGCTGCCTATCGTGATCATTTAACCCCGCAGATGCCGTGATCAATCCTGATCACGGCATCTGCGCTCGCTAAAAGCGAAAGTAAAACTTTCGGCAGCGCACCGGCTTCCCCTAGTGGTGATCGGGAGAATCGGAGTGCTGTAAGGGATAGCCTTAAGCCTTTCATTCAGCTTGAGGCTATCACTTACTATTTCCTATGGAGCCCTTGTTAGCAATAGGGCTTCATAGGAAAGTAGTAAAATGCTCATAAACTCCAATACAAGTGTATTGGAGTTTATAATAGAAGCAATCAGGTAACTGATTTATATAGGTCCCTATGGGACCTATATAAAAGTGTAAAAAATAAAATTAAAAAATAAAAAAAAATTTAAAAAAAATAAAAATTTAAACCACCCCCCTTTCCCCAAAATTAAAATAAAATAATTAAAAAAATAAAAAAATACACATCATGGGTGTCTCAATATAAAAATATATTTCCCATACGGTAAACAGAAAAACGGAAAAAAGCGCCCAAATGGCCGATTTGCCGTTTTTGGACGCTTCATTTCCTCAAAAAAAATTAAATAAAAAGCGATCAAAAAGTCCTACACACCCCATAATGGTATCAACTAAAAGTTAAGATCGCCCCGCAAAAAATAAGCCCCCATACAACGCCATACACTTATTTACAAATACGTTATAGCGGTCAAAACATGGCGACAAAAAAGAAAAAAAATTTTCACTATCAAAACGCAAGAAAAGCTATACATATTGGGTATCGCCGGATTCGTACTGACCTGTAGAATAAAATTAAATTGTCAGTTTTATCGCAAATCAAACGTCGTAATTTAGAAACCCGTAAAACTGTGGTGAAATTGCTTTTTTTTTTGCAATTTCACCCCATTTGGAATTTTTTTCCCGCTTCCCACTACACCGTATGTATTATTAAATGATGGCGTTGGAAAGTACAACTTGTCCCGCAAAAAATAAGCCCTCATATGGCCATGTGAACGGAAAAATAAAAAAGTTATGGCTCTTGGAAGGCATAGAGCGCAAAACGAAAACGCAAAAATGAAAAAACCCTGTGTCCTTAAGGGGTTAAGGATCACTACTGTGTTTGATCCGAAACACATTGATGTGGACTGTAACTGGCTTTTAACTGCACTTAAAAATTAAGGTATTATTTTTTATATCAAGCTGGACCTATTTTTCCTTTCCTCTGTGTTACGCTTTGGTCCCAGGCGTGGTCTGTGCTTGGTGTGGAGGGGTGAGCACACCACAATCAGCTTCATTCATCAGGTTTGCAATACCTCTGTAATTCCAGCAAACCGTTCTTGTTATTGATGTCTAATTAGCCATTGTGCGGTGCAGATAAATATATATATATATATATATATATATATATATACAGTTGCAAGATAAATTATGTGAACCCTTTGGAATGATATGGATTTCTGCACAAATTGGTCATAAAATGTCATCAAAGTCACAACAATCACAGTCTGCTTAAACTAATAACACACAAAGAATTAAATGTTACCATTTTTTTATTGAACACACCATGTATACAATCACAGTGCAGGTGGAAAAAGTATGTGAACCCTTGGATTTAATAACTGGTTGAACCTCCTTTGGCAGCAATAACTTCAACCAAACGTTTCCTGTTGTTGCAGATCAGACGTGCACAACGGTCAGGAATAATTCTTGACCATTCCTCTTTACAGAACTGTTTCATTTCAGCAATATTCTTGGGATGTCTGGTGTGAATCGATTTCTTGAGGTCATGCCACAGCATCTTAATCGGGTTGAGGTCAGGACTCTGACTGGGCCACTCCAGAAGGCGTATTTTCTTCTGTTTAAGCCATTCTGTTGTTGATTTACTTCTATGCTTTGGGTCGTTGTCCTGTTGCAACACCCATCTTCTGTTGAGCTTTAGCTGGTGGACAGTTCTCGTGCAAAAGGTCTTGATAAACTTGGGAATTAATTTTTCCTTTGATGATAGAAATCTGTCCAGGCCCTGACGCAGCAAAGCAGCCCCAAACCATGATGCCCCCACCACCATACTTCACCATTGGGATGAGGTTTTGGTGTTGGTGTGCTGTGCCTCTTTTTCTACACACATAGTGCTGTGTGTTTCTTCCAAAAAACTCAACTTTGGTTTCCTCTGTCCACAGAATATTTTGCCAGTAGTGCTGTGGAACATCAAGGTGCTCTTGTGCAAACTGTAAACATGCAGCAATGTTTTTTTGGACAGCAGTGGCTTCCTCTGTGGTATTCTCCCATTAAATCCATTCTTGTTTAGTGTTTTACGTATCGTAGATTCGCTAACAGGGATGTTAGCATATGCCAGAGACTTTTGTAAGTCTTTAGCTGACACTCTAGTTTCTTCTTCACATCATAAAGCAGTCTGCGCTGTGCTCTTGCAGTCATCTTTACAGGACGGCCACTCCTATGGAGAGTAGCAGCAGTGCTGAACTTTGTCTATTTATAGACAATTTGTCTTACCGTAGACTGATGAACAGCAAGGCTTTTGAAGATACTTTTATAACCCTTTCCAGCTTTTTGCAAGTCAACTATTCTTAATCGTCTTCTGAGAGCTCTTTTGTGCGAGGCATCATTCACATCAGGCAATGCTTCTTGGGAAAAGCAAACCCAGAACTGGTGTGTGTTTTTTATAGAGCAGGGCAGCTTTAACCAACACCTCCAATCTCATCTCATTGATTGGACTCCAGGTGGCTGACATCTCACTCCAATTAGCTCTTGGAGATGTCATTAGTCTAGGGGTTCACATACTTTTTCCACCTGCACTGTAAATGTTTACGTGGTGTGTTCAATAAAAACATAGTAACATTTAATTCTTTGTGTGATATTAGTTTAAGCAGACTGTGATTGTCTATTGTTGTTACTTAGATGAAGATCAGATCACATTTTATGACCAATTTGTGCAGAAATCCATATCATTCCAAAGGGTTTACATGCTTTTTCTTGCAACTGTATATATGTGTTCTAAAGCCTTTTTTTTGTTTTGTGTATTAGTGGGGGAGGGCTTGTTAGCCGTTGTGTGTTGAAGTGAGAAAATGACAGCCCTTTTTGGTGTGTATTAGTGACAAAAAGAAAAATAATTTGCCATTCACTGCCGCAGTTACATGTTTGAAAGCCTTTTTTTGGGCGTGCATTAGTGGGGGAAAAGGAAAAAGGCTTATTAGCTGTTGTGTGGTGAAGTGAAAAAATTACAGCCCTTTTTGGCGTGTATTAGTGGGGAAAAAAAGGGGCTTAGTAGTCGTGAGGTGAAGTGGGAAAATTACAGCCCTCTTTGGCGTGTATAAGTGGAGGGAAAAAAAGGGACTTATTAACCAATGTGTGGTGAAGTGAGAAAATTACAGCCCTTTTTGGCGTGTATTAGTGGCCAAAAAAAAAAACTTTATTTGCCGTTCAGGGCTGCAGTTATATGTTCTAAATCGTTTTTTTATAGTGTATTAGTGGGGGGATGTGCTTATTAGCCGTTGTGTGATGAAGTGAGAAAATTACAGCCCTTTTTGGCATGTATTAGTAGCAAAAAAATATATTATTTGCCATTCACAGCAGCAGTTATATGTTCTAAAAACTTTTTTGGGGTGTGTATTAGTAGGGGAAAGAGGGAGAAGAGGGTGGCAGCATGGCCAGGAGTTGACAGGGTAGCAGTAGTGGGAGATTGGGAGCCAAACGTTCCCGGGGTAGACCACCCACTTCGCAGAAGCCTACCAGCCCGGAAAGTAGTTGTGCAGGGGTTCACGGAGGCAGTGGCGGTAGCAGTCAGTCAGTGCGGAGTGTTGGGGGTAAAATCACCTACTCGGTGGTGTGGCATTTTTTTGTTAAGCTGCCTGGTGAGGTAAACATGACCATTTGTTGAATCTGAAGGTTAAGCGTGGCCAGGGTGCCAATCTTGGCACATGGGCCCTGCATCGACATATGCAGCTTCACCATAAAGTGTCCTGGGAGAACTGTGTGTCCAATGTGGTGGTCAAGCCTGCCGCAGCAACTGCTGCATCACCCAGTGGCACTCACCTGATTTCAGGCAGTCAAAGCTCCACCACCTCAGCCAAAAGGAGCTGTCTGTCCTTCCCATCATCTGCTGGTCCTGATACTCCTGCTCCTCCTCTTCCTCTTCCTAGTCAGTCATTCTGTCAGCAATCGATCACCGAAGAGATTGCCAAGAAACAACAGTATGCATGCACTCATCCAACGGCACAGAAGCTGAACGTGCTCCTGGCCAAGTTGCTGGTACTGAAGTCCCTCCCTTTCCAAGTGGTGGACTCTGCACCTTTCAGAGAACAGATGTCTGTGCCGAGCCAAGGTGGAGAGTCCCAAGCCGTCATTTATTTGCCAAAAAGGCAGAACCAGCCCTGCACACAAATGTAGAACAGTAGGTGTGCCAGTCCTTGAGCCTGTCGGTGTCTGCCAAAGTGCACAGCTGCGCCAACGTGTGGAGCTGTAATCAAGGTCAAGGACAATATATGTCATTTACGGTCCACTGGGTAAATGTGGTTCCTGCTCAGCCAAACCAACAACTTGGCCAGGTGACGCCGCTTCCGCCTCCACGTTCTCGCGCCGCTTCTTCTCATCCTCCATCATGTCCTCAGCCTACACTGCAGGGACAATTCACAGTGCCCCACCAGCATACCACATGTGCCGGGCACGGCGGTGTCAGGCTGTTCTGCACCTAGTTTGTGTGGGCGAACTGAGTAACACAGGGGAGGAACTGCTCCGCGTCCTTCATCAAGACATCGAATCCTGGCTTTCTTCTCGAAAAATCAGAACCATGGTGCCCGACAACGGGAAGAACATGGTGTTGGCACTGCGTCAAGGAAGGCTGAGCCATGCACCCTGCATGGCACAAGTGTTCAGTCTGGTTGTAAAGCTGTTCCAGAAGTTTTCACTCCATCTGCAAGACATCCTGAAAAAGGCCATAAAACTTTACATGTACTTCGGCCACTCGTACACTGCAAAGCACATCCTCCTTGAGCTGCAGTGGCAGAATGCCTTCCCCCAACACAGGCTGGTATGCAAAGTTTCCACCCTCCATATGTTGGACCAATTATATGAACACAGAAAGGCCATAAACAATTCCTTGATGATACAGGCGTACAGAGGTACTCCCCTGTGTAACTTCAATGTCAGCCACTGGCAACTCATGCGTGACCTGCCGTTTGCTTGGGCCCTTTGAGGAAGCAACTTTATTTGTCAGTTGCCATTACTACGGGATAAACAACATCATTTCACTGCTTCGTGTCCTGCTAAATTTGGCTAGCCAGGGGACAGGAGACCTGGCGACTATATCTCATGGCCACATGAGCCCTGTGGGGGCTGAACTAGAGGAGGAGGAGGACATTAGAGCACAAGCAATATGTAGAGAAATAGGTGGTTTTTCTACACAGGTGACAGGAGAGGAGGAGCAGGACCAGCCATAGGAGCTACAGGCAGATGAGGAAGACGAGGCAGAGGACCCAGACACACCGTGGCAGTATGCAGTGGAGATGGAGGCAGGAAGCCCCTCCGAGTCACCTGCACAAATAGCCCAATGCATATTCACTTGCATGTGTAGTGACAGCCGAATTGTCACCATTCAGCAGAGAGATGACTACTGGCTCTCCACCATGTTAGACCCTTACTACAGGTCAAAAAAGGGGGCCTTTTTTACACCCACTGAGAGGGAGGACAAGCTGAATTACTTTAGAGACATCCTATGTAGTCAGTTGGCCACTGCCTATGTGCACTATCGCCCATCCTCACACAGGTCTGACTGGGGGAAAGACCCTCTGTACTCATGTTCCACTGCCATGGCTGCTGGGGGGCCAGGAGCAGTACCAGCTTCATCAGCAGTGACTTAAGTTTAGAGTCGTTGATGAGCAGTTTTCTTTACCTGCCTACTGAAGAAACTACTCACCAGCAGAAGCAGGTAGACATACAGCAAGAGCAGAACCTAAACAAGCAGGTGGTGGCATACTTGGAGTGCACCCTGACCCCCCACATTGAAGATCCCCTGGACTGCTGGGCAGCCAAACTTGATTTGTGGCCGCAACTGGCCGAGTTTGCCCTGGACAAGCTTTCCTGCCCGGCCAGCAGTGGGGCATCAGAGCGGCTGTTTAGTGCGTAAGCTACTATTCTGATGCTGCCACCCACCTGATTCCACACCTACTGCCAGGTGCTCCTACTGCCAGCCGACATCTTCAGCTGGTACTGGTATTGCCTCCTACCTCCCCACTGTGTCACTGGGCCACTCTGTGGTCTCCTCATGTTGCTGCCACATACCACTCTGTGGTCTCCTCATGCTGCTGCTACCGCAACACTATGTTACTGGGCCAATCTGTGATCTCCTCATGCTGCTGTTACTTCAACAATATGTCACTGTTCCACTTTGTGGTTTCTTCATCCTGCTGACACTTCACCACTCTCTGGTCTCCTGATGCTGCTGCCACATCACTATCTGTGGTCTCCTCATGCTTCTGCTACCTCAACACTATGTCACTGGGCCACTTTGTGGTCTCCTAATGCTGCTGCCACTTTACCACTCTGTGGTATCCCTGGTTGACATCATCATTTATGTGACCCTTCTTCTGATCTGTCAGAAGAAAGGAAAAATGAGACACACAACAGATCCTGCCTATGTAGCATCTGTAAGGCCTGTATGACATTGTCCCTATTTTGCATAAGAATTGGCTTATGATTTGGTAGCCAAAAGCAGAAGTGCAAATATTCCATTCACATGTCATCTCTGTTTTGGATCCACTCCTGTTTTTTTGGATTACTGACTAAATGCTTACTGAGTGAAGGTGGATTATCAACAGACAGCATCCGTTTTTTGGGGGTTATTGTTCTGATGATTTAGAGGAAGGGCAAAATAATCAGTGACGTCAACACGAACTTACTGCTGACACCCTCTCCACTCTGTCGGGGGGCTCGACTTGTAGAAGCGTTTAATAGAACAGGTTCTGTAGACATCTATGTGGAATTAGCTGACGACAGTGTAAAAGGAGTGCGCTTCTTCTTGACGCTAACATCCCTGTACAGCTAAGTTCACACTTGAGTTATTTGATCAGTTTGGCCCCGTAACTGCCCAAATAAGTGAAATGTTCAGTAATTCTAAGAGCGACGCTTGTCATCTGCGTGTCTTACTAACTCACAGTATTGTTTCACTACCACAGCACACTCCCTATGCATCAGCAGCTTCAATGTAGAAAAGAGGGCGGCACTCACCATTGCGCAGCAATTCAGTTTATTCCAAACAGGATGTTTACATCACATTGGAAGCAGACATACAAGGTGGGCGGTTGGGCAGACACCTTCAAACAAGCCTGGCACGCCGAGTAGCGACGGCTGTTTCGCACGACCCCGTGCTTCTACCGGATACTTCCTCTGACGTCTACAACAGTGCGCAGTTATAGTGGACGCTAGGCAACAGTAACCAAGCAGCCATAAACATCAAAGCGTCCATATCAACCCTGCACTGCATGCGTCAGAGGGAAAGCGTGTCAGTTTAAAAACAATAAACAAGAGAAGGGGGACATATCAAGCCACCCTAAACTGGGGAGACAAGGGGACACAATACCCTCTTTTATGAAACGAGATTCATTTTTCATCCCACAAGGAAATAAGCTATATCAAACTTGGGCTGTTACACACAGACCAAATTAGTACATAACATCAATACAAATCAAACAAATACAGATAAATCATTACGTTCATTAAGCCCCAACGGACCCAAAGAGTCCGTGCGCACAATCCATCGGACTTCTCGCTGAAGAAGAAGGCGGTACCTGTCACCACCCCGGGGGGGGAACAGACTCTATACCGCCAAAAGTAAGACAACTTACATCGCCACCATGGTTATTGCGCACGTATGTATCACTCCCTATGCATGTTACATAAAAGGAAATAAAAAGGAGTCTATGTGTAAACTTGCAATTTGTAGCAGCAGTCCCAGAGAAATGGAGTTGGTCCTTCCTCCTTATTAAACACAGCAAAGAAAAAGATAGTCCGGGACTGTGCTTGCCAAGGAAATAGCAGAAAATAGCCCAATATGCAGTCAGTGCTTCAATCTCCACAGTGGATTGTCCCCACTTTTACTCCGCACTGCAAACCGAAACTTCACAGAACAATATAACACCTTCAAAAGAGCAGCAATATAGTGAAATATCCGCGATGTTCGTAGCAAAATATCGGCTTTATTATACTCACGGTGATACACTTGTATTCAGCATTTAAAGAAAACATCCAGAACGACGCTGCCCGACCCGGATTTATGCAAAATACATCGAACCAACCGAATGGAATTTTTGAGAAATTCACTCATCTCTAGACATATGCTTTAAACAAGTGGTTTGTGGTATTCGTTTTGTCTGTGATCCTTGCAGCTTGTGCCTCCACTGCCCAGCTCCTTCAGCACTCACCAGGTTTTGCTTTGATGTTGGCCTGGATCTGCTCCTCCTTTATTTGCTGTTGGCAGTGGACTCACCAGCTGGCATTCCATGCATTCTGCCTGCAGGTCATGGTCTCTTCCAGTTAAACCCTCCTTATTTGTACTAACCTATGGCTGGCCATCTATATCTATTTAAGTTGCCTACCAAAGGAAGAAGGTGCTTGAATGTTACGTATTCTTGTCTAGCCAGTTCCAGCGAAGGTGTGCTTATTTCTGCCTGACTGCCCTTGTACCAAACTTTGCCTCTTTATCATCTCTGATCCACTACTGTCTTTCCTGACCACTGTCTGTTTATTGTACTGACTAACAACCACCAGCCCTGACCTCTGACTTGTTAGGTACTACAAGCCTTGCCTGATCCCTTTCTGCTTCGCACCGGTGTCTCTGGTCCCTCTGGGTCAGCTAGCAACAACACGGGGACTATATAGGGTTATAGGAAGTTAAGTGCTGAATACCAGTTTAGCACAATAGATTTGTTTAACCATAAAGTGGCTTTTACATTTTGGATATTGATTACCTATTTTTCAGATAGGTCGTCAATATCAGTTCGTTGGGTCCAACACTCGACACCAACACCAATCAGCTGTTTGCAGAAACACAACACTTCTAGAGGTAATACTTCCCTTTTGCTCCTTGTCACCCATCCTGTTAAGCTGGATGGTGGTTCTACCTCTTTGCCTGAGCTTTGAGGTTTTCTAGTGTCTAGCAACCAGTGAAGGTGTGATGTCTTGTCTGACTATCCATGTACTGTACCTTGTCTGACTACAAGTTCTGTTCCTCTTGCCTTCTGCCCTTGGCATTGCTAGCTTGATTACACGCATACTCAGCCTGACCTAACCTTAGTTCAGACTTCACTTTGCACAGGGGCCTCTGGCCCCCTTTGGGTAGCTGCCAACTACTGTACACCAGGATTACTCCAGGAGGTGGTGGCCTTATTGGTTTTATGCAGGGAATTCCATATTAGGAGTTCAAGGGTGAATATCAGGGAACTGCCAGACAATGCCCTTAGGTTTAGCTTAAAGAAAAATTGGTTAGTCCACACCCACTGTCTGTTACACAATATAACTATTAATACCTTTTATATTGCATTAATAGGTGTTGCAATCAATTGTCTCAGCTTATTTGGGACTTCAGCTCAAGTCCAATATAAGAGGCAAAGAGCAGACATGCCACACCTTTTTAGCGATAAAGAATCCTTTTGAACTTATATGAGGAGAATTGAAAAGTACTAAACACGTGCAAATATACATACTGTAGATCTATAACTCAGACAGATGTATACTGTGCACCATGCATGAGCATTGATGTTGGTTGTTGTCATATATCAAGGTGCACTTCATTCTAGTAGTGTTCATGGCATTCATTTTACAATAGTATAAAGGATCATGAATTGTTCCATGAAGTCATTCGCCAAGGATTTATACCTCCTATTTCTATCAATATGCCTGAGGATCAAACTCCAGTTCCTTTAATTTAATGAAATGGCTTGTCAGTATGTGAGGTGCTTCAGACACAAAATGAAAGGGTCCTATAGTGTCAACATCTCACATCACTCAT
Source organism: Bufotes viridis (assembly GCA_033119425.1). NCBI lineage: Eukaryota > Metazoa > Chordata > Amphibia > Anura > Bufonidae > Bufotes > Bufotes viridis. The sequence goes on from CM065590.1 coordinate 395,203,147, forward strand.
CACATCCATTAGAGATGGAGATCTAAAGGAAACTTGATATGGTGAATGACTCAGTCATTATTATCTGCCTTTTCTCATCAACAATAGAAAATGACAACTAATGTTCATATAATGACTACATTGAGAGGATACAATGGATTTGTACACTGATGATTATAGTATAAAAAACTAACATGGAAAATACATAGATTATATATTTTTTTCTTACAGAAATAACAGATTGTGAGAAACCCATACATTTTTATTATTATTTTTAAGTAAACTAATGGTTTAGCCCATCAAAAGTTAATTGTGTTTTGAAAGAAAGTTTAAAGTGTTCCAGAAACATGGTGGCAATGTTATGGGCACCATAATACCTTAATTCAGGTAATTTGTCATAGTCTAAGCTCATGGACTTCACCAGTGGCTAAATTTCTCCTTTAAGTAAACAACAGAGTTTCCTATAGTTTTCTAAAAATATATTAAACCATCAGTTAGACCCATAGTAAAATTAAATAAATGGCAGATTCTGGTTAGGGATGAGCAAATCGACTTCGGAGCGCTCCGTACAGTATTAGAATGTATTGACTCCTATGAGCCGAAGTTATTACTTTGCGAAGTCTCGCAAGACTTCACATAATAACTTCATAAATCAATAAACTATGAATAAACAATTTTTTTCTTCACCATTTTGGATGTGCCGTGGATTTACTACTATTTATATTTTTGGAAGTAAGTGGGATACTGCTACAGCCACTGGCACTCCTCTGCATTCTTTATTGTGCAAGCGGTGCGGTCCTTCACTAATATATATATATATATATATATATATATATAGTGATGAGCGGCATAGGCAATATTAGTATTGTTGTGAAATCACAGCACTGTGGCTAACACACTATCACACTACCTAACACCCTGCACTGGAACCTGGAATCAGCTACACTATATCACTATCTAACCTACACTGACTATGTCCCACTAACTATATGTATAATATATGTAAGCTAACTAACTAACTATCTAATGTAATGTGATACAGTAAAGCACAGAGCATAGCAATGACACTGCTGTCTCTCTCAGAACTGTAAAAAAAACTGCAGAAAATGGCTGCTGGGGAGTTTCTTATATAGTAAAGAGGTAGGCAACTTTCCTATTGGTTGCAAGTGTTCTTGCTAAGCTCAGACAAAGACATTCCAGCCATTTTATTGGTCCACAAGCAAAAAGGGAGGTTATTGATGGAATTTTTTTTTTAGAATATTCGCGATTACGAATATATAGCACTATATTCTACATATTCGCAAATTCTCGAAGTGCCGATATTTGCGATAAAAGTTTGCTATTAGAATATTGGATATCAACACTATATATATATATATATATATATATATATATACACGGATAGAGAAAGATAGATAGATATTAGATAGATTGAAGCAGGTCCAACACCTGCAAGATAGATAGATAAATAGATAGATAGATTGATATAGATAAATATATGAAAATAGGGAGAGAGAAGAAAATAGAGAGATACCTACACAACTATACAGAATACTATGAATTCATGACATTTACAGCACAGAGTGCAATATTTACTAGAGGTCCCAAACCGATGAAATTCCTTACTTTGCATTATTCCATGCTCTCATTTCTGCCCTTAAACTCCTTGATATATGACCACAAAGTGAAACATGCTGATTTCAACATATCTTAATTCGCCTCCCCCTCCTAACTCCACATACTGCATTTAATCTCAATATTGTTATTTTAATTAGCATTTAAATAAATGATGCTTATCTGTCTGTAAATACCTAAGGGCGGAAAAGTGTGCAATCATGCTTAAAATACATTGGTTACTTGATTTCTGCTTTCCTATAGAATATGCCTGGATCTCTTGAACAACCTGAATATATTGAAATTTAATGATGTTTTCCGCATTCTTACGGAGATACCTATAATAACAAATAGGAATATTTTAAATAAGTTCCTGAGGGAAAAGTAATGCGACTGAATGACCTTGACATATTTCCTGCATTGTGTACATGCCTAAATATGTGCATCTACAGTATGTTTATGCATAGAAGTCCCCATGGAGAGATTTCTAGACTCGCCTGCCTATTCACTTTGAAAGCAATAGGACATTTTGCTAGGGGCACAACTGGCTAGAAGTATTCTAGTACTGGGTGCTATATTTTATTCTGTTAGAAAGTCAGTAGCTCGCAAGATATAGACAATTCTGCTTCTGAAACTTATGTATGTGTCTGGGTAGAATGCATGTCTTTCGCTGACTGTAAATAGCGGATTGGAAGTCTAGAGGACCTTTTTTATGTAAAACACTGTATGTAGAATAAGAGACTCAATCTCAAATTGAGGCACCATGTTTTTGCTGTTTTGTTCGACTTTTGGATTTTTTTGAATAAATTGATCCTTGACCACAAGCTTATGATTTACAATAAAATGGATAATAAACATGATGTTTCAGCAAACACAGATTTTCACTGTAAATGAGAGTTAATTGGCATGCAATAAAACACAACCGAAATGATTAAAATATTAGACATATAACCAAACTCAATAGTAGCATATTTACCCACCAGAGATTTGCTGTTTGCTTTTATTATTATTATTATTATTATTATTATTATTATTATTATAGATATGTGTTTTAACCCTAATGACCCTTGACTTACTAGTAAATCATGGAAGCAAGTAACTTGACGTATGGTGTGCTATGCAACAGCATGGATAGGTTAGCATAGGAACCCGCCTGAACTGAGACCACCTTGTCACTTGGTAGGTGGGCTTAGATGTATTTTGATTAGAATGTATCGACCAAGTGTCTCAGATTTTATCAACAGAGTGAGGGCTTAGTCCATATGTTATGCTTGCATCTACTATTATAGTGAATTATTTTCTGTAACTTTGTAAATGTAGCCATATACATCCGCACATTTAATATCATATCGTGCAGGATTGTTTATATATATATATATATATAGTTTTTCTGTGATTTATCTTAAAGGAGTGTCACCTTCATGTGTGAATACGCTCCTACCCTGGGAGTGATATTCATGTGCACTTTTGCCCCACCTATCTAGTAGGCAACCTTTATTAAGGTGGTACATATAGGTGTGTGTGTCCTGCCTCCCACCAGTTGCTGATGCACAAAAAAGTAACAATGGGCAGCACACCATATGTGCATGGACTGCTCTTCTTAAAAATGCCCAGCAGCATGGTTAGGTAAGCATAGGAACACGTCTGAACAGAGACCACCTTGTCACTTGGTAGGTTGGCTTAGATGTATTTTGATCAAAATGTATTGACCAAGGGTCTCAGATTTTATCAATAGAGTGAGCGCTTAGTCCATATGTTATGCTTGCATCTACTATTTTAGTGCACTATTTTCTGTGACTTTATAAATGTAGCCAATTGCATCCATGCATTTAATATGATATCGTGCAGTATAGTTTATATATATGTATATATATATATATATATATATATATATATATATAGTTTTTTCTGTGATTTGTTTGATTTGTTTGATGGCAACCTTGATTAAGGTGGTACATATAGGTGTGTGTGTCCTGCCTCCCACCGGTTGCTGATGCACATGGAGGTAACAAGGGGCAGCACACCATATGTGCGAGGACTGTGCTCCTGAAAAATGCACAACAGCATGGATAGGTTAGCAGGATGAGGATGAGGATGCAAAACGGACGTTTCACATCAATATGCTCAAGGCTTATAATGAAAGGGCTGAGGAAGTGACGGCCATATGTGCCCCAGCAGGGGAGGACACATAAGCCTTACCCTTAAGAGACCTGTTAGGGAGTGACGGGGAGACAAGGAATATAAAGTTGGTCCAGCTGGGGGAAAAGTTGGGGCCCCACGAGTGGGCTCAAGCCAACCTTTTGCTGGGAGCCAAACAGGCCATGTTTTCCCAGGAACCCAGGTATACCCAGTTAGCAATCCACAAGGTGGACACCCCAGGGCAGGTGCCCTTGAGACAACCTCCCTACCATATTCCTGAAGCAGTTAGAGATGGGATGCGGTAAATAGAAGAGATGCCGGTACTAGGAGTAATAGAACACTCCGAAAGTCCTTGGGCCTCATCTGTGGTCTTGGTACTAAATCGGGACGGCGCGACCCATGTATGTGTCGACAGGCGGCTGAACGACAAAACGGTAACTGACGCCTATCCGATGCCCCGGATGGACGAGCTGCTTGACTGCATATCTAAGGGGAAGTATCTGACCATTATTGACCTTTGCAAGGGATACTGGCATATCCCCTTAGTGGAAGATGCTGTCCCCAAGTCCGCCTTCATCACCCCGTTCGGCATATACCAATTTCGGGTTATGCCTGGATGACATCGCCATCTATAGCGATACTTTGGGAGTTTCATCTCGAACACATAGGGTCGGTGTTAGATAGGATTAGGGGTGCCGGTTTGACCTTGAAGCCTGACAAGTGTCACGTGGGTATGGCGTAGGTACAATATCTGGGTCACCGGGTTGGATGTGGTAGGCAACGGCCAGAGCCAGCTAAGTTCGGGGCCGTTGCTAAGTGGCCCACTCCGTGTACCAACAAACAAGTCATGGCCTTCTTAAGGACAGTCAGTTATTACAGGCGTTTTGTACCAGACTATAGTGCCCTGGACAAACCCCGGACTGACTTGACAAAAAAGAAGTTACCCCGACAGGTCCTGTGGTCTCCTGAGGGTGAGGTGGCTTTCCAAGCTTTAAAACAAGCTCTTTTCAATGCCCCTGTGTTGGCTGCCCCAGATGCTAACAAGCGCTTTATCGTCCACACAGACGCTTCCATGTTTGGACTGGGGGCAGTTTTCAGCCAGGTCGGAAAGGATGGAGGAGAGCACCCGGTGGCCTATCTGAGTCGCAAACTTTTGCCTAGGGAGGTCGGCTATGCGGCCATTGAGAAAGAATGTCTGGCCTTTGTCTGGGCCCTCAAGAATCTGACTCCTATATGGCCGCACAATCACTCTCATCACAGACCACAACCTCCTGGTCTCGCTCAACCGGGTCTCTGGTGATAATGCCCGTCTGCTGCAGAGGAATCTGGCCCTACAGCCTTATGACTTCACTATTCACTATCGCCCAGGCAAGTTTTCGTTTTGCGCTCTATGCCTTCCAAGAGCCATAACTTTTTTATTTTTCCGTTCACATGGCCATATGAGGGCTTATTTTTTGCGGGACAAGTTGTACTTTCCAACGCCATCATTTAATAATGCATACGGTGTAGTGGGAAGCGGGAAAAAAATTCCAAATGTGGTGAAATTGCAAAAAAAAAGCAATTTCACCACAGTTTTACGGGTTTCTAAATTACGACGTTTGATTTGCGATAAAACTGACCATTTAGTTTTATTCTACAGGTCAGTACGAATCCGGCGATACCCAATATGTATAGCTTTTCTTGCGTTTTGATAGTGAAAATTTTTTTATTTTTTTTTGTCGCCATGTTTTGACCGCTATAACGTATTTGTAAATAAGTGTATAGCGTTGTATGGGGGCTTATTTTTTGCGGGGCGATCTTAACTTTTAGTTGATACCATTATGGGGTGTGTAGGACTTTTTGATCGCTTTTTATTTAATTTTTTTTTAGGAAATGAAGCGTCCAAAAATGGCAAATCGGCCATTTGGACGCTTTTTCCGTTTTCTGTTTACCGTATGGGAAATATATTTTTATATTTTTATACTATGACGTTTTCACACATTGCGACACCCATGATGTGTATTTTTTTATTTTTTATTATTTTATTTTAATTTTGGGGAAAGGGGGTGATTTAAATTTTTAGGTTTTTTTATTTATTTTTTATTTTTTTATTTTTTTACACTTTTATATAGATCCCATAGGGACCTATATAAATCAGTTACCTGATTGCTTCTATCATAAACTCCAATACACTTGTATTGGAGTTTATGAGCATTTTACTACTTTCCTATGAAGCCCTATTGCTAACAAGGGCTCCATAGGAAATAGTAAGGGATAGCTTCAAGCTGAATGAAAGGCTTGAGGCTATCCCTTACAGCGCTCCGATTCTCCCGATCACCACTAGGGGGAGCCGGAGCGCTGCCGAAAGTTTTACTTTCGGTTTTAGCGTGTGCAGATGCCGTGATCAGGATTGATCACGGCATCTGCGGGGTTAAATGATCGCAGTCGGCAGCGCTGCCGACCGCGATCATCAGCTGCGGGGGTCAGCTACAGGAATCAGCCGGAGCGGGCGCCATCTTCAGGGACTGGACACATGACGTACCCATACGTCATGTGTCCTTAAGGAGTTAAATAGAAAGGCAGATGGACTGTCGCGACAAACAGACTTGTTATCCGAATAGTCGCTGGACATCCCGCCAGCCCCACTGGACCCGGAAAGGTCTAACCGTGTCTGCCGGAGCTGGCAGAAAAAAAGGGGGGGCGTAATTTTGAAGAACTTTCCAGCAACCGTTCAGTTATTTGACCTTCCTGCTACCTAATCCTCGTGGATACCTACTCCCCACAATGGACGTAGACATTTATGTGTATCATTAAAGTGTGTTTTTCCAGCATTAAGTTATGGCTCCTGTTTGGATTATTATGTGACACCAGCGATATTTTACTCCATGGATTCTTGGCGATATTACTTCAGGGGAATAAGGGAATGACAGACGGTAACTCATATTCAGACCGTCACAGTAGCCATATACATCCGCGCATTTAATATTATATTGTGCAGGATGGTTTATATATATATATATATATATATATATATATATATATATATATATAGTTGTTTCTGTGATTTGTTTGATTTGTCTTGAAGGAGTGCCACCTCCATATGTGAATACGATCCTACCCTGGGAGTAATATTCATGTGCACTTTTGTCCCACCTATCTAGTAGGCAACCTTGATTAAGGTGGTACATATAGGTGTGTGTGTGTCCTGCCTCCCACCGGTTGCTGATGCACATGGAGGTAACACGGGGCAGTACACCATATGTGTGGGGACTGTGCTCCTGAAAAATGTGCAACAACATGGATAGGTTAGCATATGAACCTGCCTGAACTGAGACCACCTTGTCGCTTGGTAGGTGGGCTTAGATGTATTTTGATCAAAATGTATTGACCAAGTGTTGGGCCGGGCCGTCTCTCCTGGCCGGTCAGAACCGACTTTGCTAGCGAACGGGAGGCTTTGTCTCAGTATCTGCTACCTCAGGTTTGTTCGTTTGGGCTAAATATTTCTATTTCTTTGTTTGTTTGGTAATAGGAGTTAGTTCCTATAAATCTTACAAGATTTACTTTGCTTTGTTCGTCTCGTTACTTTATCCAGTCTGCGTAAAGGAAGAGTTACCTGGGCTGCACATGATGTCATGTTTGGAGATCGGACGCAGCTGTTATTGTTTAGGCCTCTTGCTGTAGCTGTTCCTTGCCATGTGTCTCCCCCTTCCCCCGCTACCACCATCTTTAGACTTCACGTATTTCACTGCTTACATCACATTCCATACCCAGCCAACATCCAGATCTGTATTACACGCCTGTTATTACATGTTGTATACTCGGCTTAAAACCAAAGCTGCTACTGTTACTCCATTTTTATTCTCTAGACGCACCACACTGGTGTTCACAATTGCTCTACTCACAACCAGAGCTGCGTTCATGTGTCGACTGGTATACCATGTTTGCTCTGCTCACAGTGAGAGCTGTGTTTACACGTCCGCTGTCATAAAATGTCCATACTAGGCTTGTTTCAGAGCTGCATTCACGTTCACTGTTACATCATGTTTATGCTCCATTCACATTTAGAGCTACTATTCTTCCAATTTCATTCTCTGCCACATCCAGAGGTGCATTCGCACTTACGCTGTCAAATTATTTTTTGCACTCCACCCACTACCAGAGTGGCATTTATACGTCTTTCGGTATATCATGTTTGCTCTACTCACACCCAAAGCTGCGTTTACACGTCCTATGCTACTACAGGTTCTTTCCAGGCCCATTTCAAGAACCGTATTCACGTCGCTGTTACATCTATATTATGCTCTGTTCACAACTAGAGCTGCTGTTATACCAAATTTCATGCTTCTGCTTATACCCAGAGTTGTGTTCACACTTCTACTGCTACACCACTCACCAAAGCAGCTTTCCATGTCTGCTGTCACATCAAGTTAATATTCAGTTCACATCCAAATCTGCGTCCGCATGTCTACTTTTACATCTTGTCCTATACTCCATTCACTACTAGAGCTGCGTTCACGTGTCTGCTTTTGCATCACGTCAATACTCTGCTCATTTTCAGATTGCATTTATATGCCTGCTTTATACCATGCTTTTCATGCTGATACTTTTTCCACCATAAGAGGCTCGCACGCATGGCTCCTGCCATAAGAGGCTCGCACGCATGGCTTCTGCCATAAGGGACTCGCACGCATGGCTCCTGCCATAAGGGACTCGCACGCATGGCTCCTGCCATAAGGGACTCGCACGCATGGCTCCTGCCATAAGGGACTCGCACGCAAGGCTCTTGGTTTAGAAGATTTCACAATTGACATATCTATATTCCATGGCACACCTTTTAGAAGTTTTCTTTTGTTCATTTATATTTTACAGATTAGTATTTGCGGTTTATTTCAGCCCTTATTTCATTTAAGAAGCTGTACCCCATGTCTTTGTCTTTTTAGGTTATCGAGTCCCGGTTTATAACTTAACCCGTCGGGTTAAGCCCCAATCTTTTCTCCAGCTGTGCCTAATTCTTAAGGTTTGCATCCCGGCGACTGCCCGGCCCCATGGGCCCCTGGCGGTTGCTTCAAACCCATGGCTTCTGGGGTCCGACCAGTGGTTGTCTGTCCACCTGTGCAGCTGTGCTTTTGGTTTTGAATGACTCACCTCTTTACCTGCTTGCCAGCTGATGTTATTTAGGTTTCATTTTAGTTAATGTCCGTTATTATCTCCATTTTCTGTCACGTTTCCCTTCCTCTTTTCAGTTCACTCAGTTGAACTCATGTTGGGGCTCACCTTCCATGTCGGTCAGGTCTCGTTCCTAACAATATTTCGCCTGGCATGTTATTCAAGCTACGTAGTTTAACTTCGGTCAGGCTCATGGTTTAATTTCACCCACACCTTATTCAGGTCACTTATTATAGTTAAGTTATAATTTCTTGATAAAAATTTTAACTTTCGCCCCATGGCTTCGGGGGCCCGATGACCGCTTCGGCCCCATGGCTTCAGGGCCCGATGACTGTTTTCAGTCCTGCTGGGCTGATTGTCTGTTTGGTTGTCCATCTGTGCATCTAGGCTGATTTGGCCTGTACCTGCTTCCCTAATCTCCTAATAATCCATGTTGATCGCTCACTTTATGTTTTTGTCTGCAAACTGGTCCGATTCGCCCTAGAGCATCATTGTCATGTCTTACTCAGATATTTTGTCTTGCTTTAATTGTTCATGCTTTCGTTCAGGTCCTGCCAGAGGAGGAACAAGTAGGGCAATTCCCTCTAGCATTTCAGTCTGTGTTCGTAGTCGATCATATCTTGTCAACCAGGTCCCCGCACAAAGTCTTTGCCTTTTTACTACGACCAGGAATTCATTTTTGCCAGTATCTTCTTGCAATTGCATTCCCTCACTCATGGGAGGGCATAGACAGAATCTTGCATATTATGTCTTCGTAGCTTCTTGCAGCGCTAACCTCAGACTCCCTACAACCACGTTGAATCAGGTTTTGGACAAGGTCCAGCATTCCCTCACGGTAGAATATTCAGATAGTAGGTCGGTCTTCACGTCTCAGGTGTTAAAACAATTCTCAGGGGTACACAGAAGAACAACGCGCGGACCATGGCTAGCAGATAGCTGTTGTCGGGGGAATTATTCAAGGATTCTCTTCCTAGCTACATGGTTCTTTTTGTCCCTCATCCCTGCATAGTCTAGGCAGTCAAGTTTCGGTTCCAAGATCTCCTGAGGCTAGGGCATTGCCAGTACTCGCACTAGAACCAAAACTTTAAAAGGTTCAGTTGGTTTTTCATGATTCATTTCACAACGTATTCCCGGTCCTCCATTCCTCTTTGGGGCATCCACAAAATGGGTTGCATGTCTTCTTCTGGTCTTGCCTCATACTCCCTAACTTTTTCGCTCAAGACCTCTGACACCTTGCAGTTGGCTTGGGGATGTGTTTGGACATGCCATTCCTTTTCTATCGTACTTGGCTTGGTTTTTGCCCACTTATAAGCCTACCCACGATCATGGCTTAGGGCACACAACAAGCCATTTAGTCAGGTTAGCTAAGACACGCCTAGCTAGGTTAGGTTGTTCCCGTTGTTTATATATATATAGTTTTTTCTGTGATTTGTCCCATTCTGTGTTTTCACAAAAAACTTACAATGCTTACTTAGCTTATGCTACAGTACTGATTCAAAGAAAAACTGAGTTGAAATATTATCCTCATGATAAATTCTCCCTATGACCCTATGCTGGGAAGTGGAGTATAGTGTTCTGTACAATACTACGCTCAGGCCACCAGTAAAATGGTTTAAGCAGTATCTAGAACCACAAGACAAATATTCAATAACCGTCAAGAATAAGAAAAAAAGGTCTAATACCGTTACTATCAAAATTCCTCACTGGCCAGCAAACATTCCAGGGTATTGACTAGGCTGGAATGATAATATGTGATATTAGGTGGCAGCATCATCAATTTGCTGTACAATAGTTCTGTTTGTAGCATTGTCAAATTTTGAAGTATTCATTTCTAAAACAGAATTCTGTGATACTTGCATGGCTGATATTCCCCATTACACTAACAATGACAATGCCTTTGCTTTCCATCTATTGCTCATTGTATTTTCATGATTCTCTCTGGTTCTGTTGTTCTATGTGTGTTGCCACTTGGGACCATGCTTGACCTTTCTCACTTCTCACCATGCATCATCTCTCTGTAACCTTAAAATATCTTTTAAAATATCAGAACTACATAGGTAACATATTTATTTATTCTGCTACCTTAGATCATGAAGCAATGTAAAGTGAGAAATGAAAGTTATTAATAAGAGTTTCAATCGCTTGCATACAGCGTCCCAATTTACAAGTCTATACATTTCAAAAAAGGTATAGTAAGATGAAATATAAGCCAAAATCACCTTTTTATAGTCTCTGGGAAAATATTATATGAATGACAAAAATAGCTCCCTAGGAATAAATCAGACCATAAAAGTCCTAATTTAATGGGAGAATCTAGATCACATGACCCCTTTTTTACCAGATCAGATGACTTGTGCTTGCCACATCCAGGCAGACATTTAATGACAAGGGGGCTGCCCATGTGCACAACTATCTCCAGTCCAAAGAAATGTCTAAATAACTTAGCACATTTCAGTAGCTTCCAAAGGCATGCATGAAAAGTAATCTTCATTCAGTCTCTGTGTTGCAATGGCTGGTAGCCATCTCACCTGAAGGACACTACTCAAGAAATTCTTGTTCTGTTACTAGGTGGTAATCCCAGAAGTGGTGCCCCAACATAATTAAATATCTATGGCATATGATATCATTAATGTCCATGGTGGGCAAAACTCTTTAGATGTGGGGTTTCATGATTACATTTTAAATACAGGGTACTATTATAGTAGTACCAAGCTGAATGCATTCTACAGGGGGCTCAGATATAGTCATTAAACTTTTTAAATGGAGAATCAGAAGGTCTTCGGGCTGAAGATATTTTAGATGCATATTATATTATATTTAGAGATGAGCGAATTTTTCAAAAATTCGATTTGTCCAGTTCGCCGAATTTTCCGGAAAAATTAGCTTTGATACAAATTAATTTGAGATGAATCGCATTAAAAAACGGCTATTTCCGGGCTGCATAGAGCCTATATATGGGTGCAGAACACTGTGCCTTGCAGTAACGCGCATAGGGAGTGTGCTGGGGTAGTGAAATGATACTGTCAGTCAGTATGACATGAAGATGACAGGCGTCACTATTAGAATCACTGCACACTTCACTTATTTGGGCAGTCACGGGGCCAAAACTGACCATATAACTCAAGTATTAACTCAGCCTTACAGACTGATGTTGGTGTAAAGAAGAAGCACACTCCTTTTACACCCTCGTCAGCTGATTCCACATAGATGTCTACAAAACCTGTTCTATTAAACACTTATACAAGTAGAGCCCCCCGACAGAGTGGAGAGGGTGTCAGCAGTAAGTTTGTGTTGATGTCCCTGATTATTTTGCCCTTCTTCTGATCCGTCAGAACAATAACCCACAAAAAATGGATCCTGTGTGGAGCATCCGCCTTCACTCGGTCAGCATTTGCTCAATAATCCATCAGTATTGCTAAAGCACAAAATAATAATGTAATATTGTAAAATGCGGTGTCTCCATGATAAATCTGCAGCGTGAGAGCCCTGTGTGGGTTCTACACACTTTCAAAATAATCCTTCAGTGGGGCGAATAGATGCCGGATCACCGGGAAGCTCCATGACCTTCCAAGGAGCTATCTTGAACCTTTGTCTTCTCATTGTCCGTAGCTACTAGAGGCCTGTTCATGCCAGGCAGGTTTCCCTCAGAAGCATCTTGGTCAATGAGCAGCCAATACTGCACTTGCAGCAATCTTGACAGGCTTCGTCTCCGGGTGGAGAGGAATTGTTTTCTTGGCATGTTTTCTCCATCACAACACTATGTCGTTGAATGAACAGAAAACGGCCCGATTCTCTCCTGTCCAAGGCAACATGTAATTTTTATTAGTAAATTAATTAAATATTTAATATAAAATTGAACCAAAACTTGATTAAAATTATAAGAAAGCATACTTAAATTTGCCAAAACTGACCAAATAACTCAAGTATGAACTTAGCCTTAAAGGTCGATGTTAGTGTCAAGAAGAAGTGCACTCCTTTTGCACCCTCGTCAGCTGATTCCACATAGATATCTACAGAACCTGTTCTATTAAATGCTTATAAAAGGAGAGCCCCCTGACAGAGTGGAGAGGGTGTCAGCAGTAAGTTTGTGTTGATGTCACTGATTCATTTGCCCTTCCTCTGATCAGTCAGAACAATAACCCACAAAAAACAGATCCTGTCTAGTCTGTGGAACATGCACCTTCACCTGGTCAGCAATTGCTCAATAAGACATGAGTATTACTAATGCAAAAAAAAAAAAAAAAAACTGGAAACAGGAGTGGATCTAAAACAGAGATGACACGTGAATGGAATTTTTCACGTGGAATATATCACGTGAATGTCTTCTGTGTTTTCTACCAACTCCTGCTTTTGGCTACCAAATCATAAGTCAATTCTGATGGGACCATACAGGCCTTACAGCTACTACACAGACAGGATCCGTTGAGCTTTTCACTTTTCCTTCCTTCTTGATTAATTAGAAGAAAGGTCAAATACAGGGAGTGCAGAATTATTAGGTAAGTTTTATTTTTGAGGATTCATTTTATTATTGAACAACAACCATGTTCTCAATGAACCCAAAAAACTCACTAATATCAAAGCTGAATATTTTTGGAAGTAGTTTTTAGTTTGTTTTTAGTTTTAGCTATTTTAGGGGGATATCTGTGTGTGCAGGTGACTATTACTGTGCATAATTATTAGGCAACTTAACAAAAAACAAATATATACCCATTTCAATTATTTATTTTTACCAGTGAAACCAATATAACATCTCAACATTCACAAATATACATTTCTGACATTCAAAAACAAAACAAAAACAAATCAGTGACCAATATAGAGACATTTCTTTGCAAGGAAACTCAAAAGCCTGCCATCCATGGATTCTGTCAGTGTTTTGATCTGTTCACCATCAGCAGCAACCACAGCCTCCCAGACACTGTTCAGAGAGGTGTACTGTTTTCCCTCCTTGTAAATCTCACATTTGATGATGGACCACAGGTTCTCAATGGGGTTCAGATCAGGTGAACAAGGAGGCCATGTCATTAGATTTTCTTCTTTTATACCCTTTCTTGCCAGCCACGCTGTGGAGTACTTGGACGCGTGTGATGGAGCATTGTCCTGCATGAAAATCATGTTTTTCTTGAAGGATGCAGACTTTTTCCTGTACCACTGCTTGAAGAAGGTGTCTTCCAGAAACTGTCAGTAGGACTGGGAGTTGAGCTTGACTCCATCCTCAACCCGAAAAGGCCCCACAAGCTCATCTTTGATGATACCAGCCCAAACCAGTACTCCACCTCCACCTTGCTGGCGTCTGAGTCGGACTGGAGCTCTCTGCCCTTTACCAATCCAGCCACGGGCCCATCCAACTGGCCTATCAAGACTCACTCTCATTTCATCAGTCCATAAAACCTTAGAAAAATCAGTATTGAAATATTTCTTGGCCCAGTCTTGACGTTTCAGCTTGTGTGTCTTGTTCAGTGGTGGTCGTCTTTCAGCCTTTCTTACCTTGGCCATGTCTCTGAGTATTGCACACCTTGTGCTTTTGGGCACTCTAGTGATTTTGCAGCTCTGAAATATGGCCAAACAGGTGGCATCTTGGCAGCTGCACGCTTGACTTTTCTCAGTTCATGGGCAGTTATTTTGCGCCTTGGTTTTTCCACACGCTTCTTGCGACCATGTTGACTATTTTGAATGAAACGCTTGATTGTTCGATGATCACGCTTCAGAAGCTTTGCAATTTTAAGAGTGCTGCATCCCTCTGCAAGATATCTCACTATTTTTGACTTTTCTGAGCCTGTCAAGTCCTTCTTTTGACCCATTTTACCAAAGGAAAGGAAGTTTCCTAATAATTATGCACACCTGATATAGGGTGTTGATGTCATTAGACCACACCCCTTCTCATTACAGAGATGCACATCACCTAATATGCTTAATTGGTAGTAGGCTTTCGAGCTTATACAGCTTGGAGTAAGACAACATGCATAAAGAGGATGATGTGGTCAAAATACTCATTTGCCTAATAATTCTGCACTCCCTGTATATGATGATGTCAGTGTGGATATGGCAGCAACAGCAGCAGGTTCCCACTGAGTTGCAAGGTGACATAGTGTGGATATGGAAGGAGGAGGAGGAGACCACAGAGTGGCAAGTTGACATAGTGTGGAGATGCCAGCAGCAACAGAATCCCACAGAGTGGCAAGGTGACATAGTGTGGAGATGGCAGCAGCAGCAGAAGACCACGTAATGGCAAGGTGACATAATGTGGAGATGGCAGCAGCTGCAGCAGGATACCACAGAGTGGCAAGGTGACATAGTGTGGAAATGGCAGCAGCAGGAGGAGACCACATAGTGGCAAGGTGACATAGTGTGGAGATGGCAGTAGCTGCAGCAGCATGAGGATACCACAGAGTGGCAAGTTGACATGGTGTGGAGATGGCAGCAGCAGCAGCTGGATCCCACAGAGTGGCAAAGTGACATAGTGTGGAGATTGCAGCAGCAAGATAGAGACCACAGAGTGGCAAGGTGACATAGTGTGGAGATGGCAGTAGCAGCAGCAGCATGAGGATACCACAGAGTGGCAAGTTGACATGGTGTGGAGATGGCAGCAGCAGCAGCAGGATCCCACAGAGTGGCAAAGTGACATAGTGTGGAGATGGCAGCAGCAAAAGGAGACCACAGAGTGGCAAGGTGACATAATGTGGAGATAGCAGCAGCAAGAGGAGACCACAGAGTGGCAAGGTGACATAGTGTGGAGATGGCAGCAGCAGGAGAAGACCACAGAGTGGCAGGGTGACATAGTGTGGAGATGGCAACAGCAGAAGGAGACCACAGAGGGGCAACTTGACGAGGTGACATAGTGTGGAGATGGCAGCAGCAGCAGAAGGAGACCACAGAGTGGCAAGGTGCCATAGTTTGGAGATAACTCGGAGACTCATTTAAGAGTCTCAACATTGCAATCCAAAGTGCAAAGCTCCCTGGGAAACAGTAATATGCAAAATAAATGTGGAGCCCCAGTATTAGGTCTACAACACAATGAAAGCCAGATATCCCTCAAAGGAAGGAAAACCAAGCAAAAAGCTTTGCACTTTGGATTGCTGTGTTGAGACTCTTAAATGAGGATCTGCAGTGTTTTCTGTAGCTGGTCTCCCTGAGATAAGCTATTGTTTTGTTTAAGTAGTCTCCGAGGCATTGCTCCTGGTTAGCCAGAATCCTACTCCACACTGATGAGGGGGCAACACCCTGAAACAGCTGTCTGTGGATGGATAACTGGCTTAGGTTTTCCCTGTCACATCCTTAAAGCTTATAAAAAAGTGGGATCTTGACATAGGGGCGACTTAATATGGTGGATTTGGTGATCTCTGTAATGGAGACACCCCTTTGCTTGGTTTACCTTCCTTTTATGGATATCTGGCTTTCATTGTGTTGTAGACCCAATACTGGGTCTCCACATTTATTTAGCATATTATAGTTTGGAGAGGGCAGCAGCAGCTGCATCAGGAGACCACAAAGTGACCCGGTAACAGAGTGGGGCAGTGGGTGGCAATACCAGTACCCACTGAGGAAGGTGGGTGAAATAAGGAGCACTTGGCATCAGATGTGTGGCATCAGGCGGGTTGCAGCATCAAAGTAATAGCTGAGGCAGGAAGTCAGAAGAAACCGGTCTCTTGTTTCAACGTGTTGGTATGGCACCAAGGATGATCTAGTCTGATGCATCAGGAATTGGTGGTTGGAAATCCTGGATGATCCACTCCTGATTCATCTTGACAAAGGTCATTCTCTCCACATTTTGGGTAGACAGATGAGTTCTCCTTGAGATAACTATGGTCCCCGCCACACTAAACACCCGCTCTGATGCCACACTACTGGCCAGGCAGGACAGCTTTTCCAGGGCAAACTCTGCTAGTTGCGGCCACAAATCCAGTTTGGCTACCCAGTAGTCCAGCGGATCTTCAATGTGGGGTGGCAGGGTGTTGTCCAAGTATGCCACCACCTACTGTCTTAGGTCCTACTCCAGGTCTAGCTGCTGGTGAGTAGTTTCTTCACTATGCAGGTGAAGAAAGCTACTCATCAGTGACTCTAGACTCAGGCTGCTGATGATGTATCTGGTACTGCTCCCCCATTCCCAGCAGCCATGGCAGTGGAAAGTGAGCTCAGAGGGGCCCCAAGGTCAGACCAGCGAGAATATGGACGATGGGGCCGATAGGCAGCGGCCAACTGACTACATAAGATGTCTCTGTAGTAGCTTAGTTTGCCCTCTCTCTCGGTGGGTGTAAAATAGGCCCCCGTTTTCGACGGGTAGTGAGGGAGCAACAAGGTGGAGAGCCAAAAGTCATCCCTATGCCAAATGGTGACAATTTGGCTGTCACTACGCTGTCATCTCCACTGCATACTGCCACAGTGTGTCCGGGTCCTCTGTCTCGTCTTCCTCATCGTCCTGTAGCTCTTCTGGCAGCTCCTGTTCCTCCTGTCACCTGAATAGAAAAAAAAAACATTTGGCTTCACATTGTCTGTGCTCCAATGTCCTCCTCCCCCTAATCCTACTCTTCAGTTCCGCCTCCACAGGGCTCATGTGGCCATGAGATCGAGGTGCCACGTCCTCTGTGCTCTGACCAGCCATTGGTACCACCATCTGTTCTAGGACATGAAGCAGTGGAATGATGACGTTCATCCTGTAGTCCTGGTGACTGACAAATAACGAGGCGTCCTCAAAGGGCCTGAGCAAATGGCAGGTGTCACGCATGAGCTGCCAGTGGCTGACATCGAAGTTACACAGTGGAGTACTCCTATCCTCTTGCATCATCAAGAAATCGTTGATGGCCTCTCTCTGTTCGTATAGTCGATAGTGTTGAGTGCGAATATTCAAATTTTGAATTTTTATCGCGAATATCGGCACTTCGAAAATTCACAAATATTTTGAATATAGTGAAATATATTGGTAAAAATGAATTTTTTTTTTGTTTTTTTTTTCATCTGAGACCATTACCTAGTATACCTACCTGATTCTTGCTTGTGGGCCAATGTTAAAAGGCTGCAATATTGTAGTCTGTAGTGAATTCGAATATTCTTCATTATTTTTTTTTTTTCTCTTATGCGAAAAATTGGCAATGTAATATTTGTGTAATGCAAATATTCTAACACCCAAATATATAGCACTATAGAATAGAGTGCTATATTTATGTTTTTTAGAATATTCATAATTGTTTTCCATCTGAAGTCATGATTCCTCAATGCTTAAGTTGCTTTTGGGCCAATGACTGTTGAAATTAATTTGGAAAAATGACAAATATTCTAAAAAAATAATATATAGCTCTATATTCTATAGTGCTATATATTCGTGTTTCAAAATATTCACATTAGGTGAATATTACATTGCCTATTTTTTGCATACGATATATGGAATACAGTGCTATATATTCGTTTGTAGAATATTTGGCATTCTTTCCAATTTAATTTGAACAGTCATTGGCCCAAAAGCAACTTACGCAAGGTGGAATCAGAAGGGAAAAAATGGGAAAAAATTATGAATATTCTAAAAAAAAAATAGACAGCTAGGGTTGAGCGAACCCGAAATGTATAGTCCAGGTTCGTACCGAATTTTGGGGTGTTCTGGACCAGGACCCAAACCCTAACATTTTTATAAAAATTCGGGTTCGGGTCCGTTGTTCGCGATTATTCCCGCTTTCTGAAGGGCTGCACAGCAGCCAATCAGCAAGCGTTTTACTTCTTTGCCATAAGAAGCCATCACAGCCATGCCTACTAATGGCATGGCTGTGATTGACTGAGTGTAGCATGTGACCCAGCCTCTATTTAAACTGGAGTCACGTAGTGACACACGTACTGCCAGGATGCTGCCACTTCTGTGAGGGACAGATTAGGGAAGAAATCTGAAGAACCTGTTGTACTTGTACATTAATCCAAAAGATACAGCAAATAGAGAGGGAGGGAGCTTCAGCAATCCTACATTTCTGTACCCAGCCACTGCCAAGGATTTTTTTTTTTAAATCCATCTGTTTCAGAGGTGGGGGTCAGCGGATATTTTAGCCACTGCAGTGTACTGCATGTCTGCCAGCCTGGCAGGGACATCTGCTTAATCCTTTTTCGTAGCTCAGTGAAGGAGAAAATACTTTTTTATGGCTGCTCAAGTCCCCTACATTACCTTTGGTATAATTAAGCGGTGACATAGTCCATTTGTCTAGTATGGGACCTGTGGTGCCACAGAGCACTTGTGTATACAATGCACAAAACTGTATATTCTATTTCTGCAGTATTTTTGTGATAAAAAGCTGTGATCCCTGGTCCCCAAAGCAGTTTGAAATACACCGCCCAAATACACATTTGACATTTCTGCCGTGAAATAGAGCATCAGTGTATTTTGGGGAAAAATAGAAGTATTCCTGGTACAGCAAGCAGTGTTAAAAACACCTACCAAATACATATTTTGCATTTCTTCAGTGAAATAGAGAATCAGTGTATTTTTGGCAAAAAAAAAAAAAATATTCCTGGTGTTCAAAACAGTTGTGCAGACAGTGTACAAATACATATTTCATATTTCTGCAGGGAAATCAGTGTGTTTCCCGGGAATGTTTTTTTATTCCTGGTTCACAGAACAGTTAGAAATACCCCGCTCAAATACACATTTGACATTTCTGCTGTGAAATAGAGCCTCATTGTTATTTTGTGAAAAATAGAAGTATTCCTGGTCCACAAAGCAGTTCCAAATACACCACCCAAATACACATTTGACATTTCTGCAGTGAAATAGTAAATACATATTTTTTTTTGTGGGGAAAAAAGCAATATTCTTGCTTCCCAACACAGTTGTGCATACAGCATAGAAATACCGCTTTTCTGTGTTTTATTTAAAAAATCCTTGCTCTGGGTCCACAAACCCATTTTGCATAAACCGTAGAAATAGCTATGTTTTATTAATAGCAGTGAAATACTGCTTTTCTGTGTTTTATTGAAAAAAATCTGTGTTCTGCGTCCACAAACCACTTGTGCATACAACGTAGAAATACCCACAATTTATTAGAAGCAGTGAAATACTGCTTTTCTGTGTTTTATTAAAAAAATCAGTGTTCTGTGTCCACAAACCACTTTTGCATAAACCGTAGAAATAGCAATGTTTTATTAACCCCTTAAGGACCGGGGGTTTTGGGATTTTTGCGTTTTTGTTTTGCGCTCCCTGCCTTCCAAAAGCCATAACATTTTTATATTTCCGCTCACATAGCCATATGACGGCTTGCTTTTTGCGGGACAAGTTGTACTTTTTAACGCTACCATTTATTTTTGCATGTGATGTAGTGGGAAACGGGAAAAAAATTCCAAATGGGGTGAAATTGCAAAAAAAAAAACGCAATTTCACCACAGTTTTACGGGTTTTTAAATTACAACGTTCGATTTGCGATAAAACTGACTGGTTAATTTTATTCTTCAGGTCAGTACGAATCCGGCAATACCTAATATGTATAGTTTTTCTTGCGTTTTGATAGTGAAAAAAATTAAAAGTGGGAATTTTTTATTTTATTTTTTGTCGCCATGTTTTGACCCCTATAACTTTTTGTAATTATGCGTACGGAGCAGTGTAGGGGCTCATTTTTTGCAGGGCAATCTGAACTTTTAATTGATACCATTATGGGGTGCATATGATGTTTTGATCACTTTTTATTCATTTTTTTAGGAAATGAAGCGTCCAAAAATGGCGAATTAGCCTTTTGGACGCTTTCTTCCGTTTTTATGTTTACCGTATGGTGAATATTTTTAATATTATTATAGTATGGGCGTTTTCACACATTACGACACCCATTATGTGTAATTTTTATTTTTTATTTATTTTATTTTCATTTTGGGGAAAGGGGGTGATTTGAATTTTTATATTTTTTTAATTTTATTTTTATTTTTTAAACTTTTTTTTTTTTTTTTTTACTACTTTCTTATAGTTCCCATAGGGAACTATAAGATGCAATCATCAAATTGCTATTCTCATATATTCCAATGCAATAGTATTGGAATATATGAGAAATCAGCATATTTCCTATGGAGCCTATTACAGTCATATGCTCCATAGGAATGTAAACCTAGGTTCATTCACAGAAACCTAGCTACATGCATGCTCGGCTCCCTTGTGGCCATCAGGGGAGCCGAGCACAAACCGAAAGTGAAACTTTCGGTTTTGCTGATCAGATGCCGTGGTCAGGATTGACCACGGCATCTGAGGGTTAAATGTCCGCGATCGGCATCGCTGCCGGTCGCGGACATGAGCTGCGGGTGCCAGATTGATGAATCAAGCGTTTACCCGCAGCTCATGCGCCATCTTTAAAGTGCGGACGAAGGGCGTACATGTACGCCCTTCGTCCTTAAGGGGTTAATAGCAGTGAAATACTGATTTTCTGTGTTTTATTGAAAAAATCTGTGTTCTGCGTCCACAAAACCACTTTTTCATAAACCGCAGAAATAGCTATGTTTTATTAATAGCAGTGAAATACTGCTTTTGTGTGTTTTATTAAAAAAAAAAATAATTGTTCTGGGTCCAGAAACCACTTGTGCATACAATGTACAAATACCAATTTTAAATTGCAGCATGAAAATAGTGCTTTCCTGTGTTTTACTGAAAAAAAAAAAAAAAAGAAACGTGTTCTGGGTTCACCAAACAGTTATGCATACAGTGTACAAATACATATTTTACATTTCTGCAGTGAAATTGAGAATTAGTGTGTTTTAGGCCAAAATAACTTTATTCTTTGTCCACAGAGATTTTTATGACACAGGCACTGCCTTAATTAACTTAATTGTTGACAATTGGCAGTTAAATTGACAGTTAAATTGACCATCTTTCGGCTTGGTGGGTGAACGCAAATAATGAGGAGAACATCAAATAAGGGACGTGGGCATGGTCGTGGTGGTGTTGCTGGAGCTCCTATTGCTGGGAGAGGTCGTGGCCATTCAGCACCAACTACCGCTCCAAGTCAAACACCTTCCTCTGGTGCGAGTAGGCGACAGAACCTGCAGCGTTATTTGGTAGGCCCGAATGCCGCTCTACGGATATTGAGGCCAGAACAAGTACAGGCGATAGTATATTGGGTGGCTGACAGGGCCTCCAGTTCCTTCACAGTGTCTCCCACCCAGTCCTCTGCAGAAAGCTCAGAGTTGGCACCTGCAGCCCATGCTCATCAGTCTTTCACCTCACCCCTTGCAAATCAGCCAAGCAGTCAGAGCTCCAAGTCATGCAGCTAACTCTTATGCTTTTTGATGACTCTGTCGGCAGGGTTCCACTGCCTATCCAACTAGCCTTGCCCTAGAAGTGGAAGACCTTGAATGCACTGATGTCCAACCACTTATGTTTCAGGATGAGGACAGACTGCAGCACATCTCTGATGATGACGAAACACAGGTGCCAACTGTTGTGGCTTTCTGCAATGCGCAGACCGACGAGGAGGGCAGGTGTCATGAATGGGAGGAAGATGATGTTAGGATGATAAGGTCCTAGACACAGACTGGACTAAAGGTTATGCTAGTGACGTGTGCAGTTCTGAGGAAGAGGTGGTGGTCGCACAGATGCAACAGCACAGCAAAAGAGGGTGCAGGGTGCAAAAGCAGAGCGGCTGTTCAATAGACAGTATGCCTGCTACTGCCCACCGCACCCAGGCACCGAGCACACCAAGGCCTGCTCCAAGGAGTTCATTGGCATGGCAGTTCTTCACACAATGTCTTGACGACAAGACACGAGTGGTTTGCACGTTGTGCCATCAGAGCCTGAAGCGACGCATAAACGTTCTTAACCTGAGCACAACCTGCATGACCAGGCATCTACATGCAAACCAGGAACTGCAGTGGAGTAAACACCTTAAAAACCACAAATGGTCTCAGGCTCCTCCTACTCCCTCTTCTGCTGCTGTCTCAGCCTTTTCCTCCACCTATGGCGTCAACGTTCCAACTGGCAACCAGCAAACAAAGGATGTCCCATCAACACCACGTCCGTCACCATCACCAAGCATCTCCACCATGTCACAGGCAAGCTCCCAAACACTGGAGAAAAAGAGAAAATATCCACCCTCGATCCCTGGTCCTGAATGCCAGCATTTCAATATTGCTGGCCTTTGAAATGCTCTCATTCCGTCTGATGGAGACAGACTGTTTCAAACAGCTGATGACGGTGGCTTTTTCACAGTACGTATTTCCCAGCTGCCACTACTTTTCCAGACGACCCACCCCTTTCCTGCACAACCAAGTGGAGGATAAAATCAAGTGTCCGCAGTGGAACGGCATCTGTAGCAAGGTCCACATAACCACACATACATGGACCAGTAAGCACGGCCACGGCCGCTATATCTCCCTAACTGCACACTGGGTAAACGTAGTGGCCGCTGGGCCCGAGGCGAATAGCCGTTTGGCGCATGTACTTCCACCACCGAGGTTAGCAGGGCATTATTCTTTGCCTGCTGTTGCCTCCTACTCCGCATCCTCCTCCTCCTCCTCTTCTACCACCCCCACATCCGGTCATCGAAAGAACCTCACCCCCAAATTAAGCACAGCCAGGGGTAAACGTCAGCAGGTGATTTTAAAACACGTGTTTGGGTGACAAACCCCACATCGGACAGGAGCTTTGGAGGGGCATAGAACAACAGACTGATGAGTGGTTGCTGCCAGTGAGCCTCAAGCCCGGCCTTGGTGTGGTGTGCGATAATGGGCAAAATCTCATTGCAGCTCTGGGACTAGCCGGTTTGATGCACATCTTTTGTCTGGCACATGTGCTGAATCTGGTGGTGCAGACATTTCTTAAAAACTCCCCAGGCATTTCAGAGCTGCTGCTGAAAGGGCGGTCCGTCTGTGCTCGCTTTAGGCATTCTCACCCTGCTGCTGCTTGCCTGTCTGCACTGCAGTGTAACTTCGGCATTCCAGCTCACCGCCCCATATGCGACTTGCCCACCAGGTGGAACTTCACCTTGCATTTGCTGGAGAGACTGTGCGAGCAGCAGCAGGCGATAGTGGAGTTTAAGCTGCAGCATGCACAGGTCAGTCGCTCTGTGGATCAGAAATACTTCACCTCCAGTGACTGAGCCTGTAAGCGAGACCTGTGTACCTTGTTGCGGTCTTTTAAGTACTCAACCAACATGGCCAGTGCTGATGACGCCATTATTAGCATTACAATACCACTTCTATGTCTCCTTGAAAAATCAATTACATTGATGATGGATGAGGATGTGGAAGAGGAGGAGGAAGAGGGATCATTTCACAGGGTTGCAGGCTGATCATTATGAAGTCGCTCTGAGGGTGGGTTCCTGCACCAGCAGAGGCCAAGTACTCATGTGGCCAGCCAGGGCACAGTTCTGGCGGACGAGGAGGAGGAGGAACAGGGTTCATTGCAGGGTGGCACCTAACGCAGCTCAGGGCCATCACTGGAGCGTAGATGGAAGGATACGGAGGACACAGACGATACACCCCCTACAGAGGACAGCTTATACCTACCTCTGGGCAGCCTGGCACACATGAGCGACTACATGCTGCAGTGCCTGCGCAACGACAGCAGAGTTGCCCACATTGTAACTTGTGCTGACTACTGGGTTGCCACCCTGCTGGATCCCCAGTACAAAGACAACGTGCCCACCTTAATTCCCGCACTAGAGCGTGATAGGAAGATGTGTGAATCCAAGCATGCGCTGGTAGACGCGCTCCTGAGGGCATTCCCAACTGACATGGGGGGACAAGTGGAAGCACAAGGCAAAGGCAGAGACGGGGGAGGAGCAAGAGGTCGCCAATGCAGCTGTGTCACGGGCAGTTCCTCAGAAGGTAGGGCTAGCATAGCCGACATGTGGAAAAGTTTTTTCACCGCGCCACAACAACCTGCACCAACAGCTGATATGTAACGTCTTAGCAGGAGGCAGCATTTGAACAACATGGTGGAACAGTACATGTGCACACGCCTCCATGTACTAACTGATGGGTCTGCCCCATTCAAATTCTGGGTCTCCAAATTGTCCACATGGACTGAGCTTTCCCTTTAAGCCTTGGAGATGCTGGCCTGCCCTGCAGCCAGTGTATTGTCTGAATGTGTATTTAGTATGGCAGGGGTCGTCCTTACAGACAAACGCAGCCGTCTGTCCACAGCCAACATGGACAAGCTCACGTTCATTAAAATGAACCAGGCATGGATCCCACAGGACTTGTCCGTACCTTGTGCAGAATAGTCATTTATAACCGCCTCAACCATACATTCTTGTACTCCAGTGCAATTATTCATTGAATCCTTTTTTTATTTGTACCATTATTTCGGGGGCTACCCCAATTTGAAGGAACCTCTCCTCTATCTGGGTGCCAATGGCCTAAATTACTGAAAATGGCCTGTTCCATTGCTGGGTGACATGAAGCCTGTTTTGCTGTTACGTGACCTCTCTCCTCTGTCTGGGTGGCTGCGGCCTAAATGACTGAAAATGGCCTGTTGCTTTGATGGGTGACATGAAGCTTGTTTTGCCGTGCATTGACCTCTCTCCTCTGTCTGGGTGGCTGCGGTCTACATTAATGATAATCGCCTGTTCCATTGCTGGGTGACATGAAGCCTGTTTTGCTGTTACGGGACCTCTCTCCCCTGTCTGGGTGCCTGTGGCCTCCATTGATGATAATCACATTTTCCATTGCTGGGTGACATGAAGCCTGTTTTGCTGTTACACGACCTCTCTCCTCTGTCAGGGTGCTAAGGCCCAAATTACTGAAAGTGGCCTGCTGCATTGGTGGGTGACCTGAAGCCTCTTTTGACATGCATTGCCCTCTCCTTTGTCTGAGTGCCAGGGGCCTACATTTCAGATAATCGCCTGTTGCTTTGGTGGGTAACATTAACCTCTCTTTGCCGTCTGATGACCTCTCCTCTGTCTGGGTGCCTGCGATCAACATTAATGATAATCGCCTGTTCCATTGCTGGGTGACATGAAGCCTGTTTTGCTGTTACGGGACCTCTCTCCTCTGTCTGGGTGCCTGTGGCCTACATTAATGATAATCGACCTGTTCCATTTCTGGGTGACATGAAGCCTGTTTTGCTGTTACAGGACATTTCTCCTCTGTCAGGGTGCTAGGGCCTAAATTACTGGAAGTGGGCTGTTCCATTGCTGGGTGACATGAATCCTGTTTTGCCGAGCATTGACCTCTCTCCTATGTCTGTGTGGCTGCGGTCTTCATTAGTGATAATTGCCTGTTCCATTGCTGGGTGACATGAAACCTCTTTTGCAGTGCATTGCCCTCTCCTCTGTCTGAATGCCAGGGGCCTACATTTCAGATAATCGCCTGTTGCCTTGGTGGGTGACATTGACCTCTTTTTTCCATCTAATGACCTCTCCTCTGTCTGGGTGCCAGGGGCCTACATTTATGATAATCAACTGCTGCATTGCTGGATGACATGATGCCTGTTTTGCTGTTACGTGACTCCTCTGTCTAGGTGTCAGGGGCCAAAATTACTGAAAATGGCCTGTTTCATTGCTGGGTGGCATGAAGCCTGTTTTGCCGTGCATTGCCCTCTCCTCTGAGTGCCAGGGGCCTACATTTCAGATAATCGCCTGTTGCTTTGATGGGTGACATGAAGCCTGTTTTGCCGAGCATTGACCTCTCCTCTGTCAGGGTGCCAGGGGCCTAACATTTCTGAATATCACCTGTTCCATTGTTGGGTGACATTAACCCATTTTTGCCAGTGATAATCCACAGCTGTGCATTACTGATCAAAAAATAATTGACTACTGACTACAAAACACACGCTGGTAGATGCTCTGCTGATGACATTCCGACCTGACGCCTCCCCAACCTCCTATTCCACCTCCTCCTCCGAGTTGCCAATTATGCTCCCAGCCACAAATGCAAGTGGATACGGAGTATGCTCATCGGTCACAAACTGCAAGTTTCCACTTCTCACAAGGAGCTCTATATAAGGACCGACCACATCTGCCGCCGGACAAACAAACCCACAACCAGGTGTACTTTACCAATCTTCTTGCACCCATGGGAGTAGGCGACTTTTCCCCATACTCGTGTGCTCAGCGTACGTGCTTCAGCGGAGTGTCTGCTCCTCCAGAGATCCAGGTCTCAACGTGGCATCCCACGTGACCTGTAGGAGTACGCTGATCACCTGTACGGCTCCCCACTGTGCGCTCTGCGCCGTATGAGATCGTGGTTCTGGGTCCTAAAGTCCATTCAATCATGCATTAATGTAATGGCTGAATTCACCGTATATGGAAGTACTTCCAACTGGATATATTGTTCCTGCTCACTGCGCTTGTTCCCCAGATTTGTTTCGGGGTCAATAAACCTTCCTCAGTGGTACAAGTCAGTGAGCCTCTTTTTCAATACTTATATAGCGTGCACTGTGGGCGGGGGTTAATGGTTACTAGTGATCTTTGGGTCCAAAACCATTGCTGCTTAACATATAAATCCAATACTTCAACATTTATGCCTACTGTTAAAAAATAATAAATAGTGAATAGTGAATAACATAGTAATGAACTGCAATGAAATATGCTAAAATATCCATATATTATAGAGTATAGAGTAGGAGGTCACTATCATGAAATGCCCATTCCTGGGGCTGTATAGTATCATGGAACTACGATATTACATAGGGTACTCTGTGACAGATGCACAATGGGGGGAAGTTAGGTGGGGAGAGGAGATCGAAGTGTCGTGAATACGACCAAACTTCGAAGTCCTGTCACCTTCAACTACCCCCCCAAGTCACAGAAAACCGAATAGCTCCAGTTCAGCATTGAGCCCACCTGGTTGTAGGGTATCAAATTCAAATATTCTATGAGATTCCTGACAGGACATTTGGGTTATGTGATTCCCTCCTCTCCAGTGTCTCTTGATTCTTTCCAGAGCGACAAACCTGAGGGAGGACGGATCACTGTTGTGTACTTCTTTATAGTGCTTAGATGCACTATGTGCCTCGTACCCCTTTCTTATATTATTTATGTGTTCTGCAACT
The DNA here is from genome assembly GCA_033119425.1 of Bufotes viridis. Classification (NCBI taxonomy): domain Eukaryota; kingdom Metazoa; phylum Chordata; class Amphibia; order Anura; family Bufonidae; genus Bufotes; species Bufotes viridis. Next base: position 395,230,961 of record CM065590.1, read on the forward strand.
CGTTTCTTAAGACTCCTTTTGGTCCTACCCACGTACTGCTTTTGGCACGGACATTGCAACAAATAGTTGACATCTGTAGAATGGCAGGTAAGGCATTCCTAGATAGTCATGCCAAAAGAGTTGTGGGTGGATTTAACTATACTCATCTTTCTTGGGAACCTAGTAATTTTACAATTAGAACATAACCCGCATCTGTAAAAAACAGCTATATCTAACCAATTTGTCGTATTATTCCTTTTGATACATTTGATCGAGGGGGCGATCTTCCTAGACAAATTGGTTGCTTTCGTATAAGTTATACGTGTCATCTGCATTTCGATTCTCCTTTGGCCTAAAAAGTTCACTCATATTCAGCCGTCTCACTTTATTTAACCACCTCCCGTCACGCTAACACCGAAAGGCGTGCGGGAGGTGGCAGTCTCAGGTCTCGATCACGCCTATCAGCGTCATCTCGTGAGACCCGAGATTACATGTGAACGCGGCAGGTTACAACTTATTCTACAGCCTGCCAGCGCTGATCGTTCACTGGCAGGCTGTAGATGTAAAAAAATTGCATCCAAATCGCATATCAGACGCTGTTTTGTAAACAGCGTCTGATATACCTGCTGCCTGCTCCTAGGGTGGTCCCTTTTGCTTGTGACCACCAGAGGACACAGGCAGCTATGTAAATGCACCAATCATGACACACCAACCCCCAAACCCTCCCCCCCCCGGTCACTTATTAACCCCTTTATTAACCCCTGATCACCCCATATTAACTCCCTAATCACCCCTGTCACCCTTATGTCATTGATCACCCCCCTGTAAGGCTCCATTCAGACGTCTGTATGTGTTTTGCAGATCCACAGATCCGCGGATCCGCAAAACATGGACACCGGCAATGTGCTTTCCGCATTTTGGGGATCCGCACATTGCCAGAACTATATAGAAAATGCCTTTTCTTGTCCACAATTGCGGACAAGAATAGGACATGTTCTATATTTTTGCGGACCTGGACATGTGGACCTGGAAGTGCGGACCCGGAAGTGCGGATCCGCAATTCCGGATCCGAGTGGGACAAAGTCTGTCCCCATAGAAATGAATGGGTCCGCAGTTCCGTTCTGCAAAATGTGGAACAGAATTGCGGACGTATGAATGGGGCCTAAGGGTCCCTTATCACCGCGATTTAGTTAGCTACTTGTTAGGTAGTTAGCGCCCAGCCCACCGCACTGCAGTCACTGATTAGTCGCTAATTAGCGTCATCGCTGTCCCTAATCAGCACTAGTACTATATAGTATCTGTAAGTGATCAAGACTGATCGCAATCAGATCTATATCAGTACTTTACAGTCACCTTAGGCTCTACAAAAAACGCAGTGTTCGCCCGATCAGGCATGACCTTGTGCACACAATTGCTTTCAGTCCGCCCCACCGCAGTGACAGAATTTTTTTTTTCTGATCACTGCAAAAACACCGTAAAATCGCTGCGGCGCTATAAAGATTACTTTTGAGCTTTTTGGATCTTTATTAGCGGTCACAGCTTTAGGGTCTATTCACACTAACGTGGTGTGCTGAGGACCCGCAAATTGCGGATCTGCAGCACACCATGCCGGCACTCTCCATAGAGATTCCTATTCTTGTCCGCAGGCTGCGGACAAGAATAGGATATGCTCTATCTTTTGCGCAGCTGCGGCCGGATGTTTCGGGGCTGAAACCCGGAAGTTCGCCGCCGCAGCTCCGCAAATGCTGATGCAGAGAGCACATAGTGACAAAAAATAAAATATTACATGAACTCACCATACGCCTCACGGAATACCTTGGGGTGTCTTCTTTCTAAAATGGGGTCACTTGTGGGGTATTTATACTGCCCTGGCATTTTAGGGGCCCCTAATGCGTGAGAAGTAGTTTGGAATCCAAATGCGTAAAAATGCCCTGTGAAATCTTAAAGGTACTCATTGGAATGTGGACCCTTTACGCATCTTGGCTGCAAAAAAGTGTCACTCATGTGGTATCACCGTACTCAGGAGATGTAGGGCAATGTGTTTTGGGGTGTATTTTTACATATACCCATGCTGGTTGTGAGAAATATTGTCAAAGTTGTCAATTTACAGCGATATTTCTCTCACCCAGCATAGGTATATGTAAAAATACACCCTAAAACACATTGCCCTACTTCTACTGAGTACGGCGATACCACATGTGACACTTTTTTGCAGCCTAGGTGCCTAAAGGGGCCGGAAGTCCAACGAGTACCTTTAGGCTTTACAAGGTTGCTCACAATTTAGCCCAGCCCAAAATGCCAGAACAGTAAACACACCCCACAAATGACCCCATTTCGTAGACACCTCAAGGTATTCACTGAGGGGCATAGTGAGTCTGTGGGAGATTTTTATTTTTTTTTTTGCCAAAAGTTAGCAGAAATGGAAACTTTATTATATATATGTTTTCCTCAGAAAGTGTCATTTTCTGCTAAGTTGTGAAAAAAATTAAATCATTCATGAACTCACCATGCCCCTCCGCGAATACTTTGGGGTGTCTTCTTTCTAAAATGGTGTCATTTTTGGGTATTTATACTATACTGGCATTCTAGCACCTGAAGAAACATGACAGGTGCTCAGAAAGTCAGAGCTGCTTTAAAATGCAGAAATTCACATTTGTGTACCATAGTTTGTAAACGCTATAACTTTTGCTCTAACCAAAAAAATAAACACTTATTGGATTTTTTTTTTATCAAAGACATGTAGCACAATAAATTCTGACACATACTTGTATAGAAATGTAATTTTATTTGAACAATTTTACCAGAAAATTTTACCAGAAAAAGTTAAAAATACACTTTTTTGAGATTTTTTTTTTATTAATATCAGAAAAACGAAAAATCTCAGCAGCAATCAAATACCACCAAAAGAAAGCTGTATTTGTGAGAAGAAAAGGAGGTAAAATTAATTTGGGTGCCTAGTTAATAACCGAGCAATAAACCGTTAAAATTGTGAAGATCCGATTTGTAAAAAAGGGCCTGGTCACTAGGGGGGTATAAACCTGTGGTCCTTAAGTGGTTAAGGAGTTCTCAATTACCTGGGAAGGATATTCCCTTTCCTCAAACTGCTGAGTAATTATTTTAGCTTCTTCTTCAAATTTAGAATCCTTGGTGCAATTACGCCTCAGTTTTCTAAATTGGCTGGTTGGTACATTAATAAGTGGCAACTCGAATATCTAATAAAATTATTGCGGGCTACTGTTTTGAAATAGGTACTACATATCATTCGATTCCCCTCTACTGTAATGTCCAAATCCAGAAACTCTATTTTATTCCTATTCGTTTAACTTATACGAAAGCAGCCAATTTGTCTGGGAAGATCGCCCCCTCAATCAAATGTATCAAAAGGAATAATACGACAAATTGGTTAGATATAGCTGGTTTTTACAGATGCGGGTTATTTTCTAATTGTAAAATTACTAGGTTCCCAAGAAAGATGAGTATAGTTAAATCCACCCACATCTCTTTTGGCATGACTATTAAGGAATGCCTTACCTGCCATTCTACAGATGTCATCTATTTGTTGGAATGTCCGTGCCAAAAGGGGACTGAAGTATCAATACATAAGTGCCGTATTAAACGCGGTGAAGTCTGCCGCCGTCAAGTGCTTCTGAATGTGAACAGTGCTATATTGGATGTAATTTTTTTCACTTGTTGTCACACCATAGCATATGGTAGCTACCGGGTGCCAATACATTGCTGCCATTACTGCTGTATATAACTAGGCTGCTAACTGAGAAATTATTAAGCTGCCATTTGGTCACACCACAAGTCGCAGAGAGTATATGTTATGGATACAAGTTGCGTGGGAGTGTATGGATTGTTTTTATATCAATAAATTGGTTGTTATTACAATTAACCAATACTGACCCATATAGTGAGTGCCCCTCTCCTTCTTATTTTAGTAAATTTTTTGCATTTGAGCCAAGGGTAGGCTTTTGAGGTGTGCACCTGTTCCACAGCAATGGGTAAGGTTAGCCGCCGATTACACTTTTGTGCAATTTTCAATAATGTTCTTCCTGTTGTCGGTCACCATAGTTCCGATTTTGAGTTGTCATGGAGAAAGCCAGGATTCGATTTCTTGATGCATCACACGGAGCAGTTCCTCCCCTGTGTGACTCCGTTCGCCAAGGCAAACAAAGTGCAGAAGAGCGTGACACCGCCGAGCCCTGCACATGTGGTATGCTGGACTGGCACTGTGACTTGTCCTTGCAATGGAGGCTCAGGACATGGTGGAGGATGAGCAGGCAAAGGTGGACATTGCCGCATGAGCATCTGGACCAGCAGAAGATGTGATTGACAGACAGCTCCCTTCGGCTGTGGTGGTGGAGCGTTGACTGGCTGAAACTGGGTGTGTGTCACTGGATGATGTATCGGTTGTTGCGGCAGGCTGGACCACCACATCGAAGCCACGGTTCTCCCAGGCCACTGTATGGTGATGCTCCATATGTTGACTCAGGGCCATAGTGCCAACATTGGCACCCTGGTCACGCTTCACCTTCTGCCCACAGATGCGACATATGGCCACGTTCACCTCCTCTGGCTCTTTGAAAAAAAACTGCCACACCGCCGAGTAGGTATTTTTTCTTCCAACAGTCCACACTAACTGATTGCTACCACTGCTGCCTCCGTGAACCCCTGCACCACTACTTCCCAGAAAAGGTAGACTGCTGCAAGGCAGGTGGTCTACCCCGGGCATCTTTGGCTCCCGACCTCCCACTACTGCAACCCTGCTGACTCCCAGCCATGCTACCACCTTGCTGGCTCTGCCGCTGCCTCACGAGCAAGCTGCCATCCTCTTTTACTGATGATGATGAAGCTCCTTCTGCCCCCGGCCCCTAAGTGTGATTGGCTTCATCATCATCAATTAGTGTCTGTACATCAATTATGTCCTCCTCAATGGCCTCTGGGTCAGGAGCCTAACCACTCACAGCACAAGCCCACGTGCCACTCTCCTCATAACTACTTCCCTGCCTAGCAGCGGATGTCTCCTCCAGATCTTGGCAGGGCAGTAGCTGCTCACTGTCCTCTAGTAGCTCTTCCTCGCTGAAAAGTGAAACTAAGCCTACAGCATATACTACTTCTCATGGTAAGGGCCTACTCCCGGGCCATGCCAACTAAGGGTAGTGTCTGACAAATCCACCGACTGTTGGCTGGAGGTGTCTGATATCACTTGGGATGATGTTGATGACCAAATTAACCAATCAAGAACTGCAGGGTTGCTGGTCAAGACATGACTATTAGATGACACCAGGAGCTTAGGCCTCTCGCTGCGATTACTGCTGCCACGACCCCTTACCCTGGGTTCACACCTGAGCGTTTTACAGCGCGTTCCTACGCGCTGTACAACGCTCAACAGGCGAAAACCCATGTTTCCCTATGGGCATGGTTCTCACCTGAGCGTTTTACATCGCGTATGAACGCGCTGTAAAACGCCCTACGCCCAAAGAAGTACAGGAGCTTCTTTGGGGCGTATTGTCGCACGTATTGTGATTAGCAGCAGAGTGGTCAATCACACGAACGCGCGTATGACGCTCGTTCCCTATTTACAAAAACGTGCTGTAATACGCGCGACAAAAGCGCATGTAAAACGCGCGTATCAAGTACGCTCAAGTGTGAACCCAGCGTTACTTTGCTGCGACCTTTGCTTGCGCCAGAAACATTCAGGCCTCTGCCACTCCTCTGTGCATTTCCTTGCACTTCTCTGCCTGACATGCTAGTAGCTCAACTAAATAAATAAAATGGAAATTAAAACACCCATAAAAAGCGACAAATATATTTTTCTTTTTGTACTGAAATAGGCAACTAAATTATTTCTGCGTAAATAACAGCAAACGTGAACTGAGTATATATTTCTCATATTGTACTGAAATAGGCCACAAAAGTATTTCTGCGCAAATAACAACAAGTGTGAATTGCATGTATTTTTCTCTTTTTCTCTAGAAATATGATAAGAAACGCTTATAGCGCAAATAACACCAAATGTGAACAGCGTCAATTTTTTTCGTATTGTACTGAACTGACAATAAATATTTTTAGCGCAAATAACACCAAATGTGAACGGCATGTATTTTTCTCTAGAAGTATGACAAGAAATGTTTTTAGTGCAAATAACATCAAATGTGAACAGCGGCTATTTTTCTCGTATTGTACTGAACTGACAATAAATGTTTTTAGTGCAAATAACACCAAATTTTAACAGCATCTATTTTTCTCGTATTGTACTGAACTGACAATAAATATTTTTAGTGCAAATAACACCAAATTTTAACAGCGTCTATTTTTCTTGTATTGTACTGAACTGACAATAAATGTTTTTATCAGAAATAACACCAAATGTAAACAGCGTCTATTTTTCTCGTATTGTGCTGAACTGACAATAAATGTTTTTAGTGCAAATAACACCAAATGTGAAAGACGTCTATTTTTCTCATATTGTACTGAAATATGACAATAAACATTTTTAGTGCAAATAATACCAAATGTGAACAGCGTCTATTTTTCTCGTATTGTACTATAATAGGGCACTAAATGCTTTCACCATATATAGCTACAGAAGTGAAGAGAGTATTATTTCTCTTTTTCCACAGATATAAGCCACTAAGGCCTCTTTTACACGGGCATCACGTTTGACGCCCGGATCAGAGGCAGGTACGTTGCGGGAAAATGTGCGATTTTTCCGTGCGAGTGTAAAGCGCTTTAATGCATTTTGCACACACGTGGGAAAAATCGGCATGTTTGGTACCCAGACCCGAACCCGGACTTCATCACTGAAGTCCGGTTTCGGGTTGAGTATTCTGTATATTTTATTATTTTCCCTCATAACATGTTATATGGGAAAATAGTAGCATTCTAAATACAGAATGCTATGTTAGCAGGGCAATAGAGGGTTAAAAAAAATTAATTGACCTCACCTCCTGCCATTGATCGCGTAGGTGCAAGGAACATCTTCTATCTTCATATCTGTTGGTTAAAGGACCTTTGGTGACGTCACTGGGTCACATAGTCCAATCATGGAAGCTTTTGATTGGACCATATAACCCATGTGACCCATGTGACCCAGTGACGTCACGGAAGGTCCTTTACCCAGCAGAATGAAGAATGATCCCGACACCTACGCAATCAAGAGGAGGAGGTGAGTTAAAGTTTTTATTTTTATTTTTAACCCTCTCTTCCCCTTTTACATAACATTCTGTAATTAGAATGCTATTATTTTCCTTTATAACCATGTTATAAGGGAAAATAATAAAGATCGGGTCCCCATCCCAATCGTCTCCTAGCAACCATGCAGGAAAATCGCACTTGCTTGCGAATGCTTGCGATTTTCCCGCAGCCCCATTCACTTCTATGGGGCCTGCGTTGCGTGAAAAACGCAGAACAGAACATGCTGCGATTTTCACGCAACGCAAAAGTGATGCAGGAAAATCACCGCTCATGTATACAGCCACATAGAAATGAATGGGTCCGGATTCAGTGCGGGTGCAATGCGTTCACCTCACGCATTGCACCCGCACGGAAATCACGGAAATTGCTGGAATGACTGTATAATGGCTATTTGGATCCCCAAATAATCTTTCCCTGCACTTGTAAAAAAAAAATTCACAGTGATGTTTTCTGTATGACTCTCCCTAGCCCCTGCAACGTCTGTCCCTGCACTAAGATGCTGTGAAATGATTCATCCCTATCCTTATCGTGCACTTATAAACCACTTTGTTTTTCACAATGATGGTATCTTCATCACTCTCCCTAGCGCTTGAAACATCTGTCCCTGCACTTAGATGATGTGAAATGATTCCTCCCTATCCTTATTGTGCACTTATATAGAGCTTCTGTTTTTTCACAATGAGGTTTTCTTTCACCCTCCTGAGCGCCTACATAAAGATCTGTCCCTGAACAAAGTACAATGGTGAATGGCAGAATCTAAGATGGCCGCTGAATTTATAGGGCTGTGACATCACCGGACTGGCTGCCTGCTGATTGGCTGCCTGCATGGCATTATGGGTCATCCCGCCTTCCCAGAGTTCCTTGCCCCATGTCCTCACACATGTAGCTGCCATTTTAGCCGCCATGTTAGGAAGAATTGCGATTCGTTACCACAAAGCGCGAGGAAATTCGCATTCGTTCAGAATTAAATTTTCCCTGACATTCGGAACGAATTCAACTTCATCAGTAGAAAGTTCTGAGTTACCAGATGTATATCTTTTTAGGATATAAGGATTATATGAAATAAACATGGCACATAAGCAATAACTGTCGAACTGTCACATGACTGAACAGTATTGAATATGTCAGTAATGAACCTCACAGCTCATTGCATTGATTAGCACTTAAGTGTTCCATGTATGATAAGCCATTTCCTTATGCCATATCCAATGCCTTTTGCCTCTCAGAGATGTCAGTGAGGTTTTCAGTACTCTGTTTGCACCTCTGTGGGTAAAATATACTTTAAATTAGGTCATGTATATAGCTGTATACTGTAATAGTTGCCTGTGATATGGGGGTGATGCATCATGTGACAGAGCCAGGTCTGTTTATAAAGACCAGTCAGCTTGTACACAAGTAAGGTAAATGCCTGTGTATTGCAGTGGTGTGTGATCTGTGTGTACCAATGTGGTATAAAGAGAGAGAGATACCACAAACTGTTAGAAACATGTTCAAAGTAGGTGGTAGTGAGCCAATAGGAGAGAGTACCAGAGAGTAAATCAACCAAAGCCATGTACATTGCTGTCAGCTAGAGGGAAACCTCTCAGACAGAGTGTTTTAGCCCAATAAGTTGGGTGCAATGTCTGCAGAAAGTACGCTCTTAAAGATAGTAATTGCCAAACCTGTTGCCACTTACTAAGGATGTGCCCTCATCCAGTGACTGTAACCATAAGCTTATTGCCTGACATGAGAATGTAATATCAAGCCAGCAAGAAAGTTGTAACCGTTAATCTTGTTGCCTTAGTTGAGAAGAGTAAAAACAGTCTTTCAGTTGTCTACCTGTTAATATCTGATCCCGGCTGATTCACATACGTACAAACCGGATTCCAAAAAAGTTGGGACACTATACAAATCGTGAATAAAAACTGAATGCAATGATGTGGAGGTGCCAACTTCTAATATTTTATTCAGAATAGAACATAAATCACGGAACAAAAGTTGAAACTGAGAAAATTACCATTTTAAGGGAAAAATATATTGATTCAGAATTTCATGGTGTCAACAAATTCCAAAAAAGTTGGGACAAGGCCATTTTCACCACTGTGTGGCATCTACCCTTCTTCTTACAACACTCAACAGACGTCTGGGGACCTAGTAGACCAGTTTCTCAAGCTTAGAAATAGGAATGCTCTCCCATTCTTGTCTAATACAGGCCTCTAACTGTTCAATCGTCTTGGGCCTTCTTTGTTGCACCTTCCTCTTTATGATGCGCCAAATGTTCTCTATAGGTGAAAGATCTGGACTGCAGACTGGCCATTTCAGTACCTGGATCCTTCTCCTACGCAGCCATGATGTTGTGATTGATGCAGAATGTGGTCTGGCATTATCTTGTTGAAAATGCAGGGTCTTCCCTGAAAGAGATGACGTCTGGATGTGAGCATATGTTGTTCTAGAACCTGAATATATTTTTCTGCATTGATGGTGCCTTTCTAGACATGCAAGCTGCCCATGCAACACGCATTCATGCAACCTCATACCATCAGAGATGCAGGCTTCTGAACTGAGCGTTGATAACAACTTGGGTTGTCCTTCTCTTTTTTGGTCCGGATGACATGGCGTCCCAGATTTCCAAAAAGAACTTCGAATCGTGACTCGTCTGACCACAGAACAGTCTTCCATTTTGCCACACTCCATTTTAAATGATCCCTGGCCCAGTGAAAACGCCTGAGCTTGTGGATCTTGCTTAGAAATGGCTTCTTCTTTGCACTGTAGAGTTTCAGCTGGCAACGGCGGATGGCACGGTGGATTGTGTTCACTGACAATGGTTTCTGGAAGTATTCCTGAGCCCATTCTGTGATTTCCTTTACAGTAGCATTCCTGTTTGTGGTGCAGTGTCGTTTAAGGGCCCAGAGATCACAGGCATCCAGTATGGTTTTACGGCCGTGACCCTTACGCACAGAGATTGTTCCAGATTCTCTGAATCTTCGGATGATGTTATGCACAGTTGATGATGATAGATGCAAATTCTTTGCAATTTTTCACTGGGTAACACCTTTCTGATATTGCTCCACTATCTTTCTGCGCAACATTGTGGGAATTGGTAATCCTCTACTCATCTTGGCTTCCGAGAGACACTGCCACTCTGAGAAGTTCTTTTTATACCCAATCATGTTGCCAATTGACCTAATTAGTGTTAATTGGTCTTCCAGCTCTTCGTTATGCTCAAATTTACTTTTTCCAGCCTCTTATTGCTACTTGTCCCAACTTTTCTGGGATTTGTTGACACCGTGAAATTTTGAATCAACATATTTTTCCTTTAAAATTATACATTTACTCGGATTAAACGTTTAATCTGTCATCTACGTTCTATTACAAAAAAATTATTGACATTTGCCATCTCCACATCATTGCATTCAGTTTTTATTCACAATTTGTTTAGTGTCCCAACTTTTTTGGAATCTGGTTTGTATATACCATAGGAAGAAAACTGCTCTCTCTTGGTTTTCTTCCTATCTCTCTAGCGGCTCCCTTAGTGTATATTTCTCTGGCTCTACTTCTTCTCCTCATCCTCTTGATTAGAGATGAGAGAATCGAAGCTGACAAAGTGGAACTCTTTTCTTACGATCCATGGTAACAAATCACATTTTTTCCTAAAATGGCTGCTGCACGTGTGAGGACATGGAACAAGGAACTCTGGGAGGGCGGGGTCACCTACAATGCCATACATGCAGCCAGCAGCAGCCCTGTGATGTCACAGCCCTATAAATAGCTTTAGCCATCTTGGATTATGCGATTTAGCAGTGTACTCAGTGAAGGGAGAGACGTCAGCAGGCGCCAGGGACAGTGTTAGAAAAAACATTCATTGTGCTAAAAAAAAAATTATTTGCAAGTGCAGGGAAAGATTATTCAAGGATGTAGTAAAAGGATAGGGAGGAATCATTCCGCAACATTTATGTTGAACAGGGTTCAGTAGAAGAGGTTACAGCCTGGGTAATAGGAACAATCCTATCACACCTTGCTGCACATATGGCCAGCTCCAGGTTCATGTGCGCCCTTGGGCGATAAAGCCTCAGTGGGCCCCCTTGTGGCATTTTGCACAACACACGCAGCAATGAAGCTGCATGTGTTATAGATGTTGCCAAATACAATAGACAGAACACGCTACAGAGCAGATATATGTGAATCAATCCTTATACCCCAACTATTTTTTAATCTACCCAGTGTTTTAATCCCTCAGGTCTACTCAGTATTCCGTTTTTACTGTACACCCTCTAAAGAGAAACAGACATTGAATATGAAAATAAATTTCAATATGAATGCTGATAGCACTCTACTGCTGCCTGCCCCTGTGCCCCCAATGTCCAATAAATATCAATATGATTATATTTTAATTTGGAGCACAGCAGGACAGGCTGCAGCAGACTAGTGTTGTCACGATTTTGATTCGATTTTGGTACTATAAAAAAGTGTTGCGATACTCAATACCATTTGATACCACAAGAAAAAAATACAACACCAAAAAAGCTGCGTGCATTCCGCTTTTTATGGAATGTCCGGCCCATAATAGAACAGTCCTATCCTATTTTTTGGGAGAACAAGGTGACTAAAAAAATGGCGAATCGCGTGGTTTTTATTTATTTATTTATTTTCTGTTAAGGGACTCACCGCATAGGAAATCTTTTGGATGTTTTAATTCCATGGACTTTTCAGACGTGGTGATATATAATATGTTTATTTATTTATTGTTTATATATTTTATATGTAAAATTGGTAAGGGGGATCATTTATACTTAATATTTTGGTGTTTTTTTACTTTTTTTTTTTTTTCTTTTTATTTAATAACTATTTCTTCCCCTTAGGAGCTAGATTGTGGGATTTTTTAATCCCTTGTCCTATTCACCATAATAGAGCTCTATTAGAGTGAATAGACATCACACTCTCTCTGCTGCCCTGAGCTTTGTGTACACAGCAGCAGGGAGCTTACCATGGCAGCCAGGGCTTCAGTAGCATCCTGGTTGCCATGGTAACCAGTCAGAGCCCCTGGAATACACAGCTAGGGCTCTGATCAGAAGCTGCCACTGCCACCAATGGGGAGGTGGGGAGGGGACCCTGTGGCCACTGACACCAATGATTTTAATACTGGTGGGGGCTGGGGGTGGGTGCACTGTGCCACCAATGATTTAAATATTTGGGGGTTGGGGGCGTGCACTGTGCCACCAATAACTTTAATAGTTAGGTTGCACCGTGCCACCAATGTTTTTAATACTGGGGTGGAGGGGAGGGTGCACTGCGCCACCAATGATAACCTTTAATACAGATACAAGAGGCGGGTGCCGGCAGCAGAATCACAAAGCCGGCACCCGACCTCTGACAGGGAGCTGCGATCAGCAGCAGTTAACCCCTCAGGTGCGGCACCTAAAGGGGTTAATGGCTGCTGATCGCAGCTCTCTGTCAGAGGTCGTGTAGCGACTTTGTGATTCTGCCGCAGGCACACGCCTCCTGTACCTGTATTAAAGGTTAGTTATCATTGGTGGCACTGTGACCACAGCCCCTCCCCTCCTCCACTCACTCTCTTATCACTGGTGGCGGTGGCAGCAGCAGCACAGGGGGCAGGGAGGGACTGCTTTCTTCTCCCCTGTGCTGCTGAGGGAACATGAGAGCAGCACGCTCTTTGTTCTGTGATACTAGGCAGGGTGATATTTAAAGGGACCGCGACTGCCGCAATTTTGAAGTGAGGAAATGAGTGGGCCCCCTAAGGAACAGTGGGCCCAGGCACTTGCATGGGTATGCCGGGTGCTGACGCCGCCACTGGCTGCACTGACAGGGGATCCAAATTGCCATTATACAGCTCTGTAATTCCAGCAAACCATTCTTATTAGGGTGCAAGTGCTGTTTGAAACAGGTATTAACAGAGTTTATTACAAGGAAATATTTCTACTGTGCGTCTTATTTGCCCTTGTGCGGGGCAGTTATATGTTCTAAAGCATTTTTTGGCTTGTATTAGTGGGAAAAAAGGACTTATTAGCCATCGTGTTGTGAAGTGCTAACACTACAGTCCTTTTTGTCAGTTTTAGTGGCAAAAGTAATATATTTGCCTATCAGCAGTGCAGTTGTATGTTCTAAAGCCTTTTGTGGCGTGTATTAGTGGAAAAAGAAAAAAATATATTTGCCGATCAGCGGTGCATTATATGTTCTAAAGCCGTTTGTGGCATGCATTAGTGGAAAAAGAAAAAATATATTTGCCGTTCAGCGGTGCAGTTATATGTTCTAAAGCCTTTTGTTGTGTGTATTAGTGGCAAAAGAACAATATATTTGCCGTTTAGCGGTGCAGTTATATGTTATAAAACCCTTTTTTGTGTGTATTAGTGAAGAATAAAAGGGCTTTTTCGCCGTTGTGGGGTGAAGTGAGAAATTTACAGACTTTTTTGGGGTGTTTTATTTTCCTTTTTATTAATTTATTTGATCTAACAGTATGTCAGACAGAGAAGTGCAAGGCCCTGCACACGGGAGTGGCAGAGGCCTAAATGTTTATGGCGCAGGCAGAGGTCACAGCAGAGTAAGGGGCCGTGGCAGCAGGGGTCTCTTCGAGAGGCCTGAGCTCAAAGTGTGAGCTAGCAATCGTGCCGTGACCAGCAACCCAGTGGTTCTTGAAAGGTTGACTCGATCTTCGACTTCGTAGCAAGTGACATCAGACACCCCCAGCCAAGAGTCAGCGAGTTTGTCAAACACAACCCTTAGTTGGTTTGGAAGATATATCGATGATTTGTTATTTATTTGGTCAGATGATGTGCAATATATCTCCAGCTTCAAGGACTACCTCAATAGTTGCTGCAGTTCCCTTTCATTCAGCCTACATTTTGATGCAAACACTTTTTCCTTTCTTTTTTTTTTTTAATCAATGTTTTATTGATTTTTAAAATTTTTCAAAAAGTAACAAGTAGTAACGTTAAGTCACAGAGTACAGTATTAAAGTACAGGTGAAGATGATACAAGTTGCAAGGATAATACAAGTTGCAAAATGGACAGCCATTAAGTTACATGAACGAAGGTCGCTCTAAAAGTTCAAAAACCAAGTAAAAAGAGGTGGCTAGGTACATATCTAGTGAGGATGTATCGAATAAACCAAAGGTTATTAAACATACAAAGGCTATTAAACACACAAAGCTCAGGGCATTGCCAAATGAGGGTAGAGAATACCAGTTTAAGGCGAGTGAGGCGGAAAGGAATTGTAACCTGAGTCCTGTTCCAGCATAAGAGAGACAAAGGGGCATTTGGTGGCTATGTTGGGCTATTTCTTCATGTGAACAAGACAGAGACAACTTTTAAGGAAGGAGAAGGTTGGACCAACAACATCCTAAGAGGTGTTAGAGAATCTATGGGACCTCCATTTGTCCCATTGTTTAAGGAATGTAGGATGTGACCGGGACTCCCAAGAGGATAGTTCTTCAAAACGATAAAGCTGGTCCACCTTCAGTCTCCAAGTTTCTAGATCAGGGAGGGAGCTCTGGAGCCAATACTTTGGAATGAGTAGGCGTGCTGCAATTAGAAGTTGTCTAAAGAGATATGGAAGTCGAGTTGGGGGGTGGGTAAAGGGGGATGTCAGGAGTGCGATCGAGGGAGATAGAGCTATGGAGGTTCTGCAAATATTATTTGCTTGAGCAAATATATCGGTCCACCATCTTTTAATTTTCGAGCATTCCCACCAAAGGTGGAAGAATGTTCCTCTTTCTAATTCACACCTCCAGCATCTGTCTGATGCCCCATGAGAATATAAGGCAGATTTGACCGGGGTAATATACCATTGGGTCAAAATCTTGCAATTATTTTCCTGTATACGTATACAGCGAGAAGTTTTGTGAGGCGCCTCAAGGAGTCTGGGAAGGAGGTCGTAAGGAAGGTCAGTTTGAAGGTCTTTTTCCCAGCAACGGATAAAGGCCGGTTTGGTAATGATGGGGGGTGAGCGGAGTCTGCGATATAACATTGAAATAGGTTTAACAGGTGGCTTATCTGTAGAAATGTATGCCTCCAACCATATTAATGGACGTAAAAGTTCACCCTTGGTAGTGTGCTTTTGAATAAAGCTACAAAGCAGTGGGACTAAGGAAAAGTCACAAGGTTTTGGGTCTAGGAAAGAGGAGAGGGTGGTATTGGATAAGGGTTGGCCCATATCATCAAGGAGCGATCTGACCGGGAGGGGGGCTAGTTTAGTATAGCTAGGGGACGATCTTGTGAGAGATGGATCATATGTCCCTAAAATGTCGCCTATCGTAAGCAGAGGGGAAGGGAAAGGGATATTGCAATGTGTGGAATTGAGCCACGACCAGGTCGTTAGAGTGGCTTTTATAATAGGGTAAGCTTTAAAATGAGTCGGGGGTAGCGCTTCATTGCCTAATAAGAAAGCCCTAAGAGGTTTGCCCAGTATTGAGCATTCTAGTTCTACCCAAGGTTTATGAGGAGAGCCATGAAGCCAGTCCACAGCTCTAGCCAGGAGTATTGCTTTCCCATAGAGTTCAGGGTCTGGGAGTCCGATACCGCCTTCTGATTTATGTTTAATTAATTTAGAGTAGGCTAGTCTAGCTTTGCCGCCATTCCATAGGAAATGGGAGAATTTTTGTTTAAGTGAAGCGTAGTAGGTAGAGGGTACTGGAATAGGGAGGACTTGTTGAAGGTAGGTCAGGCGGGGAAGAATAAGTGAGGTGAGAAGGTTTTTCCGACCAAACCAGGAAAGAGTAGGAATCTTTTTATGGAGATTATCAATTGCTTGGAAAGTGGAGAGTTTCAGGGGGATGTAGTTTAGGGGGAAGAGGTCTGCGATTTGAGGGCTAATTTTGACCCCTAGGTATGTGATCGTGGGGGATGCCCAGTTGAACGGTGAATTGGTCATCAGATTTCTTTTGGTGATTTCGGAAATACCGATGCAGATGACAAGGGATTTATTCACATTGATTTTAAAGTTGGATATGGGGCCAAAACTAGTTAGGTATCTTTGAATGATTGGCATAGAGGTACGAGGGTTTGAGGTCAGAACTAGTACATCATCAGCAAAGGCTGCTAATTTGTGTTCTACACCTCCCACAGTGGGGCCTTTTATCAAGGGATCGGACCTTAGGGCTTGTAAGAGAGGTTCCATGCATAAGACAAAAAGGAGGGGTGAAAGGGGCAGCCCTGTCGGGTACCATTAGTTATACCAAAGAGAGGGAGAGAGTGCCATTGACCATAACATGTGCTGAGGCATGGGTGTACATTGCGAAAACTGCATTAACGAAGATTTCAGGCAGGCCAAAGCGTAGCAGGGTTAATCTTAAATAGTTCCAGCTCACCCTATCAAATGCTTTCTCAGCATCTGTACTAAGAAGCAGAAGGGGAGATGAGGTATGGGAGGAATGGCACACCAGATTCAATACTCTAGAGGTGTTGTCTCTACCTTCTCTGCCTCGGACAAAGCCTACCTGATCTCCATGTATCAAGATAGGTAGGAGTATAGCCAGGCGATTAGCCAACATCTTTGCCAACAGTTTCAAGTCAATGTTGAGCAAAGAGATGGGCCTGTAATTCGCGCAGCATTTATGATCTTTCCCTCCTTTGGTATAGGTGCAATGTGAGCAGTGACCATGTCTCTAGACAAAGGTGTACCCGACAGGGAAAGGTTGCAGACGTCAAGGAAAAGAGGGAGAAGTTGATTTTGGAAAGATTTGTAGTAAATAGCGGGAGGCCATCCGGACCTGGGCTTTTCCTTTAGGAAGACTGCGTATAGCTTTTGAGAGTTCATCTGAGGTAAAGGGGATGGTCAAGGAGTTTTTCTGTGAGTCGGAAAGGGCAGGGAGACAAAGGGTCTGCAAGAAATGATGTACCATATCAGAGTGGGCTTCGAGATGAATGGGCTGAGGAAGATTGTACAGGTTATTGTAAAAGTCTTGAAATTGTTTGGCTATTGAGGTTGTAGAGAATATAGCGTTGCCTTCTTTAGAAATCAGTTGATGGACATAGTTGTTAGATTTCCTAACTTTAATTCTGTACATAAGGAATTTTGAGGCCTTATCGCCGTGTGAAAAGAACTTATGCTGTGAACTCAGAAAAAATTTAGCTGAGCGAGTTTGCAATAATGCTTTCAATTCAGCCCTAGCACTAGAGAGAGATTGCAGAAGAGAGCTGGAGGGATCTTTTTTGTGTTGCAATTCTAAAGAATGGATTTTAGATAGGAGGGAGTCTATTTGTTGCTCTCTGCATTTTTTGAGATAAGAGCCTATGCTTATAAAATGTCCTCTAATAAAAGGTTTATGGGCATCCCACAGGGTTTGAGGGGAAGTGGAGGGGAGTTTGTTTAGTAGAATGTATTCTTCAAGAAGGGAAGACAGTTTATTCACTATGGTGGGGTCACCCAGAATAGACTCATTGAGGCGCCAATGGAACTCTCTGGGTATGGGTTGAGGAGCAGCAATTGAGAGAGAGAGTGGGGCATGATCTGACAAGTGGATGGAACCAATGTCAGCCTTACGACATAGGTGGAGGTGTGTCTTAGAAATAAAGAGGTAGTCGATACGGTGATATGTATTATGGACGTGTGAGAAAAAAGTAAAGTCCAATGTATCTGGATGTAAAGAACGCCACGCATCTACCACATGGAGGCTCCAGAGCTCTCTCCTCAGGGATTCCAAGGCTCGTCTAGATAAGAGGGATTTGTGTGAGGAGGAATCCATAGCAGGATTCAAGGCTACATTAAAGTCGCCTCCTAAAGTAATTATTCCTTCCTGAAAGGAGGCAATTTGTGGGGCTACATTAGTAATCCACTGAGTTTGTTTAGTATTGGGCAGATATAGGTTAACAAACGTGTAGATCTGGGGGCCAATATGTCCCTTGACCATGATAAAACGTCCATCTGGATCCTGAACATGAGAAGCGTACTTAAAGGGGAGGTTTTTTCGAAACCCGATGCTAACTCCACCGGATGCGGAGGAAGGTCCTCCACAGTGAAACCATGTTGGGAAGGCAGAATGGGAAAGGTTGGGGTAGCAGTTGAATTTGAAGTGTGTCTCCTGAAGGAAAACCACATTGGAGCCAGATTTTCGCAGGAGAGAGAAGATCTGGCTTCGTTTTGATGGTGACTTGAAGCCCTTGACATTGTAAGATGTTACGTGTAAGTCAGCCATGTTGTCTTACCGCAGGTGTGGGAGAACAGCGAATATGGC
The DNA here is from genome assembly GCA_033119425.1 of Bufotes viridis. NCBI lineage: Eukaryota > Metazoa > Chordata > Amphibia > Anura > Bufonidae > Bufotes > Bufotes viridis. Next base: position 395,249,305 of record CM065590.1, read on the forward strand.
AAACCTCCAGGAGAGGACCTTGAGAAATTGAGTGAATACTGTAGAGATGGTGGGGTATTGGATTAGGTAGTATTAGGCTGTCATCGTTCAGGATACAGATGGATTCAAACCTGTACTGCGAAAGTGAAGGAAAATAAAAACATAAATAAACAAGATCAACATAGTAAGGAACTAAAAAAACGGTTAAACAGGAATAAGGCATTGTAGGGCAGTAACTGTACGCCCAGTCAGGTGGGGGGAAGGTGGTCTAAAGACCTAACCAAGGTTCCCATGGCACATAACATACTGGGAGAGAAGGTGATAAATGAAGGTAAATCAGACAGTCTTGGTGAACAATCGTATCATTTGCAGAGGTATAAAGGCAGTAGGTTGGAACAGGAGCAGATAGTAAGATTAAGAAAGGTAAGAAGGAAGAAGGTTGTAAGTCAGCCAAAGAGGTGAGATGAATAGATAAGAACCTTAGGTAAGTAATAGAGGAAGAGAAAGAGATTTAAGGAGATAAGATGTTACTAGTCTTGCAAAAGTCTCTTGGGAGTGGACTGATGCGGTCTTTTCTTGGTTCTTTGAGATTTTGGAGTGCGTTGGATCTCAAACGGCTGGATCACGGGAAGGTCTGGAAGATCGCAGACATCTTTGTATTGGGCCCAGTCTTCAATGATCAGCGGCTGTATATCCAGGTGAGCGAAGATCGGAGGGAGGTCCGAGTGAGCTGAAACGTTGAAGCGTTTGCCTGCATGTTGGAAGGAAAGGCCGAATGGATATAACCACCGATATGGGATCTTGTTTTCACGCAGCCAGTCTGTGAGGGGTTTGAGAGCCCTTCTTTTTTTTAGAGTAGATGGGGCTAAGTCTTGGTAAATGGCGATCTGATTTCCATCATATGAGAGATCGCATTGGGCTCGTGCTGCTTCCAAGATTGCGGTTTTTACTTGAAAGTTTAAGAAACGACATATAACGTCTCTGGGGGGTTCATCGTGCTTCGGTTTAGGGCGTAACGCCCTATGCGCTCTCTCAATAGTAATATCTGAGGCATAATCGGGACCCAAGAGGTTGCTGCAAATGGTATGTATGGTATGAAAAAGCTCACCAGCCGATACTGACTCCGGTATCCCTCGGAATCGAAGATTGTTTCGCCTTCCTCTGTTTTCTTGATCTTCTATAGCATTGTGTAAGTCGTTGAGGTAAGTGCAGCAGAGGGATAGCGACTTGGTTGTGGCCGACTGGTGATCAAGCATGGAGGCTTGGTGAGTTTCAATCTGCTCGACCTGGTCCCCGATATGGCGGAAGTCTCTTCGGAGGGCCGCAATTTCAGCCATTACAGGGTCGAGGGCTTTGCTGAGGGCTTGTTCCAGGTATCGCCTGGTAAGAGGAAGATCTTTGGTGGTGTGGGTGCCGTCAGCATCGTTGTCCTCATCGGAGAGGTCAGAGGCGGGAGCGGCAGCTTTATGTGCGGGGGCCGGCGCCATCTTTGGTTCTCGTGCTGCGACCGTAGCCGCGGCTTTTTTAAGGAATTTCTCCATATCTCCGCTCAGAGATTGCGGTTTGGTAAGAAGGGGAGTCTCACCGGACTTAGGATTCCCGATTTTCACCATTGTTCTCTCTGTTAGCTGGAGTTAGCTGGTGCCTAGGGCAGATTGGATTACAGAGCGAGCTGCAATGCGGCCATCACCGGCAAGCGCTAGCTCCGCCCCCACTTTTTCCTTTCTTGATCTTACACTAATATGTGATGAAGTAAATGCGAGGGTCAACACCAAGACCTTCAGAAAGGAGACAGCAGGGAACACCATTCTCTTGGCGACATCCTGTCATCCCCCACACATTAGAAAGAATATACCTAAAGGTGAATTAATCAGAGCTAGACGCAACTGCTCAAATACTGACACCTTTGTGTCAGAGGCAAAATACGTAAAAGAACAACTTTGTCGCAGGAAATACACTGCACAGTCTGTACAGAGGGCAATCGACCAGACACTTTCCTTGGATAGATGTCCTCTGATTTTCTCTGGTGAATTACCAAAACAGAGGCAGTATACACATTACCCTGTACGCAATCAGGTCACCTTTGTCACACAGTTTAGCAAAGAATACACAGAAATTTGCAACATTGTTAAATGCCATATGCCTTTGCTCAACTTTGACAAAGACTGGAATACAATAGTATCTGATGGCATCAGATGTGTTGCCCGCAGGGCACCCAACTTAGGCAAGATACCGAGCCCCAGTCTTTTTTATGATCGCCCCACTACAAAACCCAGTTGGCTTAAATCCACTGGAAGCTACAAATGTGAACACAACAAATGTATCTGCTGTAATCATATGCAGGTGAGCACCATATACAACTCCACAACCAATGGGACTACTTACAAAATAAGGTAATATCTAAACTGTAACACTCAGTTTGCTATTTACCTTGTTACATGCACTACATGTAACCTACAATATGTGGGATGCACATCTAATGCTATTAAGATAAGAGTGTGTAAACACATTTCTGATATACCACACTACAAGACAAGGAACGTCTCAGTAGTAAATACACATTTTTCGGTAACGCACCAAGGCAATTTACTGTATCAGGTCTTCATGTACAGGGAATTGAAAGGGTAACTGCAACAATAAGGGGAGGAGACCACAAGAAAAAGTTTCTAAACAGAGAAGTTTTTTTGGATGTATGAGCTCAGCACCTGTGTTCCTAAGGGAATGAATAGGAGACAAGATGTAATCTTACAATATTGATGTTACCTATTCCTCCTGCCATTAATGTCAGTATATACATGTTTTTTGTGCCATATGCCTATGGTATCTTTTTCAGGGTATTTCATTCCTGTATTTTCGTTATTTTTGTTATGCTAAGGGTTAACTGTTGGTGACTGTCTAAATTTTCACTCCAGGTGAGCCACAGCACCTGCCCCTCCTTTTGAGTGGGAGGAGTGTAGGTTTATATGGAGTGATCTCTATCATGTGCACTTGTTATGAGTAAGGACCATAATGTAAACCATGCACTTTTATTGTGTGTTTGGAAAACGTTCAGATTTTTGGAATAAAGGATCTGATTTTTAGAAGCTAGATTTCCCCTTCTTTGGAAATATATCTGTAGCGAAGTCCAGGCAATATCCGTGCATCTGAAAACCGGAGATAGGTGAGCGCTGAAAAAGACTTATCTTTTTTACTGTGACAACCCTTAGTTGGCATGGCCCGGGAGCAGGCCCTGTGCTCTCACCTGTCCTAAATCTGCCTCTGTACATTTCTGTTCCCTCAGCCAGAGAAGTATTGTATGCCGTGGGCTAAAGCTCCACTATACGGTGAGGACGAGCTACTAGAAGACAGCCAGCAGCTACTAACAAGCCAAGATGCGGAGGAGACACTAGGCAGGCAAGTAGTGATAAGGAGAGTGGCGTGGGAGCTGGTGTTGTGAGCGAACAGGCTCCTAACCCAGAGACGGTTGAGGAGGACATCAGTGACGTGCAGACAGTACTCGATGATGATGATGTAGCTGATTTCAATAGAGATCCGGATGATGAGGGGCTTCATCATCATTATCGGGAGAAGAGGGTGGCTAGCGTGGCAGTGAGTCAGCAGGGTGGCAGAAGTGGGAGGTCGGGAGCCAAACATGCGTGAGATACACCACCCGCTTTGCAGGAGCCTATCTGACCAGGAAGTAGCGGTGCACAGGTTCACAGAGGTAGCATCGGTAGCAGTCAGTCAGTGAGTAGTTTTTGTAGTAAAATCACCTGCTCGGCGTGGTGGCAGTTGTTTGTTAAGCTGCCGGAGGAGGTAGCCATATAAAGAATCTATGTGCAGAAGGTGAAGCGTGGCAAGGGTGCCAATGGTACCATGGCCCTGCGTCAACATATGTAGCGTCACCATAAAGTGGCCTGGAAGAATTGTCGCTCCGCTGCATCACCCAGTGGCACACACCCGGTTTCAGGCAATCAAGGCTCCCACACCTCAGCCGAACGGACCTGTCTGTCCTTCCCATCATCTTGTGGTCCTGATGCCCCTGCTCATCTTATTCCTCGTCAGTCATTCCATCAGAAATCGATTACCAAAGCGATTGCCAAGAGCCAACAGTATGCGTGCACTTTTCCAACGGCGCAGAAGTTGAATGTGCTCCTGTCCAAGTTGCTGGTGCTGCAGTCCCTCCCTTTCCAAGTGGTGGACTCTGCACTGTTCAAAGAACTGATGGCTTGTGCCGAGCCGAGGTGGAGAGTCCCAAGCTGTTGTTTCTTTGCCAAAAAGGCAGTATCAGCCCTGCACACACATGTAGAACAGAAGGTGGGCAATTCTTTGAGCCTGTCCATGTCTGCCAAAGTGCATGGCAGCGCAGACGTGTGGATCTGTACTTACGGTCAGCGAAAATGCATGTCCTTTACGGCATACTGACTGAATGTAGTTCCTGCACAACCACACCAGCAACTTGGCCTGGTGACGCCGCTTCCACCTCCACGTTCTCACTCCTTTGGTCCTGGAGCAATAACCGCCTCTGCCTCCTCATCCTCCACCGTGTCCTCAGCCTCCACTGCAGGGACAATTCACAGTGCCCCTCCAGCATACCACATGTGCAGGGCATGGCGGTGTTACGCTGTTCTGCACCTCGTTTGCCTGGGCGAACTGAGTCACACAGGGGAGGAACTGCTCTGTGTCCTTCATCAAGAAATTGAATCCTGGCTTTCTTCGGAAAAACTAAAAATCGGAACCATGGTGACCAAGAACGAAAAGAACATGGTGTCGGCGCTGCATCAAAGACAGTTAATCCATGCGCCCTGCATGGCACAAGTGTTCAATCTCGTTATCAAGGGGTTACTGAAGTCTTCCACCCATCTACAAGACATCCCAAAAATGCCCAGGAAACTTTGCATGCACATCAGCCACTTGTACACCACAAAGCACATCCTCCTTGGCAGAACAGAATCCCCCAACATATACTTATATGCAAGGTTTTCACCCGTTGGATTACCACCCTCCATATGTTAGACCGACTATACGTACAGAGAAAGGCCATCAAGGATTTCCTGATGATCCAAGCGGAAAGGAGTACTCCCCTGTGTAACTTCGATGTCAGCTACTGGCAGATCATGTGTGACACCTGCCATTTCCTCAGGCTCTTTGAGGAGGCCACGTTATTTGTCAGTCACCAGGACTACGGGATGAACAATGTCATTCCACTGCTTCATGTCTTGGAACAGATGCTGGTAAATTTAACTGGTCAAGGGACTGGAGATGCGGCGCTTAGATCTCATGGCCATGTGAGCCCTTTGGGGGCTAAACTGGAGGAGGAGGAGGACATTGGACCACAAGTAATATGTAGCGAAAAGGGTGGTTTTTATACACAGGTGACAGGAGAGGAGGAGCAGGTCCAGCTAGAAGAGCTACAGGGCAATGAGGAAGATGAGGCAGAGGACTCAGACACACCGTGGCAGTATTCAGTGGAGATGGAGGCAGGGAGTATCTCCGAGTCACTTTCACAAATGTCCCAATGCATACTCACTTGCTTGGTTAGTGAAATTGGGGGCCTTTTTTACACCCACTGAGAGGGAGAACAAACTAAACTACTATAGAGACATCCTTTGTAGTCAGTTCGCCGCTGCCTATCTGCACCATTGTCCATCCTCTCACAGGTCTGACCAGGGGGCCCTCTGCACTCACATTCCTCTGCCATGGATGCTGTGGCAGGGTGGGGGTTAGGAGCAGTTCCAGCTCCATCAGCAGCAACTTGAGTCTATAGTCGCTGACAAGCAGCTTTCTTCACCCGCCTAGTGAAGAAACTAATCACCAGAAACAGCAGCAGCTAGACCTGGAGCAGGACCTGAACCAGCAGGTGGTGGCATACTTGGACAGCACCCTGTCACGCCACATTGAAGATCCACTGGCCTACTAGGCAGCCAAACTGGATTTGTGGCCGAAACTACCAGAGTTTGCCCTGGAAAAGCTGTCCTGCCCGTCCAGTAGTGTGGCATCAGAGCGGGTGTTTAGTGTGGAGGGGGCCATAGTTACCTTAAGAAGAACTCGCCTGTTCACCCACAATGTGGAGAGACTGATGAATCAGACGTGGATTAGCGAGGATTTCCACTCACCAATGCCTAATGCATTAGATTAGATCAGGCATGTCCAAACTCCAGCCCTCCAGATGTTACAAAACTACAACTCCCATCATTCCTGGACAACCTACAGCTATCAACCTACAGAAGAGCATGATGGGAGTTGTAGTTCTGCAACACCTGGAGGGCCAGAGTTTGGACATGCCTGGTTTAGATGATCCATGCTGCCTCATCCAAACCTTGACAAAAGAGACAGGTTTCTTCTGGCTAGCTGCGTCAGCTGCTATTCTGATGCTGCCACCCATCTGATTCCACACATATGATGGTAAGTGCTCCTACTTACACCCACCATCATCAGCGGGTACTGTTATTGCCACCCACCTCTCCAATCTGTCACTAGATGTTGCGAACATAAAATTTTCCGTTCACGAACGGCGAACGCAGGCCTCTGCAAATGTTCGCGAACGGGCGAACTGCCATAGACTACAATAGGCAGGCGAATTTTAAAACCCACAGGAACTATTTCTGGCCACAATAGTGATGGAAAAGTTGTTTCAAGGGGACTAACACCTGGACTGTGGAATGCCGGAGGGGGATCCATGGCAAAACTCCCATGGAAAATTACGTAGTTGACACAGAGTCCGGTTTTAATCCATAAAGAGCATAAATCACCTAGCATTCCTAAATTGTTTGGAATAACGTGCTTTAAAACATCCAGTGTTTATATACGATCAGGTATGATGCTGTATCGATCAGGTAGTGTAAGGGTTACGCACGCTTCACAGTGACAGACCAAACTCTGAAAGACCAAACTCCACTTTTAAGGCACCGCAAACAACCGCAAACAGTCCATTTGCACAAGGTTGGATACCAAGCTAGCCATGTCCCGTTCCTTGTCCTCACTAACGTCATTAAAGGTCTCTTCTTCCACCCAGCCACGTACAACACCAAGGGTCCCCGAAAGGTGACAACAAGCCCCTTGGGACGCCTGCTGTGGTTGGTCTTCCACCTCCTCAAAGCCACCTTCCTCCTCTGACTCCTCTTCTTCAGACTCCTCTCTCTGCGTTGCCGCAGGTCCAGCAATCGACGACGACAAGGCTGCTTCTGGTGGTAATGGTGACCACAACTCTTCTTCTTCATGATCATCTACGACCAGATCCTGCACTCTTCGAAGGACACACTCCAGAAAAAACACATATGGGATGAGGTTGATGATGTTGCCTTGGGTTTGACTGACCAGGTTTGTTAACCTTAACCCCCGCAAAAGGATGCATGAGCCTACAGCCATTGTGCATGAGCGTTCAGTAACGCGGCCAAAAAATAACCAGCTCCGCAAAGGCTGTCCTCTTTTTTTTAAATTAAAAAAATCTGTTCTTACCAGTTTAATCTCTGTTTTGTCCCCTATCAGGGGCTGGTATATGGAATAGATTTTAGGAACCGGGAGATGAAAAAAGATTGTTGGTCAGTCCTCTTCCTTCCAATTTGGGGCACTGCGCGTGTGCCGTGCAATGTACTGTGCCACTCTATGTGAGTGGTGTGTTAAGTAGCACTATTCCAATCAGTTTAATCCCTGTTACGATTTTAGGAACCCGGGAAATGGAAAAAGATGATTGGTCGGTCCTCTTCCTTCCAATTTGGGGCACTGCGCGTGCGCAATGTGCTGTGCCACCAATACAAATAGCGTGAACTACTATTCTTACCATTTTAATCTTTATTAAGTCCCCTATCAGAGGATGTGTATTGAATTGAATCCTTGCATGGGGAGATAGTGAAAAAAGCTTGCTCTGTCCGCTTCCTTCTAATTTTGGGCACTTGCAATGGAATTTGCCACCAATGCAACTAGTGTTAACTAAGTACTATTCATATCAGTTTAATATTTGTTTTGTCCCTAATCAGGGCCAGGGCCTAGTCAGGGCCAGGGCCAGTGTAGTGAATAGATTTTGGGAACCGGGAGATTGAAAAAGACCCATGCTCGGTCCACTTCGTTTGAATTTTAGGTCACTGCGCGTGCACCGTGCAATTTACTGTGACACCCTATATGAGTGGTGGGCAGTGGGCACAGTAAAGTCTGTGGGCCTGACACACACTGGCAGGCAACTGCAATTATATTAAAGGGTAAAAATAAATGAATTTTTTATCTGCAAGGTACTGTGCCACCCTATATGAGTGGTGGGAAGTGGGCACAGTACAGTCAGTGGACCTGACACACACTGGCATGCAACTGCAATTATATTAAAGGGTAAAAATTAAATGACTTTTTTATCTGCAAGGTACTGTGCCACCCGATATGAGTGATGGGCACTGGCACAGAATAGTCTGTGGGTCTGACACACACTGGCAGGCAACTGCAATTATATTAAAGGGTAAAAATGTAATTACTTTTTTATCTGCAAGGTACTGTGCCAGCCTATATGAGTGGTGTACACACAGTACCGTCTGTGTGCCTGCGGCCTCTCACACATGGGCAGGCAGCTGCAATATATATATATATATATATATATATATATAAATAATAAAGCAGACTGATGTACCAGCCATAAAGAGGGCTTTTTGGGGTGCTGTCAGGACGCTGTTCTTACAGCAGATGGCCCCTTTCACACGAGTTTTCCGCGCGGGTGCAATGCGTGACCTGAACGCATAGCATCCGCATTGAATCCTGACCTATTCATTTCATTGGGTCTGTGTACATGAGCGTTTTTTTTCACGCATCACTTGTGCGTTGCGTGAAAATCGCAGCATGTTCTATATTCTGTGTTTTTCACACAGCCCTAGCCCCATGGAAGTGAACAGGGCTGCGTGAAAAACATATTGCATCCGCAAGCAAGTGCGGGTGCGTTGCATTTTTCACTGATGGTTGCTAGGAGATGCTGTTTATAAATCTTTAGTTTTTTATCACGCGCGTGAAAAATGCATCAAAAAGCATTGCACACGCGTGCAAAAAACTGAACAACTGAACGCAATCGCAGGCAAACTGAATGGCTTTGCCTGTAAAATCACACAGTTTTCACTGAACGCATCTTCAACGCATCCGGACCTAATCCAGACACGCTCGTGTGAAAGAGGCCTAACGCTTTCCCTATTAATTCAGCAGCAGCAGCAGCAGCAGCACTCTCCCTGCTCTAACTAACACTGCAGCTTCAGAATGAATCTAAGATGGATGCTGTCCTTGCTTTTTGATAAGAGGTGGGGGGTCTGGGAGCAAGGGTATGCTGATTGGCTGGAATGTGTCTGCTGACTGTGAGGTACAGGGTCAAAGTTTGCTCAATGATGAAGTATAGGGGGTGGACCAAACATCACATATGTTCGCCTGCCGTGGCGAACGCGAACATGGGATGTTCGCCGGCGAATAGTTCGGGACATCTCTATTCCCATACACGAATATTACATAATGTAACATTCGCGTACTGCGATTGACACTTTGAATGGGCTATGACTATTGGTTGACTTGCTAGAATTAATGGAGATAGAGAACATTGCGCTATATTCTCTACTTTCGTTAACGGTATCTTATTATAAGAAAGAAAAAAAACAACATTCGTTTTAACGACTATATTGCACTATATTCTAAATATTCGCGATTTAGCGAAGTGTCAATATTCGTAAAACAAATTTGCTATTCAAATATTCCCGCTCAACACTACTATTGGAGGCTTGGTCAGAGAAGTGGCAGATGATGTTTAACACTGACAAATGTAAGGTTATAAACATGGGAAGGAATAATGAAAGTCATCCTTATATACTAAATGGTAAAACACTGGGTAACACGGACATGGAAAAGCACCTAGGAATTTTAGTGAACAGCAAACTAAGTTGCAAAAACCAGTGTCAAGCAGCTGCATCCAAGACCAGTAGGATAATGGGTTGCATCAAAAGGGGCATAGATGCCCGTGATGAGAACATAGTCCTACGGCTTTACAAATTACTGGTCAGACCACACATGGACTACTGTGTACAGTTCTGGTCTCCTGTGAACAAGGCAGACATAGCAGAGCTGGAGAGGGTTCAGAGGATTGCAACTAAAGTAATAACTGGAAGGAGGGATCTACAATACCCTGAAAGATTATCAAAATTAGGGTTATTCACTTTAGAAAAAAGACGACTGAGGGGAGATCTAATAACTATGTATAAATATATCAGGGGTCAGTACAGAGATCTCTCCCATCATCAATTTATCCCCAGGACTGTGACTGTGATGAGGGGACATCATCTGCGTCTGGAGGAAAGAAGGTTTGTTCACAAACATAGAATAGTATTCTTTACGGTAAGAGCAGTGATACTATGAAACTCTCTGCCTGAGAAGGTAGTGATGGTGAGTTCACTAAAAGAGTTCAAGAGGGGCCTGGATGTACTTTTCTGGAAAGTAATAATATTACAAGATATAGCTAATAGAGATGGGTCATCGATCCAGGGAGTTATTTTGATTGCCTGATTGGAGTCGGGAAGGAATTTTTTTTAACTTAAGTGTGGAAAATTGGCTTATACCCCACAGTTTTGTCTTCCTCTCACTAAATGCAGCAGTCAGGCTTATCTACACCCACTACACTGATGCCTTTGGCCTGGGCCAGTCACTTCACTGGTTGCCCATCCACCACAGAATATAGTTCAAAATTCTCACCCTCACCCACAAATCTCTACTAAGTGCTGCACCTATGTACATATTCTCCCTCATTTCTGTTTACCACCCTACTCATGTTCTCCATTCTGCCAAAGATTTAAGATTAATATATCCTCCTTAATAGTGATGAGCGGCAGGGGCAATATTCGAATTTGCGATATTTCGCAAATATTTGGGCGAATATTCGCCATATATTCGAAAATTCACAAATTCTTAATCTCCAGTCATTTTCTTGATTGCGAAAATTCGCATAAACATTTGCATAAAATTTGCATACAAATTTGTATAAACTGGTATTTAAAAGGTATCTTTTAAATGCAAGTTTATGCAAATTTGTATGCTAATTTTATTATAATTTTTATGCAAATCTATGCCAATTTTTAATGCGAATTTTCGCAATCAGAAAATAATGACATTATTTTCTTGCTTGCGAAAATTTGCATATAAATAATTTGCATAAAAATGAATATTCGCAACTGCGAATATATTTTGTAATATTCTAAATACGCCCAAATTGAACACCTTCCTCAGGTGCACGTAGGTGACAGGATGTTTAGCATCATTTTGTAGGCCCGAATACGGTGTATGAATTGTGAGGCCAGAACAAGTAGAGGCGGTAGTAGATTGGATGGCTGACAGTGCCTCCAGTTCCTTCACGTTGTCTCCCACCTGGTCCTCTGCTGAAACCTTAGAGTTGGCACCTGCAGCCCATGGGCATCTGTCTTTCACCTCACCTCCTTGCAAATCAGCCAAGCAATCTGAGCCCCAAGTCATGCAGCAGTCTCTTATGCTTTTTCATGGCTCTGCTGGTGGGGTTTCGGTGGGCCATCCACCTAGCTCTGCCCCAGAAGTGGAAGAGATTGAGTGCACTGGTGCCCAACCACTTATGTTTCAGGATGTGGACACGGGAGAAACACTGCAGCACGTTTCTGATGATGACGAAACACAAGTGCCCACTGCTGCAGCTTTCTGCCATGTGCAGACCGGCAAGGAGGGCAGGGGTGACGAGTGGATGGAAGATGATTTGGAGGATGATGAGGTCCTAGACTCCACATGGAATCAAGGTCATGCGAGTGACATGTGCAGTTCGGAGGAAGAGGTGTTGGTCACACAGCGCCAGTCGCACAGCAAAAGAGGGAGCAGGGTGCAAAAGCAGAGTAGCCGTCCCCTAGCCAGTATGCCTGCTACTGCCCACCACACCCAGGGACTGAGCACACCAAAGCCAGCTCCAAGGAGTTCTCTGGTGTGGCAGTTCTTCAGACAATGTGCTGACGACAAGTCGCGAGTGGTTTGCGCGATGTGCAATCGGAGCCTAAGCGAGGCATAAATGTTCTAAACTTGAGCACCACCTGCGTGACCAGGCATCTAAATGCAAAGCATGAGCTGCAGTGGAGTACACACCTGAAAAAGATCTCAGTCCACTGCTTCCAGATCTCAGGCTCCTCTTGCTCCCTCTTCTGCTGAGGTCTCGGCTTCTTCCTCCCCCTCTGGAGTGACAGTGGCACCTGCCACCCCATAACAGGAGGATGTGGCAGCAACACCACCACCTCCCATGGAAGCGTTCAGCTGTCCATCCCTCAAACCCCCTACCCACCTGCGATCCCTGGCCCTGAATGCCAGGATTTCAAAATTCCTGGCCTTTGAAATGCTGTCATTGAGTCTGGTGGAGACAGAGACTTTTAAAAACCTTATGGATGTGGCTGGCCCACAGTATGAGGTTCCAAGCCAACACTACTTTTCCAGACGAGCCATCCCTGCCCTGCACAACCAAGTGGCGGACAAAATCAGGTGTGCACGCGCAACACCATCTGTGGCAAGGTCCACATAACCACCGATATGTGGACCAGTAAGCACAGGCAGGGATGTTATATCTCCCTAACTGCACACTGGGTAAGTGCATTGGCGGCTGGGCCTGAGGTGGATAGCAGATTGGTGCATGTCCTACTGCCACCGAGGATTGCAGGACATTTCTTTTTGCCTCCTGTTGCCTCCTACTCCCCTTCCTCCTCTACCACCTCTTCATCTGGTCAGCATAACACCTTCACCACCAGCAGCACAGCCAAGGGGAAATGACAGCAGGCTGTATTAAAACTCATCTGTTTGGGGTAAAAAAAAACACACCACGTAGAAGCTATGGACGGGCATGGAACAACAGACCGATGAGTGGTTGGTGCCGCTGAGCCTCAAACCAGGCCTGGTGGTGTGTGATAACGGGCGAAATCTCATAGCAGCTCTGGGGCTAGCCAGTTTGACGCACATCCCTTGCCTGGCATGCAATTTGGGGTTGGAGAGGTTCCTGAAAAATTGCCCCGATATGTCAGAGCTGCTGCAGAAGATGCACAACATCTTTGCTCGCTTTCGGCATTCTCACCCTTCTGCCGCTCTCCTGTCTGCGCTGCAGCGTAACTTCAGCCTTCTAGCTCACCGCCTCATATGTGATGTACCCACAAGGTGGAACTCCACCTTGCACATGCTGGAGAGACTGTGAGAGCAGTAGCAGGTGATAGTGGAGTTTCAGCTGCAGCACGCACGGGTGAGTCGCTTTGCGGAACAGCACCACTTCTCCATCAACGGATGGGCCTCCATGCGGGACGTGTTTTCTGTGTTGCGCTGTTTTGAGTCCTCCACCAACATGGCCAGTGCCGATGACGCAGTCCTCAGTGTTACTATCCCACTTGTATGTCTCCTTGAAATAACACTTCTGGCAATGACAGAAGAGGATGTGGCACAAGAGGAAGAGGAGGAGGAAGTTGGATAATTTCCATGGTTATCAGGCCAGTCATTCACAAGTGGCTAGGGGGGTAGGTTCCTTCAATAACAGAGGTCAGGTACACAACTGTCTAGCCAGGGCACAGTTCTGCAGGATGATGATGAAGAGGAAAGGTGTTCACAGCAGGGTGGCACCCAAAGCAGCTTATGGGCATCAATGGAGCATGGCTGTAGGATAAAGAGGATACAGATTATACACCACTCACAGAGGACAGCTTGTCGTTGCCTCTGGGCAGCCTGGCACACATGAGTGACTAAACGCTGCAGTGCCTTCGCAATGACCGCTGAGTTGCCCACATTCTAACCAGTGCTGCTTACTGGTTGGCCACCCTGCTGGATCCCCGCTACGAGGACAACGTGCTGTCCTTAATTCCGTCACTGGAGCGTGCTCGGTAGATGCGTGAGTCCAAGCACACGCTAGTAGATGAGCTGCTGATGGCATTAACACCTGACAGCAGAGGCTCAGTGGAAGCACATGGCAAAGGCAGAGGAGGAGGAGGAAGAGGTTGCCAATGCAGCTGAGGCACCGCCAGCACCTCAGAAGGGAGGGTTAGCATGGCCGGAATGTGGAAAAGCTTTGTTTGCATGCCACAACAACCAGCACCACCAGCTGATATGGAACATCTTAGCAGGAGGCAGCATTTCAGCAACATGGTGGAACAGTATGTGTGCACAAGCCTACACATACTGACTGATGGTTCTGCTCTATTCAACTTCTGGGTCTCCAAATTGGGCACATGGCCTGAGCTTGCCCTTCATGCCTTGGAGGTGCTGGCCTGCCCTGGAGCAAGTGTATTGTCCGGACGTGTGTTTAGCAAGGCAGGAGAAGTAATCACAGACAAGCGCAGCCGCCTGTTTACAGCTAACGTGGACAAGCTCACATTCATTAAAATGAACCAGGCATGGATCCCACAGGACTTGTCCATACCTTTTGCTGAGTAGAAAAGTATACCGGCCTGCACTCAGCCATTCTCTTTCCTATTTCCCAATGTTTTGGTGTCTTCCCAAACTTATATAAAAAAAATGTTTTTAAATAAATAAACAAATAAATAAAGGAAAAAAATTAAAATTAAAAAAACTACAAAAACACTGCTACCTCTTCCTCCTCCACCGCCGCTTCCACCGTCTCCTCAACATCCTACTCAACTTTGACTTCCGCCTCCTAGTTCAAGATTATTATTTTTTTCTATTCTATGTTATTTTAAGTCATTCCCTATCCACATTTGTTTGCAGGCAACTGTCCTGCTCTTACCCCCATTTTACTTCCTTTTGCAGCCCTCTAACCCTTACTACGACTATTTTAGAGCCATTTTAGCGTACCAAAGTTCAGGTCCCCCTGTACTTCAATGGGGTTCAAAGTTCGGCCCTTTCCCGGCGAACCCGAACATCCACGGGTCCGCTTATACCTAGATATCTATCTTATATGTATCTATATATGATCGCCCAATAGATGTGTTGTGAGTTGTAGACTGTAATGGATTTTGCTAGCGTGTCATAGTACTGTGTTGAACCTGGTTAATTAGAAAATAGAGCCTCTAAACAAATTGAAGCATTAAAAGGGTGCACATATCTGCATAGAGTAGGCTTACATGCCTCATTGCAAGCAGTAAACATTACAGGGTGAAAGGTGTGGCTGTGACTACCTGAACTGGCCTGATTGAGAGCTAAAATAGAAAAACGGCCTGGTCTGTCAAGTTGGGTCCAGTCAGTGAGACATGCAAGTGTTGGAAATCCTGAGAACTTGTTGGATGATAAACTGCCACTCTGTCAGCTTGACCAGCGATAGTTGTGGTTTTGCTTAGGAGAGTCCATAACTGGAAGTGCCGCTGAAAAATCTCCAGACTGCTTCCTGAAGAGTGTCTGTGTTGTGAGTTGAGGACGGAGTGGGAGAATACTGTTGTTGTGACCAAAGACTCAAAGAGTTCTAACCCAAAGTTCCTCACGGGTGATATTAACTCTTTCCCGACCGACATGTTGCTATATACGTCGGCGGTTGGGACTTTAAAGATGGCAGGGTGCCTGTAGTTTCACACAGCTGGCACCCACGGATAATGTGTGTGACCAGCAGTAATGCAGATCACGGACATTTAACCTCTCAGATGCCATGGTCAATCCTGACCAGATCATCTGAGTGTTGAAAACCCAGAAGCCCGTACTTCCGAGTGTGCTCCGGCTCCCCACTGCGGGGATCGGGGGAGCCAGGGTGTGTGACAGAATGCTGCTGCATAGTAATTTCTTTGGAGCCCCAGCCTGTAGCAGGGCGCCATAGAAACATAGAAAAATACACAGAAGCTCCAATGCTAATGCATTGGAGTCTATGAGAAAAGCAATACAATCTCTATGGAAATTATATATCTATATATATATATATATATATATATATATATAATATAGAAAAACGAACTGCACTCCAAAAAATAAATCAAAAGGAGTTCATTTATTGACCCGTGCGGTGCAACGTTTCGGCTCTGAACCTAGAGCCTTTCTCCAGCCTTGAGAAAGGCTCTAGGTTCAGAGCCGAAACGTTGCACCGCACGGGTCAATAAATGAACTCCTTTTGATTTATTTTTTGGAGTGCAGTTCGTTTTTCTATATTATTAGTTTGGGGCTTATGGTCATTCCCCATTGAACATTGCACCCGCCTAAGTATTTTGTCCAGTGCCGCCATTTTTCTTATATATATATATATATATATATATATATATATATATATATCTCATATATATATTTGTATTTTATGTTTTCCAGATTTTTGTTGCATTCTGCTCGATGGACTAACCAGGAGTACGAAACGACATGTCGATGGTCAAGTCCGTGATATTATACTATCCCCTTTTTTTTCACCGTGCCTGTACTTCAACAATTTCTTTGCTGTGATTTGTGTATGTGATGTGTGAGGAGATCCCCTCTATGGTCTTGGACTGGCGACAATGAACAGTGGGATTACTGGTGGCTCAGTTTCCCTGCTGATTCCATAATCTCCTACAGTGTGGGGGGTGAGGTACTTCATTGTGGCTACCCCCTCACCCATGGATCTTATATATGACCGATGTGTAAGTTTGTGTGATTTACGAGAAAAGAGAGCGGATGGCATATATTTGTTTATTAGTACATGTGTCTCCGTCACATGATTATCAACGTCATTTGGTCACATGATAATGAGGTAGACCTGGTTTGATTCTGCGCAGTGAAAATCATGAGACGCCGACTTAGGGGAATGAATGCACCATGGATTAGAAGACCGACTTGCTACAGTATCCTGGTTCCTCCTCCCAGGCAGGTGCACTTCACTGACATATAATGAAATTGCACAATGTAGACCACGATTGGGGCACATCATCATAAAATATTATGATGTATTTATGAATGGCTCATGACACTTTATGTATTGATTACACTTTTAAGGGGAATGACTACAAATTAATTATAATTGATAATTTTGATCATGAATATGATGTATTTCTATATATGCTGAGCACATGCATGGTTAAATGATTTGAATCACGTGATATTGTGATGCACTATATATTGCCAGGAATTTTCTTGTTATTTACTTGAGAAAGGTCTTAGGTTTGGGACTGAAACGTTGCAACACCTATGGGTGAATAAACGTCCACTATCATTCACCATATTTTTGGAGTGCTGCTCGATTTTTTTGGACTGTATTATTCGGGTAAGCTTGAACCTTTATTTTTGAGCTTGCACCCGCCTGTGCTTGTTGATATCGGTGCTGCTATATTTTTTTCTTTATTATATATATAAAAAATGTTTTTATAAATTATTTAAATATGAAAATTCAAATCACACCTCTTTCCCCAAAGTGAAAAAGAAACATAAAAATACACATCATAGGTATACCGGTGTACAAAAATGCCCATACCATTAAAATTTACTCCCATACAGAAAATGGCAAAATGAAAAAAAAAAATGGCCAATCTGCCTCTTTTGTCATTTCTTCTCCCACAAAAAAATAATAAAAATTATCAAAAAGTCGTATACGACCCGAAATGGTATCACTGAAAAGTACAGATCGCCCCTCAAAAAATGATTCCTTACATAGTTTTGCATACATAAATAAAAAAAAGTTATAGGGGTCAGAGTATTGAGGCTAAAAGAAAAAAAATTACTTTGTCAAAAAAAATTTCAGTATAAAAAAGCAATAAAAAAATATACATATGTGTTATTGCCAGATTCATACTGACCTGGTCAGTGTTATGGTATAGGAAATACCGTAAAAACAACCCCAATTTTTTTTTCTGGAATTGTGTTTTTTTCAAATTTCACCACTTTATATTTTTTTCCCCCCCGCTTCCCACCACATTGTATGCAACCGTCAATAGTACCATTGGAAACGGCATCTTGTACCACAAAAAAACAAAACCTCGTACAGTTTTGTGAACAGAAAAATAAAAAAGTTATGGGATTGGGAGGGCTGGGAGTAAAATCAAAAACGAAAAAAATCTGCCCGGTCATGAAAAGGTTAACAGGAGTTGCTCCTGGAACCACTAAACATTTTATATCATGTTGTAGTAAAGGCCATCATCACAACATGATTACCACATGCTTGCCTCTTCACAGTGTCATCCAGTTAAGTCCTCTAATCTATTAAAGGATCACACAAAGAACACATACCCTTTATCAAATTTAAAGTATAATTAGGACTACTAAGTTTCTCTAATGCATAATTATTAATCGCATTTCATATCCATTATAAAATGTTATATGACTTATAAAAATGTACACTGCATATACATTTGTTTATCAACACTCCGGAAGCAATTAATATGCATGGCAAAATGTCATGGTGAAATTTTCTTAAAACCTGTTTTCACAGAACTGGATCCAAGGCCATGATTGAATTTGGCAGTAGCCCTGACTCTTCAGTCCAGCTAAGAGCTCCACTTGTATTGTTTATTCCCAAGGGTAAAAATGTCCATCCATATGCCAGTTTTCCTAAACTGAATGTATCATCATTTATTTTTTTGCCAATTAAAAATATTTACTTTTTTCTAATCTTTTTGGTATCATATTTGTATACTGAGAGTTCACTGAGAAGGAAATATTACCCTTTAAACTTAGCATTTATTTTAAACCTGCGGCAGGAATTCATCACTGCCAATTAAAAATATTTACTTTTTTCTAATCTTTTTGGTATCATATTTGTATACTGAGAGTTCACTGAGAAGGAAATATTACCCTTTAAACTTAGCATTTATTTTAAACCTGCGGCAGGAATTCATCAGCGCCGCAGGTCAGCATCCATTGGCCCTCCATCATTTATACTATTGTGCTTCTCTTCTACTGGTCCCCTGATGAACCGGATTATGTAACAGGGGGAAACACATTGGGACCTTTTTGAAAAATTGGAGACCACATACTTCATGGGACATTCGACTGATAAATTGGCATCATCTACGATTGGGGACCAATGGACAGGTAGGGACTGTATAAGGCACAGCCACCGATAAGTGTGGCCGCCCCTTTCGGGGCGATTACTCCACTTTTAGGCAGGGACAGTACAGTTGTTTAGGAAAAGATTCCCTGATGCCTAAAAGCGGACTTTTGCATATTCATGACTCACTCTTGAGCACCTGGAGGATCCTGAACCATTAGCCTCTGCAAAAAGCATTGAAGCACCTGCAGAAAATATTCAAGTGACCCTCATCTGGCACCTGATGAAGGCAACTTCTTCACCATAAGATGTCCGTCGTATTGTGAGTAACCACATTAGTGGTGATATTCAAACATCATAGCGTTTACTTGCATGTCCTGTATGCTGTTCTCCAATTTAGATATATTTTTCGTTTATTTTCATTTTTTGTGGGGATATAATTATATATATATATATATTAAATATTATGATTAAATGCTAAGTTTTAAGGGGAATATTTCCTTCTCAGTGAACTCTTTCTATATATCTACCCATTTTCACATTTGTTGTTACCAGTGATAGCATATTTGTATTCTATTAAATATTTTTATACTATTTTTCTGTTTGGTTAATTGAGCTGACATCTTACCTGAGCTACTTAAACATGAAATACAAAGAATTGCTTTATAGCAGGCACTTGGCTATAAGAACTCTGAAAAGGTCAGGAACAACCTATTGACTTTGGAGTAGGAGTATTGTGGGTATGTGGCAAATGTAGAGGTAAGTTTCTCTATTATCTATTGTCAGTGGTGGGATCCTGTTTTACCAGCCTCACATTTTTTTTAATTTTTTTTTTATAGAGGCATTACTTTTCTTTGTGATCCTATCCTCTGATTATAATTAGATGATCACTTATCCATACAAAAAGTGAACTAATCTGAAATACACAATATTTGATTACTGCTTCATTATTGAAAGTGATATAAAAAATGATTATCATATGAACCTAACCAGTGGCATTGCTAGCACCAATCACCATGCTCATAGGGAGGAATTTATTATTCATCTCACACCAGTTTCCTGGTGTAAATAAGTTGCATACACTGTGCTTGCGACTTTTTGAACACTATTGTGAGAAAACGTTGTCGCAAGTGGTGTTTCTACGCTGCCCTGGCCAGTTTTTGAAATAGGAGGGTGGCCAGGGTGGAGAGAGAGCAAGGCCAGTAGGCCCAACACATTTATCTTCATTCTCACTTTCCAGTTTTCTCACGTGAATGTAGAGAGAAATCTATGACTAGGAAGCTGCTGTAGATCAGATTCAAGCATGTCTCGACTGAAATCTGTTCCCAGGTCTCTTCTATGCGTTCCCAATGTTGGTGCATACTGGCCCACTCAATTGAGTACAAATACCGCTTTTTCTTCAACTCTAGCCACAAGTGTTCAATTGGGTTGATGTCTGGGGACTGTAGGGGCCAATCCAGCACCTCTACTTCATTGCCGTTGAACCATTTATTCACCATTCTTGACATATGCTTGTCCTTTTCTTACACATAGTACTCGAGTGTACAAAGTAACTAGTCTTGTAGGATACTCACATATAGGTCAGCACTGAGACCACCATCAATCCATGGTCAAGTATCCAACACCTTTGTCTGTGAGACAACCCCGTATCATCAGGTTTCCTCTACCAAACTTCACAGTTCCTTCAATTTCTTCATCTGTTATCCCCCTTCCCTTGTTTTTTCCAGACCCAGTTGCATCCATCAGAGCCTAGTCTATTAACTTTTGTCTCATTGCTCCAAATCACCTGTTTCCAATCATCTACTTTCCACTGCTTGTACTTTTTTGCAAACTCAACTGAGACTTCCGATGACGATACAGCTTGTGATGAGCTGACTTGTTGACTCCAATATTTTGCCTGGACGTCCACCTCTTGGCTTTGAAATGGATGAATGGACTTCCTTTTTGTATTCTTCCAACTGTCATGGAACTCACATGATGCAGTTTGTCAATTTTCCTAACCGAGATACCGCTTTAAAACTTGAAACCGAACTCAGCTTTGGTTCCGACTTGTACCTCGGAACTGAAGCTGAGTTCGGTTTAAAGTTTTAAAGTGGTTTTCTACTTGAAAAATCAACTGCCACAGTTATTCAACAAAGTCACACGCGACTCCGGCTCATCAGAGCTCATACATTCCAATAATGTACAGAGATACATCTTCCGTACAGTATTATTCAGAAGTTTTGAACTAAGAGACTTCGGATGTAGCATCTGAAGCTTGCTTTGCTCAACACAAGTCACAAGTTATGGCGATTTTAGACCTCCATGTCAGCCCCCCATATCAGACCTCAGATCAGACCCCCTTTCGACCTCCATGTGAGCCCCCCACATCAGACCTTAGATCAGAACTCCATGTCGGACCCACCTCCCACATCAGACCCCTTTTTGACCTCCATGTCAGACTCCCACATCAGACCTCAGATCAGGCTCCATGTCAGGCTCCCCCCATATCAGTCACTGAAAAGTCACTGGTTTGGTAAACAGATTATTCACCCCTTCCCGACCAGCCCCGTAGATGACGGTGCTGGTCTGGACTTTAAAGATGGCACTCTCTTGCAAGTGCAATGGACGCAATAGCTATCAGATGCCTACTGTTTTAGGGCCCATGCACATCAACATTGTAGTTTTGCGGTCCATGTTTTACAGATCCATTGTTCCAACAAAAAATGGACCCTATTTGGTTCCGCATGACTTCCGTATGGCTTTTTTTTGGACAGTAAATAAAATCAAGAACTAGTCAGAAATGTTGACTCTTTCCCTTTCCCTTCGCACGTCATATATACTGTAACTTGGTCATGTGATAGTCCTGACTCCATTTTCTCCAGCTTTTTGCTTTTTGCAGCATTGAGAGCTTTATTGGAATTCAGTTTTGGCAGGCATTGATTTCTCACTATTACTATCTGTTGTATTTTGGCTGATGACACAGAGAAAGCTGGCTGCTTTCTTGTGATACAGACTGCAGTCACCTATGCTGAATGTGGAACTGAGAAGGGGGAGGCATTGGGTTCACTCAATTTTCTCTCAGCGGTGCAGGAAGGGCCACTTCCACACGCTGTATATGGATCTGCGACCGCATCCTGAGAAATTTCATGGGTTCTGTCATATGTCCGTGCACAGCTTTGATATTTAGCTTCTCTGCGTGCTGGCCTCACATACCAGGATATCAATATAAGGTGCTGCATTTCCCCAAAGGAACTACTCATTGTGATGCTGAGCTAATTGTTTTTTGGTTTATTTGAGACATGTGCAGTATGCCAGACCTCCAGGGTGAGCGAGTGTGAGGTCACGGGGGTCAGTAGCTAGACCGAGGGTTGCTCTTGGTACTCACAGTTTGTAGTAGACCCTGGGCAAGCGTGCAGTCAGTGGTGGAGAGGTGGCACATGGATCCTCTGGGGCACTTTCTAGGTATAGGGACCAGGCCAGGTGGTAGGTGAGGTGCCTTGGGTGTTGAAGGTTTAGCATGCTGGTGGCAAGGTCCCTAACAGTTCGTGATGCCAGTGTCGGTAACGGTGTCACACCGATTGTTAGTAGGAATAATGGAGGTACACACGATTGCAGTGAACCAGAATCCTTCTTTACTGAACAGTTCAACTATGTACAAACTCCAGAGGGAATTGTAACTCACAGATCAGGCTATACTTTCTGAAGTCTCCAAAAATTACAATAAAATGTAATAAAAATTGTCTCAAACCACACAGTTCTTTTCTAGCGCAGCAGGTCTTTTAGTGAGGTAGGTCCGGTTTCACTTTCATAAAGTTTCTAAAAGGAAGACCGCGCAGCTTTTACTCCTTCCCGGGGATTAAAAGTCGAGTGGGATACAGAAATAGCGTCTTTAAATGCATCCGATCACTGAATCTCCAGTCACTTTTATGTATCACCTCCTAGATCTTAGATGAGAGGGAAAGGTATAAAATTTCCACGCATATAAAATCAACTCTGAGTGCTCGCCCGACCCGGGTTTCGCCTGTACTTGCTTCGTCAGGGGCTGCTCTGGAAACCACTTGTTCCTCCCTCCTATTTATACTCAGGTGGGTATTTAATTACCACATTTAATCCAAGAACTCTTTTCATGCTTAAAATAGCTCTTCACCTTTCGATTTATCTCTCACAATTCATCTCAACCAGCAATTTACATTATAAATACTTTCACAAACATAAAATATAAAATACCGCAGGTTTCTATTCCACCCTATTTACATGTATCAGTTTTAACATCGACTACCGATATTCAGGCTGTAACATATCCATTATAATATATTTACCCTTTATCCCTTCAGACACGTATTAATATCAAATTCAATGTTCAATCCACTAGGTTGCAGTGTATCTAACTTGTAGATCCATTCTACTTCTCTTTTATTTATTTTCTTTATGGGATCCTCTCCTCTCCAATTCATCATGACTTTTTCCAAACCTGCAAACTTCAAACCCATAGGGTTTTTTCCATGTGCTTTTTTAAATTATATACTTTCTGAAGGTCCTGTCTGGCATTCATCCAAGGCCCGTATGCCCTATAGCTGGCTTTATCCTTGGGTAAGGGAAACCTCCGCTAGAATATATTCTCTTGCTGGCAATGAACTTCTGCCTCTCAGCTCTATACTTAGCTGGATAAGGGTTGCTCTGCTGTGGAATCTGCAGGTGGCAGGATGAGGAATTACTTCTGCGTACCTCAGGGTTAAACCTGGATCCTCTGTACTCTGTCTCTGCAGAAAGGGTACCTCAGGAGGACTTCTCTCCTGGACTCAGGTGTTGAACCTGGACTATCTAGCTGCATGCTCTCAGCTCAGCTGAACTAAACTCTGCACTCCTTACTCCTGGACTGGGCCTATCTATATATACTAGGGGGTTCTCTAGCTCCCTCTATAGCTCTGGAGGAGAAACTACACCACTAGCAGGCCTAGCACACAGGAAATACATGAGAAAATGCAGTACAATACATTACATTATACATTGACCAATCTCCCACAGGAGGTGGGGAACAACTTTTACACTTTTACGTAGTGGGACACTACACATGCCCATTTCTTATTGTATAAAGTGACACTACTTAATTGTATAATTTGTACATGTTACGTCTTTTAGGATGTTTATATATTTAAATGTACAACTTTTACTATACAGTAACTTACGGTATAGTGATTGTGTTAATGTTTTAGTGTTTAAGTGTATATTGTAATTTTGCAATATTTTTGGGTTATCGAGTCTATTATATCATGTGATTTTTTTCCCCTTTTCTTACCTGTTTAGATTCCTGGCAATACTCAATTAATTTGCATCTCTGCATTTCGAGTTCCTGATGGGCGTCTCAACGATTTCTCGGATTGTTTGTCAAACATGTGAAGTGATTTGGCAGTGACTCCGGGAAGTGGGGATGCAAGAGCCCAAGGTGGAGGATTGGATATGAATTGCTGAGGGCTTTTATCATAATGCACAGTTTCCTAACTGCATTGGGGCAATGGATGGCAAACACATCTGTGTTTAGAAGCTTCCTCAGTCAGGGTCCCGTTTCTACAATTATAAGCAATACTTTTTTTTTAGTGCTGTTAGCCTTGGCTGACAGACTCAGTACTTACAAGTTTATAATTGTGGATATAGGGGTCCTATGGGAGCATTGCAGATGCTCACATTTTCAGTGCCTATAGTATGGGTGATAAGTAGTAGTGTTGGGTGAGCATGCTCGGCCGAACACCATTTTGACTCGATTGCGGTGTGCTCGAGTAGGATGCTCGAGTCTCCTCCCCGCACGTTTGTTGAGCTGCAGAAGAAGGGACAGATAGTGTAGGGACTACAGCAAGGAATCATGCGTCATATCACCCACCACTGGAGAAGGCCACTTTCAGTTATTTTGGCCCAGCACCCAGACAGAGGAGAGAGGTCCCACAGCAAGGAATCATGCGTCATTTCACCCACCACTGGAGAAGGCCACTTTCAGTTATTTCGGCCCCAGCACCCAGACAGAGGAGAGGTTCATTCAACTTTCGCAAGATCATGGTAAAGTTAAAAAAATGAGGATTCAATAAAGAACCCGGAGTACAAGAATACATGGTTGAGGGGGAGACAGTTATAAATGTCTATTCTGCACAAGGGAGGCACAGGTCCTGTGGGATCCATGTCTGGAACATTTTTATGAATGTCAGCTTGTCCACGTTGGCTGTGGACAGGCGGCTGCATTTGTCAGTAATGACGCCCCCTGCCATGCTGAATACACGTTCAGACAAAACACTTGCCGCCGGGCAGGCCAGCACCTCCAAGGCATAAAATGCTAACTCTGGCCACGTGGACAATTTGGAGACCCAGAAGTTGAATGGGGCCGAACCATCAGTCAGTACGTGGAGGGGTGTGCAGACGTACTGTTCAACCATGTTAGTGAAATGCTGCCTCCTGCTAACACGTTCCGTATCAGGTGGTGGTGCAGTTAGCTGTGGCGTGGAGACAAAACTTTTCCACATTTCTGCAATACTAACCCTGCGTTGGCGACCTCTTGCCCCTCCTCTGCGTTCGCCTTGGTCTTCCACCTGTTCCCCTGTGACATTTGGGAATGCTCTCAGGAGCTCCTCTACCAGCGTGCGCTTGTACTCGCGCATCTTCCTATCGCGCTCCAGTGCAGGAAGTAAGGTGGGCACATTGTCTTTGTACCGGGGATCCAGCAGGGTTGCAACCCAGTAGTCCGCACACGTTAAAATGTGGGCAATTCTGCTGTCGTTGTGCAGGCACTGCAGCATGTAGTCGCTCATGTGTGCCAGGCTCCCCAGAGGTAAGGACAAGCTGTCCTCTGTGGGAGGCGTATCATCATCGTCCTCCGTATCCCCCCAGCCACGCACCAGTGATGGGCCTGAGCTGTGTCGGGTGCCACCCCGCTGTGAACCTGCTTCATCCTCATCCTCATCCACCTCCTACTCATCCTCCTCGTCCTCCAGTAGTGGGCCCTGGCTGGCCACATTTGTACCTGGCTTCTGCTGTTGCAAAAAACCTCCCTCTGAGCCACTTCTAACAGACTGGCCTGAAAGTGCTAAAAGTGACTCCTCATCCTCCTCCTCCTCCTCCTGGGCCACATCCTCTTCCATCATCGCCCTAAGCGTTTTCTCAAGGAGACATAGAAGTGGTATTGTAACGCTGATAACGGTGTCATCGCCACTGGCCATGTTGGTGGAGTACTCGAAACAGAGCAACAGGGCACACAGATCTCGCATGGAGGCCCAATCATTGGTGGTGAAGTGGTGCTGTTCCGCAGTGCGACTGACGCATGCGTGCTCCAGCATGTGCAAGGTGGAGTTCCACCTGGTGGGCACGTCGCATATGAGGCGGTGAGCGGGAAGGCCGAAGTTACGTTGTAGCGCAGACAGGCGAGCAGCAGCAGGATGTGAACGCCAGAAGCGTGCATAGACGGCCCGCACTTTATGCAGCAGCTCTGACATGTCGGGGTAGTTGTGAATGAACTTCTGCACCACCAAATTCAGCACATGCGCCAGGCAAGGGATGTGCGTCAAATCGGCTAGTCCCAGAGCTGCGACGAGATTTCGCCCATTATCGCACACCACCAGGCCGGGCTTGAGGCCCACCGGCAGAAACCACTCGTCGGTCTGTTGTTCAATACCCCGCCACAACACCTGCGCGGTGTGGGGACTGTCCCCCAAACATATGAGTTTCAGAATGGCCTGCTGACGTTTACCCCGGGCTGTGCTGAAGTTGGTGGTTAAGGTGTATGGTGACTGGATGAGCTGGTGGAAGCAGAGGAGGAGGAAGCCGAGTATGAGGAGGAGGCTACAGGAGGCAAAGAATGATGCCCTGTGATCCTTGGTGGTGGAAGGACGTGTGCCAAGGAACTCTCCGCTTGGGGCCCAGCCGCCACTACATTTACCCAGTGTGCAGTTAGGGAGATATAGCGTCCCTGGCCGTGCTTACTGGTCCACGTATCTGTGGTTAGGTGGACCTTGCCACAGATGTCGTTGCGCAGTGCACACTTGATTTTATTGGATACTTGGTTGTGCAGGGAAGGCACGGCTGTCTTGGAGAAGTAGTGGCAGCTGGGAAGAACATACTGTGGGACAGCCATGGACATCAGCTGTTTGAAGCTGTCTGTGTCCACCAGCCTGAATGACAGCATTTCAAAGGCCAGTAGTTTAGAAATGCTGGCATTCAGGCCCAGGGCTCGAGGGTGGCTAGGTGGGAATTTACGCTTTCTCTCCAAGGTTTGTGAGATGGAGAGCTGAACGCTGCCGTGTGACATGGTGGAGATGCTTGGTGACGCAGGTGGTGTTGTCGGTGGCACATCCTCTGTTTGGTGGGCGGCAGGTGCCAACATTCCTCACGAGGCAGAGGAAGAGGCCGAGGCAGCAGCAGAAGATGGAGCAGGGGGAGCCAGAGTGAGTTCCTTGCTTCTAAGGTGTTTACTCCACTGCAGTTCATGCTTTGCATGTAGATGCCAGGGAACTCCTTGAAGCTGCCTTTGGGGTGCTCGGTCCCTGGTGGCGGTTGCCAGTAGCAGGCGAACTCTCTTGGCGGCGGCTGTTCTGCTTTTGCCCCCTGCTCCCTCTTTTGCTACGCTGTTGGCTCGGTCTCACCACTGCCTCTTCCTCTGAACTATGAAAGTCAGTGGCACGACCTTCATTCCATGTGGGGTCTAGGACCTCATCGTCCCCTGCATCGTCTTCCACACAGTCTTCCTCCCTGA
Source organism: Bufotes viridis (assembly GCA_033119425.1). Taxonomy (NCBI): domain Eukaryota; kingdom Metazoa; phylum Chordata; class Amphibia; order Anura; family Bufonidae; genus Bufotes; species Bufotes viridis. The sequence goes on from CM065590.1 coordinate 395,276,829, forward strand.
CCTCCTGTTCGGTCTGCACACTGCAGAAGGACGCAGCAGTTGTTTCGTCATCATCAGAGACGTGCGGACTGCGATGAGATGGTATTCCCATGTCCTCATCATCAGGAAACATCAGTGGTTGTGCATCAGTGCATTCTTTGTCTTCCACCACTCGGGAAAGGCTAGGTGGATTCCCTTGGGAAACCCTGCCAGCAGAGTCTTCAAACAGCATAAGAGACTGCTGCATAACTTGAGGCTCAGACAGTTTCCCTGATATGCATGGGGGTGATGTGACAGACTGATGGGCTTGGTTTTTAGGCGCCACCTGTGCGCTTTCTGCAGAAGATTTTGTGAAAGATAATGTTGTGAACGTGCTGGATCCACTGTCGGCCACCCAATTGACTAGCGCCTGTACCTGCTCAGGCCTTACCATCCTTAGAACGGCATTGGGCCCCACCAAATATCGCTGTAAATTCTGGCGGGTACTGGAACCTGAGGTAGTTGGTACACTAGGACGTGTGGCTGTGGCAGAATATCCACGTCCTCTCCCAGCACCAGAGGGTACACTAACACCACCATGACTGCGTCTGCGTCCCTTACTAGATGTATTCCTCATTGTTACCGTTCACCAAGCACCACAATAATAAAAAAAATATTTGGCCCAATGTATTAATTTCAAATTCAGCCCTTTTTTTACAGGCACCTAATACTATCTGCCTATTTATTTATGTAGCGTATTACACTAATCCAGGCACAGCAGTAACCACTGTTTTAGGGGAATATCACTTTTAGGGCTAGTATTTAGGCCCTGGATGAAAGGTATCCTTTTATGGACAGATTTACACATGGAGATGCACAGTAGCGTGAGAAAAAATATGTAGGATTATGCCTTCAGCAATTGTATTTTAACACTTTGTCTAATATACCCTTTAACGGACAGAAATCCAATGGGAGATGCACGGTAGCGTGTAAAGTTAATAAGGATGACCCTCTCAGCACTTGTATATACACCTTGAGTGTAATATACCCTTTTACGGTTAGATTAACACTTGGCCTGCAACAGCTGAAACACCAGATTCAGGGTATTGCTATATTGGTGTCCAGCTGTGACACCAGATTTATGGTATTGCTATTTTGGCAATTGAATTTCACCCCAGAACAAAATATATGTTTTGGCGGGCACTATTATAGTTTGCCAGCCAGTGCTGGGACACCAGATTTATGGTGTTGCTATTTTGGCAATTGAATTTCACCCCAGAACAATATATATGTTTTGGCGGACACTATTATAGTTTGCCAGCCACAGCTGTGACACCAGATTTATGGTATTGCTATTTTGGCAATTGAATTTCACCCCAGAACAAAATATATGTTTTGGCGGACACTATTATAGTTTTCCAGCCAGTGCTGGGACACCAGATTTAGGGGATTGCTATATTGGCAATTGAATTTCACCATAGAAAATAATCTATCTTTTGCCAGAAACCAGACAGTATTATACTTGGCTAGACAATGCTGGAACACCAGATTTAGGGGATTGGTATTTTGGCAATTGTATTTAACCCCTTAATAAAATATAAAAATTGCTATCCTGAGTTTCTAGGGGTGACAAAAAGCATAACCAAGCCCCTGATGTAGGATATAGCAAAAAAAAAAAAACTAGTATTGATGGATTGATGGACTTGGTGGCAGCTTGTTCTGGTGCACCACAAGTCACAAAATGGCTGCTGATCACCCCAGAAAAAAAGTAACAGAAAAACGCTCTGTGCAGCCTAAAAACCAGTGAGCAAGTAACTAGCAGAAGTTGAATCATTCACAGCTGTAGATCGATCACTTCATTTGGTGTTTTTGCTGACTTTTCCCTGCCTAATTTCGCCCTCACAGCAGCTGCGTCCTCTCCCTACACTAATCAGAGCAGTGTGACGTGCGGCGCTATGTGACTCCAGCTTAAATAGAGGCTGGGTCACATGCTGCACTTGGCCAATCACAGCCATGCCATTAGTAGTCATGGCTGTGATGGGCTCTAAGGGCAAGAAGTAAAACGCTAGCTGATTGGCTGCTGTGCAGCCCTTCAGAAAGCGGGAAAAAATCGCCGAACAACGAACCCGAACCCGAACTTTTTTGAAACTATTCTCGAACTGTTCGCTCAACTAATGAGGATGTCATCCGTTAAATACCCAAAGTTTTTTGGCCAGAGAATAATACGCAGCATGCTGCGCATTTTTGTCTGGCCAAAAATCTGGAGGACTTGCTGTAACGCATGATCCGGAATTAATGCCCAATGAAGTGCATTAGTCCGTATCCAGAATTAAGCTGAACGTCATTTCGGCGTATCGCCTGATCCGACGTTTAGCTCTGCGCATGCGCAGCAGCAGTTCTGATCTGTGCCCCAGTGTATGCTGGGGCTCCGATCGGTTAACATGGCAGCCAGGATGCTATTGAAGTCCTGGCTGCCATGGTAAGTACTCCACAGCAGTGTACTTACCTGCGCTGCGGCCACCGGGTGCTCCTTCATGACGTCAAGGGTCCCCGCGGCACATAGATCAATGTGACGTCATGTGACGTCATGATGGAGCACCCGGCGGCACAGGTAAGTACACTGCTGTGGAGTACTTACCATGGCAGCCAGGACATCAGTAGCGTCCTGGCTGCCATGGTAACCGATCGGAGCCCCAGTTTACACTGGGGCCCCGATCAGAACTGCTGCTGCGCATGCGCAGAGCTAAACGTCGGATCCGGCGATGCGCCGAAAGGACATTTAGCTTAATTCCGGATACGGATTAATGCATTTTATTGGGCATTAATTCCGGATCTGGCATTACAGCAAGTCCTCCGGATTTTTGGCCGGAGAAAAATGCGCAGCATGCTGCGGATTTTTCTTCGGCCAAAAAACGTTTGGGTACTGAACGGATGACATCCTGATGCATCCTGAACGGATTTCTCTCCATTCAGAATGCATTAGGATAATCCTGATCAGTAGTTTTCCGGCATAGAGCCCCAAAGACGGAACTCTATGCAGGAAAACAAAAACGCTAGTGTGAAAGTACCTTTAGGTCAGTAGTCATCAGCGTCACACATGACTTGAATTTGCCTTATATCTACGCTTAATAAAATGTTACATTTTTTAAAGGCTAAAAGGAGACTTGAACTCAGGCCCACTAGACTCAAGAGAAGTACATTACCACCGAGCTATAAGCTTGCTTAGGGTTAGTTTGGCATTTTATTCATCTATGCCATTCAGTATATGAAAAGTAGAATGAACCTAAAATTAATAGTGAGGCTGACGCCTGACTTAGGTCAGTAGTCAGATATCAGCGTCACACACGACTTGAATTTGCCTCATATCTAGGGCTTAATAAAATGTAAAATAGTTTAAAGGCTGAAAGGGGTCTTGAAACCAGGCCCACTGGACTCAAGACAAGTGCATTAGCACTGAGCTATAAGCTTGGTTAGCATTAAAATGGCATTTTATTCATCTATGCCATTCAGTATAGAAAAAGTTAAATGAACCTAAAGTTAATAGCGAGGCTGACACCTGACTTAGGTCAGTAGTCAGATATCAGCATCACACATGACTTGAATTTGCCTAATATCTAGGGCTTAATAAAACAGTCACATTTTTTGAAAGCTGAAAAGGGTCTTGAACCCAGGCTCACGACAAGTGCACTACCTGTGAGCTATAAGCTTGCTTGGAGATAACCTAGGATTTTATTTATCTATGCAATTCAGCATATGAAAAGTGAAATGAACATAAAATTAGGAGTGAGGCTGACGCCTGACTTAGGTCAGTAGTCAGATATCAGCGTCACACATGACTTGAATTTGCCTCATATCTAGGGCTTAATAAAACAGTTATTTTTTGTTTAAAGCTGAAAGGGGTCTTGAACCAAGGCCCACTGGACTCAATACAAGTGCACTACCACTGAGCTACAAGCTTGCTTAGGATCATTCTGGGATTTTATTCATCTATGTAACTTTGCATACAAATATATAGTATATCTATAACTCATTCTCACTTTGACCCTGACCTATGAAGAGCATAATTCAAACTCAGTTGTCAGGGTCAGTTGTCAGAGTCAGGTGTCAGGGTCAGGGGTCAGGTGTCAGTGTCAGGTGTCAGGGTCAGGTGTCAGGGTCAGGTGTCAGAGACAGGTGTCAGAGTGAGGTGTCAGGGTCAGGTGTCACACTTGCATTATTTTGATACTTGACTATGATATCTGACCATGTCCTAAAATGAACACTGTACTCTGGAGGATATATCAGCACTGGAGCATTATAAGAGGAGTGGCTGATATCAGTCATATAGGATGCAATGTCTCTGGAGATTATATCAGCGCTGGAGTGTTATAAGAGGAGCGGCTGATATCAGTCACATATGATGTAATGTCTCCGGAGGTTATATCAGTACTGGACTCACTGGAGCATTATAAAATGAGTGGCTAATATCAGTCACAAATGATGTAATGTCTCTGGAGGTTATATCAGCACTGCAGCATTATAAGAGATGCGGCTGATATCCGACACATATCATGTAATGTCTGGAGGTTATGTCAGCACTGCAGCTTTATAAGAGATGCGGCTGATATCAGTCACATGATGTAATGTCTGGATGTTATATCAGCGCTGGAGCATTATAAGAGATGTGGTTGATATCAGTCACATGATGTGTAAACCCTTGGGTTACTATTAGGGGCTACTAAATTATCTGTCCTGTCCAGACAGAGGGAGTAGCCCTGGGGTGCTCCGTGACGGGGCTTGATTTAGGGGTTCTGCACCTCCAAATTCAGCACATGTGCCAGGCAAGGAATGAGCATCAAACCGGCTAGGCTCAGAGCTGCTACGAGATTTCACCCATTATTGCACACCACCAGGCTGTGCTTGACACTCAGTGGCACCAACCATTCTTTGTTCTGTTGTTCCTTGCCCCTCCATAGCTCCTGCGCGGTGTTGGGTTTTTCCTCCAAACACATGAGTTTTAAAACAGCCTGCTGTCGTTTACCCATGGCTGTGTTGAAGTTGGTTGTTAAGTTCTTTCGCTGACCAGATGAGGAGGTGGTAGAAAAGGAGGAGGAAGGGGAGTAAGAGGAGGAGTAAGTGGAGTAGGAGGAGGCAACAGGAGGCAAGGAAAAATGCCCTGCGATCCTCGGTGGAGGAAGGACATGCGCTAAACCACTATCCACCTTGGGCACAGCCGCCACTACATTTACCCAGTGTGCAGTTAGGGAGATATAGCGTCCCTGCATGTGCTTACTGGTCCACCTATCAGTGGTTATGTGGACCTTGCCACATATGGCATTGCGCAGTGCACACTTGATTTTGTCTGCCACTTGATTGTGCAGGGAAGGGACGGCGCGCCTGGAAAAGTAGTGGCGGCTGGGGACCATGTACTGTGGGACAGCCACTGCCATGAGTTTTTTAAAGCTGTCCGTCTCTACCAGACAGAATGACAGCATTTCAAAGGCCAGTAATTTTGAAACGCTGGCATTCAGGGCCAGGAATCGAGGGTGGGTAGGTGGGTACTTCCTCTTTCTCTCAAGTGTTTTGGAGATGGACAGCTAAACGCTTCCATGTGACATGGTGGAGATGCTTGGTGACGGTGACGGTGGTGTTGGTGGCACATCCTCTGTTTGCTGGGTGGAGAAGGAGGCTGAGACAGCAGCAGAAGAGGAAGCAAGTGGAGTCTGAGACCTTTCCTTGTTTTTGAGTTGCTTACTCCACTGAAGCTCATGCTTTGCACTTAGATGCCTGGTCATGCAGGTTGTGCTCAGGTTTAAAATGTTTATGCCTCTCTTTAGGCTCTGAAGACACAGCGTGCAAACCACTCGTGTCTTGTTGTCTGCACATTATGTGAAGAACTGCCACGCCGGGGAACTCCTTGGAGCTGGCTTTGGTGTGCTTGATCCCTGGGTGCGGTGGGCAGTTATAGGCGTACTGTCTAGGGGACGGCTGTTCTGTTTCTGCACCCTGCTCCCTCTTTTGCTGTGCTGGTGGCTCTATGCGACCACTGCCTCTTCCTTCAAACTGCACAGGTCACTTGCATGACCTTGATTCCATGTGGGCTCTAGGACCTCATAGTCCTCCACATCATCTTCCACCCAGTCTTCACCCCTGCACTCCTTGTCAGTTTGCACACTGCAGGAAGCAGCAGCAGTTGGCACCTGTGTTTTGTCATCATCAGAGACGTGCTGCGGTGGTCTTCCCATGTCCTCATCCTCAAACATACGTGGTTGGGCATCAGTGCACTCAATCACTTCCACTTCTGGGGCAGGGCTAGGTGGATGGCACAGGGAAACTCTGCCAGCAGAGTCATCAAAAAGCATAAGAAACTGCTGCATGACTTGGGACTCATACTACTCGCCTGATTTGCAAGGGGGTGCGGTGCAAGATAGATTCCCATGAGCTGCAGGTGCCAACTCTGCGCTTTCAGCAGGGGACGGGGTGGGAGACAAGTTGAAGGAACTGGAGGAACTGTCAGCTACCCAATCTACTAGTGCCTGTACTTGTTCTGGCCTCACCATTCGGAGAGTGGCATTCGGACCTACCCAATAATGCTGAAGGCTCTGTCGCCCATGAGCACCTAAAGAAGGTTTTTCACTTGGGCGTGTAGCTGACCAAGAACGACCACATATTCTCCCTGCAACAGGAGCTTCACCAACACCACCACGACCATGGCCACGTCTCTTATTTGACATTCTCCTCATCATTTGCGTTCACCCACCAAACTAACAGCTATGCAAATGCAGTAGTTTACGGTTTTATTGGAATAACAGAAATGCAGACTATGCCGCAAACCAGTGTTTTTTGCAACCAACCATAAAAAGGCAGTATTTCACTGGGTAATTAGAATATCTGAAATGCAGCGTAGAACACTAATGTACTATGTGGCACTATAACAGTGTTTTTTGCAAAAAAATATAAAATGCAGTATTTTACTGGTTAATTAGAATATCTAAAATGCAGACAGGGCCGCTAATATGCTATGTGGCACAATAACAGTGTTTTTTGCAACTAACTATCAAAAAGCAGTATTTCACTGGTTAGTTAGAATATCTGAAATGCAGAGAGGCCGCTAATGTGCAATCTAGCACAAAACCAGTGTATTTTGCAACCAACTATAAAAATGCTGTATTTCACTGGTTAATTGGAATATCAGAAATGCAGACTAGTCCGCCAATGTGCAATATACCACAAAACCTGTGTTTTTTTCCAACCAACTATAAAAATGCAGTTCTTCACTGATTAATTGAAATATCTGAAATGCAGACTAGGCAGCTAATGTGCTATGTGGCACTATAACAGTGTTTTTTGCAGTCAACTAAAAAACGCAGTTTTTCACTGGTTAATTGGAATATCTTAAATGCAGACTAGACCGCTAATGTGCAATCTAGCACAAAACCAGTGTCTTCTGCAATTAACAAAAAAATGCAGTATTTCACTGGTTAATTGGAATATCTGAAATACAGACCAGATCGCTAATGTGCTATGTCGCACTATAACAGTGTTTTTTGCAACCAACTATAAAAATGCTGTATTTCACTGGTTAATTGGAATATCTGAAATGCAGACTAGGCCACTAATGTGCTTTGTGACACTATAACAGTGTTCTTTGCAACCAACTATAAAAATGCAGTATTTCACTGGTTAATAATTGGAATATCTGAAATGCAGACTAGGCCGCTAATGTGCTAAGTGGCACTATAACAGTGCTTTTTGCAACCAACTATAAAATAGCAGTATTTCAATGGTTAATTGGAATATCTGAAATGCAGATAGAATGCCAATGTGGAATCTAGCAGAAAACCAGTGTTTTTTGCAACCAACTATAAAAATGCTGTATTTCACTGGTTAATTGGAATATCAGAAATGCAGACTAGTCCGCCAATGTGCAATATACCGCAAAACCAGTATTTCACTGGTTAATTGGAATATCTGAAATGCACCGTAGAACACTAATGTGCTATGTGGCACTATAACAGTGTTTCTTGTAACCAACTATAAAAATGCAGTATTTCACTGGTAAATTGGAATATCTCAAATGCACCGTAGAACACTAATGTGCTATTTTACACTATAACAGTGTTTTTTGCAACCAACTATGAAAATGCTGTATTTCACTGGTTAATTGGAATATCTGAAATGCAGATAGAATGCCAATGTGGAATCTAGCAGAAAACCAGTGTTTTTTGCAACCAACTATAAAAATGCTGTATTTCACTGGTTAATTGGAATATCAGAAATGCAGACTAGTCCGCCAATGTGCAATATACCACAAAACCAGTATTTCACTGGTTAATTGGAATATCTGAAATGCACCCTAGAACACTAATGTGCTATGTGGCACTATAACAGTGTTTTTTGCAACCAACTATAAAAATGCAGTATTTCACTGGTTAATTGGAATATCAGAAATGCAGACTATGCCTCAAATGTGTGACGTGGCACAAAACCAGTGTTTTTGCAACCAACTATAAAAATGCAGTATTTCACTGTTTAATTGGAATATTTAAAAATGCAGACTAGGCTGCTAATGTGCTATGTGGCACTATAACCGTATTTTTTGCAACCAACTATATAATAGCAGTATTTCACTTTTTAATTGGAATATCTGAAATGCAGATAGGCCACTAATGTGTAATCTTACACAAAACCAGTGTTTTTTTTCAACCAACTATAAAAATGCTGTATTTCACTGGTTAATTGGAAGATCAGAAATGCAGACTAGTCTGCCAATATGCAATATACCACAAAACCTGTGTTTTTTGCAACCAACTATAAAAATGCATTATTTCACTGGTTAATTAGAATATCTGAAATGCAGCTAGGCCGATAATGTGCAATCTAGCAGAAAACCTTTTTTTTTTTTTTTTTTTTGCAACCAACTATGAAAATGCAGTATTTCACTGTTTATTTTCAATATCTGAAATGCAGACTATGCCACTAATGTGCAATCTAGCACAAAACCATTGTTTTTTGCAACCAACTATAAAAGTGCAGTGTTTCACTGGTTAATTTGAATATACGAATTGCAGCGTAGAACGCAAATATGATATCTAGCATAAAAAGTGTGATTTTTTACAGCAGAAAGATAACTGCAGTATTTAACCTTTTTTTGGTCAGATATGCGGTGCCTGTGGCACACAGATAAAAAAATCACTTCAGGTCACAAAGAGATATGACAGACTAATGTAATAGAATAATATTCATGGCCAGGGCGCAGAGGTACTTAACCGGCTAAAAAAGGGAATTTGTCCTCCACTGAGCTACCAGAACAGAATTACAGTAAAGTCCCTGGGAAACATGCAGCTCACATGCATTTGCAAGGGCACTGCACTTGCAAAAATGGCTGCCGACACCCACCTAACTAACAAATGGATTAAACGTTTTTTTGGAGTGTCAATGGGCTCAGGGCTAGGTACAAAAATGTAGTATAGCACCCTCTATAATCGCTGTGTTTGAAGATTGCAGTACATCAAGAACACCTGAATTCTTGCCTGATCTGTCCCTCAAAGCAGCAGCAGCAGCCTTTCCCTACACTAGTTAGAGCAGAGTGACGTGCAGTGCTACGTGACTCCAGCTTATATAGAGGCTGGGTCACATTCATCACTTGGCTAATCGCAGCCATGCCATTAGTAGGCATGGCTGTGATGGCTTCTAAGGGCAAACTAGTTAAACGCATGTTGATTGGCTACCCTGCAGCTTTTCAACAAGTGCCATAAAACAGCCGAACACCGAACTAAAACCCGAACATTCAGTAAAATTCGGGTTCAGGTCCAGGTACCAAAAATCGTAAAGTTCGGTACGAACCCAAACTTTACAGTCCGGGTTCGTTCAATGCTTTTCATTTATTAATTTTTTTTAGCTTATGCGAAAAATCGGCAATGTAATATGAGCCTTAATCGAGTAAGGGCAGGTTATAGGTAACTTTCCAATTGGTATCAAATATTGGCCAATATGTATCTTACACACCTGAGGTCAAACTCATCGCGTTTGATGGCAAACAATTATATATATAAAATAGCTCAATTCATCAACATCATTCAAAATGTCAGTTTGACCTCAGGTGTGTAAGCTACATATTGGGCAATATTTGATATCAATGGTGGTTCTATATATGAATTTTAATGTTTATGAATTTTTATGAAATTTGGTATTTTAAATCACTGACAAGCTAATAGTGGTTTGCGTTCCACCATCAAAAATAATTCACTGTGGATAGGAACGCTATGAAAATTAGGTAAAACTAATACTTTATTAAATATGCAAAAATACAAAAAAGTGCAAGGAAAGGTGACCTACCAAATATATAAAATTCCAAGTGACCAAATACTATCCACAAACCCTGACATAGACCGGGGTATTGCGTGGAAAACAACAGTCTGCGGTACCGCTCAGGTGTGGATGCAATCACTAGGAAATCCACTTACGCTGGGTTCAGACCTGAGCGTTTGTGAGATGAGCGTTTTCCGTTTTTTTTGTCATGCGTTTTCCGCGCGTTTTTGTGATTCACTGCAGTGTTGTCCAATGACCAAATATCCCTGTCTATATGAAGTTTGGCCTTTCCAGCATGTTGCAAATTCATAAACGCGCGTTCGAACGCGCGTTTTCAGTGTCAAAAACGCGCAAATTACAAGCATTGAAGTCTATGGGCCAAAACGCGCGACAAACGCCCCAAAAAAAGCTCAAGTACTTGTTTATGCGTCGGGCGTTTTTAAGCGCGTTCGAACGCGCTGTAAAACGTGAAAATGTGAACCAGTCCCATAGGGAAGCATTGGTTTGCATCGGTTATGCGTTTTACAGCACGTTCGAACGCGCTGTAAAACGCGCAAGTGTGAACTGAGGGTTAAGGTGCAGTAGACAGGTTGCAGCAACACGCCAAAAAGGCTGTAGTGAACAGTCCAGAACCAAGTATGCGCACCATGGAACGGACAAGGTGCTCAGCTCAGTCTCAGTCTAGCAGCCTGTTTGTTTGTCCTTTTTACCCACATTTGATGCTCCTGACGAGCCAAAATATGGCGAAACATGTTGAGCTTGCAGTGGGGGCAAACCTATGTAACTGAACTATGCTTGACTTGCGTTCACACTACAGAAGTGGTTGGAGTTTATTCAGCCCCCTGTAGTATGTTAACAGGTGCACTCAAGTGTTTTGCTCACACCCAGTTAGTTAGTGTCCCTTGATTCGTGCTCACAGGGCTGGCAATTTGGCATCTGTTTCATACACATGAACAGGTGTGCTATTTCATGCAGCCCACCCTAGTGAGTAGATGTTTATCAATGGATTAGTTTGATTAATTTAGTCCAGGGCCATCTACACTGGGTGACTGAGCTGAGCACCTTGTCTGTGCCACGGTGCGCATACTTGGTTGTGGACAGATCACTACAGCCTTTTTGGCGTGTTGCTGCAACCAGTGTAATTCACCTTAAGTGGTTTTTCTTAGTGACTGCATCCACACCTGAGCGGTACCGCAGAATGTTGTTTTTGACGCAATACCCCGGTCTGTCTCAGGGTTTGTGGATAGTATTTGGTCACTCGGAATTTTTTTTATATTTGGTAGGTCACCTTTCCTTGCACTTTTTTGTATTTTTGCATATTTAATAAAGTATTAGTTTTACCTAATTTTCATAGCGTTCCTATCCACAGTGAATTAATTTGATATTTTACTTTAATTTTTAAGGGATACTAAATAAACAGTTTTTTGGGTGGTCAAAATGAGTGTGCCCCTGAGTTATTAGATATTTTCATTGCAATTTTTACAGGCCTTGGGTTGGGCCTATAAGGTGAGCACCTTTCCATATTATGGATAGAAGGTAGAGCCGCTGATATATATACAGTGTTCTCAACTTTCCAATTGGGTTGGCTTGCTTGAATTTGCAAATATGTAGAATATAGTGTGATATATATTCGTAAGAACGAATATTTGTCTTTTTTTTTTCATCTGAACCCATTACATTTACTACTCTAATGGGTTCAGATGAAAAAAAAAAAATGAATATTCATTTTTACGTATATATATCACACTATATTCTACATATTTGCGAATTCTAGCAAGCCTACCCAATAGGAAAGTTGGCTATAACCCACCCCTTACTCGATTAACGCACATATTACATTGCCGATTTTTTGCATAAGATTAAATAAATTAGATAATGAATAATATCCTAATTCACTACAGAATACGATATTGCAGCCTTCACATAGGCCCACAGGCAATAAGCAGGCAGGTAATGGGTTCAGATGAAAAAAAATAGATGAATATTCGAAATTACAAATATATAGCACTATATTCTAAATATTCACGAATTCTTGAAGTTGCGATATTCGCAATTAAAATTTGCTATTGGAATAATCGTGCTCAACACTATTAATAAGTTCAAAGACTTGTGTGTGTAAAAGTATGAGAAAGGGTTCTATATGTCCGTTTCTATGTCTGTTCAACATTGAATGTTTTGTCTGTGTCGACTGGGAATCTGAAATTGAGTGTTGCCTACTAGAAAACTGACTAGTAGAGGATGGTCACGCAGCCAAGTTAACGGTGAGCAAAGTCAGTTCAACGAAGTAAGGGTTAAGTCTAGAATGAAAGGAATCAGCACAGAGACAAAGGTAGGGGTGTGCTTTGGCTTTAGGCTAAAAAAGGAGTGAAATTATTAGTGAACACAGGATGTTCAGCCTTGATTTAGAACATTCTATTCTGCATATTATAAAAAACAATGATGAACAGGCAAGTGTTTACTTTTACATGCCCTAATAGAGCCCAAAAGAAAAGGGGGGGGGGAAACTTTGACCCTGTACCTCACAGTCAGCAGACACATTCCAGCCAATCAGCACCCTCCCTCCCACACCTTCCCACCTCCTATAAAAACGACAGCCATTTTAGATTCAGTCTGAAGCTGCAGTGTGTTAGTGAGAGCAGGGAGAGTGTAGCTGCTGCTGCTGTGCTGGTGAATTCATAGGGAAACCGTTAGCTAGGCCAGTGTTTTGTGTCCACAGACTCATCTGCTATAAGGACAGCGTCACAGCACCCCAAAAAGCCCTTCTTAGGGCTGCTACATTAGTCTGCTTAGCGCCACTGAGGAAGGGGTGAAATATAAGACCCCAAAACGCGTATGGCGCATATTCCCTGTACTTGCTGACTGGATATCTTAGATTCTTCAGCCTGATGCGGACCAAAGGGGTACAGTTTCATCTAACACTGTAGATAATCGCGCGGATCCTGAGCGGAGACACGATAAAGAGATGCTACTGCACTGGTAAGCTGCACGTGCTATCACCGCACACCGCTGACAAGAGACCCGCCACTACAGCGAGACTCCCGAGATCGATGTGGAAGTGAATGCTGTACCACAGCGAAGGGGGTAGTGGTACCCAGGCCCGGGTAAGATTAACTCTGCAATTTGTTAAGCACCCGATAAGGACATAAGTAGTGGTGGGACGGCGCCACATACTTATTGGAGCGGGACGCCGCTCTACAGTTTGTGACTTAAGAAGGAACTCTATATTTCCATTTTGAAACCACTGGCCAGTAAATGGATCAATCACTTTATACTGTATAGGACAGCTGGTCCATTAATGTTACTTCAAGTTCTATTTCCGGATTACTCATTAACGAATATGCGAATAGCGAATTTTTATCGCGAATATCAGCAGTTCGCTAATTCACGAATATTCCGAATATAGCGCTATAAATTCGCTATTTCGAATTTTTTTTTTTTTAGTTATATTTTTTTCTTTCCCACTTCCCAAAAGTAGTTCTTACCTGTCCTGAGGATTCCTGGCTTCCTGGCTGCTCCAGTCAGTGCCCGTTGCCGCTTCTGCCGACTTACGTGCTCATTGAGCGTCCCCATCACCATGGGAACGTCTCCATATACTAAAATGTACTGTCGGATTTGAGAATTACGTTGAAATCGCAATGCGATTAATTCAAGTTATATTAATCGCATTGCGATTACAACTTACAACTTAGCAGTGCACTGCTATCTTACATATTAGGCTAGAATTAACGAATATGGAATATAGCAGCAGTGCTAAGTAGAAATCGCAATGCGATTACTCCAAGTTACATTAATCGGATTGCGATTTCAATTAGCACTGCTATAATATATTCCATATTCGTTAACTTCGTTAATCTAGCAAGCTGACCCATTATAAACCCAGAGTGGTTTCCATTATAAACCCAGCTCTAAGTTGAAATCGCAATGCGATTAATATAACTTGAAGTAATCGCATTGCGATTTCTACTTAGCACTGCTGCTATATTCCATATTCGTTAATTCTAGCCTAATATGTAAGATTGCAGTGCTAAGTTGTAATCGCAATGCGATTAATATAACTTGAATTAATCGCATTGCGATTCAACAGACATGGTTTACTATGGTTGCTAAAACAAAGATGGAGAATACTTTGTTATCTTCGTTTTGAGGAATATGACGAATACATTCGTCATATTCGCTAATTCTACCAAGCCAACCATAGTAAACCAGGTCTAAGTAGAAATCGCAATGCGATTAATTCAAGTTATATTAATCACATTGCGATTTTAACGTAATTCTCAAATCCAAAAGTACATTTTAGTATGGAGACGTTCTTGGCTTGGTAGAATTAGCGAATACAGTATGACGAATGTATTCGTCATATTCCTCAAAACGAAGATAACGAAGTATTCTCCATCTTCGTTTTAGCAACCTATTCGTCAACTTCGCTAATTTTAGCAATCAAATAGGAGGGTTGACTATAGAGACAGCTGTGTTTAATTCGCTATGCGATTATATATATATTTTTTTTAATAAATAGAATAATTATAATCATTATCAAGTAATATAATTATTCTATTAAAAAAAGCTAAGTAATATAATCGCATAGCGAATTAAACACAGCTGTCTCTATAGTTAACCTTCCTATTTGATTGCTAGAATTAGCGAAGTTGACGAATAGGTAGCTAAAACGAAGATGGAGAATACTTCGTTATCTTCGTTTTGAGGAATATGACGAATACATTTGTCATATTCGTCATATTCTCTATAATTCTAGATATGAAACCAATAGGAAAGTAGCCTAAGTTAAAATCGCAATACGCGATTATTTAAATCGCATATTAATCGCGATAACTAGAATAATGACGAATATTCGATTTCGATGAATATGAAACGAATATTCTTTCGAATTTCGTCGAAATCGAATATGGCACCTGCCGCTCATCACTACTCATTAACTGGAACTGAACTTATTTTGTTACCATTTTAAGGACCACTACGGCTCTTGGGCTGAACTTCTAATTCCTTTGTACCGCACATTAGATCTGTGCTCACATAGTTGGTACCAATAGACCTACTTGACATCTTTTAACAGTAGTTTATGTGGTTCATTGATAAGAATATCACTCAGCCGGACAATTTATTCTAGCTGTGCGGCCATTCTTGGATTACTAGTGCACTGCTATACATTTACGGGAGACATTTTGAATGACTTGCTGCCATTTTTCATTATTGCTGCTATTTCAATACTGCTGCTATTTGTATTGTTCAAACCTTGCCGTTAATTTATTATTGCCTCCATTTCTTAATATTGATGCTATTTGTGCTGTTTGATTTTATTTTATTGATTTAGTAAACTTTATTTTATATATACTTCCTTGTGGTCCGGACTATCTGAGTGTGCCCAGTCACATTACATTAGTCTGCTTTTATTTATTTTTTCTACATATATATATTGCAGTTGCCTGGCCTGCCCGTGTGTGAGAGGCTGCAGGCCCACAGACTGTAGTGTGCCCACTGCCAGTGCCCACCTCTCATACCGTGTGGCACAGGACTTTGCATAAAAAATGGCATTTAATTTTTACCCTTTAATCTCATTTCAGTTGCCTGCCTGTTGCCAGTGTGTGTCAGGCCCACTTCCATTGACTGTAGTGTGCCCACTGCCAGTGCCCCTACCACTCATACCATGTGGAACAGGACTTTGCATAAAAAAAAGGCATTTCATTTTTACACTTTAATCTAATTTCAGTTCCCTGCCTGCTTCCAGTGTATGTCAGGCCCACTTCCACTGATTGTAGTGTGCCCACTGCCAGTGCCCATCACTCATACTGAGTGGCACAGGACTTTGCATTAAAAAAAGGCATTTAATTTTTACACTTTAATCTAATTTCAGTTGCCTGCCTGCTGCCAGTGTGTGTCAGGCCCACTTTCACTGACTGTAGTGTGCCCACTGCCAGTGCCCACCACTCATACCGGGTGGCACAGTAGCTTGCCGATAAATAAAGCATTTAATTTTTACCCTTTAACCCCTTAAGGACACAGCCCTATTTCACCTTAAGGACCAGGCCATTTTTTGCAAATCTGACCAGTGTCACTTTATGTGGTGATAACTTTAAAACGCTTTAACTTATCCAGGCCGTTCTGAGAATGTTTTTTCGACACATATTGTACTTCATGACACTGGTAACATTTTGTCAAAAAAGTTCAATTTTTTTGTATAAAAAATACTAAATTTACCAAAACTTTAGAAAAATTTGCAAATTTTCAAGTTTCAATTTCTCCACTTCTATAATACATATTAATTCCTCCAAATATAGTTATTACTTTACTTTCCCCAAATGTCTACTTCATGTTTGGATCATTTTGGGAATGCCATTTTATTTTTTGGGGACGTTGAAAGGCTTTGAAGTTTAGAAGCAAATCTTTCAGAAAATTTCAAAAACCCACTTCTTGAGGATCAGTTCAGGTCTGAAGTTACTTTGTGAGGCTTACGTAAAAGAAACTACCTTAAAACCCCATTCTAGAAACTACACCCCTCAAGGTATTCAAAACTGATTTTACAAACCTTGTTAACCCTTTTTGTGTTCCACAAGAGTTCATGGCAAATGGACATGCATTTTTCGATTTTTATGATAAATTTTCCATTTGAATCCATTTTTTTCAGGAACAAAGCAAGGGTAAACAGCCAAACATAACCCAATATTTATTGCCCTGATTCTGTAGTTTGCAGAAACACCTCATATGTGGTCGTAAACTGCTGTATCGCCAAACGACAGGGCATAGAATGAAGGGAACGCCATATGGTTTTGGAAGGCAAATTTTGATGGACTGGTTTATTTACACCATGGCCCATTTCAAGCCCCCCTGATGCACCCCTAGAGAAGAAACTCCAAAAAAGTGACCCCATTTTGGAAACTACTCGATAAGGTGGCAGTTTTGGTGGTAATATTTTTAGGGTACATATGATTTTTGGTTGCTCTATAGTACATTTTTGTGAGACAAGGTAATAAAAAATAGAAATTCTGAAATTTCATCTCCATTTCCCATAAACTCTTGAGGAACACCTAAAGGGTTAATAAAGTTTGTAAAATAAGTTTAAATACCTTAAGGGGTGTTGTTTCTTATATGGGGTCACTTTTATGGAGTTTCTACTCTAGAGGAGCATCAGAGGAGCTTCAAATGGGACATGGTGTCAAAAAAAACTGTCCTTCAAAATCTGACTTCCAAAAACCATATGGTGTTTCCATCATTCTATGCCCTATCATTTGGCGATACAGCAATTTACAACCACATATGGGGTGTTTCTGTAAGCTACAGAATCAGGGAAATAAATATAGAGTTTTGTTTGACTGTTAACCCTTGCTTTATTACTGGAAAAAAATGATTCAAATGGAAAATTTGGAAAAAATAGCTGTTTTGTGACCGTTTTTTTTTTTTTTTTTGTGACCTGTGTTCATCTAAGGGGTTAGGTCATGTGTTATTTTTATAGAGCAGATTCTTACGGACGTGGCAATACCTAAGATGTCTACTCTTTTAAATTTATTTAGGTTTTACACTATAATATCCTTTGTTAAACAAACAAAAAACTATTTTAGTATCTCCATAGTTTTTTTTAGTTTTTGTCCAATTGTCTTTTTTTTTGACTGTTTAAATGGCACTATTTTGGGGTGCATATGACTTTTTGATCGCTTGCTGTCACACTTTTTGTGATCTTAGATGACAAAAAAATGCTTTTTAGAGTATTTTTTTTTTTTTTTTTGCGATGTCCACCTGAGGGGTTAGTTCATGTATTATTTTTATAGTTCAGGTTCTTACGGACGCGGCGATACGTAATATTTCTACTTTTTATTTATTTAGGTTTTACACAATGATATAATTTTTGGAAAAAAAAATCATGTGTTAGTGTCTGCATTAGTGTTGAGCGCGAATATTCGAATAGCGAATTGTTACCGCAAATATCGGCACTTCGCTAATTTGCGAATATTTTGAATATAGCGCTATAAATTCGCTATTTTGAATATTGTTTTTTTTTTTTTTTTAGTTATATTTTTTTCTTTCCCACTTCCCAAAAGTAGTTCTTACCTGTCCTAAAGATTCCTGGCTTCCTGGCTGCTCCAGTCAGTGCCCGTTGCCGCTTCTGCCGACTTCCGTGCTCATGGAGCGTCCCCATCACCATGGGAATGTCTCCATATACTAAAATGTACTGTCGGATTTGAGAATTACATTGAAACCGCAATGCGATTAATTCAAGTTATATTAATCGCATTGCGATTACAACTTACAACTTAGCAGTGCATTGCTATCTTACATATTAGGCTAGAATTAACGAATATGGAATATAGCAGCAGTGCTAAGTAGAAATCGCAATGCGATTACACCAAGTTACATTAATCGCATTGCGATTTCAATTAGCACTGCTATAATATATTCCATATTCGTTAACTTCGTTAATTCTAGCAAGCTGACCCATTATAAACCCAGCTCTAAGTTGAAATCGCAATGCGATTAATATAACTTGAAGTAATCGCATTGTGATTTCTACTTAGCACTGCTGCTATATTCCATATTCGTTCATTCTAGCCTAATATGTAAGATAGCAGTGCTAAGTTGTAATCGCAATGCGATTAATATAACTTGAATTAATCGCATTGCGATTTCAACAGATATGGTTTACTATGGTTGCTAAAACGAAGATGGAGAATACTTCGTTATCTTCGTTTTGAGGAATATGACGAATACATTCGTCATATTCGCTAATTCTACCAAGCCAACCATAGTAAACCAGGTCTAAGTAGAAATCGCAATGCGATTAATTCAAGTTATATTAATCGCATTGCGATTTCAACGTAATTCTCAAATCCAAAAGTACATTTTAGTATGGAGACGTTCTTGGCTTGGTAGAATTAGCGAATATGACGAATGTATTCGTCATATTCCACAAAACAAAGATAAGGAAGTATTCAACATCTTCGTTTTAGCAACCTATTCGTCAACTTCGCTAATTCTAGCAATCAAATAGGAGGGTTGACTATAGAGACAGCTGTGCTTAATTCGCTATGCGATTATATAATTCTTTTTTTTTTTTTAATAAATAGAATAAATATAATAATTATCAAGTAATATAATTATTCTATAAAAAAAAGAAAAGTAATATAATCGCATAGCGAATTAAACACAGCTGTCTCTATAGTCAACCTTCCTATTTGATTGCTAGAATTAGCGAAGTTTACAAATAGGTTGCTAAAACGAAGATGGAGAATACTTCGTTATCTTCGTTTTGAGAAATATGACGAATACATTCGTCATATTCGTCATCTTCGCTATAATTCTAGATATGAAACCAATAGGAAAGTAGCCTAAGTTAAAATCGCAATAAACGATTATTTAAATCGCATATTAATCGCGATAACTAGAATAATGATGAATATTCAATTTCGACGAATATGAAACGAATATTCTTTTGAATATTCGCGAATTTCGTCGAAATCGAATATGGCACCTGCCGCTCATCACTAGTCTGCATAGCCTAAGAGCCATAATTTTTTTATTTTTTGGGCGAATATCTTAAGTAGGGTATCATTTTTTGCGGGATGAGATGACTGTTTTAAAGGCACTATATTTGAGTGTATATGAATTTTTGATCGCTTGCTATTAGACGTTTTGTGATGTAAGGTGACAAAAAATGGCTTTTGACACAGTTTTTTTTTTTAGGTGTTCACCTGAGGGTCTAGGTCATGTGTTATTTTTATAGTTCAGGTTCTTATGGACGCAGCGATACATCATAAATCTACTTTTTGTTTATTTATTTAGGTTTTACACAATCATATTTTTGAAACAAAAAAAAAATTATGTTTTAGTGTCTGCATAGCCTGAGAGCCATATTTTTTTATTTTTTAGGCGATTTTGTTAGGTAAGGTATCATTTTTTTTGTGGGAAGAGGTGACAGTTTGATTAGTACCATTTGGGTGTAGATACAACTTTTTTGATCACTTTTATTAACTTTTTGGGGAAGTGAGGTGGGCAAAATTTCAATTTTATCATAGTTTTTATTTTTTATGACGTTCACCGTGCGGTGAAAGTAACAAAACCATTCTATAGATCAGGTCGTTACGGACGCCGTGATAAATAATATGTGTGGTTTATTTTTATTTTATTTTTCTTATTAGTGATGAATGTGTTTTTTTGTTTTTACCTTTTTTCACTTTTTTTACATTTTTCTTTGACCCAGACCCACTTGGTTTTCGAAGATCCAGTGGATCTGGTGTCTGTATAATACAGTACGATACATTATATAATGTACTGTACTGTATTTTTTACTTGACACTTAGTCTGATCAGACTTTTGCCATTAGCAAAAGTCTGATCAGAGTTCTGTTACCATGGCAAGCAGGACGCCTTTGAAGGCGTCATGTTGCCATGGTTACCCTCCTCCGCTGCTATAACAGATCAGCGGAGGATGGGGAGAGAGGGAAGCTGGGGACTGGAGCTAGGGGGGCTGCACCAGGCACAGCAGCCCCCCACAGCAGCTCCCTGCCTCTTAAACACCTCCTTAAAGCGGTCCCTACGAACCACAGCATGGAAGGGATTAAAAGGCTGACATCCGTGCCTGCACGGATTTCAGCCTTTACAAGCAGAGTGTCAGCAATGTGCTGACACTCTGCTTGCTAAGCTCGGCCATCCTGAAAATGAGTGGGGGGGGGGGGCAGAAGTACACGCCCGCCCCCCGCACCCTCTGTAGCACCGTCCACCGTAACCGCCTGCAAGCCTCCCCACTCCCAGCACCGCCCATCACAATGAGGGCACGGGGGGAGGGAAGGTTACAGGAATAAAAAAAAAAACATTTGGCAGCATTTTAAAGTGTTTGTGATGTGAGATCATGTGCCTTCGCAAAGCAGTTGTACCTAGGTGGGTGTTGGACTTCCCACGACTTATCAGAGGCAGACACACACAAAAAAATGCCACACTGCTGAGCTTTGCAATTATGGCATTCTGTTGGTAGCAATAGCATGCGTTGATTGGCGTGCCGTCTGGCTGACCCTGGGTGCCGATACATGCTATCTGACTGTGCCACTAGCTCCTTGCGACGACCTCCCCCTGCTTCCAACTCGTCTCCTCCTCCTCTCTGTCTCCCCATCTAAACTTTACCCCTGTTCTTCTTCTCTTCGAGCGGGCACCCACGTGACATCCACGGACACATCATCATCATTAACAGCTTCACTTGTATTTGACAACTCTGCAAAGGAAGCAGCAGTGGGTACAACATCATCATCATCACACCGTACGTCAATGTGTGTAATGCTGCCTGACTGAGACATATCCCTGTTATCTACATCCTCTGGCAATAATGGTTGCACATCACTTATTTCTTCCAACTGATGTGTAAATAATTCCTCTGACAGATCAAGTGAAGCAGCTGTGGTGCTAGTGTTGGGGGTGGCGGCGGGCGGGCGAGTGGTAACTTGAAAGGTGCCCGAAGCTGAGCTAGAGGAGGATGGTGCATCAAGGTTCCGAGCGGAAACTGTAGAAGATTGGGTGTCCTGTGTAAGCCAGTCAACTATGTCCTCAAAATTTTTAGAGTTCAGGGTACGTGGCCTCTGAACACTGGGCATTATTCTAGGGCCAAAAGAAATCACAGCACCACGACCATGACGGCCCCTGTGGGGTGGCCTGCCTCTGCCTGTCATTTTGTTTTTGATTAGTGGTACTATGTGTGCAAGGTACTGTGCCACCCAATATGAGTGGTGGGCAGTGGGCACAGTACAGTCAGTGGGCCTGACACTCACTGGCAGGGAACTGCAATTACATTACAGAGAAAAAATTAAATTACTTTTTTATCTGCAAGGTACTGTGCCACGCTATATGAGAGATGGGCACTGGCAGTGGGCACAGTACAGTCAGTGGGGCTGACACTCACTGGCAGGCAACTGCAATTATATTACAGTGGAAAAATGAAATTACTTTTTTATCTGCAAGGTACTGTGCCACCCTATATGAGTGGTGGGCAGTGGGCACAGTGCAGTCAGTGGGCCTGACACTCACTGGCAGGCAACTGCAATTACATTACAGAGGGAAAAGTAAATGACTTTTTTGTCTGCAAGGTACTGTGCCACACGATATGAGTGGTGGGCAGTGGGCACAGTACAGTCTGTGGGCCTGACACTCACTGGCAGGCAACTGCAAGAATATTTCAGTGGAAAAATTAAATGACTTTTTTTATCTGCAAGGTACTGTGCCACCCGATATGAGTGGTGGGCACTGGCAGTGGGCACAGTACAGTCAGTGGGCCTGACACTCACTGGCAGGCATCTGCAATTATATTACATAGGAAATATTAAATTACTTTTTTTATCTGCCAGGTACTGTGCCACCCTATATGAGTGGTGTGCGCACAGTACAGTCTGTGGGCCTGTGGCTTCTCACACACGGGCAGGCAACTACAATATATATAGAAAAAATAAATAAAAGCATAATTGATGTACCAGCCCTAAAAAGGGCTATTAGGGGTGTTGTCAGGACGCTGTCCTTATGTGGCCATTCAGCGCCAACTACTGCTCCAAGTCAAACACCTTCCTCTGGTGCGAGTAGGCGACAGAATCTGCATCGTTATTTGTGCCGCTCTACGGATGGTGAAGCCAGAACATGTACAGGCGATAGTAGATTGGGTGGCTTACAGTATCTCTAGTTCCTTCACAGTATCTAACACCCAGTCCTCTGCAGAAAGCTCAGAGTTGGCACCTGCAGCCCATGCCCATCAGTCTTTCACCTCACCCCCTTGCAAATCAGCCAAGCAGTCAGAGCCCCAAATCATGCAGGGGTTTTTCTGTCCCAGAAGAGGAAGACCTTGAATGCACCACTTCTCAACCACTTTTGTTGCAGGATGAGGACATGGTAATGCCGCCACAAAACGTCTCTGATGATGACGAAACACAGGTGCCAACTGCTGTGGCTTTCTGCAATGTGCAGACCGACGAGGAGGGCAGGGGTCATGAATGGGTGGAAGATGATGTGGAGGATGATGAAGTCCTAGACCCTGACTGGACTGAAGTTCATGCTAGTGAGGCGTGCAGGAAGAGGCGGTGGTCGCACACAGGCAACAGCACAGCAAAAGAGGGAGCAGGGTGCAAATGTGCAGTGGCCATTCCAGAGACAGTATGCCTGCTACTGTCCACCGCACCCAGGCAACAAGCACACCAAGGCCTGCTCCAAGGAGTTCATTGGCGTGAAAGTTCTTCACACAATGCTCTGACGACAAGACACAAGTGGTTTGCATGTTGTGCAATCAGAGCCTGAAGCGAGGCATAAATGTTCTTATGTTCCTGCATGACCAGGCATCTACATGCAAAGCATGAACTGCAGTGGAGTAAACACCTTAAAAACAAGGAACTCTCTTATGTCCCTCCTGCTCCCTTTTCTGCTGCTGGCTCTGCCTCTCCCTCCACTTCTGGCGTCACCATGGCACCTGGCTACCAGCAAACAGAGGATGTTCCACAAACACCACCACATACGACACCATCATCAAGCATCTCCACCATGTCACACGGCGGCATTCAGCTGTCCATCTCTCAAACATTGGAGAGAAAGAGGAAATGCCCACCTACCCATCCTCGAGCCCTGGCCCTGAATGGCAGCATTTCAAAATTACTGGCCTTTGAAATGGTGTCATTCCGTCTGGTGGAGACAGACTGTTTCAAACAGCTGATGACGGTGGCTGTCCCCCAGCACGTTGTTCCCAGCCGCCACTACTTTTCCAGGCGAGCGATCCCTTCCCTGCACAACCAAGTGGAGGATAACATCAAGTGTGCGCTGTGCAACGCCATCAGTGGCAAGGTCCACATAACCACAGATACATGGACCAGTAAGCACGGCAAGGGTCACTATATCTCCCTAACTGCACACTGGGTAAACGTAGTGGCGGCTGGGCCGAGGCAGATAGCGGTTTGACGCATGTCCTTCCACCACCGTGCATCGCAGGGCATTATTCGTTGCCTTCTGTTGCTTTCTCCTCCTACTCCGCATCATCCTCCTCCTACTCCTCTTCTACCACCCCCACATCCGGTCATTGAAAGAACCTCACCCCCAACTTCAGCACAGCCCGGGGTAAACGTCAGCAGACAATTTAAAAACTCATGTGTTTGGGTGAAAAACCCCACACCGCACAGGAGCTTTGGAGGGGCATAGAACAGCAGACTGATGAGTAGATGCTGCTGGTGAGTCTCAAGCCCGGCCTGGTGGTGTGGGATAATGGGCGAAATCTCGTTGCAGCAATGTGACTAGCCGATTTGACGCACATCCCTTTCCTGGCGCATGTGCTGAATCTGGTGGGGCAGAAGTTTCTTAAAAACTACCCAAACATGTCAGAGCTGCTGCTGAAAGTGCGGTCCCTATGTTTGCACTTTTGGCGTTCTCACCTTGATGCTGCTCGCCTGTCTGCGCTGCAGCGTAACTTCGGCCTTCCTGCTCACCGCCTCATATGCGACATGCCCACCAGGTGGAACTCCACCTTACATATTCTGAAGAGCCTGTGCGAGCAGCAGCGGGCGATAGTGTAGTTTCAGATGCAGTATGCATGGGTCAGTCTCTCTGCTGATCAGCACCACTTTACCACCAGTAACTGGGCCTGCATGTGAGAGCTGTGTACCTTGTTGCGTTCTTTGGAGTACTCAACCAACATGGCCAGTGCTGATGACGCCATTGTTAGCATTACAATACCCCTTCTATGTCTCCTTGAAAAAAATATTATGGTGATGATGGAAGAGGATGCGGCATGAGGAAAAGGGGGCATTTCACAGGGTTTCAGGCAGGTCATACAGAAGTGGCTGAGAGGGCGGGTTTCTGCACCAGCAGAGGCCAGGTACACATGTGGACAGCCAGGGCACACTTCTGGAGGACAAGTAGGATAAGTTAGAGGAGGAGGAACCGGTTTCACTGCAGGGTGGCACCCTACGCAGCTCAGGGCCATCACTGGAGCGTGGCTGGGGGGATAAGGAAGACACAGATGATATACCACCTACAGAGGAAAGCTTATCGTTACCTCTGGGAAGCCTGGCACACATGAGCGACTACTGCTGCAGTGCCTGTGTAACGACAGCAGAGTTGCCCATATTTTATCTTGTGCTGACTACTGGGTTGCCACCCTGCTGGATCCTAGGTACTAGGACAACGTGCCCACCTTTATTCCCGCACTGGAGCGTGATAGGAAGATGCGCGACTACAAGCGCACGCTGGTAGACGCTCTCCTGAGGGCATTCCCAACTGACACGGGGGAAAAGTTGACGCACAAGGCGAAGGCGGAGGAGGAGGAGGAAGT
This sequence comes from Bufotes viridis, assembly GCA_033119425.1. Taxonomy (NCBI): domain Eukaryota; kingdom Metazoa; phylum Chordata; class Amphibia; order Anura; family Bufonidae; genus Bufotes; species Bufotes viridis. Next base: position 395,302,359 of record CM065590.1, read on the forward strand.
GGTTGCCAATGCAGCGGTGTAATGGCCAGCTCCTCAGATATCAGAGTTAGCATGGCTGAGCTGTGGAAAAGTTTTGTTACCGCGCCACAGCAAACTGCACCACCAGCTGATAGGGAACGTGTTAGCAGGAGGCAGCATTTCAACAACATCGTGGATCAGTACGTGTGCACACCCCTCCACGTACTGACTCATGGTTCTGCCCCATTCAACTTCTGGGTCTGCAAATTGTCCACATGGCCAGAGCTTGCCCTTTATGCCTTGGAGGAGCTAGCCTGCCCTGAGGCCAGTGTATTGTCTGAATGTGTATTTAGCATGACAGGCGGCGTCATTACAGACAAACGCAGCCGCCTGTCCACAGCCAGCATGGACAAGCTCACGTTCATTACAATGAACAAGGCATGTATCCCACAGGACTTGTCTGTACCTTGTGCAGAATAGACATTTATTACTGCCTCGCCCTCAACCATACATTCTTGTACTCCAGGGCACTTCTTTATTAAATCCTCTTTTTTTAATTGGTCCATTATTTTGAGGGGCAACCCCAAGTTGAATGAACCTCTCCTCTGTCTGGGTGCCAGGGGCCTACATTTCAGCTAATCGCCTGCTGCTTTGGAGTGTAACATTAATCTCTATTTGCTGTCAAATGACCTCTCCTCTGTCTGGGCGTCAGGGACCTAATATTCTGTTATTCGCCTGCTCCTTTGGCCTGTAACATCAAGCCTCATTTTCTGCTATGGGACCTCTCTCCTCTGTCTTGCTGCTTGCGCCTAAATAACCAGAAAGTGGCCTTTTCCATTGCTGGGTGACATGAAGCCTGATTTTCTGAAATGGAACCTCTCTTCTCTGTCTGGGTGCCAGGGGCCTACATTTCAGATAATCACCTGTTGCTTTGGTGGGTGACATTATCCTCTTTATACTGTCAAATGACCTCTACATTGTCTGGTTGTCAGGGGCCTATATTTTGTTTCATCACCTGCTGTATTGGTAGGAGACATTAAACTCTTTTTACTGTCAAATGACCTCTACATTGTCTGGTTGTCAGGGGCCTATATTTCGTTTAATCGTTTGCTGCATTGGTGGGAGACATTAAACTCTTTATACTGTAAATGACCTTTACATTGTCTGGTTGTCAGGGGCCCATATTTTGTTTCATCGCCTGCTGTATTGGTGTAGAGGAAGAAGAGCAGTCTGTTTGGTTATGGTCAGATGTTTGGACAACATGTGGCGCACGTTCACACCAATCTTCAAACAAGTGATGGTTTATTTGGAGACAACGGGTTTCGGGGTTCGCATGCCCTGTGGTCACATTGCCGATAGGCTGTCTGTTGGAACACTTGAGAAATGGGTCATGCGAACCCCGAAACGCGTTGTCTCCAAATAAACCATCACTTGTTTGAAGATTGGTGTGAACGTGCGCCCCATGTTGTCCAAACATCTGACTGTAACCAAATGGACAGCTCTTCTTCCTCTACACTAAACCCAAGTGGTGGAGAGGCTCCCACCCAAGGCGACAGGACAAAAATAGGCAGCACCAACCATAGATCTTCATTGACTTCGACTTATTTTGGGATTGCACTTAATCAAGTGCAATCCCGATAGGTAAGCACATTGATACCAGGAACAACATCCAAAAGAGCATGTATTATACCCACTCAAACTAAGAGCACCAATATCTATTTTTCTTTTGCCACAACTTGCTGCTGTATTGGTGGGAGACATTAACCTCTTTTTACTGTCAGATAGCCGCCACATTGTCTGGTTGTCAGGGGCCTATATTTTGTTTAATCGCTTGCTGCATTGATGGGAGACATTACACTCTTTATACTGTCAAATGACCTCTATATTGTCTGGTTATCAGCGGCCTATATTTTGTTTCATTGCGTGCTGTATTGGTGGGAGACATTAACCTGTTTTTACTGTCAAATGACCCCCTAATTGTCTGGTTGTCAGGGGATTATATTTCGTTTAATTGCTTGCTGCATTGGTGGGAGACATTAAACTCTTTATACTGTCAAATGACCTCTACATTGTCTGGTTGTCAGGGGCCTATATATTTTTTCATCGCCTGCTGTATTGGTGGGAGACATTAACCTCTTTTTACTGGCAAATGACCGCCCCATTGTCTGGTTGTCAGGTGCCTATATTTCATTTAATCACTTGTTGCATTGGTGGGAGAGATTAAACTGTTTATACTGTCAAATAACCTCTATATTGTCTGGTTATCAGCGGCCTATATTTTGTTTCATTGCCTGCTGTATTGTTGGGAGACATTAACCTTTTTTACTGTCAAATGACCACCCAATTGTCTGTTTGTCAGGGGCCAAAATGTCGTTTAATCGCTTGCTGCATTGGTGGGAGACATTAAACTCTTTATACTGTCAAATGACTTTTACATTGGTTGTCAGAGGCCTATATTTTGTTTAATTGCTTGCTGCATTGGTGGGAGACATTAAACTCTTTATACTGTCAAATGACCTCTACATTGTCTGGTTGACAGGGGCCTATATTTTGTTTCATTGCCTTCTGTATTGGTGGGAGACATTAACCTCTTTTTACTGTCAAATTACCTCTCCTCTGTTTGGGTGTCAGGGGCCTATATAAATGATAATGACCTGTTCCATTGCAGGTTGACCTGAGGCCTGTGTTGCTGTTATGGGACCGCTCTCCTCTTTGCAGGTGCCATGGTCCTGAATTAGTGAATGAGGCCTGCGGCACTACTGGGTGAAATCAATACTGTTTTGGCATGACTGTAACTCTCCTCTTTGTGGGTGCCATGGGTCTGAATCTGTGAATGGTGAATGAGACCTGTGGCATTGCTGGGTGAAATCAATACTGTCTTGGCGTTATTTTAACTTTCCTCTTTGTGGGTCCTGTGTGCCTGAATGTTTGAATGAGGCCTGTGGCCCTGCAGGCAGACATGATTCCTTCTTGGCTGTGATGACAACTTCAACTCCCATGTATGGTTGCTATTGGCCTGAGTCTATGAGTGAGGCCTGTGACACTGCTGGCAGACATGAATCCTTCTTGGATTCGCTGAGCGCTAAATATATCTTGATTTTTCTTCTGATATACTGTATGTCAATAAAGGTTTTTTAAGATATAAGTGCAGCAGCGAATGTACATTTCTTTTTCTATTGATATACGTCACTAAAGGTTTTTCAATATATAAGTGCAGGAGCGAAAGGTATAATGTATATTTCTTTTTCTACTGCTATACCTGAATAAAGGGTTTTCGAGATATAAGTGCATTAGCGAATGGCGAATGTATATTTCTTTTTCTACTGATATACGTCAATAAAGGTTTTTCTACATATAAGTGCACCAGCGATTGGCGAATGTATATTTATTTTTCTACTGCAATACGCCATTAAAGGTTTTACCAGATATAACTGCAACAGTGAACTGAGAAAATATTTTTCTTGAAGTACTGAAATACATCCCTATATAATGCTTTCACCAGAAATAACTGCAGAAGTAACCTGATAATATATTTTTCTTGTTGGACTGAAATAGGACACTATACGCTTTCACCAGAAATAACAGCAACAGTGCATGGCGTATATATTTTTCTTTTTTTTACTGAAATACACCTCTATACGCTTTAACAGGAAATAACAGCAGAAGTGAGCCGAGAATATAACTTTCTTGTTGGACTGAAATAGGCCACTATATGCTTTCACCAGAAATAACTGCTACAGTGCAGAGCGCATATATTTTTCTTTTTTTACTGTAATAGGCCCCTATACCTTGTCACCAGAAATAACTGCAGAAGTGAACCGAGAATATATATTTCTTGTTGGACGGAAAAATGCCACTGTATGCCTTAACCAGAAAACAATTAAAGAGTGAAGTGCATATATATTTTTCTTTTTTTAATTAAATACGCCCCTATACGGTTTCAACAGAAATCACTGCAACACTGCAGTGCATATATATATTTTTCATTTTTTTACTGTAATTGGCCCCTATACCCTTTCACCAGAAATAACTGCACAAGTGCCCCAAGAATATATATTTCTTGTTGGACTGAAATAGACCACTATACGCTTTCACCAGAAATAACAGTAACAGTGCAGTGCGTATATATATTTTTCTTTTTTTACTGAAATACGCCTCTATACGCTTTCACGAGAATTAAGTGCAGAAGTGACCTGAGAATATATATTTCTTGTTGGACGGAAAAAGGCCACTGTACGCTTTAACCAGAAAACAATTAAAGAGTGAAGTGCGTATCTATTTTTCTTGTAATACTGAAATACGACCCTATACACTTTCACCAGAAATGACTGCAAACGTGCAATGCATTTAAATTTTTCATGCATTACTGAAATACCGCCCTATTCTCTTTTACCAGAAATAACTGCAAATGATTTTAGCGTAAATAATAAAAGTGACCTGCGTATATATTTATCTTTTTCCACAGATAAAAGACACTAAAGGCTTTTCAACATAGAACTTTCACCCTAATAACTAATTGCTGGATTGACAGAGCTGTATTATGAGACTATCTGGATCCACAAGAATGTTCCCCTGCACTTGTAAATCGTTTTTCTTTTTCACAATGAGGAGGGGGGGGGGGTTATGAAAGAGAATGTATCCCCTTCTAACACTTTTTTGTACCCTGTGAAAAAGAAAAGTGAGAAGAGCAAATATATGTGCTACGTGCTGTCAATAAAGCCACAGTTTTTAACACCCCCATTGTGCCCAATCCACACACCTTGTTGGCTCAGGTTCCCGCTACCTCTACCCACTCCACTGTGAATAATTTGACAAATGTTTTCTTTTCAGCACCACTATATCCAGACAGTTGGTATTTGTTTGCCTTCACATATGGGGGTAAACAGTATGTCTGGGTGGTGCTGCCGCAGGGAGCCTAGAACTCACCTAGTATGTATACTGCAGCCATGTCACTCCTGTCCTTTTTTAGCTGATCATAGCTGCAAGTGAAAGAAAAAAGAGAACTTCAGTTTTGTTGCATTGCTGTTGCCTTCCTGGGGTGATTTATCTCATCCCTGAATGTAAGAAGGCTGTGGAAGACATCCCTTTAACCAGAAACATGAATACACTGAGGACATTTTTTCTTATTGCAGACCTTGCATACGCAAGGTTGATGCAGCCTCTTTATGATTGTTTGTCTATTAGTCCCTTCCACCTGACAGATGAGGTGGTAAATTACTTTTAGGCCTAAAGATGACAAGTTTGTGCTCCCCCGCACTGGGCCTATCAGATTATTACATTTGGATTGTATTGTACAGAAGTGAGTGGCCATGCCTCAGCTGTCCTCACCCAACTGCATGGCTATTGACAACACTTTGTGGCATATTATTCAGCTAGCTTTGACCCCGTGGCCAGAGTCACTCCTTATGGGATCAGAGCTGTAGCAGTTGTACAAGCCATGTTTAATAAAAGCTCAGAGATAGTCCTGAACCACAGAGTGACAGTGATATTACGTCTATCTTCATGAAAGTACAACCCAAAAACCTTTTTGTTGCCTGCAGAGTTAGATGGCAACTTACGAAGTGTGCGGTTTAACTCTGCTAAATCCTTATGCGCAGGAAGAAGGCCACAGTCCGGTTAGGACTGAACCTCAGGATATCTCTATTTGCTGATTTTAATGTTTTTATTCATCCTGACAAAGAGGAGCGAATTGGTTCCTTGTAGTTTTTGGCAGCCCTTTCACTTAGTGCATAGGGTTTATAAGTAGAGTTGAGCGAACACCTGGATGTTTGGGTTCGAGAAGTTTGGCCGAACTTCCCGAAAATGTTCAGGTTCGGGATCCGAACTCGACACGAACTTCATCCCAAACCCGAACCCCTTTGAAGTCAATGGGGACCCGAACTTTTGGGCACTAAAAAGGCTGTAAAATAGCCCAGGAAAGGGCTAGAAGGCTGCAAAATAAAAATGAACCAATATCAATTGGAGAGAGGTCCCATAGCAGAGAATCAGGCTTTATGTCACCCACCAATAGAGTAGGCCACTTTTACTTGTTTAGGCCCCAGCACCCAGACAGAGGAGAGAGGTTCCATAGCAGAGAATCAGGCTTCATGTCACCCACCAATGGAGAAGGCCACTTTTACTTGTTTAGGCCCCAGCACCCAGACAGAGGAGATAGGTCCCATAGGAGAGAATCAGGCTTCATGTCATCCACCACTGGAACAGGCCACTTTCAGATATTTAGGCCCCGGCACCAAGACAGAGGAGAGAGGTCGCATAGCAAAGAATCAGGCTTCATGTCACCCACCAATGGAACAGGCCACTTTCAGATATTTAGGCTCTGACACCAAGATAGAGGAGAGAGGTCGCATAGCAGACAATCAGGCTTCATGTCACCCACCATTGGAACAGGCTACTTTACGATATTTTGGCCCCTGGCACCCAAACGGAAGAGAGGTTCATTCAACTTTGGATTGCCCCGCAATATAATGGTAAAATTAAAAAAAGAGGATTGAATGAAGAAGTGCCCTAGAGTCCAAGAATATATGGTTAAGGGGAGGCAGTTATAAATGTCTGCACAAGGGATGGACAGGTCCTGTGGGATCCATGCCTGGTTCATTTTTATGAACGTCAGCTTGTCCACATTGGCTGTAGACAGGCGGCTGCGTTTGTCAGTAATGACACCCCCTGCTGTGCTGAAAACACGTTTAGACAAAATGCTGGCCGCCGGGCAGGCCAGCACCTCCAAGGCATGAAAGGCTAGCTCTGGCCACGTGGACAATTTGGAGACCCAGAAGTTGAATGGGGCCGAACCATCAGTCAGTATGTGGAGGGGTGTGCACACATACTGCTCCACTATGTTAGTGAAATGCTGCCTCCTGCTAACACGTTCCGTATCAGGTGGTGGCGCAGTTAGCTGTGGCGTGATGACAAAACTTTTCCACATCTCTGCCATGCTAAACCTGCCCTCAGAGGAGCTGGTCGTGACACAGCTGTGTTGGCGACCTCTCGCTCCTCCTCTGCCATCGCCTTGGGCTTCCACTTGTTCCCCTGTGACATTTGGGAATGCTCTCAGTATCGCGTCTACCAACGTGCGCTTGTACTCGTGCATCTTCCTATCACCCTCCAGTGCAGGAAGTACGGTGGGCACATTGTCTTTGTACCGATGATCCAGCAGGGTGGCAACCCAGTAGTCCGCACAAGTTAAAATGTGGGCAACTCTGCTGTTGTTGCGCAGGCACTGCAGCATGTAGTCGCTCATGTGTGCCAAGCTGCCCAGAGGTAAGGACAAGCTGTCCTCTGTGGGAGGCGTATTGTCATCGTCCTCCGTTTCCCCCCAGCCACACACCAGTGATGAGCCCTTACTAGATGTTTTCCTCATTGTTACCGTTCACCACAATAAGAAAAAAATTATTTGGCCCAATGTATTGAATTCAAATTCAGGACTTTTTTTACAGGCACCTAACAATATCTGGCTATCAATTTATGTACCGTATTACACTAATCCAGGCACAGCGGTAACCACAGATTTAGGGGAATATCAATTGTAGGCTTATTATTTAGGCCCTGGATGAAAGGTATTCTTTTACGGACAGATTTACACTTGGAGATGCACAGTAGCGTGCGAAAAAATATATAGGATTATGCTTTCAGCACTTGTATTTTAACACTTTGTGTAATATACCCTTTAACGTAAAGAAATACACTTGGAGATGCAAAACAGTGTGTGCAAATGTAGAGGATTATGCTGTATTTTAACACTTACTGTAATATACCCTTTAACGGAAAGAAATACACTTGGAGATGCACGGTAGCGTGTGAAGTTATTGAGGATGACCCTATCAGCACTTGTATTTACACCTTGAGTGTAATATACCCTTTAACGGAAAGAAATACACTTGGAGATGCACGCTGAGTGTAATATACCCTTTTACGGACATATTTTCACTTGGCGTGCAACAGCTGGAACACCAGATTTTGGGTATTGTTATTTTGGCAATTGAATTTCACCCCAGAACAAAGTATTTACTTTGACGGATACTATTAAACTACTTTTCAAGCCACAGCTAGAACACCAGATTTATTGAATTTCTATTTTTGCAACTGAATTTCACCCCAGAAAATAATATATCCTTTGACGGACACTATGAAACTTGTCCAGTGCTCGATCAATACTAGTGATCAGCTTCGAGCCAACCAACTTGCCCTCCCAGAGCCCAGAAGGTTGAGAATGCTACCCTGGTTATACAAGCATTTGTGATCCTGCATAACTTCGTCAGGATTCATGATGCTCCCTCAGATGCTGGTGTGGACCCATTTCAAACATCTTCTTCATCTTTAGATTTGGACCAGACCCAGCATGGAAGGTCAGGAACTGCTGGTCTAGCAGTTTAGGCATTCTTTGCCAAGTATTTCTCTAGCCCTGAGGGAGCATTGCCATGGCAGATGGATCCAGTTCATGGCAGACATTGGTTGAACCTCGACTCTGGGAACCTTAGATTTTTTTATGTTCTAGGCATAGGCCTTTTTTGTTTTATATGTTGATAGAGTAGGGACTTATAAGACAATGAGGACCCATGACATGGGCTTGTGGGCTAGGGTATAATTTAGTCAAAGGTAAAGTGTCAATATGTCCATGGAAAGTTTAGGGTTTTTACTGTATTATTATCTGTAGTTGAATATTGAGTATAATGACACTATACTTGACCAAATTGACCCTCTAATACCTCATTACATTAAACATTTACAATGTTTTAATTAAATTTTGATTTGTAAGTTACATTTTTTACAAGATGCTCAGGGGGTCACCAAAGCCCTTGTCTGCCACTGGTAGAGTAAATAACTAGCTCTCAGTGGTAATTAACATTGATAGAATCAGGTACTCATGGACTCGGGCAGTGACAACTCATGTGCCATTTGGTTTTGCATATACGTCAATTTACTGTATTGTATAGCTATCATCGCCTACAGTACCTGGCCATTATTGACTTTAAGCTAAAAAAAATACAGATATGTATAACATTTACCAATAAAAAAGACAAATATGAACGTTTTGGCAACATTTTTATGTAAAGGAACATAGCCAATGGCTTATTGTCAGCCAAGATAACTATGAATATAAAAAGCAGCATAAAACTTAAAGATCAAATAGATCCCTGGTAAATGATGCAGACACTTGTGAACTATAACTACCTACATCAGCTGGGGGACCATAGGATGTAGAGGGAGTACTATACTGTATGTCTGTCTCCTATAATATTCTCTATCTTGAGAATAAAGAGTCTGTGACATTTGACCCAGCCTGAGTTGTAGTTGTACAGAGGGACATGCTGGGCCAGAATGTTGACCTATTATGGTCTTATATTTGAGCTTGTCAACAATGTGCACCAACTCTGCTGGATCCTGGGGGAATTCCAGAATTTCCATGTCAGCCGACATTACATTTATGAATGTTATCTCTCTATCATTGGGCAGCTGCTTGAGATAAGGAGCAAATCCTTTTAGGATTTGCTCCTCCTTGCCCTTATTCCGATTTCCGTTCAGGTACTGCATCACCTGCGCATCAATTAGGTCTCTGTTATCAAGAGCACAAATAGGAGTTTTACGTGCCACCCATCTCCGATGGCTCTGCCTTCTTCTAATCTCTGGGCTGGATGTAACAGGATGTGAAGGCTCCGGCTGTGACATCTAGGCCCTGTTTTCTCCTATTCCGAAGGTTCTGGTTGGAGGGTTGGCTCTTGACCCTTGGACGGAGTGAGAGAATGGACTTGGCGAGACGATGGGTCTTCCTCAGAAGAGCTAGTAGCATTAGTAACTTCCTCTCCCAGTTTGTCCACAATACTAAAAATATGTAATACAAAAATAAAATCTTATACATTTTAAAATTGTGTGGTGATCATTGCCCTGTACTCAACAATGCTTTGCCTGACAATCAATACAGTCATTTTGGTAAGCATATTTCATATGTTATAGTATTGCTATATACATTGTTTTTACAAAAAGGTCACTTACGGTCACAGCTCAAGAACAGGGCACAAATATGCAATTGCACAGTTTACAAATATGGTCTTTTACGCTGTCCTCCATCCCAATTATAGCCCTTGGCTTGCACCTACTGCCTCTGAAATTGTTCATGACTAGTGTTGAGCGAACAGTTCGAAAATCGTTCGGGTCCGTACCGAATTTTGGGGTGTCCGTGACACGGACCCAAACACGGACATTTTCAAAAAAGTTCGGGGTCGGGTCCGGTGTTCGTCGATTTCTTCCCGCTTTCTGAAGGGCTGCATAGCAGCCAATCAGCTAGCGTTTTACTTCTTGCCCTTAGAGCCCATCACAGCCATGCCTACTAATATGCCATTGGCTGTGATTGGCCAAGTGCAGCATGTGACCCAGCCTCTATTTAAGCTGGAGTCACGAAACGCCGCACGTCACACTGCTCTGACTAGTGTAGGGAGAGGATGCAGCTTCTGTGAGGGCGAGATAGGCAGGGATAAAGAAGTGATTGAATGATCTACCTTTCTACACCTGTGCATCAGAACAACTCAGCTGAGCTGTTCACTGAAAGTCACTATTTTGTTGAGACTGGCCAGAGCGATTTTTACTGGCACATGTAACTGGGCTGACCGGCGGTGGCCATTTTGGGACTTGTGGTGCGCCAGCACTTGCTGCCACAGAGTCTAAACCAAAGCTCCAAAGAAGTGAAAAATCTACACCTGTGAATCAGAACAACAGCGATTCAACTGCTCAGTCAAAGTCAATTTTTTTTCTGGCTGGGCAGACTGTTTTCTGGCACATGTTACTGGGCTTATAGGCGGCGGCCATTTTGGGACTTGTGGTGCTACAGCAAAAGGTGCCACAACGTCCATTAATCTCATGTAATAGTCGATTTTTTCATAGATATACTACATCAGGGGTTTGGCTGTGCTTGTGTCACACATACTAACTGCAAAGATATTTAATATATCAGTGGTGAAACTGAAAGTAACCCACTTGGATAGCAAATCCCATGAATGTGCTGTTCCAGCTAGGCTAGCCAGTGCCACTACTTTGTCCAATACTGTCAGCCAGAAATATTTTTTTTTTTTATGTGCCATAAATATAAATTAGAAAAAGCTTTCACCGTAATAATAAAATTATTCTGGTGTTAGACCAGAAGAAGCACTCCTGTTGTAATTAATACTGTAAAAAGGCTTAGGCAATATTTCTACCAGTGTGGGAAATTTATCTAGCAAAACTAGCATTTTAAAAATTCCGTTGTTCTGAAATACCAGCAGTCCTCTTGTAATTAATACCGCCAAAAGGCATTATATCGTCCAGTGTTGTAATTTTGGTGAAAAAAAGGCCAATTTAATCAATCTGGTGTTTGTTAGACCAGAAACACTAGGCCTCACGTTTTTACTCCTGTAAAAAGGAATTATATCTCCCCGTGTGGGAATCTATGTACCAAAACTAGCATTTTAAAAATTCAGATGTCCAATTTGCAGCAGTTTTCTTGTAAATAATACCGCCAAAAGGCATTATATCATCCAGTGTTGTAATTTTGGTGAAAAAAAGGCCAATTTAATCAATCTGGTGTTTGTTAGACCAGAAACACTAGGCCTCACGTTTTTACTCCTGTAAAAAGGAATTATATCTCCCCGTGTGGGATTCTATGTACCAAAAATAGCATTTGAAAAAATTCAGTTGTCCAATTTGCAGCAGTTTTCTTGTAAATAATACCGCCAAAAGGCATTATTGTCCAGTGTTGTAATTTTGGTAAAAAAAAGGCCAATTTAATCAATCTGGTGTTTGTTAGACCAGAAACAGTAGGCCTCACGTTTTTACTCCTGTAAAAAGGAATTATATCTCCCCGTGTGGGATCTATGTACCAAAACTAGCATATTAAAAATTCTGGTGTCCAATTTGCAGCAGTTTTCTTGTAATTAATACCGGAAAAAGGAATTATATCTTCCAGTGTGGGAATTTATGTACACAAACTAGCATTATAAAAATTCTGGTGTCCAATTAGCAGCAGTGTTCTTGTAATTAATACCGCCAAAAGGCATTATTGTCCAGTGTTGTAATTTTGGTGAAAAAAAGGCCAATTTAATCAATCTGGTGTTTGTTAGACCAGAAACAGTAGGCCTCACGTTTTTACTCCTGTAAAAGGAATTATATCTCCCGTGTGGGATTCTATGTACCAAAACTAGCATATTAAAAATTCTGGTGTCCAATTTGCAGCAGTTTTCTTGTAATTAATACCGGAAAAAGGAATTATATCTTCCAGTGTGGGAATTTATGTACACAAACTAGCATTATAAAAATTCTGGTGTCCAATTAGCAGCAGTGTTCTTGTAATTAATACCGCCAAAAGGAATTATTGTCCAGTGTTGTAATTTTGGTGAAAAAAAGGCCAATTTAATCAATCTGGTGTTTGTTAGACCAGAAACAGTAGGCCTCACGTTTTCACTCCTGTAAAAAGGAATTATATCTCCCCGTGTGGGATTCTATGTACCAAAACTAGCATTTTAAAAATTCTGGTGTCCAATTTGCAGCAGTTTTCTTGTAATTAATACCGGAAAATGGAATTATATCTTCCAGTGTGGGAATTTATGTACACAAACTAGCATTATAAAAATTCTGGTGTCCAAATAGCAGCAGTGTTCTTGTAATTAATACCGCCAAAAGGTATTATTGTCCAGTGTTGTAATTTTGGTGAAAAAAAGGCCAATTTAATCAATCTGGTGTTTGTTAGACCAGAAACAGTAGGCCTCACGTTTTTACTCCTGTAAAAAGGAATTATATCTCCCCGTGTGGGATTCTATGTACCAAAACTAGCATATTAAAAATTCTGGTGTCCAATTTGCAGCAGTCTTCTTGTAATTAATACCGGAAAAAGGAATTATATCTTCCAGTGTGGGAATTTTGGGGCTAAAAAATAATATATTTTATTGTGGTGCGAGTTGAATCTGAAAACCAAGCCCATCAGTCTGTCACATCACCCCCATGCATATCAGGGAAACTGGCTGAGCCTCAAGTTATGCAGCAGTCTCTTATTCTGTTTGAAGACTCTGCTCCCACGGTTTTCCAGGGGCGTCCACCTAGCCCTTCCCCAGCGGTGGAAGACATTCCATGCACTGACGCACAACCACTTATGTATCCAGATGATGAGGACATGGGAATACCACCACAGCAGAGTGACCGAGTCTCTGATGATGACGAAACACTGGTGCCCACTGCCGCGTCTTATTGCAGTGTGCAGTCTGAACAGGAGGAGGTCAGGGAGGAAGACTGGGTGGAAAACGATGCAGAGGACGATGAGGTCTTAGACCCCACATGGACTGAAGGTCGTGCCGCTGACTTAAATAGTTCAGAGGAAGAGGCAGTGGTGAGACCGAGACAACAGCAAAGCCAAAGAGGGAGCAGGGGGCAAAAGCAGAACAGCCGCCGTCCAGAGAGTTTGCCTGCTATTGGCCAGCGCCAACAGGGACCCAGCACCCCAAAGGCATCATCAAGGAGTTGCCTGGCATGGCACTTCTTCAAACAATGTGCTGAGGACAAGACCAGAGTGGTTTGCACGCTGTGCCATCAAACCCTGAGGCGAGGCATTAACGTTCTTAACCTGAGCACCACCTGCATGATCAGGCATCTACATGCAAAGCATGAACTGCAGTAGAGTACACACCTTAAAAACAAGGAACCCGCTCAGGCTACCCCTGCTCCCTCTACCGCTGCTGCCTCGGCTTCCGCCTCGAGAGGAATGTTGCCACCTGCCGAGCAGCAAACAGAGGATGTGCCACCGACACAACCACCACCACCGCCACCGTCACCTAGCGTCTCCACTATTTCACACAGCAGCGTTCAGCTCTCCATCTCTCAAACCTTTGAGAGGAAGCGCAAATTCCCACCGAGTCACCCTCGAGCCCTTGGCCTGAATGCCAGCATTTCTAAACTACTGGCCTCTGAAATGCTGTCATTCCGGCTGATGGATACAGACAGCTTCAAACAGCTGATGGCCATGGCTGTCCCCCAGTATGTGGTTCCCAGCCGCCACTACTTCTCCAAGACAGCCGTGCCTTCCCTGCACATGCAAGTGTCCGATAAAATCAAGTGTGCACTGCGCAACGCCATTTGTGGCAAGGTCCACCTAACCACAGATACGTGGACCAGTAAGCTGGCCAGGGACGCTATATCTCCCTAACTGCACACTGGGTAAATGTAGTGGCGGCTGGGCCCCAGGCGGAGAGTTCCTTGGCGCACGTCTTTCCGCCGCCAAGGATCACAGGGCATCATTCTTTGCCTCCTGTAGCCTCCTCCTCCTACTCGGCTTCCTCCTCCTCCTCCTCTGCTTCCACCAGCTCATCCAGTCAGCCACACACCTTCACCACCAACTTCAGCACAGCCCGGGGTAAACGTCAGCAGGCCATTCTGAAACTCATATGTTTGGGGGACAGGCCCCACACCGCGCAGGAGTTGTGGCGGGGTATTGAACAACAGACCGACCAGTGGTTGCTGCCCGTGGGCCTCAAGCCCGGCCTGGTGGTGTGCGATAATGGGCGAAATCTCGTGGCAGCTCTGGGACTAGCCGGTTTGACGCACATCCCTTGCCTGGCGCATGTGCTGAATTTGGTGGTGCAAAAGTTCATTCACAACTACCCAGACATGTCAGAGCTGCTGCATAAAGTGCGGGCCGTCTGTGCGCGCTCCGGCGTTCACATCCTGCCGCTGCTCGCCTGTCAGCGCTACAGCGGAACTTCGGCCTTCCCGCTCACCGCCTAATATGCGACGTGCCCACCCGGTGGAACTCCACCTTGCACATGCTGGAGAGACTGTGCGAGCAGCAGCAGGCCATAGTGGAGTTTCAGCTGCAGCACGCACGGGTCAGTCGCACTGCAGAACAGCACCACTTCACCACCAATGATTGGGCCTCCATGCGAGACCTGTGTGCCCTGTTGCGCTGTTTAGAGTACGCCACCAACATGGCCAGTGGCGATGCCACTGTTATCAGCGTGACGATACCAATTCTATGTCTCCTAGAGAAAATGCTTAGGGCGATGATGGAAGAGGAGGTGGGCCAGGGCCAGGAGGAGGAGGAGGAGGATGACGGGTCGTTTTTAGCACTTTCAGGCCAGTCTGTTAGAAGTGGCTCAGAGGGAGGTTTTTTGCAACAGCAGAGGGCAGGTACAAATGTGGCCAGCCAGGGACCACTACTGGAGGACGAGGAGGATGAGGAGGAGGTGGAGGAGGATGAGGTTGAAGCAGGTTCACAGCGGGGTGGCACCCAGCACAGCGCAGGCACATCCCTGGTGCGTGGCTGGGGGGATACAGAGGATGATGACGATACGCCTCCCACAGAGGACAGCTTGTCCTTACCTCTGGGGAGCCTGGCACACATGAGCGATTACATGCTGCAGTGCCTGCGCAACGACAGCAGAGTTGCCCACATTTTAACGTGTGCTGACTACTGGGTGGCCACCCTTCTGGATCCACGGTACAAAGACAATGTGCCCACTTTACTTCCTGCACTGGAGCGTGATAGGAAGATGCGCGAGTACAAGCGCACACTGGTAGACGCGCTCCTAAAAGCATTCCCAACTGTCACAGGGGAACAGGTGGAAGGCCAAGGCCAAGGCAGAGGAGGAGCTAGAGGTCGCCCACGCAGCAGTGTCACGGCCAGCTCCTCTGAGGGCAGGGTTAGCATGGCAGAAATGTGGAAAAGTTTTGTCTCCACGCCACAGCTAACTGCCCCACCACCTGATACGGAACGTGTTAGCAGAAGGCAACATTTCACTAACATGACAGTTGAACAGTACATCTGCACACAACTCCACGTACTGACGGATGGTTCGGCCCCATTCAACTTCTGGGTTTCCAAATTGTCCACGTGGCCAGAATTAGCATGTTATGCCTTGGAGGTGCTGGCCTGCGCGGCGGCCAGCGTTTTATCTGAACGTGTATTCAGCACGGCAAGGGGCTTCATTACTGACAAACGCAGCCGCCTGTCCGCAGCCAACGTGGACAAGCTGACGTTTATAAAAATGAACCAAGCATGGATCCCACAAGACCTGACCCTCCCTTGTGCAGAGTAGTCCTTAATAACTGCCTTAAACCATGTTGTCTTGTACTCCTGGCCACTTCTTCATTGAAAAATCAATTTTTGAAATTAAGTAGGATCTTGGGGTGCAACCCAGAGTTGAATGAACCTTCTGTCTGTCTGGGTGCCGGGGCCAAAGTACATGAAATTGTTCTTCTCCTGTGCTGGGTTATATGAATGTTATACTTGTGCTGTCTGACATGTCTCCTTTGTGTGGGTGCAGGGGGCCAAAGTCACTGAAAGCGGCCTTCTCCTGTGGTGGCTGATATAAATGCCTGAATCTCTGCTGTGGGACCTCTCTCCTCTTTCTGGGTGCAGGGGTCAAAGAAACAAAAGGTGGCCTACTCCTGTGGTGGTTGATGTAAAACTGATGCTTGTGCTATCTGACCTGTCTCCTCTGTGTCGGTGCTAAGGCCTAAGTCACTGAAAGCGGCCTTCTCCTGTGCTGGCTGATATAAATGCCTGAATCTCTGCTGTGGGACCTCTCTCCTCCGTCTGGGTGCAGGAGTCAAAGTCTCTCAAAGTCGCCTTCTCTTGTGCTGGGTGATGTGAAACTGATGCTTGTGCCATCTGACATGGTTGCCGGGGTCCCATTAAATGGTGGCCTACTCATGTGGTGGGTGATCTAAATGCCTGATTCTCTGCTGTGAAACCTCTCTCCTCCGTCTGGGTGCAGGGGTCAAAGTCTCTCAAAGTCGCCTTCTCTTGCGCTGGGTGATGTAAAACTGATGCTTGTACCATCTGACATGGGTGCAGGGGTCAAATTAACTAAATGGTGGCCTACTCCTGTGGTGGGTGATATGAGGCCTTAATATGTGCTGTGAAAACCTCTCTCCTCCGTCTGGTTGCAGGGGTCAAAGTCTCTCAAAGTGGCCTTTTCTTGTGCTGGGTGATGTGAAACTGATGTTTGTGCCATCTGACATGGTTGTCGGGGTCCCATTAAATGGTGGCCTACTCCTGTGGTGGGTGATCTAAATGCCTGATTCTCTGCTGTGAAACCTCTCTCCTCCTTCTGGGTGGAGGGGTCAAAGTCTCTCAAAGTGGCCTTCTCTTGTGCTGGGTGATGTGAAACTGATGGTTGTGGCATCTGACATGGTTGCTGGGGTCCCATTAAATGATGGCCTACTCCTGTGGTGGGTGATCTAAATGCCTGATTCTCTGCTGTGAAACCTCTCTCCTCCGTCTGGGTGCAGGGGTCAAAGTCTCTCAAAGTGGCCTTCTCCTGTGCTGGGTGATGTGAAACTGATGTTTGTACCATCTGACATGTTTGCCGGGGTCCCATTAAATGATGGCCTACTTCTGTGGTGGGTGATCTAAATGCCTGATTCTCTGCTGTGAAACCTCTCTCCTCCGTCTGGTGCAGGGGTCAAAGTCTCTCAAAGTGGCCTTCTACTGTGCTGGGTGATGTGAAACTGATGTTTGTGCCATCTGACATGTTTGCCGGGGTCCCATTAAATGATGGCCTACTCCTGTGGTGGGTGATCTAAATGCCTGATTCTCTGCTGTGAAAACCTCTCTCCTCTGTCTGGGTGCTGGTCCGAAATAAATGAGAGTGGCCTTCTCCGGTGGTGGTTGATATGACGCATGATTCCTTGATGTGGGACCTCTCTCCTCTGTCTGGGTGCTGGTCCAAAATAAATGAGAGTGGCCTTCTCAGGTGGTGGTTGATATGACGCATGATTCCTTGATGTGGGACCTGTATCCTCTGTCTGGGTGCTGGTCCAAAATAAATGAGAGTGGCCTTCTCCGGTGGTGGTTGATATGACGCATGATTCCTTGATGTGGGACCTCTCTCCTCTGTCTGGGTGCTGGTCAAAAATAAATGAGAGTGGCCTTCTCCGGTGTTGGTTGATATGACGCATGATTCCTTGCTGTGGGACCTGTATCCTCTGTCTGGGTGCTGGTCCAAAATAAATGAGAGTGGCCTTCTCCGGTGGGGGTTGATATGAGGCATGATTCCTTGCTGTGGGACCTGTATCCTCTGTCTGGGTGCTGGTCCAAAATAAATGAGAGTGGCCTTCTCCGGTGGTGGTTGATATGGCGCATGATTCCTTGCTGTGGGACCTGTATCCTCTGTCTGGGTGCTGGTCCAAAATACATGAGAGTGGCCTTCTCCGGTGGTGGTTGATATGAGGCAGGGGCGTAACTACCAGGGAAGCAGCTGCTTCGGGGCCCGGGCTTACAGGGGGCCCGGCAAGCACGTGTTGTCCTTACTTCTCTCCTCCCCTGGGTAATCAGCACATGTCCTCACTCCTCTTCCTAATGCTAATTACACAGTAAATCGCAGAGTCCTCTCGCCCTTGTCTATTTAAAACTTATTTATTATTTCTTTCAGAAAAGCTTGCCCTGGGGATCAAACCTGCGACCATTAGGTTCAAAGGCAAGACACTTAACCACAAGGCTATATCAGCTGCATAGCTAGATAGCTTAAAAAATAAAATAAAATATGACCTCTAAATGTGGAGAACTTTGATAGTGTATCCATACACATTACAGCTGAACCAGCACATTGTATATGGATGTAGCAGAGCTTGGTGTGTTGGGGCAGCTGTAATGTGTATAGATACACTATCAAAGTTCTCCTTATCTAGAGGTCTTATTTATTTATTTTTTTAGCTACCTGGCTATGCAGCTGATATAGCTTTGTGATTAAGTGTCTTGTCTTTCATCCTAATGGTCACAGGTTCGATTCCCTGCACAAACTTTTCTGAAAGACAGGATAAATAAGGCTTGCCTAACATGGAGGTAAGTATATGTGTTTTTTTTTTTTTTAAATACCGGACTTTTACTTTACTGCCACAGGGGAGGAGGGGGCTATTGGCACTATGATATTGGCAAATGGGGGGGGGAGAGATAGGCACTTCATATTGGCACACACATTAAGGGGCAGGGGAAGAGGATGGCACTATGATATTGGGATGGGGGAAGACAGAGGCACTTGATATTGGCACATTATAGGGGGCACTATGGGGAGAGGAGCACTATGGGGGCATCTGGTGCTATATGGCTGGCTACTGGCACATTATAGGGTGGGTTTATATGGCTGACTACTGGCACATTATAGGGGGGGTTATATGGCTGACTACTGGCACATTAAAGGGGGCCTATATGGCTGGCACATTATAGAGGGGGAGCAAAACGCGCGGGTAGGGGGGCCCAATACAAAAATTTGCTGTGGGGCCCAGTCATTTCTAGCTATGCCCCTGATATGAGGCATGATTCCTTGCTGTGGGACCTGTATCCTCTGTCTGGGTGCTGGTCCAAAATAAATGAGAGTGGCCTTCTCCGGTGGTGGTTGATATGACGCATGATTCCTTGCTGTGGGACCTGTATCCTCTGTCTGGGTGCTGGTCCAAAATAAATGAGAGTGGCCTTCTCCGGTGGGGGTTGATATGAGGCATGATTCCTTGCTGTGGGACCTGTATCCTCTGTCTGGGTGCTGGTCCAAAATAAATGAGAGTGGCCTTCTCTGGTGGTGGTTGATATGACGCATGATTCCTTGATGTGGGACCTCTCTCCTCTGTCTGGGTGCTGGTCAAAAATAAATGAGAGTGGCCTTCTCCGGTGGGGGTTGATATGACGCATGATTCCTTGATGTGGGACCTCTCTCCTCTGTCTGGGTGCTGGTCCAAAATAAATGAGAGTGGCCTTCTCCGGTGGTGGTTGATATGAGGCATGATTCCTTGCTGTGGGACCTGTATCCTCTGTCTGGGTGCTGGTCCAAAATAAATGAGAGTGGCCTTCTCTGGTGGTGGTTAATATGACGCATGATTCCTTGATGTGGGACCTCTCTCCTCTGTCTGGGTGCTGGTCCAAAATAAATGAGAGTGGCCTTCTCCGGTGGGGGTTGATATGACGCACGATTCCTTGATGTGGGACCTCTCTCCTCTGTCTGGGTGCTGGTCCAAAATAAATAAGAGTGGCCTTCTCCGGTGGGGGTTGATATAACGCATGATTCCTTGCTGTGGGACCTGTATCCTCTGTCTGGGTGCTGGTCCAAAATAAATGAGAGTGGCCTTCTCCGGTGGTGGTTGATATGACGCATGATTCCTTGCTGTGGGACCTGTATCCTCTGTCTGGGTGCTGGTCCAAAATAAATGAGAGCGGCCTTCTCTGGTGGGGGTTGATATGACGCATGATTCCTTGATGTGGGACCTCTCCTCTGTCTGGGTGCTGGTCCAAAATACATGAGAGTGGCCTTCTCCGGTGGTGGTTGATATGACGCATGATTCCTTGCTGTGGGACCTGTATCCTCTGTCTGGGTGCTGGTCCAAAATAAATGAGAGTGGCCTTCTCCGGTGGGGGTTGATATGAGGCATGATTCCTTGCTGTGGGACCTCTCTCCTCTGTCTGGGTGCTGGTCCAAAATACATGAGAGTGGCCTTCTCCTGTGGTGGTTGATATGACGCATGATTCCTTGCTGTGGGACCTGTATCCTCTGTCTGGGTGCTGGTCCAAAATAAATGAGAGTGGCCTTCTCCGGTGGTGGTTGATATGACGCATGATTCCTTTCTGTGGGACCTGTATCCTCTGTCTGGGTGCTGGTCCGAAATAAATGAGAGTGGCCTTCTCCAGTGGTGGGTGATATGAGACGCATGATTCCTTGCTGTGGGACCTCTCTCCAATTGATATTGGTTAATTTTTATTTATTTTATTTTATTTTAATTCATTTCCCTATCTACATTTGTTTGCAGGGGATTTACCTACATTTTGCTGCCTTTTGCAGCCCTCTAGCCCTTTCCGGGAGTCTTTTACAGCCTTTTTAGTGCCCAAAAGTTCGGGTCCCCATTGACTTCTATGGGGTTCGGGTTCGGGATGAAGTTCGGGTTGAGTTCGGATCACGAACCCGGACATTTTCCGGAAGTTCGGCCGAACCTCTCGAACCCGAACATCCAGCTGTTCGCTCATCTCTATTCATGACATGAATGCCACTTTTTTTACTTTAAGGACTGTGAGTATAGAAAAACCTGCCATTTGTATCACAAGGAAATATACATAGTGGATGGGGACAGAATGAAAACAGACATTCACACTCATAAACACAGTTAGCATCTCATATATAAGTAACTCACCCAAATGCTATTCTGATTAAAAAGCAGGGGTCAAGTCCTGGGAAAAAAAAGTGTGGGAACTCAACCAAGATCCAGTGCCTCCGCGTGATGTCACTGCGTGCTTCGTACGCAAAGGGCAGGGGAGGTCTGGAGGAGGAGCAAGCACTGTATTTTTCGCCCTATAGCATGTGCCGGCCCATAAGACGCACCTAGGTTTTAGAGGGAGACACTAAAAAAAAAATTTTTTTTCTGCATCCTCCTGCTGTCGGCTGTGCTGTGAAGGCTGCACACAGTGTGATGTCACAGAGTGCCTCAGCCTAGTTCACTTCTTCCTGGTCCTTTTGCCCGGCGTTAAAGAAGGCCCTCAAAGGGAACGGCGTTCCTGCTATGAAAAAAGTGCAAGAACGCCGTTCCCAACCTGTTACATCTCTCATTATAACTTTCCCCCCAATAGCACATTTCTATTCTATAAATGTGCTATTGGGGGTGGGAGTTATAATGAGAGATGTACTGGAGAAATGTGCTATTGGGGTGAGGGGTTGTAATGAGAAATGGACTGGAGAAATGTGCTATTGGGGGAGGGGGTTATAATGAGAGATGTACTGGAGAAATGTGCTATTGGGGGGGAGGTTATAATGAGAAATGTACTGGAGAAATGTGCTATTGGGGGTAGGTTATAATGAGAGATGTACTGGAGAAATGTGCTATTGGGGGAGGAGGTTATAATTAGAGATGTACTGGAGAAATGTGCTATTGGGGGAGGGGGTTATAATGAGAAGTGTACTGGAGAAATGTGCTATTGGGGGAAATTTTAAGCATTTGAGAGTACAAAAACTTGGAAGTGTGAGCTTCCTAGCGAGGATTGTGGGAGTCAGATGGTCTGTGCGGCAGACTCTGTATTCCTGAGAAATACAAGGCTGCCACACATTAGCTCCTATGGAGCCCCTGGCAGGGCTCCATAGGAACATAGGGAGTTAGTTATGAGCAGATATACACCACTTTTTGGTGTAAATTTGTTGCAGATTGCGGTGCAAGTGTAATTTGTGCTGCAATCTGCGACTTTTTCCCCTTTTCAAATGCAGATGCCAGGTCTAAAAAGGGGGAAATGGAGCAGGGAGGCAGACCCATCTCATTTATCATTTTCTACACCTGTTTTAGGCATAGAGAATGGTCTAAATCTATGCCAGCAATGGAGCTGGCGTAGATTTAGACAAGTGTAAAGTCCACCTAAGTTATGAAGAGGCCGGTGCTTCTACATAAGTTAGGCAGATGAACTGCCAGCGCAGTCTTCATAAATGTCCTCCATAGTATAATTTTCATAGACTCCAATACTAATGCATTGGAGTTTATAAGAATATCAAATCCAAAGCGGTAAAAAATATAATTCAAATCACCGCTCTTTCCCAAAATCTAAATAAAAGTACATAAACAATACAAAAAAAAAAGTTTTTTCAAGTTTTTTTTTTTTCCGTATTGAAACACAAGGAAACCTATATGAGTGTGATATTGCTGTAATCGTTGTGACCTAAGAATAAAATTAACAACTCAGTTTTACCACATAGGGAACACTGAAAAAACAAAAAACAACACATAAAACTGTGGTAAAATGGCATATTTTGTTAATAGCGTCTGATATACCTGCTACCTGGTCCTCTGGTGGTCCTATTTTCTGGGATCGACCACCAGAGGACCAGGTAGCTATGTAAAGTAGCACCAAGCACCACACTACACCCCCCCTCCGTCACTTATTAACCCCTTATTAACTCCTGATCACCCCATATAGACTCCCTGATCACCCCCTGTATGGCTCCATTCAGATGTCCATATGTGTTTTGTGGATCCGCGGATCTACAAAACACGGACACCGGCAATGTGCTTTCCGCATTTTGCAGATCCGCACATTGCAAGAACTATATAGAAAATGCCTTTTCTTGTCCGCAACTGCGGACAAGAATATGACATGTTCTATATTTTTGCGGAGCAGAAGTGCAGCCCAGAAGTGCGGATCCGCAATTCTGGATCCGAGCGGGATAAAGTCTGTCCCCATATAAATGAATGTGTCCGCAATTCCATTTCGCAAACAGAATTGTGGACGTGTGAATGGGGCATAAGAGTCCCTTATCACCGCCAGTTAGTTAGCTACTTGTTCGGAAGTTAGCACCCAGCCCACCGCACCGCCGTCACTGATATTGGCAGAGATTTTTTCATCCACATTGATCGATGCGAATGAAGAAATCTGTGCCGTTCATTCTTTTTTTTTTTCAGCCCAGAGGCTGAACGGAAAAAAAAAAGCACATTACCCGTATGCTCAATATAAGGAGAATAGCAGAAACTCCTAATGCTGGCCATACATGTAATGATTGCGGAGACGCTCAAATGCCAGGGCAGTACAAAAACCTCACATGTGACCCCATTTTGGAAAGAAGACACTCCAAGGTATTCCGTGAGGGGTATGGTGAGTTCATGTAAAATTTTATTTTTTGTCACAAGTTAGTGGAATATGAGACTTTGTAAAAAAAGAAATATCAATTTCCGCTAACTTGTGCCAAAAATAAAACTTCTGTGAACTCGCCATGCCCCTCACGGACTACCTTGGGGTGTCTTCTTTCCAAAATGGGGTCACATGTGGGGTATTTATACTGCCCTGGCATTTTAGGGGCCGTAAAGCGTGAGAATCCAAATGCGTAAAAATGCCCTGTGAAATCCTAAAGGTACTCATTGAAATTTGGGCCCCTTTGCACATCTTGGCTGCAAAAAGTGTCACACATGTGGTATCGCTGTACTCAGGAAAAGTAGGGCAATGTGTTTTGGGGTGTATTTTTATATATACCCATACTTTGTGTGAGAAATATCGCTGTAAACGACAACTTTAAAAAAATTTTTTTACAAAGTTGTCAATTTACAGAGATATTTCTCTCACCCCACTTGGGTATATGTAAAAATACACCCCAAAACACATTGCCCTACCTCTCCTGAGTACGGCGATACTGCATGTGTGCCCCTTTTTTGCAGCCTATGTGCGTAAAGGGGCGTAAAGTCCAATGAGTGCCTTTAGGCTTTAGAAGGGCTGCTCACAATTAGCCCGCCCAAAATGCCAGACCAGTACAAACACCCCACAAATGACCCCATTTTGGAAAGAAGACACCCCAAGGTATTCGCTGAGGGGCATATTCAGTGCATGAAAAATTGAACTTTTGTCACAAGTTAGCGGAAAGGGAGACTTTGTGAGAAAAAACAATAAAAAAATCAATTTCCGCTAACTTGTGCCAAAGAAAAATCTTCTATGAACTCGCCATGCCCCTCACAGAATACCTTGGGGTGTCTTCTTTCTAAAATGAGGTCACATGTAGGGTATTTATACTGCACTGGCATTTTAGGGGCCCTAAAGCGTGAGAATAAGTCTGGAATCCAAATGCATAAAAATGCCCTCCTAAAAGGTACTCATTGGAATTAGGGCCCCTTTGCACATCTTGGCTGCAAAAAAGTGTCACACATGTGGTATCGCTGTACTCAGGAGAAGTAGGGCAATGTGTTTTGGGGTGTATTTTTATATATACCCATACTTTGTGTGAGAAATATCGCTGTAAACGACAACTTTAAAATTTTTTTTTTTACAAAGTTGTCAATTTACAGAGATATTTCTCTCACCCTACTTGGGTATATGTAAAAATACACCGCAAAACACATTGCCCTACCTCTCCTGAGTACGGCGATATTGCATGGGTGCCACTTTTTTGCAGCCTATGTGCGTAAAGGGGCGTAAAGTCCAATGAGTGCCTTTAGGCTTTAGAGGGCTGCTCACAATTTAGCCCCGCCCAAAATGCCAGACCAGTACAAACACCCCACAAATGACCCCATTTTGGAAAGAAGACACCCCAAGGTATTCGCTGAGGGGCATATTCAGTGCATGAAAAATTGAACTTTTGTCACAAGTTAGCGGAAAGGGAGACTTTGTGAGAAAAAACAATAAAAAAATCAATTTCCGCTAACTTGTGCCAAAGAAAAATCTTCTATGAACTCGCCATGCCCCTCACAGAATACCTTGGGGTGTCTTCTTTCTAAAATGAGGTCACATGTAGGGTATTTATACTGCACTGGCATTTTAGGGGCCCTAAAGCGTGAGAATAAGTCTGGAATCCAAATGCATAAAAATGCCCTCCTAAAAGGTACTCATTGGAATTAGGGCCCCTTTGCGCATCTTGGCTGCAAAAAAGTGTCACACATGTGGTATCGCTGTACTCAGGAGAAGTAGGGCAATGTGTTTTGGGGTGTATTGTTACATATACCCATGCTGGGCGAGAGAAATATCTCTGTAAATTGACAACTTTGTATAATATTTTTTAAAAAGTTGTCATTTACAGAGATATTTCTCACACTACTATGGGTATATGTTAAAATACACCACAAAACACATTGTCCTACCTCTCCTGAGTACGGCGATACTGCATGGGTGCCACTTTTTGCAGCCTAGTGCGTAAAGGGCGTAAAGTCCAATGAGTGCCTTTAGGCTTTAGAGGGACTGCTCACAATTTAGCTCCCGCCCAAAATGCCAGACCAGTACAAACACCCCACAAATGACCCCATTTTGGAAAGAAGACACCCCAAGGTATTCGCTGAGGGGCATATTCAGTGCATGAAAAATTGAACTTTTGTCACAAGTTAGCGGAAAGGGAGACTTTGTGAGAAAAACAATAAAAAATCAATTTCCGCTAACTTGTGCCAAAGAAAATCTTCTATGAACTGTCATGCCCCTCACAGAATACCTTGGGGTGTCTTCTTTCTAAAAATGAGGTCACATGTAGGGTATTTATACTGCACTGGCATTTTAGGGCCCTAAAGCGTGAGAATAGTCTGGAATCCAAATGCATAAAAATGCTCTTCTAGAAGGTACTCATTGGAATTAGGGCCCCTTTGCGCATCTTGGCTGCAAAAAAGTGTCACACATGTGGTATCGCTGTACTCAGGAGAAGTAGGGCAATGTGTTTTGGGGTGTATTGTTACATATACCCATGCTGGGCGAGAGAAATATCTCTGTAAATTGACAACTTTGTATAATATTTTTTAAAAAGTTGTCATTTACAGAGATATTTCTCACACACAGTATGGGTATATTTAAAAAAACACCACAAAACACATTTCCCTACTTCTCCTGAGTACGGCGATACCACATGAGTGACACTTTTTTGCAGCCGAGATGCGCAAAGGGGCCCTAATTCCAATGAGTACCTTTAGGATTTCACAGGGAATTTTTACGCATTTGGATTCTCACGCTTTAGGGCCCCTAAAATGCCAGGGCAGTATAAATACCCCACAAGTGACCCCATTTTGGAAAGAATACACCCCAAGGTATTCCGTGAGGGGCATGGCGAATTCACAGAAAAAAAAAAAATTTGGCACAAGTTAGCGGAAATTGATATATATATATATATATATATATATATATATATATATATTTTTTTTTTTTTTACAAAGTCTCATATTCCACTAACATAGAGCTTTCATTAGAGCTTTCATTTGGTGCTATTTCATTCTTGCTGACATTTTAACTTTTTTTATATTTTGCTTTTTTTTTACGAAATTTTTGCAAAAAAATGAAATTTTTCACTTTCTGTTTGAAAATTTGTCAAATAAAACTACATTTCTCTACAAATTTTTCTCTAAATTTATTGTTCTACATGTCTTTAATAAAAAAAAATGCAATAAGTGTATATTTATTGGTTTGGGTAAAAGTTATAGCTTTTACAAACTATGGTGCAAAAAACTGAATTTCCGCACTTTGACTTTCTGAGCACCTGTCCTGTTTCCTGACATACTACAATGCCCAGACAGTAGAAACACCCCATAAATTACCCCATTTTGGAAAGTAGACACCCTAAGGTATTCACTGAGGGGCATAGTAAGTTCATGGAAGTTTTTATTTTTTGTCACAAGTTAGCGGAAATGTTTTTTCTTTCTTTTTTTTTAAATTTCATTTTCCGCAAACTTGTGACAAAAAATAAAAACTTCCATGAACTCACTATGCCCATCAGCGAATACCTTAGGGTGACTACTTTCTGAAATGGGGTCACTGGTGGGGTATTTTTACTGCCCTGGCATTTTAGGGGCCCCTAAAGCGTGAGAATCCAAATGCGTAAAAATGCCCTGTGAAATCCTAAAGGTACTCATTGGAATTAGGGCCCCTTTGCGCATCTTGGCAGCAAAAAAGTGTCACACATGTATCGCCATACTCAGGAGAAGTAGGGCAATGTGTTTTGGGGTGTATTTTTACATATATCCATGTTGGGTGAGAGAAATATCACTGTAAATTGACAACTTTGTATAAAAAAAATTAAAAATATGTCGTTTACAGCGGTATTTCTCACACAAAGTATGGGTATATATAAAAATACACCCTACAAGTTATTGCCCTACTTCTCCTGAGTACGGCAATACCACATGTGTGACATTTTTTTGCAGCCAAGATGCGCAAAGGGGCCCTAAAACCAATGAGTACCTTTAGGATTTCACAGGGCAATTTTACGCATTTGGATTCCAAACTCCTTCTCATGCTTTAGGGGCCCCTAAAATGCCCGGACTGTAAAAATACCCCACAAGTGACCCCATTCCGGAAAGTAGACACTCTAAGATATTCGCTGATGGGCATAATGAGTTCATGTAAGTTTTTATTTTTTGTCACAAGTAAGCGGAAATGGATTTTTTATTTTTTATTTTCTTTTTTCTTACAAAGTCTCATATTCCACTAACTTGTGACAAAAAATAAAATTTTACATGAACTCACTATACCCCTCACGGAACACCTTGGGGTGTATACTTTCTAAAATGGGGTCACTTGTGGGGTATTTTTACTGCCCTGGTAATTTAGGGGTCCCTAAAGCGTGAGAAGCGGTTTGGAATCCAAATGAGTAGAAATGTCCTGTGAAATCCTAAAGGTACTTATTGGATTTAGGGCCCCTTTGCGCATCTTGGCTGCAAAAAAAGTGTCACACATGTGGTATTGCCGTACTCGGCAGAAGTAGGGCAATGTGTTTTGGGGTGTATTTTTACATATACCCATACTGGGTGTGAAAAATATCTCTGTAAATGACAACTTTTTCCATTTTTTTATACAAAGTTGTCAATTTACAGAGATATTTCTCTCACCCAGCATGGGTATATGTAAAAATACACCGCAAAATACATTGCCCTACTTCTCCTGAGTACGGCGATACCACATGTGTGACACTTTTTGCAGCCAAGATGCACAAAGGGGCCCTAAATCCAATGAGTACCTTTAGGATTTCAGAGATTGGCATTTGGATTCCAAACGCTTTAGGGGCCCCTAAAATGCCCGGACAGTAAATACCCTACAGTGACCTCATTCGGAAAGTAGACACTCTAAGATATTCGCTGATGGGCATAATGAGTTCATGTAAGTTTTTATTTTTGTCACAAGTTAGCGGAAATGGATTTTTTATTTTTATTTTCTTTTTCTACAAAGTCTCCATTTTCACTAACTTGTGACAAAAATAAAATTTTACATGAACTCACTATACCCCTCACGGAACACCTTGGGGTGTATACTTTCTAAAATGGGGTCACTTGTGGGGTATTTTTACTGCCCTGGCAATTTAGGGGTCCCTAAAGCGTGAGAAGCGGTTTGGAATCCAAATGAGTAGAAATGTCCTGTGAAATCCTAAAGGTACTTATTGGATTTAGGCCCTTTGCGCATCTTGGCTGCAAAAAGTGTCACACATGGTATTGCCGTACTCGGCAGAAGTAGGGCAATGTGTTTTAGGGTGTATTTTTACATATACCCATACTGGGTGTGAAAAATATCTCTGTAAATGACAACTTTTTCCATTTTTTATACAAAGTTGTCAATTTACAGAGATATTTCTCTCACCCAGCATGGGTATATGTAAAAATACACCGCAAATACATTGCCCTACTTCTCCTAGTACGGCGATACCACATGTGTGACACTTTTTGCAGCCAAGATGCATAAAGGGCCCCAATTCCAATGAGTACCTTTTAGAGGCATTTTGGCATTTTCTTCACGCTTTAGGGCCCTAAAATGCCAGGGCAGTAAAATACCCCAAATGTGACCCCATTTTAGAAAGAAGACACCCCAAGGTATTCTGTGAGGGGCATGGTGAGTTCATACAAGATTTTTTTTTTTGGCACAAGTTAGCGGAATTAGATTTTTTTTTGTTTTTTCTCACAAAGTCTCCATTTTCGCTAACTTGTGACAAAAAATTCAATCTTTCATGGACTCAATATGCCCCTCAGTGAATACCTTGGGGTGTCTTCTTTCCAAAATGGGGTCACATGTGATGTGTTTGTACTGCCATGGCATTTGAGGGTCTCCGCAATCATTACATGTATGGCCAGCATTAGGAGTTTCTGCTATTCTCCTTATATTGAGCATACGGGTAATGAGATTTTTTTTCCGTTCAGCCTCTGGGCTGAAAGAAAAAATAAACGGCACAGATTTCTCCATTCGCATCGATCGATGTAGATGAAAAAATATCTGCCAAAAAATATGCAAGAAGAAAAAGAGGGGCCTGGCGATTGCCAGGACATAGGGGCTCCGCCCAAACATCCATACCCACTCAGCTCCTATGTCCTGGCAAACGTAATTTCTCCATTCACATCAATTAATCGATCGTTGTGGAGGAAGACATCTTTGCCATATTTTTTGATACAAAGTGTTTGCCAAAGCATATGAACTCCAACACCTCTCCTCAGCTCATATACCTGGGCAAACGTACCTGTCCTGCAGAGGAGAAATCTCGTCTTGCAGCGCCGCATACACCGACTTCACGTGTCTTCTGACAGCAGCGCAATGCTTCTCTCAGAATTCATATCAGTGCTGCGGCGTTTTCATCGGTTGGTCCGTTGATCTACCTGGAAAATAAAGGGTGTTTAGGGGGGGGAAAAAAAAAAGAGAAAAAACAGGCAGCAGGCACATAACTTGAACGTTACAAACTTTATAAAACATGAATAAAACCGGAACATGAAAAAAAAACGGAACTTTTAAAACCTGAACTAACTCAAGATTTTATTTTCTTGCTACCTGTTTAATTTTTTTTTCTTTTTTTAACCATATCACTCTTTATTTTCCTAGCAGAAACCTCTCCTTTCCCATGGGACAATGTGTAAAGTGTAAATCACACAGAGATGGTGAGAAGTACACTATACACGTTATCCCAAGTGAAAGGAGAGGTTTCTACCGTTTCACACTTCTGCAGTAGCACAGCAGCACCGTCCCCTATGTGTTAGGGTCTCTCAAAACCTAGTATCCTGAGAGACCCTTGTGCCTGATTGTAAAAACTACCTGTGATGTGCTGTCCCTAGGTCCCTAAGTGTACCTGAGTGTGGTACTTCCGGAAACACTCCCTAGGCATAGGGCAGGGTGGTCAGGACAGTCAGGACAGAAATAACGGGTGTCACGCCTTATTCCACTCCTGCTACAGACACGACATCTTTTTCGGGGTGGCGGTTGGGTTGAGGTACCGGTAACGACACTGGGGAAGTGTCGCTCATGTAGACGGCTCACAACACTGGTGGATGGGGCCACGGAACCTCCTGGATACAGGAGTTCCGAAATGATCTCTTCCTGAAATTTGAGGAAGGATCCTGTTCTCCCAGCCTTACTGTAGAGAACGTAACTATTATAGGCAGCCAATTGAATTAAATATACAGACACCTTTTTATACCAGTGTCTGGTGCGTCGGGAAATCAAATACGGGGCCAACATCTGGTCATTGAAGTCCACCCCTCCCATGTGGAGGTTATAGTCGTGGACTGAGAGGGGCTTTTCAACGACACTGGTTGCCCGTTCAATTTGTATTGTCGCGTCTGCGTGAATAGAGGAGAGCATGTAAACGTCACGCTTGTCTCTCCATTTCACCATGAGCAGTTCTTCGTTACACAATGCAGCCCTCTGCTCCCTTGCAAGTCGGGTGGTAAGGAGCCGTTGTGGGAAGCCCTGGCGACTAGGTCGCGCGGTGACACAGCAGCCAATCTGTTCTAGAAACAAATGCTTGAAGAGGGCCACACTTGTGTAAAAGTTGTCCACATAAAGATGGTACCCCGTGCCGAATAAGGGTGACACCAAGTCCCAGACTATCTTCCCACTGCTCCCCAGGTAGTCAGGGCAACCGACCGGCTCCAGGGTCTGATCTTTTCCCTCATAGATCCGAAATTTGTGCGTATAGCCTGTGGCCCTTTCACAGAGCTTATACAATTTGACCCCATACTGGGCGCGCTTGCTTGGGATGTACTGTTTGAAGCCAAGGCGCCCGGTAAAATGTATTAGGGACTCGTCTACGCAGACGTTTTGTGCGGGGGTATACAAATCTGCAAATTTCTGGTTGAAATGGTCTATGAGGGGCCGAATTTTGTGGAGCCGGTCAAAAGCTGGGTGGCCTCTGGGATGGGAGGTGGTGTTGTCGCTAAAGTGCAGGAAACGCAGGATGGTCTCAAAACGTGTCCTGGACATGGCAGCAGAGTACATGGGCATGTGATGAATTGGGTTCGTGGACCAATATGACCGCAATTCATGCTTTTTTGTAAGGCCCATGTTGAGGAGAAGGCCCAGAAAAGTTCTAAATTCGGAAACTTGGACTGGTTTCCACCGGAAAGGCTGGGCATAGAAGCTTCCCGGGTTGGCTTTTATAAATTGAGTGGCATACCTATTTGTTTCTGCCACGACTAATTCATAGAGCTCCGCAGTGATGAACAGCTCAAAAAACCCAAGCGCCGATCCGATCTGAGCTGTCCTCACCCGAACTCCTGACTGGGCGGTGAAAGGGGGAACTACTGGTGCGGCTGAGATTGGGACAGCCAATCAGAATTTGCCAGCACCTCAGGGACTCTAGGGGCTCTACGGGCCTGTCTGCGCGGTGGAATTACTGCACGTGCCACCGTACCAGCTTCAACTGCCCTTCTGGTGCTCGACACTTCACCATGTTGTACGGCAGTGCTGGTAGAAGGTCCAGGACAGGCTGCGCTGCTGGTATATGCCTCACCACGTAATCCGGCAGCGCCAGCCCCATTCTGCTGCTCTTGAAACTGATCCTGCGCTACCTGCGGTCTAGCGACACGGGGCCGGGTACGCCTGGTGGTATCAGGGACCTCAACCTCCTCGTCCGAACTTTGGGTCAGACTGCCACTGCTCTCTACAGGTTCGTATTCTGACCCGCTAGATTCATCAGATGAGAGTTCCCATTCCTCATCCGACTGGGTCAGAATCCTGTAGGCCTCTTCAGAGGAATACTCCTTATTTGACATTTGGGCAACTCAATTTAGGGGGTATTCACTGAGACTACCCAAGAAAAAAAGCAAGCCTGTCTTACAAATGGGAGTGTAGCGAAGTACAGAAGCCGCTGCGATTGATAAAAAAGATCAAAACTGATTTTTTTATTGCCGCAGCGCTTGTGAAGTGATTGTGCAGTGATACAAAAAAAAAATTTTTTGTCCCTGCGGTGGGGCAGGCGTGGGTGAACGCAGGTGTGAGGGCGTTTGGGGTGGAGGGCGAACTAAAGTGACAGTAATACTATTATAGATCTGACCGTGATCAGTTCTGATCACTTACAGATACTATAAAAGTACAAACGCTGATTAGCGCTACGCTAATCAGCGAATCAGTGACTGCGGTGCAGTGGGCTGGGCGCTAACGCTAACTACCTAACAAAGGGGCTTAAACTAAACTAAGCCTAACAGTCAATTGTAGTGAAAAAAAAATAAATGACAGTTCACAAAAGTGACACTGATCACTTTTTTCCCTTTCATTATGTATTGACAGGTGATCAAGGGGTTAATTAGGGTGATGGGGGGTGATCAGGGCCTGATGTGTAGTGTTTGGTGCACTTACTTGGGATCTGTGCTCTGTGCTGGGTCCAACCGATGAAAAGGACCCAGCACATGGCACAGATCCCTTATAACATGTTCATATTTATAAATAAATCTTATATTAATCATTTCTATAGGTGATTTTAAAAATCACCAGCCTGCCAGCGCTGATTATTGGCTGGCAGGCTGGTGACTCACCTCTCCTGAGTCCGGCGGTGCGTTCCACTTGCGTTCCACCGGACCCAGGAGCGCGTCATCTCGCGTCTCGCGAGATGACGCGCCCGCACGTCAAGGAGGAATAAACCGACCGCCCACAGGACGCAATCCTGTGTTAGGCGGTCGGTAAGAAGTTAACAAGCAGGATATGCTCAACCCATATGCAGTTGTGCATGTATATAGGGGAGCACATCCTGCACTTGTAGTCCGTTGCTAGGGGCAATCAACAGCAAAAAATGGAAGATGCCAGCAATGGACTACAAGTACCACAATAACCATCCTACATACGATAACGATAACGTGGATGTGGAGAACAATCAAAAACATAACCATAGCAAAGGCAGGTGCACTCTACGGCAACACTAAACCCTCATACTAATAAAATTGAGAGGTTAGTTCGACATATCCTACTAGGAGGACATGTCTTAAGCTCGGACACCACGACAAGGTCTCTCAAGTAGCCCGAGGCCCTACCACTCAACCAACCTGTGCCGTATGGGCGATACCAGGGGCCGTTGGGCATTACTAGAGCGTAAGGCCTGACTCACAGACAGCTCACCAGTGACCTCCAGCATGTAACCATGCTTGCAATGGGAGGTGTGAGGTGCCAGTTTACAGAGATATTTCTCACACACAATATGGGTACATGTAAAAATACACCCCAAAACACATTGCCCTACTTCTTCTGAATACGGCGATACTACATGTATGCCACTTTTTTGCAGCCTAGGTGCGTAAAAGGGCGTAAAGTCTAACGAGTACTTTTAGGCTTTACAGGGCTGCTCACAATTTAGCCCCGCCCAAAATGCCAGAACAGTAAACACACCCCACAAATGACCCCATTTCGGAAAGTAGCACCCCAAGGTATTTACTGAGGGGCATAGTGAGTCCGTGGGAGATTTTTTATTTTTTTTTTTGCCAGAAGTTAGCAGAAATGGAAACTTTATTATTATTTTTTTTTCTCAGAAAGTGTCATTTTCTGCTAGCTTGTGAAAAAAATGAAATGATACGTGAACTCACCATGCCCCTCCACGAATACTTTGGGGTGTCTTACTTCTAAAATGGTGTCATTTAGGGGGTATTTATACTATCCTGACATTCTAGCACCTGAAGAAACATGACATGTGCTCAGAAAGTCAGAGCTGCTTCAAAATGCGAAATTAACTTTTTTGCACCATAGTTTGTAAACGCTATAACTTTTACCCAAACCAATGAATATACACTTATTGCATTTTTTTTTTATCAAAGACATGTAGAACAATAAATTTATAGAAAAATTTATATAGAAATGTAGGTTTTTTTTGAACAATTTTACAACAGAAAGCGAAAAAATGTCATTTCTTTGCAAAAATGGCATTCAATTTTTATTAATAGCAAAATAAGTAAAAATGTCAACAACAATGCAATACAACCAAATGAAAGCTCTATTAGTGAGAAGAAAAGGAGGTAAAATTCATTTGGGTGGTAAGTTGTATGACGGAGCAATAAACGGTGAAAGTAGTGTAGTGCAGAATTGTAAAAAGTGGCCTGGTCATTAAGGGGGTTTAAGCTAGGGGGGCTGATATGGTTAAAACTGACTTTCAATGTAATGCAAAGGGATCCGTTCTGAATGGATACAAACGTTTGCATTATAGGTGCGGTTCCGTCTTTGCAAATAAACAGACGGATCCGCACTAATGCAAGTGTGAAAGTAGCCTTACAATTTTGGTAGTAAAATGATTTTGCTTTGAATTGAATGATATTTTGCAGTAATACATGTTCAATAAAACAGGTTTAATAATGCCATTATTGTAGTAAAATGTGTTTTCTATAACACCGAATGATATCTTGTAGTAATATACAATGCATTTAATAACACAGGTATATTAATTGCGTTTTTGCAGTAAAATGCTTTTGCTGTAGCTATCAGTTATCATACAGTAATATACAATGCATTCATTAACACTGGTATAATTAATGTACAGTTGTGTTCAAAATTATTCAACCCCCAATGCTGTAAAGGGTTTTAGGGAATTTAATGTACATTTGTAATTGTGTTCAGAATGAAATCTTACAAGGACTTTTTAAAGAACCAAATGCAACTAAAATGACATCAATTGTTTTTGTAATACAGTATTAAATGTTTTTTTGTAATTTTTTTCATTGACACAATTATTCAACCCCTTAAAGACTACCACTCTTAAGAACAGAGGTTAATTCAAGTGTTTTCGATCAGGTATTGAAAATACCTGTGGATGTCAAGGAGCTGCAATCAAGCATAATAAGCACCAATTAGGCAGATGTAAAATGACTATGATACTCAGCTCCTTCTAGACATTTACTGGTGTGTTTACAAACATGGGGAAGTCAAGAGAATGGTCCAGGAAGACAAGAGAAGAGGTGATTTCTCTTCACAGGAAGGGCAATGGCTATATGAAGATTGCAAAGATGTTAAACATACCAAGAAACACCATAAGAAGCATCATTCGCAAATTTAAGGCAAAGGGCACTGTTGAAACGCTACCTGGTCGTAGCAGAAAGAAGATGCTGACTTTGACTGCTGTGCGCTACCTAAAACGCAAAGGGTTGAAAAGTCTCCGTGTGACTGCTGAGGAACTGAAAAAAGATTTGTCAGATGCGGGTATTGAAGTTTCAGCTCAGACAGTAAGGTGCACACTGCGTAATGAAGGCCTCCATAACAGAACTCCCAGGTGCACCCCCTTGCTGTCTCCAAAGAATAAGAAGAGTCGACTGCAGTATGCCAAAAGTCATGTGGACAAACCACAAAAGTTTTGGTATAGTGTTCTGTGGACTGATGAAACAAAATTAGAACTCTTTGGGCCCATGGATCAACGCTATGTTTGGAGGTGGAAGAACAAGGCCTATGAAGAAAAGAACACCTTGCCTACTGTGAAGCATGGCGGGGGGTCAATCATGCTTTGGGGCTGTTTTGCTTCTACAGGTACAGGGAAGCTTCAGTGTGTGCAAGGTACCATGAATTCTCTTCAGTACCAGGAGATATTGGATGAGAATGTGATTCAGTCCGTCACAAACCTAAGGCTTGGGAGACATTGGACCTTTCAACAGGACAATGATCCCAAGCATACCTCCAAGTCCACTAGAGCATGGTTGCAGATTAAAGGCTGGAACATTTTAAAGTGGCCATAGCAGTCACCAGACTTAAATCCGATTGAGAACCTCTGGTGGGACTTAAAGAAAGCAGTTGCAGCACGCAAGCCTAAGAATGTGACTGAACTGGAGGGCTTTTGCCCATGAAGAATTGGCAGAGATACCCGTAGATCGCTGCAAGACACTTGTGTCAAGCTATGCTTCACGTTTAAAAGCTGTTATAACTGGAAAAGGATGTTGTACTAAGTACTAAGATTGAATGTCACTTGGGGGTTGAATAAAACTGATAATGATGTGAGCACAGAAAAGACATTTGTGGTTATTTCATTATAAATGTTATGTTATATTTGTCTGACTTACAAGTGCCTCTTTGATTTAATTGTAAACAAGATGACTGAAATGATCAAAATCAATGTCAAACTGGCCAAAACACTCAATTTCAGTGGGGGTTGAATAATTTTGAACACAACTGTATTATTGCTGTAACTACTCTATATCTCTATATCTTGAGGTAATATACAATTAGAGATGAGCACATTTTTCAAAAATTTGTTTTGCCGCATTTTTCTGGAAAAATTAGGTTCAATCCAAATGTATTTGCGGCATATTATGTTAAAACACTGCTAGTTCCTGGCTGCTGAAAGCCTTTATAGAGGTGTAGAATACTTTGCCTTACAGTAACACTCAGAGGGAGTCTGCTTTGGTAGTGAAATAATACTGTGAGTCTGTTTGATATGCAGACCACAGACTACGCTCTTAGAATCACAACCCACACTTCACTTATTTGGGCAGTCATGGGGCCAAAACTGACCAAATAACTCAAAGTATGAATTCAGCCTTACAGGTCAATGTTAGTGTCAAGAAGACGCGGACTCCTTTTACACAGTCGTAATCTGATTCCACATAGATGTAAACAAAACCTGTTCTATTAAATGCTTAAACAAGTAAAGCCCCCCTGACAAAGGGGAGAGGGTGTCAGCAATAAGTTTGTGTTGATGTCACTGATTATTTTGCCCTTTCTCTGATCCGTCAGAACAATAATCCCCCAAAAATGGATCCTGTCTGTTGAGCATTTTTCTTCACTCAGTCAGCATTTGGTCAGTAATCCATCAGTATTGCTAATGCCCAAAAAAACGGGAGTGGATCCAAAACAGAGATGACACGTGAACGGAATATTTGCATGTCTTCTGTGTTTTGTACCCACTCCTGCTTTTGGCTAGCTAATCATAAGCCAATTCTGATGAGACCATACAGACAGTAAAGCTGCTACACAGATAGGATCCATTGTGCGTCTCATTTTTCCTTCCTTCTGACAGATCAGAAAAAGGGTCAAATAAAAGATGATGAGCCAAGCTAAAAAGGCAAAATAGTGGCCCAGTCATGAAGTGGGATGGGTGGGAACAGCATTAGAAGTCCACAGAGTGTCTCTATGACATACTGGAGAGGTGGAAGCAGCATGAGGAGACCACAGAGTGGCACAATCACAGAGTGAGGAGGTGGTAGCAGCATCATCAGGAGGTCACAGAGTGGCACAATGACAGAGTGTGGAGGTGGCGGCAGCATCATTAGGAGGTCACAGAGTGGCACAATGACAGAGTGTGGAGGTGGCGGCAGCATCAGGAGGTCACAGAGTGGCACAATGACAGAGTCTGGAGGTGGTGGTAGCATCAGGACTAGGTCACAGGGTGACACAATGACAGAGTCTGAAGGTTGCAGCAGCATCAGAAGAAGGTCATAGAGTGGCACAATAACAGAGTGTGGAGGTGGTGGCAGCAGCAACATCAGAAGGAGGCCACAGGGTGACACAATGACAGTGTGAAAGTGGCAGCAGCATCAGGAGGCCACAGAGTGGCACAATGAAAGAGTGTGGAGGTGGCAGCAACAACATCAGGAGTCCACAGAGTGGCACAATGGCAGACTCTGGAAGTGCCGGCAGCATCAGGAGGCCACAGAGTGGCACAATGACAGAGTGTGGGTTGGCAGCAGCAACATAAGGAGGCCACAGAGTGGCACAATGACAGTGTGGAGGTGGGGGCAGCAGCAGCATAAGGAATAGGCCACAGAGTGGCACAATGACAGAGTGTGGAGCTGGCGGCAGCATCAGGAGGAGGCCCAACACTCCCTCAGGAGTGGCACAACATAGTGTGGAGGTGGGTGGCAAAAAACAGTACCCGCTGACGATGGTGGGTGTAAGAAGAAGCACTTGGCATCAGATGTGTGGCATCAGGCGGGTGGCAGCATCAGAATAGTAGCTGAGGCAGGTAGCCAGAAGAAACCGGTCTCTTTTGTCAAGGTTTGGGTGAGGCAGCATGGATGCCCTAATCTGATGCATCAGGCATTGGTGGTTGAAAATCTTGGCTGATCCATGCCTGATTCATCTTGACAAAGGTCAGTCTCTCTACATTTTGAGTGGACAGGCGAATTCTTCTTGGGGTAACTATGGCCCCCGCCACACTAAACACCCGTTCTGATACCACACTACTGGCTGGGCAGGACAGCTTTTCCGGGCAAACTCTGCTAGTTGCGGCCACAAATCTAGTTTGGCTGTCCGGTAGTCCAGCGGATCTGCAATGTGGGGTACTAGGGTGCTGACAAAGTATGCCACCACCTGCTGGTTCAGGTCCTGCTCCAGGTCTAGTTGCTGCTAGTGAGTACTGTACCTTCTTCACTATCCGGGTGAAGAAAGCTGCTCATCAGCGACTCTAGACTGCTCCTGCCCTCCCACCCCTCTCCAGCAGCCATGGCAGTGGAATGTGAGCGCAGAGGACACGTTGGAGGATGAGGAGGCAGAGGCACACAATGTCGCAGGACCAACGACATGGCAACGTGGAAGCGGCATCATCTAACCAAGTTGATGGTGTGGCTGTGCAGGAACCATATTCACCCAGTGGGCCGTAAAGGACATGTATTGTCCCTGCTCGTAGTTACACCTCCACATGTCAGTGCTTTTGTGCACTTTCGCAGACACCAGCAGGATCAAGGACTGGCCCAACTTGTGTTCTACATGTGTGTACAGGGCTGGTACTGCCTTTTTCACAAAGAAATGATGGCTTGGGACTCTCCACCTTGGCTCGGCACAATCCATCAGTTCTCTGAAATGTGCAGAGTCAACCATTTGGAAATGGATGGACTGCAGCACCAGCAACTTGGACAAGAGCACATTCAGCTTCTGAGCCGTTGGCTGTGAGCATGCTTACTGTTGTCTCTTGGCAATCACTTTGGTGATCGATTGCTGATGCAATGACTAATGAGGAGTAGGAGGATGAGGAGGAGCAGGAGCATGAGGACCAGCAGATGATAGGAAGGACAGACAGCTCCCGTTGCCTAAGGTGGTGGAGCCTTGATTGCCTTAAACCGGGTGCATGCCACTGGGTGATGCAGCGGTTGCTATGGCAGACTGGACTACCACATCAGAGCCACGGTTCTCCCAGGCCACTTTATGATGACGCTGCATATGTTGACGCAGGGCCGTGGTGCCAACATTGGGACCCTGGCCAAGCTTCACCTTCTGCCCACATATTCTACATATGGCCATGTTCATCTCCTCTGGTGGCTTAACACAAA
This sequence comes from Bufotes viridis, assembly GCA_033119425.1. Classification (NCBI taxonomy): domain Eukaryota; kingdom Metazoa; phylum Chordata; class Amphibia; order Anura; family Bufonidae; genus Bufotes; species Bufotes viridis. The sequence goes on from CM065590.1 coordinate 395,342,139, forward strand.
ACTGCTACACCGCCGATTAGCTGATTTTACCTCCAACACTTCACACTGACTGACTGCTACCGCCGATGCCTCCGTGAACCCGTGCACTGCTACTTCCAGGGCAGGTAGGCTCCTGCGATGCGGGTGGTCTACCCAGGGCACATTTCACTCCGGACCTCCCATTGCGGCCACCCTGCTGCTCCTAGCCACGCTAGCGACTTGCTGGCTTATGGGCAAGCTGCCACCCTCTTCTCCCGATGATGATGAAGCCCCTTTGTCACCCGGCTCCCAAGTGCCATCACCTACATCATTATCTTCGAGTACTGTCTGCACATCACTGATGTTCTCCTCAAAGGTCTCTACATCAGAAGCCTGACCGCTCGCAACACCAGCTTCGACACCACTCTTCTCATCAGTACTTGCCCGCCTAGTGCAGGAAACAGCGAATGTCTCCTCCAGATATTGACTGGGCAGTAGCTGCTAACTGTCCTCTAGTAGCTCGTCCTCGCTAAAAAATGGAGCCGAGCTAACAGCATATAATATTTCTCTGGCTGAGGGAACAGAAAAGGACACAGGCAGGTGGAGGAGAATTGAATGCACATGGCCTACTTTAGGGCCATGTGAACTAAGTATCATGTCAGAGGAAAACACTGACACTTGGCTGGGGGGATCTGATATCACTTGGGATCAAGTGGATGACCGAGTCAACCATTCAAGAACCGCTTGGTTGCTGGTCAAGACACAACTGCTAGATGACAACGGGAGCTCAGGCCTCTAGCTGCGACCCCTTCTGCAACGCCCCCTTACTCTGCTTCGACCTGTGCCTGCGCCTTAAACATTTACGCCTGTGCCAATCCCCTGTGCAGGGCTTGGCTTTTCAACAGATATATGCAACACTGGACCACAAATATATTTTTATTTCGCCACTAATACACTGAAAACAGGGCTTCAGAATATATCACTGCACCGCAGAACGTCAATTAGGCCCAAATTTTGTTCTACTTTTACACAACAGGCTTTTCGACAGATATATGCAACACTGGACCACAAACATATTTTTATTTTGCCACTAATACACTGAAAACAGGGCTTCAGAATATATCACTGCACTGCAGAATGGCAATATGCCCAAATGTTGTTCTACTTTTACACAACAGGCTTTTCAACAGAGAAGTACAACGCTGGACGTTGAATATATTTTTATTTCTCCACTAATACACTGAAAACAAGGCTTCCGAATATATCACATCACTGCACCGCAGAATGTCAATTAGGCCCACATTTTTTTCTAGTTTCATACAACAGGCTTTTCAACAGATACAGTATATGCAATGCTGGACAGCGAATATATTTTTATTTTGCCACTAATACACTGAAAACAGAGCTTTAGAATATATCACTGCACTCCAGAATGTCAAGTTGGCCCAAATTTTGTTCTACATTTAAAAAACAGGCTTTTCAACAGATATATTTAATGCTGGATGGCGAATGTATTTTTATTTCTCCAGTAATACACTGAAAACAGGGCTTCACAATATATCACAGCACTGCAGAACGTCAATTAGGCCCAAAATTTCTTCTACTTTTACACAACAGGCTTTTCAACAGAGAAGTACAATGCTGGACGGCGAATATATTTTTATTTCGCCACTAATACACGGCAAACAGGGCTTCCAAATATATCACTGCACCGCTGAGCGTCAAAGAAATTTTTTTCTTTTTCCATTAATACATGGAAAAAAGGGTTTTAAAACAGATAACTACACTGCAGTGCGGCAAATATATTTTTCCACTAATACACGTAAAAAAGGGCTTTAAAACAGATAACTGCACCGCTCAGCGGCAAATATTTTTTTTCCTTTTTCCACTAATACACGCAAAAAAGGCCTTTTAAACAGATAACTGCACCACTGAGCGGCAAAGTCATTTTTCCATTTTCCACTAATACACAGAAGAAAGAGCTTTAAAGTATAACTATTGGATTTTGGTGATTAATATCACCTTGTTGGCCCTGTTTTAATTTCTGATTCTTAAATAAATAACCCCTAAAAGCCCCCTAAAAGTCCCCAGTATTGGCTATTGTTACCTGAGATAAAATCAGGTTGCTATGCTCCTTCCGTCTACCAGATGAGGACTGAGTCAGTAAGTTAACGAATATGGATGGAATTATTTAGCAATGCTAAGTTGAAACGGCAATGCGATTAAGCAGATATATAAGAATCGCATTGCGATTTCAACTTAATTCTCACATCCGACAGTACATTCTACTGGAGGAGGCGTTCCCATGGTGATCGGTAGCTCAAAGTTGTAATCGCAATGCGATTTCAGCTTTAAGCCTGTACTATTCTGCTATATAGTACTTTCAAAATGCGCCGAGAGAACATGCCGAACTCCGAACCCGAACCCGAACTTTTACGAAAATGTGTCCGTGTCACGAACACCCCAAAGTTCGGTACGAACCCGAACTATTCTTGAACTGTTCGCTCAACACTAGTTACCATGAAGCGCGAGGAAATTTGCATTTGGTGCGTATTGAATTGTTCCTGAAATTCGGATCAAATTCCACTTTGTCAGCTTCGATTCGCTCATCTCTATATACAATGCGTTTATTAACATAGGTATAATAATGATATTATTGCAGCAATATGTGTTTGCTGTAACTCTGAATAGTAACTTGCAGTAATATACATGTTCAATAACACTAGTATAAGAATAGCGTTATTGCAGTAAAATGTGATTTCTGTAACAGTGTCTTGCAGTAATACAAAATGCGTTTAATAATACGGATATAATAATTTCTTATTGCAGTTAAATATGAGTTTCTTGCAGTATTTTATCATTTAGAACTGGCCAGCAAACTGTATGAAACAACTGAGACAGTGACAGGTCCCTTACTCACTCTCTATGCTAACTAAGCTGTTCCTGATAAAACTGTAACTGTCTTGTATCTGCAATCATTTTTTCAACAGACAGTGCCACAACACATCTTTTCACAAGCCTAGCTGGGAGCAGAATGGCTTTTCTTCCTTTTGAGCAGAAAGAGCTGACGGCTCACTTTCTCTAATTGGCTGCCTGTCTGCCTCTGAGGCAATCAGGCAAAGCCCCCCCCCCCCCCAACTTCCTCCCAGCGTCATGTGATCCTTCATCTTCCTCCCTCCTATTTTTCCTGACAATTAATACAGTAAAATGGAGCTGGGCACCATTTTTGCACAATTTGTTCAAAACTAATCAAAACACAATTTTTTTCCCCTGAAACTTGGGACTAATCCAATTGGTTTAGAATTGACTTACTTTTGCTGCTGAATAGTGCAGCTAAATTTGTTACTTCTGTTGCTTTAGGAAATTGTTTACCTATATCCAACCTTCATTGTTTTTGTCTTTCTGATACTAACCCCCAATGAACCAGTGGTATTGAGGAGGACACACTTTGATTTGTGGTTCATCTGTTTTCATCGAATATTGCATGTAGGGTGTAAGATCCGAAGTCGCTTTGCTCCAATGTTTGAGAGATCTGTCTCTGTACAGCATTAAAATATATGGGCTCCAGCAAAGTGAAATGAGTTGTCAAGGAAGTCTTGCAAGCGTTCAGTTAATAACTTCTGAATTTGATTATTAAACTTGAAAAACATTTTAAAACAGGTACCTGAGGTTGGCTTCAGTACCGACTGGTACCTTGGTACCTAAGCCGACTTCGGAACAGAGTTTTATAATATTTTTCAAGTTCAAAAATCAAATCTCGAAGTTACTTACTTACTTACATACATTTTAATGCTGTACTGAGAAGAATCTCCATACAGCAGTTTGGAGCAAAGCAAATTCAGATCTTGGTTCACTCATCCCTAATTGGATGCTATTTTGAACCTGAATTGTTCATATTTATTAGTTTTGGAATTTACTCTATGCCTGGTGTGGTATAACTGCATCTTTAGTGCCACAGCATTTTTAGGGCACACTAGGGTGTTACAGAAGGTTCCGGTGTGGGATTATCCTTTTCAATCTGACAATATTCTCTTTAGGGAATTAGTAATAGGGTTGTAAGTGAGCAACTTTACTCCTTATGTGTACCCACCAGTCCTGGTAATCCAATACCATTATAGGATGTATAAAGTCTGTTGGTAGCCCCCTGGTTGTTTGTTATTGGCTTTGATGAAGAAACTGTTTACTGATGATGGCAGAGTCTTAGCATTTATTTTTTCATTGTGAATAAGAGTTGCATTTTTATTGGTCTGCCATTGATAGTATACCTATTCAATACTGATCTTCAGAGATATGCTTCAGTCTAAAGTAACAGTGTTTGTAATGCAAAGTAATTATCCAGATGCATTATAGATACCAGCAAGACTTTTTTACCTCCATATTTGATATAAAATATATCTTACCTCATAGATTTTCTTATTACCAAAACATATGTTATGCATAAATAAGTTGCTTCTTTAAAATACTAATCTTTTTTTTCTATGCAAAAACATAATTGCTAATTATGTCTGTTCCACTCAAGATGTTAAAAAATTGCTATCTAATTAGACTGTTCAAACATCAGAATGCAAGGGAAAGATCATTTAAATAGTACAAAAGAAATTGTTTCAATTAAGAAACAAAGCAGAAAAGGAGAAACTTTCCTCTCTTACAATTTTTTTGAGAAAGAAAAAATTCCAAAGAGATATTAAAACAAAATTTTGAAAGCTTTTGAGACAGTTTACTTATGTGTGGACAGCAGGGCGAATCACTTCTGTATTCACGACTACTAAGGATACTGAAGGTTCACACGGAGGATTTTGTCGGCGATGAAATCCCCTGTGTATCCCGCGGCAGAAACTGTCGGGCTGTGTTGCAGGTTCTGCTATGGGTTTTAATGTGGACCTGTTCTAGATGTAGCTCCATTCAATGGAGCTAAATCACGAGCATGCTCCCATAGCAGCTTTGCAAAGTGGATATGTGGTAACCACGTCAAGAATAAACCTTTACATTCTTGGCATGGTTTTGAAAACCACTTGACAAAAATCCTCAGGGGCATGAATTGCAGAGTGGAGTGAGCCTGCAGATTCAGCCTGGTTTTCAGCACCAAATCCTCTCTGAAACTTGTGACTAAAATCCTATATCTGAACATACCCTGCATGGGTAACACCTGCATGGAGTTTGTACGTCTTCTAGGTGTTTGCATGAGCTTCGTCCAGATCCAATTTCTTCTCAAACACCTCCTATTTCTCCTTTGGTGGTATCTGCTTTTAACTCTTATTCATTAACCCCTTCAGGACAGTTTTCACCTTCAGGACCCAGCATAAGGCTACATTTACACAAACGTATGAATGAGGCTGCATCCGTTTTGCAATTTTGCGGAACGGGTGCGGACCCATTAATTTCTATGGGGCCAATAAAGATGCTGACAACACACCGTGTGCTGTCAGCATCTGTTGCTCCATGCTTCGGCCACACAAAAACAATAGAACATGCCCTATACTTATCCGCAATTGCGGAAAAGAATAGGCATTTTCTATGAGAGCGATGGCATGTGCGGTCCGCAAATTTTGGAACGCACATGGGCCAGTATCCGTGTTTTGAGGTTCTGCAAAACACCACATTTGTGTGAATGTAGACTTATTTAGCAAATCCGATGTGTCGAATTTTGTTGAAATAACTGTGGAATACTTTTACTTATCCAAGCGATTCTGAGACAGTTTTTTGTGACACATTGTGATTCACATGCGAGGTAAATTTATGACAATATGTTTTACCTCTATTTATTTTTTTTATCTAAAATTAAGTGAAATTTTAAAAAAATGTGTCATTTTATAAATTTGAATTTCCAAGACAGATAAATATACTTTACAAAATAATTAGCATTCACTGTGGCTGCGTTGTGTTGGCACCAGTTAGTAAATTTTGCTTACATTTTTAAAGATGTTAGAAGGCTTAGAATTTTACAAGCAATTTTCAAATTTTTAGGAAAATATCCAAAACCAACTTTTTAAAGGACTAGTTCAGTTATGAAGTGACTTTGAGGAGCTTACCTAATAGAAAATACACCTTATTGAAAACTGATTTTTGAATGTTTTCCAACTATTTAGATGTTTCACAGGAATTAAAGCATGGAGGTTAAATTTAAAAAAAATTATTTTCTTTTGCAGAATTTCCATTTTAATCCACTTTTACTGGATTACAGGAAGGGTAAACAGCAAAATAAACCTCAGTATTTTTTACTCTGATTCCAAAGTTTACAAAAACATCCCATATGTAGTCAGAAACTGCTGCATAGGCACATGGCAGGACTCAGAAGGGAAGGAGTGCCTTTGGCTTTTGAAGGACAGGTTTTGCTTGAATGGTTTTTGGGTGCCATGTCGCCTTTAAAGAGACTGAGATACCGCTACAGAATAAACCCTTAAAAAGTGACCCTATTTTGGAAACTAGACCCCTCAAGGAATTTATCAAAGTGTGTACTTAGAGCTTTGAACCCACAAGCATTTCATAGAATTTAGAAACACTTGGCTGTTAAAATGAAAAATTTTATTTCTTCCAATAAGATGTTGTTTTTGCAGTTTTGAAAAAAAAAAACACATTTTTGTGTTGCGATTTTCTGCTGCCATTTTTTAAAATTTTCTGGTAATGATTTTCAGCAGGATGAGGTAATTTTTTCATTGGCACCATTATAGGATATTACAATTTTTTTTTTATTGTGGGACTTTTTTAAGGTGAGGTGATCAAAAGATGGCTGCTCTGGCATCGTTTTATTTTTACACAGTTTACCTGACAGGATCTTGTGATATTTTTATATAGCCAGTTGTTATGCATGCAGCAATACTGAATATGCCTATTTTTTTGTCTTCAACTTTAACTTTTGAGGGTCTAATCACTTACAATGTATAACAATAGAAGCTGGGGCTGAGCCTCATAGGCTTTTATAGTTAGCAGGCCCAGAGGTCTTTCTAAGGCCTTGAGCTTCCATAGCAACCATTGGCACCCTGTAATCACATCACATGGAGCCAAAAGGGTTAGGCCTTATTCACACGTCCGCATATATGTCCGCATGTATTCCGCAATTCTGCGGAATACATGCGGACCCATTGACTGTGAATGGGGCACGGAACGATGCGGAGAGCACACACTGTGCTCTCCGCATCAGTTTTTGCGGAGCACGCCGCTGATCTTATGGCCGCAGCTCTACAAAAAAGTAGAGCATGTCCTATTCTTGCCCGCAATTGTGGACAAGAATTGACATTTCTATGGGGCTGCCGGCCAGGTGTGTTTATGGATCCTCAATTTGCGGATCCATAAACACTATGGACGTGTAAATAAGGCCTTAGAGAGTCTCCTACTTGTATAAACTGCTTAGATGAGGCAATCAGCATTGAACCCTGCGTCTAAGGGGTTAATTCACCAGCATCGTAATATTCACTAATGCTAGCAGTTCCTGTGCCAGCAAGACAACTAATAATTACTAGATACTTTTAAGTGCTATGTCATGTTAAGACATTGGGGTACATTTGCTAAGCATGTTGCGCCAGAATTATGGCGTAAAATGCAGTAAAAAGAATGGCGTTTTGATTTGCACCAAATATATCAACTGTTTTCTCCAGAACGTTCACCATAAAGAATGCATCACTCAAAAAATTAGTTATAAATGTCAAAGTGGATGGGGCTATCAAGTGGGTACATATTTTGCCTTATTTATCATCCTCTTATCTGCAGAAATAGCTCAAATAGTCAAGTGTGTGGTCTGGCAAGGGTGGCTGAAATGGTGCATTTTGGTTTTAAAAAGTCACTTTAAAATGTCGTAAATAGAGAGAAATAGGCAGATAATCAAGTTTATATTTTAAAAAGTCCGATTTTAAAAGTCACAGGAACTTATTGATATATGAAGTAAGACAAATCACCACTTTTGATTTGTATTGTTAGTATTTTTTGGCACAAATTACGCCATTATTGATAAATGTCCCACATTATGTCTAGTGCTCAGAGTTTGAGATAAGAAAATGCATGGCTGTTTTTTTTCCAAAAACAGGACCATTTAGGCTACATCCACATCAGTGGTTACCATTCTGGTATAGAATACGTAGGATCCATATACATAAAACATTTTGCAAGGATTCAGTGAAGCTATAAAGTTATTGTAATAGCGTGTGCATGACCATTAATTTCCTTTCTGGGTTTTTTTTTTGTCAGTTAAATGCTTTAACTGGCACTGAAGCAAAGAAGGGGAAATGACGTCAAAAGTTTGAAAGCCAACATTCTCTGTACGAAGAAATGCAAATTAATTTAAACTAATTTTAGGAATTCATATATGTTTGTGTATATTATTCATTTGTTAAATGTATACATTTGAGAGGCCTAGATGAGACGTGTTTAAGAGTACTGTTAATCTAGAAGAGTAGTTCCAAGCTTCTTTGTTGTATCTGCTTGCTAAAGGATTCTGTAAGAAAAATGTCCCCCAGTATAAATTGTTGAGATGCCTTCTCTAATTAATGCATATTTTATAAATGAAAACTTTGTGCCAGCTCTAAGCAGTGCAATAAAAATATACTTTATTTATACTGACTCTCGACTGGGCAGTAAATCATCTGTTTTTAGAGAGTCGCAAATAAAGACAATGTGAGAAAAGTGGCCAAATTAATTAGGTTCTTAAATTTAGGCTTCAGATAACAACAACCAAGAAAAAGGAAGCAAGGAAATAAATAAAAAGCTGATAAAATAAGAAAAGCAAAGATGAAGAAGCGAATTAAAATAAATTGAAGAGCTTATAGATAAAAAACAGCAAGACAGGACAAATAGGCAAACAATCACACACACAAATATATACAGACAGGTCACCATCCATTAACCTCGATGGGAATAGTATCCATTATGTTTCAATCATCTTATTTAGGAACTACAATGGAATCAGATCTACACTTGACCTTTCCCCTTACTTCCCAGTAACCTCTTACAATTCATACTAACTCTCCATTTGTGTTACATTAGATCTATCATCAGATCCATCTGGATATTTTGTAGAATTCATTCTGATTTTAATTTGTTCTTCTCTCACTATCATGCCTCTGACCCCATAATGCTATAGCAAAGGTTTTCAGATCACTGTGTCTTTATAAAAAATTTGATTAGATCTTTTAGGCTGGTCAAACTTGAAGCATTCAGGAAATTGATTGTTGAAGAATTTGTTTGACAGTGACAAATTGCACACAAAATAAGCCACTCTGTGGTGTCAGTACAATTTTTTGTGTTGACGCACTATTGATTTCCTTGTAAGATATTGAAAATAAGTTCTGTAGGTGAGAGCTTTCACAATAAATTAAGCAAGTGGAGGCAAGAGGTTATGGCTTAATTATGGTCAATTAACCAGGATAATACCATTTCTGACCATTAGAAAATTGTGTCTGATTTTTGGATTATTATAAGAATCTCCTAATGATAAACCACCCAATAACTAGTTGCTGTCTGAAGTAGAATCAGAAACAAGTGTTCAATTTTACTACAGTGCCACCACTGGAGGTATTACACTGTAATGCTTGCCTTGAGCACTCCAATCAAGACCCTTAAGTAGACCCCAGTAAACTAACATATTTTATATAACTTATATAACTAACCCTAAAATGTTCTCCAATTATATAAATGGTAAAAAGTATAAATCTGAAGGTGTCAGCTCTTTACAGTGTAATGAGGGGAAGTTGCAGAGAGCGATGAGGAGAAAGCAAAGCTATAAAAATAATTTTCCCCACTGTATTCACAGAGGAAAATAAACTGTCAGATGAAATGCAGAATATAAAAGTAAATTCCCCATTAAATGTGGTCTGTCTGGCTCAGGAAGAAGTACAGCAGAGTCTAAAAAGATTAAAATAGACAAATCACTGGAACCAGATGATATACACCCCCGTAAGAGAATTAAGTAATGTCATAGCCAGACCCATATTTCTGATATTTAAGGACTTTATATTGACAGGGAGTGTTCCACAGGATTGGCTCATAGCAAATGTGGTGCCAATATTCAAAAAGGGTCCAAAAACAACCTGGAAACTATAGGCCAGTAAGTTTAACATCTGTCGTGGGTTAACTGTTAAAAGGTTTTCTAAGAGATGTTATCTTTAAGTACCTTAATGAAAATAATGCCATTTCAGACTGGCTTCATGAGGGATCGGTCATGTCAAACTAATTTAATCAGTTTCTATGAGGGGGTAAGTTCTAGACTTGACCGTGGCGAATCAATGGATGTTGTTTATCTTTACTTCTCCATAGAATTGAATACTGTACCACATAAAAGGTTAGTATATAAAATGAGAATGGGGGGAAATGTCTGTATGTGTGTAAGTAACTGGCTCAGTGATAGAAAACAGAAGATGGTTATTAATGGTACACACTCAATGGTCACTGTCATTAGTGGGGTACCACAGGGGTCAGTATTGGGCCCTATTCTTTTTAATATATTTAATAATGATCTTGTAGAAGCTTTGCACAGTAAAATATCAATTTTTACAGATGACACTAAACTGTGTAAATAAATGAACACAGAAGAGGAGAGAATACTGCTGGATAGATTGGAGGCTTGGGCAGAGAAGTGGCAGATGAGGTTTACCACTGACAAGGTTATGCACATGGGAAGGAATAATACAAGTCACCCGTACATACTAAATTGTAAAACACTGTGTAAAACTGACATGGAAAAGGACCTAGGAATTTTAGTGAACAGCAAATTAAGCTATAGAAACCTGTCATTGCTCTGTTGTGTCCTGTCATGCTTCTTGCTCTACAAGTTCTAGTACACACACAGCACTGGCATACACAGATACAGCCATGCTACACACAAATACAGTCTGCACTACATATATATCCTTGCTAAACACATACAAACACACACACACACAGCTCTGCTACACACATATTCAGTATGCTACACACATACAGTGGAGGAAATAATTATTTGACCCCTCACTGATTTTGTAAGTTTGTCCAATGACAAAGAAATGAAAAGTCTCAGAACAGTATCATTTCAATGGTAGGTTTATTGTAACAGTGGCAGATAGCACATCAAAAGGAAAATTGAAAAAATAACTTTAAATAAAAAATAGCAACTGATTTGCATTTCATTGAGTGAAATAAGTATTTGAACCCCTACCAACCATTAAGAGTTCTGGCTCCCACAGAGTGGTTAGACACTTCTACTCAATTAGTCACCCTCATTAAGGACACCTGTCTTAACTAGTCACCTGTATAAAAGACACCTGTCCACAGAATCAATCAATCAAGCAGACTCCAAACTCTCCAACATGGGAAAGACCAAAGAGCTGTCCAAGGATGTCAGAGACAAAATTGTAGACCTGCACAAGGCTGGAATGGGCTACAAAACCATTAGCAAGAAGCTGGGAGAGAAGGTGACAACTGTTGGTGCGATTGTTCGAAAATGGAAGGAGCACAAAATGACCATCAATCGACCTCGCTCAGGGGCTCCACGCAAGATCTCACCTCGTGGGGTGTCAATGGTTCTGAGAAAGGTGAAAAAGCATCCTAGAACTACACGGGAGGAGTTAGTTAATGACCTCAAATTAGCAGGGACCACAGTCACCAAGAAAACCATTGGAAACACATTACACCGCAATGGATTAAAATCCTGCAGGGCTCGCAAGGTCCCCCTGCTCAGGAAGGCACATGTGCAGGCCCGTCTGAAGTTTGCCAATGAACACCTGAATGATTCAGAGAGTGACTGGGAGAAGGTGCTGTGGTCTGATGAGACCAAAATAGAGCTCTTTGGCATTAACTCAACTCGCTGTGTTTGGAGGAAGAAAAATGCTGCCTATGACCCCCAAAACACCGTCCCCACCGTCAAGCATGGGGGTGGAAACATTTTGCTTTGGGGGTGTTTTTCTGCTAAGGGCACAGGACAACTTATTCGCATTAACGGGAAAATGGACGGAGCCATGTATCGTGAAATCCTGAGCGACAACCTCCTTCCCTCTGCCAGGAAACTGAAAATGGGTCGTGGATGGGTGTTCCAGCACGACAATGACCCAAAACATACAGCAAAGGAAACAAAGGAGTGGCTCAAGAAGAAGCACATTATGGTCATGGAGTGGCCTAGTCAGTCTCCGGACCTTAATCCAATCGAAAACCTATGGAGGGAGCTCAAGCTCAGAGTTGCACAGAGACAGCCTCGAAACCTTAGGGATTTAGAGATGATCTGCAAAGAGGAGTGGACCAACATTCCTCCTAAAATGTGCGCAAACTTGGTCATCAATTACAAGAAACGTTTGACCTCTGTGCTTGCAAACAAGGGTTTTTCCACCAAGTATTAAGTCTTTTTTTGTTAGAGGGTTCAAATACTTATTTCACTCAATGAAATGCAAATCAGTTGCTATCTTTTATTTAAAGTTATTTTTTCGATTTTCCTTTTGATGTGCTATCTGCCACTGTTACAATAAACCTACCATTGAAATGATACTGTTCTGAGACTTTTCATTTCTTTGTCATTGGACAAACTTACAAAATCAGTGAGGGGTCAAATAATTATTTCCTCCACTGTATATTTCAATTACATACATACAGCCTGCTACACACATACAGCTTTGCTACACTCATACAACTCTGCTACACCCATACAGTTCTGCTACACATATATACACACATACAGCTCTCCTATATCATCTTTAATAAAAACTTGCATTTTCCTAGTGCCAGTTGTATAGTTTTCCTACTCTGGCCCTTCCCATTGATGACATAATCAAAGGTCTTTAAGCTGTACGTGGAGTTTTCATTTCTTTTCGTTTATAGCTGTAGGTCCTTCCTCCCCATTTGCTCTTCTGCTGCCGCTGATCATATAGATCAGTGTGGGCTGGAAGAGAGAGATGAGTGCAATAGCACTGTGCGCTGTATTAACCCGTTTGCTACCAGCGCCGAACATGTACGGTGCTGGAGTGATAGGCAAACATGGCGCCCACTCACATGTGCAGCGGGCGTCATGGCCGGCAGGTCTCTGCTGTTTGAAACAGCAGATACCTGCCACTAATTTCCATGACCAGTAATAATGCTGATCTCAGTAATTAAAGGCTTTACATGACGTGATCAACTGAGAAAGCTCGCACTTCCGGACTTCCTACCAACATCCCCTGCAGGATGGGGATGTCTGCAGTTGCTTTGAATGCTGTGAGTCTCGCTGACGACCCAGAGTATTCATGCTGCAATTCTTATTTTGGCCACCAGATGAAAGGCCAACATAAGAAATGAGCAATTGACAGTAATAAACTCAGCTTAAAAATACATGATGGTTCAAAATGAAAAATTTAAAAACAGATTTTATAGGCTCATATATGAGCTTCACAATAATTACAAAAAATAAAAAAAATGTTAAAAATTATATAAAAATAAAAAAAAGTTTAAATCCGTATAATAAAATAAATAAATACCTAAATAACAAAAAATATAAACATCATGGGTATCACTGCGACCAAAAACGCCCGTACTATTCAAATATACAAATATTTTTCCAATACGGCAAATGGCGTAACAGAAAAAAGAGTAAATATGGCCAGTTTGCCATTTTTTCATTGCTTCTTTTGCAGCCAAAAAAGTGTGATCAAAAAGACACAAACAATCCAAAATGGTATGAATAAAAAGTACAGATTGTTCCGAAAAAATTAGCTCTCAGTTATGGGAATCAGAATATGGTGATGCAAAAAAATGTTTTTTCTCAATGTTTAAATTTACTTTTACACTACTTAAACAAACAAACCTATAGATATGTGGTATCATTGTAATCGTACTGACTTGTACTGAGAGAATGAAGGGCATGGGTCAGTTTTTACGCAAATGAAATGTTGTGGAAACAAAACCCGTAAAATGTTTGAGGAATTGTGTTTTTTTCCCCAATTCCACCCCATTTGGAATTTGTTTCCTTCTTCCCACTACATTGTATGCTATATAAAATGATGGAATTAGAAATTACAACTTGTCCCACAAAAATAAGCCCTCACACAGCTACGTGAACAGAAAAATAAAAAAGTTATGGCTCAAGGAAGATAGGAAAGAAAAATGAAAATGCAAAAACAAAAAAATCTTTAGTATCCTAAGGTTTAAACCGAATTTCAGGAAAAAAATTGATTTGCCACAAAAACGAATTTCCTTGTGCTTTGCGGTAATTAATCTATTTTTTCTGAAATGGCAGCAAAAAAACCAAAAACCTCATCCATTTGTTCGTGGCGAGAACGTCGTGGCCATATTGATTGAAGATTCCACATGAACTTGCAAGCTGAATGACGTGTAACGTCATTTTACCCGTCCAGCGTGATGATGTCATCCCGTCACCACTCAAGATTTTGCACGGTGTCTTCGAGATGACAACTAATGCCTCTTCACAAGCAAATGAATTAGGTTAGCATATTTCTATTTTTTTTTTTTCGTTTTTACTGGATTAACCCCTGAAAGCCCACAGTTTTATAATCAGATGCTGTGATCAGAAACGAATGTGGCATTTGAAAGGCTCAATGACGGCATGATCCCCGTTCCTTTTCATTGAGTCTGCTAGATACAAAGAAATACGCTTTGTGACAAATCATCACAAATCAAATTTCTTTATGAAATTAACCAAACAGCCAAATAGAATTTTTCATAAATTCGTTCATCATTAACTGTAATATTGTCACCAATTGTATCCTGTTCTGAACAGATTCTGAAAAGTAGCTGAACTTGTCCTACACATGTTTGCATCGATTTTGCAAAAATACAGCAAAATTGCTCAACTGTGATATAATAATGTGCAAATTACCAGAAAATAAGCAGAAAATGTTTTTTGGTAGACAGTAAGTAGAGTGAAGACTGAGGTTGCTGCCGCCAGCTGCTGACTGTTCTCCTGAGTCTCCTTCTTGCTCCCTCTCAGCCTTTCTGTTAGGTAGTCAGAGCTGGCAGCCATGGCTCCGTCCATAGCAGTACTATACAAACTTATTTTTTTTTTAATACCTACTCATCTCTAGGTGAGTAGGTAATGAAATATTTATAGTATTTTCAAAAAGAATGTCCCCTGTTCTCTTCTTTCTGGTATCTTTCCTTAGACCAAGTATTACAGGAGGCGATGAAATAGAGCAAATATTTTTTGAAACTACTTTCAACTCAATCGGGGAGATATATCAAGACTGGCAGATCCATTCGCCATTCTTGATCTCCTGGGACTGGCGTGAAATGCGCCTGATTTGTTAAGAGGAAGAAGCTTTTTATATCAAGCATATCTCTGCTCTGACATGCGCCAGAACGTAAATTCTACGCCAGCTACAAGCTGGCATAGACTTCAGCTATAACTTCTGCCACTTTCTGGTGAAAGTTATAGTAAATGCAGCAGGCAGCACAAATCCATGCCCCCTCAGCTAAGACACACCCTTTTGCTGTGCCCCATAATGTGCAACTTTCTTATGCCACAATTGTGGCATAGAAACATTGATAAATGTCCCCCAATGAGTTTGCATCAAACCACAATGCATCACATACCGTATTGTAAAATGTCACACAACTATTCTGGTATGTACCTTAAAGAATAATCGCAGTCTTGCTTTTCTTTTCACTTAACTTCTTTTTTAACATGCAGGAAAATACTAGAAAGCTGTTTTCTTTTAACACCATTGCCGCTTTATGATGTACATGTACGTGTAGGAATGTGGTCTCCTGCCCCATCATCACGTGCAGGAGCCTTACACGCCGGATCAGTAGCACAGCCCCGCTGCTACTAATTGCCGGGCCCCTGCTGCTTCTGCCGGCATCACTGTATGTGGCAATGCCGGCGGATTAACCATGGCATGTGTGGGGTTTACAGAGGGAGAGGGATCCCTCTGACTCCATTGCTCCCCCCCGCCCTGTGGTGACAGGGGGCCAATGGTTGCCATGGCAGTTTGGATGTCTTACATTGGCATCGGAACCTGTCAGCTATGTAAGCCCAGAAGATCCAGCCTACAGGCTGAGTCTCATAGACAACTATCAGCGTCTTACTGTTTGTAAGAATGTATTGTACTGAATTGAAACAGGGATCAAACCCTGAAAAGGTGAAGTCCCACAGTGGGACAAAAATAAAAAGTTAAAAAAGTGTTTTTTAATAATAAAAAATAAAAGTTTTAATAAAAAAAAATAATAAAAAAAAAAAAATATATATATATATATATATATATATATATATATAAAACAGACATGCTAGGTATCACCGTAACCGTAACGTCCTGCTCTATAAAAATATAACATAATTTACCACCTCAGGTTAACCATTTTAGTCACCTTTATCACAGAAAGTTTAATTCCAAGCAATGAAAAAGTCATACACACTACAAAATAGTACCAATCAAACCGCCAAAAATTTGCCTCTATATAAGACAATCGCCCAAAAGGTAAAAAATAATATGGCTTTCAGAAAATGGAGACATTTAAACATTATTTTTTTTTTTCTTCAAAAATGCTTTTATAGTGTAAAACTGAAATAAATAAATAAATGAATAAAAAAGTAGACATATTAGGTTTTACTGTGTCCATAACAATCTACTTTATAAAAATATTACATGATCTAACCCTTAAGGTGAATTCCATAAAAAGGTCCAAAAGGTCACTTTGTCACATAAAGTGTAATATTGAGTCATTAAAAAATCATATCTACTCAAAAATGGTACCAATAAAAACATCAACTCTTTCCAAAAAATTAGCCTCTACACAAGACGATAGGCAGCAAAATAAAAATTTAGTTTTCAGAAAATGATGACACAAAAAAACATGATTTTTTTTGCAAATGCTTTCATTGTCTAAAACTGAAATAAACGTTAAAAAATAGACATATTAAGTATTGCTACATCATAATGACCTGCTATAAAATATCACATGATCTACCCCCTCAGGTGAACGCTGTTAAAGAAAATTAATAAAAACTGTGCCAAAATAGCCATTTTGCCCCAAAAAGTGTCATATTGAATGATCAAAAATCATATGTACCCAAAGATGGTACCAATAGAAATGTCAGCTCTACTTGCAAAAAAAAAGATGATCAACAAAAAAAATATAGCTTTGAGAAAATCAAGACACAAAACATTATTGTTTTAAAAAATGCTTTATTATGTAAAATTGAAACAAAAAAATAAAAATTCACATATTTGGTATTGTCAAATCAGAATCAACCTGCTCTATAGAAACAACACATGACTAACCTATCAGGATAACTCCGCAAAAAAACTGAAATAAAAATTGTGCCTTTTTTTGTTACCTTGCTTCACAAAATATCGAACGATCAAAAATCCCCCAAAATGCATTAAAACCTTTACCTTATCCCGTAGTCACTTATTGGGAGCTTCTACTGTAGTGGTACATCAGGGGGCCGTCAAATGTAACATGCGTGTATTGTTTCTGTAAACTGCAAATCAGGGTAATAAATATTGAGTTTTCTTTGGCTGTTAACCCTTGCTGTGTTACAGGAAAAATTGATTAAAATGGAAAATCTGAAAAACAAAATTGAAATTTTTAAATTTCACCTCCATTTTCCTTTCATTCTTGTGGAACACCTAAAGGGTTGACAAAGTTTGTAAAATCAGTTTGGAATAAATTGAAGGGTGTAGTTTCTAAAATAGGGCCATTTATGGGTGGTTTCTACTATGTAAGCCCCAGAAATTGACTTCATAACTTAACTGGTCCTTAAAAACGAGGGTTTTGGAAATGTTCTTAAAAGATTTAAAAATTGTTGTTAATATTTTAAGATTTCTAACTTCCTGAAAAATAAACTGATTTTTTCAAAATGATGAAAACCTAAATTAGACATCTGGGAAATGTACAGTAACAACTATATTATGAGGTATCACAATCTGCTTTAAAAACAGAGACATTCAAATTTCAAAAAGTGTGAATTTTTCAAAATTTTCTGTGAAACATATATATATTATTTTTTTTTGGAAAGCATCAAGCAATACACTGGTAAAACAGTGGAAAGAGGGTGAGCCACTCTCCACGTAGATCAAGCAGAAAAATAACATGGCATAAGTAATGTGGTATACATAATGTAAGTCCAGCTAGGCAGAGAAAAATCACACATTGTAGATTGCAAGACCAAGTATGACAATAGCGGGCAATACTATATATTGCTTGAACAATGAGAACGATTAAGTCCAAAGTCTGATATAGTTCCGATCCGAGACAGAGCAAGTATGAGGGGAGCCGCGATAAAAGCCAAGCAATACTTCGAGCCGGGCAGTACCCCACGCCGCAGCAGAGATGAACGAAAAAGAGTAGGGTAAGGAAAATGAAGTGAGAAAGTTAGTTAGTTAGTGAACATAGGCCCACCACAGGTCAGGTCTCTAATTGGCCAAGGGAGCGTCTTGATAACCCCTAAAGGATCTCCACGGACACCAAATTTGCAGGAATCTATGGTGAGATCTGGATTCCCATGCCGCTAGTTCTTCTAATCTATAAATTTGATCAATTTTCTGGGACCATTGTTCCTGGGGCGGGACCTCAGCGGAGAGCCATAATAAGGGGACCAGCAACTTGGCCGAATTGAGTAAGTGTTTAAGTAGGGCTTGATTCACTGGGGGCGGGTCTCGTGGGAATAAGTTCAGAAGGGCAATTTCCGGTGAGGGGGCGACGTTAGACCCACAAATTTGATTACATAAAGTAAAAATTTCGACCCACCACGGGTGCAAGACAGGGCACGTCCACCAGATGTGCAGGAAAGTGCCTCTATGTGCAGAGCATCTCCAGCATGTGTCAGAGGCAGAAGAGGAGTACAAACAAGTTTTGTCAGGGGTCTTGTACCATCGGGTGATGATTTTATAGTTATTTTCCTGGATCTTGACACACCGCGATGCTCTGTGGGGGGAATTAAATACAAAAAGGGTGTCTTCCGTCGATAGAGGTCTGCCAAGATCTCTCTCCCACAGTCTAATGAAGGCAGGGGTAAGAGCAGTAGGGGCGACCGTAGTCTGGAGTACCATTGAGATATAATTTTATGTGGGACCTCAGGTTGAGTGATGACATGTTCAAACCACGTCATTGGGCGTGATAATTTGTATATTTGAGCATGTTGGCTCAGGTAAGATTTAAGAAAATGAAGCCCATTGAAGTTGGTCTGGGTTGTTTTAAGCCTACTAGAAAGAGATGAGATAGAGATTAATTGGTCGTCATGGTAGAGGGCCATCAAGGACAATTTGGAATGGGAGACATCATGTGGGAGACTGACTCTCAAGGCCTGTGGGGCTAAGTGAAACACATCTTCTACTCTGAGAGTGGGAGACGGGAAAGGAGAACCTAGTGCGGAGGTTCGAATGCAAGTCCAAGCCCGCAGGGTAGCTCTCATAATCGGAGAAATAATAGGGGGGAAAGGCGAGAGTGTCTCACGCCCCAGAAGAGCGGTTCTAAATGGAAGTCCCATTAGGGATTGTTCCATGGAGACCCAGGATTTGTGGGCAGGGGCTATCATCCAATCAACCACTCTGGACATTAAGATTGCTTTACCATACATTTCAGGGTCAGGCAATGATATACCGCCTCTCTCCCTTGGATAGGACAAGGACCGGTAGGACATTCTCGCCCTCTTCCCACGCCAGACGAATTTGCTGAACAGGGACTTAAGTTTAGAGTAATACGTGACAGGAATGGGAATGGGCAAGGTCTGTTGTAGATAGGTGAGTTTGGGTATAATGAGGGAGAGAAGAATATTTTTTCTCCCAAACCACGAAAGCATGGGGACATCCAGAGAGCCCAACTCTTCAGTCAGTTTATTCAAAAGCGGAATGTAATTTAGGTTAAATAATTGACCCGGATCTGAGCTAATCTTTACCCCCAAATAAGTCAAGTATGGAGAGGACCAATTGAAAGCAGAATTAGACTTCAATTGGTTTTTCAGGGAATTTTTGAGGCCCCTAGATATAATCAGAGACTTACTATGGTTGACCTTAAAGTTAGATAGCGATCCATACAACTCCAAATGATCGTATATTCTAGGCAGTGCTGTTGCAGGGTTGCTCACCATCAGAAGCATATCATCTGCAAAGGCCGCTACCTTGTGCTGCTGGTCACCTAGCTGAACTCCCTGGATGCCCCCATCCAACCGGATAGCCTGCAGAAGGGGTTCCAAAGTGAGAACAAAGAGGAGAGGGGAAAGAGGGCAGCCCTGTCGGGTGCCATTACTTATCTTAAAAGGAGCCGAAAGGACATCATTCACACGCACCGACGCTGAGGCATGTTGATACATGGCTTTGATAGCATCAATAAAAGGAATAGGGAAGCGACGGTGGTGGAGGACCGAGTACATAAAAGACCACTTGACTCTATCAAAAGCCTTCTCAGCGTCGGTGCTGAGAAGGACTAAGGGAGGCTTTTTTGTAGCAAAGTGTAAGACATTGAGTACTCTGGCTGTATTATCCTTTCCCTCCCTGTGCTTAATAAAGCCCACTTGATCTCTGTGAATCAAGGTAGGGAGGAGCTTTGCCAACCTATTCGCCAACATTTTAGCTAATAGCTTGAGGTCAGTGTTAAGGAGGAGATGGGCCTGTAGTTGGGACATAGGGAGTGATCCTTCCCTTCTTTAGGAATCAGTGTAATGAGAGCCCTGGTCATGTCATGAGACAAGGGGCTGTCTGACAGGGTCCCATTAAGCACAGGGAGGAGATGTGGGACAAGTAAATCGCGAAATGTAGAATAGTATGGGATCATAAGCCCATCAGGGCCCGGACATTTCCCTTTTGGGGAGTTTTTAATGGCCTCGAGCAGCTCTTGGGGCGAAAAGGGGGAGGAAAGGGCAATTTGATCTTCTAATGTGAGAGATGGGAGTGCCAGTGTATCCAGAAATCGCCTATGTGAGAGGGAGACATTATCTATATCCGAGGGAGAGGACGGCCGATCGAGATTATAGAGAGATTCATAGTATTCCTTAAATAAGGAAGCAATTTTAAGGGAATCATAGGTAAACGTGCCCTCTGGGGTTTTCAGCTTGTGAACAAAGTTGTGTAATTTACACTTTTTAAGTCTGGACATCATGTACTTGGAAGCTTTGTTCCCGTGCGCGAAAACCTTGTACTGGGAGTGTAAAAAGACCTTGGCAGACGCTGTGTTCATGATGTTTTTGAGAGAAGCCCTGCAGGCCGAGAGTTCCTGGAGATGGGATTCTAAAAGGGAGCGTTTATGAGCAGATTCCAGAGAGGATATCTTCTGGTGAAGGGAGTCAATCTGTTTTAGTCTCTCTCTTTTATGGTGGGAGCCTAAACTAATACACTGGCCTCATATGAATGCCTTGTGGGCATCCCAGACTGTTTGAGGGGCGACATCCGAGGTGCAGTTTATAGAGAAAAACTCCTCTAGTGCGCCTTTTAGCTTAGTTTGAATGCTGGGGGTACTAAGAAGTTGTTCATTAAGACGCCAGTGATTAGCAGGTTTGCGGGTGGGAGGTGGGAGCAAGCGGAGAAAAATAGGCGCATGATCGGACAGCAGGATTGATCCTATGTCTGCCCCTGAGCACATCTGGAGATTATCTTTTGTGATAAACAAGTAGTCTAACCTCTGGTAGGATTTATGAAGCGAGGAATAAAACGTATAGTCCCGCACATCTGGAGACATGACACGCCACACATCCAGGAGGTGGTGTTTAGCCAAGGATTTCAGCAGAGAACGGATACCCCTCTGAGATTGGGCAGATTTTTTGAGATGACGAGTCAATCAATGGGTTTAATACTAAGTTTAGGTCGCCTCCAAACACTATAATTCCCTCACTGAAAGAATCCATCTTGGTCAAGACGGACTTCAACCATTTAATTTGGTGGGTGTTAGGGGCATAGACGTTGACAAATGTGTACAGGTGTGAGCCCATCTTCCCTTTTAGCATAATGTATCGACCATCAGGGTCACACAACTGATCGTCAAAGATAAAAGGGACCTTACTATGGAAGCCTATGCTCACGCCCTTGGAGTTGGATGAAGGGGAACCACAGTGAAACCAGTTTTGAAAGTACGAATGTGATAGGTTGGGAAAATGATTAACTTTAAAATGGGTCTCTTGCAGAAAAATCACATTCGCTTTGTGTTTCCTCAGCACCCCAAAAATCTGGCTCTGTTTAGATGGCGAGTTGCACCCTTTAACGTTATAAGAGGCAATGTCAAGAGCCATCATTAGGGTAATGAGAGAAGACAAAACACTGCAATATGAAAGCATGTAAGAAGTGTAAGATGGATAACAGCGTGGGGCACTTAGCTCTCCAGAGGCACATTGGCGAGGAAGGCACAGAGTTTCGACCGCATACAGCTCGTCTCGGATGAGGACTTCTCAAAAGGCTAACAGACCTGGAATATAAACAAAAAACTAAACAGGAGATAAACAACAAAAACTTGCAACGGTCCCGGAGGACCAGATGGTTGGGGGTATATGGCATACGCCAAAATTAAGGGACCCGGCTATATAGGGAGGATGGCCTATCTGACCTCGTGGTCGGGTAAAAGATGGTGACAACATTAGATGACATACGTCGTTAGGTCCCCGAGCACGAGGCCTGACACCCAGAGTAAAAATAGCAACTGAGTAGGGGAAAAGAAGGGTAAGAAGAAGGGAGAGGAAGGTAGGAGAGAGGGGGAGGGTAGGCTGAGGGCTAAGGTAGAGGAAAATGAAGATATGCAGGACAATAAAGGAGCAGTTGCAGAAGGGGCACATTAATGAGTATACGTAACAGGTGACAAGTAATGGCATACTATCGCATCTCAAGCAACAAGTGCCCTGAGTTATTACAGGTGAATAATGTGCAAGCTAAGCGTTTACTATAATGCAATAGTAAGTACGGTGATACATATGGCTCATCTAATACGGAATAGATGATGGATATACAGTGTATAAACCTTTGTCACACTCGGTATAGTATCACTGATTGGAAGCAGAAGTAAAGAAACAGAGTTAAGCACAGACGGGACAGGAAAGGTATCGACATGAAAGGGGAGTAAAGACAGAAGAAGAGGAGTCAGATCTGGAGCATCCTGACAGAAAATAGTGATAGGAGCCAGAAAAGTAGAAGTAATAGGGACAGGGATGGGTGACTGAGGAAGTGGGGTTAGTGGCCCCTGAAGGAACGGAGATCAGGGCAGTATACTTATGTATAACATGGCATTAGGCGCGAGTTATAGTCCTCAGAAGGTTTCCGCATCTATGCGTCTGGGAGTCAGGAGTTGGTTTTTCTTCTTCTGACGTTGACCCTTCGGGTGCTTTTGTTTCGAACGGCATTATTTTCGGTAGATCCGGGAGCGGGACTAAGTCCTGGATGGTATCCCAGTCGTCAATGTCCATCGGCGAAATGTCCAACAGATCGAAAACTGGGCCGAGATCCGGATGAGATCTGATAGTGATCCTTTTTCCTTGAAAAGAGAAGGATAGTCCGAAGGGAATTGCCAACGGTACATTATTTTCCGACTCGGAGCCAATCTGTGAGAGGTTTTAAGGCTCTTCTCTTCTGTAGGGTCACCGGTGCCAAGTCCTGAAAAACACTGACCTGGGCCCCATTGTAGGTCGCTCCTCCCGCCTGGCGAGCTTTGAGCATTATGAGCTCTTTATCTTGAAAATGTAAAAAGCGGCATATAATGTCTCTGGGAGGGTCTGTGTCACTCGGTTTCGGCCTAAGTGCCCGGTGCGCCCTCTCGATATCCACTGGGGTCGGGCGTTCTGGGCCCAGTAGTGCGCCACAAATAGTTTGAATTATTTCTATTGAGTCCTGGGGGGAGTCGGACTCCGGGATTCCCCTAAAACGCAGATTATTGCGTCTCTCCCGGTTCTCCTGGTCTTCCAGGGCGGAAAAAGCAGCATTTAGGTGGGCCTGGCACTTCTGGAGGCTGGAGGCTGTGGCAGTCTGGAAGTCCACTATCGCGGCCTGGTTGTTTTCTAAGACCTCCACTCTATTGCTCACATGCCGTAGGTCTTGCCGGAGGGAGGAAATCTCGCTTACCAGCGGTTCCATGGCCTTTTGCAGGGCTGTATCCAGGTATTTTCTGGAAATAGGCATATGCTTGCGATGTCTATGGTCTTCCAGGTCACTTCCATCAGCGTTAAAGTCAATTTCGCTATCATCCGCTTCCTTAGCGGGCTCCGGCGCCATCTTGGCTTCTCTTGCTGCACATATGGCGGCAGCTTTTTTAACAAACTTGTCCATTTCTCCACCCGCGGCAGGCTGCTTGTGGGACAGGGAAGAGTCCCCAGTCTTCTGCTGGCCGATTTTCCCCATCTGGGTGTCAGGGAGCTAACGTATGCTATAATAAAGCCGGGTCTGATTAACAGAGCTCAAGCACGCACGTCCATAGCAGTCGAGCGCTAGCTCCGCCCCCCCTGTGAAACATATTGACTTAAATTAAACACTAACATGAAGTACAATATGTTAAGAGAAAAAAATCTCAGAATCGCTTATATAAGTAAAAGCGTTCCAGAGTTATTACCACATAAAGTAAATTTGCAAAATGTGGCTTGGTCCTTATGGTGAAAACTAAATTGATCTTGAAGGGGTTAAAATGTCGATTTCAACGTTGAACGTGAAATTTTCTGCCAAACTACAATGGCTTTTGTAATGTAATTCAGCTTTCCAACCTTACATGTATTACTAAGAACATCAATGCAGTTGAAATCATTCTTCCTACGCATGACCTTTATCCTCAAATATCCCCATTTACTTTAAGAACTGTTACTTTACTCTGCTGTCTATAGCAGCCAATCAAATATAATATTCTTAGATTTATGAATAAGTTCCTTGCTTAGCATTTCATGATTTCAGTAGCTAAAGTTATCAATTCTGTCCATTTTGAATGTTAAAATACTCTATGTAGCTTAATTTCTTTCATGTGTTATCTCATAATTCAGGAATTATAATACTCTTAACCCTTTATGGACCGGGCACACTTTCACCTTAAGGACCAGGCCATTTTTTGCAAATCTGACCAGTGTCACTTTATGTGTGAATAACTTTAAAATGCTTTTACTTATCCAGGTCATTCTGAGATTGCTTTTCGTCACATATTGTACTTCATAACACTGGTAAAATGGAGTAAAAAAAAATCATTTTTATTTATAAAAAAAATACCAAATTTACCAAAAATTTGGAAAAATTTGCAATTTTCCAAGTTACAATTTCTCTACTTCTATAATACATAATACATAGTAATACCGCCAAAAAAAGTTATTAATTTACATTCCCCATATGTTAACTTCATGTATGGATCATTTTGGGAATGTCATTTTATTTTTTGGGGACATTTCAAGGCTTAGAAGTTTAGAAGCAAATCTTGAAAATTTTCCAAAATTTTCAAAAATCCACTTTTTAGGGACCAGGTCAGGTTTGAAATCACTTTGTGAGGCTTACATAATAGAAACCACCCAAAAATGACCCCATTCTAGAAACTATACCCCTCAAGGTATTCAAAACTGATTTTTCAAACGTTGTTAACCCTTTAGGTGTTTCACAAGAGTTAATGGGAAATGGGGCTAAAATTGTCTTAAGTACCTGGACATCATGCCGTAACAGGTTAAACTTATTCCCATTACAGATTATTTTATTTTTTTATTAGAATTCTCCAAATCTAAAAGAACAAAGTAGAAAATTCCTATGGCCTCATATTTTGCATCAACAGCTTTAAGTGAGAACTATAAGTAATCTATACTTTACTATAATTATTCAATAATTCAGATACTTAGTATCACCTAAAAATTTAGATCAGAACTGAACTTTTCAAAGAGGTGGTCTGTTAGAGAAGTTTCATATTTAATGAATTGTGTGATTTTGTGTTGATAGCCCCCTATTTAATCATGGGACAGACCTACTGATCAAAAAATGAGTTTCTATATGTGATATCAGCTCTGTCAGACTGGGGTGTTCTTGGCCTAATA
Source organism: Bufotes viridis (assembly GCA_033119425.1). NCBI lineage: Eukaryota > Metazoa > Chordata > Amphibia > Anura > Bufonidae > Bufotes > Bufotes viridis. Next base: position 395,367,934 of record CM065590.1, read on the forward strand.
GAAGAAAAGAAGACTCCCACATATATGCATGTAATTCAATCTTTATATTTATTGTAACCATTTCGCACATGAAATAAAAAAAATGACTTGTGACTTGATTTGAGTAGAATCAGCTCTAAATTGCTTCATCGCTGGACTTATAACAGTGTGTCAAAGCTTATGACCACAGGAGGATTCTCTGTCATTCTGTTAGACCAATCTTAAAGAGTGTGACAACGTAGGAGTAAATAGTGGTATACTCGTGCTATGCTGCCTTTTAGTTTTTCCCACTAGCAACACAAGAGGGGCAACTATAATAAAACTCAACTCATAATAAATCGTATCTAAAAAAAGACAAAAAGGCACAAAAAATACAATACAATACAATAACAATTTGAACAATCTTACCGGAATGCTGATAATTCAGTTGGCACATGAATACCGGACTGGTTGGGTTGATATTGCTGCCTTGGATGATACAATATGCATATCCTGTCCCTACCTTGCCCTGTTAGGTATATTATGCCCTACTGACCTCCTAAATATGACCTCCTAAAAAACACTTAGGGGAAGTTGGGGGAGGGAATACTTGATATCTGTCAATACCCTCCCTAACCTAAATCTCAAACAAATATATATATATATATATATATATATATATATATATATATCAGAAATATTCTCAAAAAAAGTATCAATGTGTTTTGTCTTGATGGTTTTCCCAGACTCATCAGGGGCTGAAATTGAAAAGGTGAAGAATGATAGAACTCCTAGTGATCACCACAAATATGGTTCGTTGTTAGAGGTAGTAGGGCCGGTAGATCGCCCTACTACCTCTAAGTGTAGCAAATGTGGCAGTGTGACAAGTTCACATGTGTCTGACGGCAGATTAGAGCTCCACATCGCCGATTTAAATAGATACGAGGACCACGCCTTACCTACAACTTCTGGTTTGCCAGCTGACGTCACCGATATTCTTCCGAGAGCGCAAGACAGCTGGAGCGCCTCATGTGAGGAGGTGTGGTTGACATGACAGCATCGCGTCAGCGCTGCCTAGCAACAACCGATGCTCATACTGGTATCTCACAGTGCTAGTGTGGTTCTTACAAATTCTGATTCTGGTAGACCAGTCCTAATAAGGTTAGTGATTATGTGAGGACAGTGAAACGATAAACTTTATTACTATTACAAGAAGAGACCGATACAGATTAAATAAATTCTAAAATTTTAAATAAAGATAAAAATGCAAACATTGATTTAAATCAACTCTATTGCAGGATATTAACATATATAATGTTAACTGCTACTAGATTTATCAATTTTATTTATCTTGATTTAAGACAGATCTATTTTTATGTCCTGTCTAAGACCACACCATCTTGTTTTAGTGATAATTTGTGATCTGAAAGAAAAATGTGTATTGAATTCAATTCATCACACACCATATCTCATCACCTCTCTTTGCCTGTTTCAACAAAGAACATTTAATAGACCTTTGGGATATTTATGATGCACTTTACTGTGAGGCTGCATGTTACCATCTTGGCAAAGTTGCAGGCAAATTTATATGTTCAGCAGAGGTCAGAGAATACCTGCACAAAATCAAGACTATGATGTGCGATAATGTGTATATTATAAATAGCTATGCTAAAATGTTTTCTTGTCTATGGCCATTTTTTTCATTTCATTTCAAACTTTACATCTTAGGCTGGTTCACATCACTTTTCTGCCATCCGTTTAACATATACAAAAACATATACATTAAACGAATGCCTCACACGGATGCCATACAGTGGTCCCCCTGTAAACATTTATATATTTTTTTTTACTGGACTCTGCAGGATACAAAAGCGCGATGTGCTACGCTTTTGTATACTTTTTTTTCCAATGTATATGTCAAACGGATGGCCAATGCGTGATGTGAACCCATCCTTAAATAAAAATATACCACTATGTTCTGAATATAACAATTATGTAGACCTATGTGTTGACACAGTTATAGACTACAAACTCACCTGCTGTATTCTTTACCTGCAGTCACACTCTCTCCCGCCATTCTACTGTTTGCTACCAGACCCGGGCCAGTATTAACCTTCCTGTCCAGGCAATGCTTTGCAAATATGACATGTGTAACTTTATGTAATATAGTAACATAGTAACATAGTATATAGGACTGAAAAAAGATATTTGTCCATCCTGTTCGGTCTGTTTCCTAAAAGTTGATCCAGAGGAAGGCAAAAAACCCCTGTGAGGCAAAAGCCAATTTTTCCCAATTAAGGGGAAAAAATTCCTTCCTGACTCCACAAAGGCAATCAGAATAACTGCCTGGATCAACGACCCCTCTCTAGTAGCTGTAGCTTGTAATATTATTACACTCCAGAAATAAATCCAGTCCCCTCTTGAATTCCTTTATTGTACTCACCATTACCACCTCCTCAGGCAGAGAGTTCCATAGTCTCACTGCTCTTACCGTGAAGAATCATTTTCTATATTTGTGTAAAAACCTTCTTTCCTTCACACGCAGAGGATGTCCCCTCGTCACAGTCACAGTCTTGGGGATAAATAGATGATGGGAGAGATCTCTGTACTGACCCCTGATATATTTATACATAGATATTAGATCTCTTCTTAGTCGTCTTTTTTTCTACAATAACCCTAATCTTGATAACCTTTCAGGGTACTGTAGTTGCCCCATTCCAGTTATTACTTTAGTTGCCCTCCTCTGAACCCAAGAAAAAAGGAGCCCAGAACTGTACACAATACTCCATGTGTGGTCTGACTAGTGATTTGTAAAGAGGTAGGACTATGTTCTCATCAAGGGTATCTATGCCCCTTTTAATGCAACCCATTATCTTATTGGCCTTGGTAGTAGCTGCCTGACACTGGTTTTTACAGCTTAGTTTGCTGTTTATTAAAATTCCTAGATCATTTTCCATGTCAGTGTAACCAAGTGTTTTACCATTTAATATGTACGGGTGACTTGCATTATTCCTTCTCATGTGCATAACTTTACATTTGTCAGTGTTGAATCTCATCTGCCATTTCTCTGCCCAAGCCTCCAATCTATCCAGATCCCTCTGTAGCAGAAAACTGTTCTCTTCAGTGTTAATTACTTTACACAGTTTAGTGTCATCTGCAAAAATAGATATTTTACTGTGCAAGCCTTCTAAAAGATCATTAATAAATATATTGAAGAGAATAGGTCCCAGTACTGACCCCTTAGGTACCCCACTAGTGACAGTAACCAAATCTGAGTGTGTACCGTTAATAACCACCCTCTGTTTTCTATTACTCAGCCAGTTACTTACCCACATACAGACATTTTCTCCCAGTGCGAGCATTCTCATTTTATATACTAATGTTTTATGAGGTACAGTGTCAAATGCTTTGGAGAAGTCCAGATATACGACATCCATTGATTTGCCGCTGTCAAGTCTATAACTTACCTCTTCATAGAAACTTCGTTCAAATTCGATCAAATTCGTTTGACCGATCCCTTATAAAGCCATGCTGATATGGTGTTATTTTCTTATTTTCATTGAGATACTCCAACATAGCATCTCTTAGAAAACCTTCAAACAGTTTACCCACAACAGATGTTGAACTTACCGGTCTATAATTTCCAAGCTCTGTTTTTGGACCCCTTTTGAATATTGGCAACACATTTGCTATGCACCAATCCTGTGGAACATTCTCTGTCACTATAGAGTCCGTAAATATCAGAAATAAAGGTCTGGCTATGACATCACTTAATTCCCTTTGGATACGGGGGTGTATGCCATCCGGTCCTGGCAATTTGTCTATTTTAATCTTTCTAAGTCGCTGTTGTACTTCTTCCTGGGTCAGACAGGGCACTTTTAGGCCCCTTTCACATGGGCGAGTTTTCCGCGCGGGTGCAATGCGTGAGGAGGACGCATTGCACGCGCACGGAATCCGGACCCATTCGTTTCTATGGGGCTGTGCACATGAGCGGTGATTTTCACACATCACTTCTGCGTTGCGTGAAAATCGCAGCATGCTCTATATTGTGCGTTTTTCACGCAACGCAGACCCCATAGAAATGAATGGGGCTGCAGGAAAATCGCAAGCATCCGCAAGCAAGTGCGGATGCAGTGCGATTTTCCCGCATGGTTGCTTAGCAACGGGACCAGATCTTTATTATTTTCCCTTATAACATGGTTATAAGGGAAAATAATAGCATTCTTAATAAAGAATGCTGTGTAAAATGAAGATGAAGGGGTTAAAAATAATAAAACTTAACTTACCTTTGCCACTTGATCGCGTAGTTGCGATCTGTCATCTCTCTTCATGCTTTAACTAACAGCTAAGGACCTGTGATGACGTCACATCACATGGTCCAATCACATGGTCCATCTTACCATGGTGATGGACCATGTGATTGGACCATGTGATGTGACGTCATCACAGGTCCTTTAGCTGTTAGTTAAAGCATGAAGAGAGATGTCCCAGAGATGTTATAAGGGAAAATAATAAATTCTCCAGAATACTCTACCCGAAACCGGACTTCATTGATGACGTCCGGCTTCGGGTCTGGGTACCAAACATGGCGATTTTTCACACGCCCGTGCAAAACGCATTACAAACGTTTGCACCCGCGCAGAAAAATTGTGCATATACCCGCAACTCACTCGCCTCTTATCCGGGCGTCAAACATGACACCCGTGTGAAAGAGGCCTTAATGGGGAATTTACTTTTACATTCTGCATTTCTTCTGACAGTTTATTTTCCTCAGTGAATATAGTGGAGAAAAAAATATTTAATAGTTTTGCATTATTCTTGTCGCTCTCTGCAACACCCCCATCATTGCTGTGTAGAGGGCGGACTCCTTCAGACTTATATTTTTTACCATTTATATAATTGAAGAACATTTTAGGGTTAGTATTACTCTCTTTGGCAATTAATCTCTCGGTCTCTAGTTTGGCAGTTTTTATTAGTTTTTTACATATTCTACTTTTTTCCAGTGCTTCCTGGCTCCCCTCCTGTTTTAGTAATTTATATGCTTTCTTTTTGTCATTTATTGCTTTCTTTACGGTTCTATTTATCCACATTGGTTTCTTATTATTTCTTAGCCTTTTATTCCTACAATTAGATGTTACAATGCTTTTAAAAATCTCCAAATTTGTTGTTGTATTTTTATTTTTAAGGACTTTGTCCCAGTTAGTTAGGCCTATGGCCTCGCTTAGTTGGCTAAATTTTGCTTTTTTGAAGTTTAATATTTTTGTTCTTCCCTTTAGAAACTCTCGTTTGACTCCTGACATCCCCCTTTACCCACCCCCCCAACTCAACTTCCATATCTCTTTAGACAACTTTTAATTGCAGCACGCCTACTCATTCCAAAGTATTGGCTCCAGAGCTCCCTCCCTGATCTTGAAACTTGGAGACTAAAGGTGGACCAACTTTATCGTTTTGAAGAACTATCCTCCTGGGAGTCCCGGTCACATCCTACATTCCTTAAACAGTGGGAAAAATGGAGGTCCTATAGATTTTCTAACACCCCTTAGGATGATGTTGGTCCATCCTTCTCCTTCCTTAAAAGTTGTCTCTGTTTTGTTCACTTGATGAAAAAGCCCAACATAGCCACCAAATGCCCCTTCGTCTCTCTTATGCTAGAACATGACTCAAGTTACACTTCTTTCCCTCCTCATTCGCCTTAAGCTGATACCCTCTACCTTCATTTGGCAATGCCCTGAGCTTTGTGTGTTTAATAACCTTTGGTTTACTCGATACCTCCTCACTAGATATGTACCTAGCCATCTCTTTGTACTTGGTTTCTGAACTATTGGAGCGGCCTTCGTTCATGTAACTTAATGGCTGTCCATTTTGCAACTTGTATTATCTTTGCAACTTGTATTGTCTTCACCTGTACTTTAATACTGTACTCTGTAACTTAATGTTACTGCTTGTTTCTTTTTGAAAAAATTAAAAAATCAATAAAACATTGATAAAAAAAAAAAAAAGAAAATTGTTGTTCTATCAGGTCTATTGGTTAATACTAAGTCCAGTATGGCCGTCCCTCTAGTTGGGTCCTGAACCAATTGGGAAAGGTAATTTTCTTTGGCCATTGCCAAAAACCTGTTTTCTTTATACGATGTACAGCTTTCAGTTTCCCAGTCTATATATGGCTAGTTGAAGTCCCCCATATAACCGCTTCATTATGATTTGCCGCCTCGTCTATCTCGACATTTTTGCGGACGTGTGAATGAGGCCTTACTTCGCAAGCACTCCTGTCCTTTCCCCTCTTTCTTTTTTTTTGCACATTTTTTGGCAGAGATTTTTTCATCCACATTGATCGATGCGAATGAAGAAATCTGTGCCGTTCATTTGTTTATTTCAGCCCAGAGGCTGAACAGAAAAAAAAAATCTCATTACCCGTATGCTCAATATAAAGAGAATAGCAGAAACTCCTAATGCTGGCCATACATGTAATGATTGTGGAGACCCTCAAATGCCAGGGCAGTATAAATACCCCACAAGTGACCCCATTTTAGAAAGAAGACACCCCAAGGTATTCCATGAGGGGCATGGCGAGTTCATAGAAGATTTTTTTTTTGGCACAAATTAGCGGAAATAGATTTTTTTTTTCTTACAAAGTCTTATATTCCACTAACTTGTGACAAAAAATTAAATTTTACATGAACTCACCATACCCCTCACAGAATACCTTGGGGTGTCTTCTTTCTAAGATGGGGTTACTTGTGGGGTATTTATACTGCCCTGGCATTTTAGGGGCCCTAAAGCGTAAGAAGAAGTCTGGAATCCAAATGTGTAAAAATGCCCTCCTAAAAGGTACTCATTGGAATTCGGGCCCCTTTGCGCATCTTGGCTGCGAAAAAGTGTTACTCATGTGGTATCGCCGTACTCAGGAGAAGTAGGGCAATGTGTTTTATGGTGTATTTTTACATATACCCATTCTGGGTGAGAGAAATATCTCTGTAAATTGACAACTTTGTATAAAATTTTTTAAAAAGTTGTCATTTACAGATATATTTCTCACACCCAGCATGGGTATATGTAAAAATACACCCCAAAACACATTGCCCTACTTCTCCTGAGTACGGCGATACCACATGAGTGACACTTTTTCGCAGCCAAGATGCGCAAAGGGGCCTGAATTCCAATGAGTACCTTTAGGATTTCACAGGACATTTTTACGCATTTGGATTCCAAACGACTTCTCATGCTTCAGGGGCCCCTAAAATGCAAGGGCAGTATAAATACCCCACAAGTGACCCCATTTAAGAAAGAAGACACCCCAGGGTATTCCGTAAGGGGCATGGCGAGTTCATAGAAGATTTATTTTTTTTGGCACAAGTCAGCGGAATTTGATTTTTCTTTTTTTTTTCTTACAAAGTCTCATATTCCACTAACTTGTGATAAAAAATAACATTTTACATGAACTCATCATACCCCTCAGTGAGTCCGTGCGAGATTTAATTTTTTTTGAAAGAAGTTAGCAGAAATGGAAACTTTATTATTTTTTTTTCCCTCAGAAAGTGTCATTTTCCACGAACTTGTGAAAAAAAAATGAAATCATACATTAACTCACCATGCCTCTCCGCGAATACTTTGGGGTGGCTTCTTTCTAAAATGGTGTCATTTGGGGGGTATTTATACTATTCTGACATTCTAGCACCTGAAGAAACATGACAGGTGCTCAGAAAGTCAGAGCTGCTTCAAAATGCGGAAATTCACTTTTTTGCACCACAGTTTGTAAACGCTATAACGTTTACCCAAACCAATAAATATACACTTATTGCATTTTTTTTAATTAAAGACATGTAGAACAATAAATTTAAAGAAAAATTTATATAGAAATGTAGTTTTAAAAAAAATAAATTTACAACAGAAAGTGAATTTTTTTTTTTTTGCAACAAATTCGGTAATTTTTTATTAATATCAAAAAAAGTTAAAATGTCAGCCACAATGAAAAACCACCAAATGAAAGCTCTATTAGTGATAAGAAAATTAGGTAAAATTCATTTGGGTAGTAAGTTGTATGACCGAGCAATAAACCGTGAAAGTAGTGTAGTGCAGAATTGCAAAAAGTGGTCTGGTCATTAAGGGTGTTTAAGCTAGGGGGGCTGAGGTGGTTAATCCATTTTTTTCTTGTAACACATCAAGGGTTAACAGCCAAACAAAACTCAAAATCTATTACACTGATACTGCAGTTTACAGAAACTCTCCATATGTTGTCGTCAAACTGCTGTATGGGCGCACAGCAGGGCACAGAAGGAAATGAGCGCCATATGGTTTTTGGAGGGCAAATTTTACTGGACTGGTTTTTAGACACCCCCCTGATGCACCCCTACAGTAAAAACTCCAAAAAAGTGACTCTATTTTGGAAACTACAGGATAAGATGACAGTTTTATTGGAATTATTTTGCGATACATATGATTTTCGATCGCTTTATGTTACGCCTTTTGCGAGGCAAGGTTACCAAAAATTCTTCCATTTTTTTTTTTTACGATGTTCATCTGACAGGTTAGAACATGTGCTATTTTTATAGAACAAGTTGGGACATTATCAAATATTTTTTCTTGTTTTGTTTCAGTTTTACATAATAAAGCATTTTTGTGTTTCCATTTTATGAAAGCCATATTTTTGCCGGAAGGGTTGAGATTTTTATTGGTACCATTTTTGGGTACATATGATTTTTGATCACTCAATAATATACTTTATGGGGCAAGGTGACTAAAAATTGGTTGTTTTGGCAGTTTTTGATGGCAATCACCTTAGGGGAAAGTGCACCTGGGGCGTAAAAACCCAAGAGCAGAATATAAAATCAGTGATACAGTACTAACCTCAGTATCTGAGGAAAGGGATTTAGGGGTCATTATATCAGACGACCTAAAAGTGGGCAGACAATGTCATAGAGTAGCAGGAAATGCCAGCAGAATGCTTGAGTGTATATGGAGAGGCATTAACAGTAGAAAGAGGTAGGTGCTCGTGCCGCTCTACAGAGCACTAGTGAGACCTCATTTGGAGAATTGTGTGCAGTACTGGAGACCATATCTGCAGAAGGATATTTAAACTTTGGAGAGAGTTCAGAGAAGAGCTACTAAACTAGTACATGGAATACAGGACAAAGCTTAACAGTAAAGTTTAAAGGACCTTAACATGTATAGCTTGGAAGTAAGAAGAGACAGAGGGGATATGATAGAAACTTTTAAATACATAAAGGGAATCAACAAGGTAAGGCCTCATGCACACGACCGTTGGTGTTTTGCGGTCCGCAAACCGCGGATCTGCAAAACATGGAAGCTGCTCCGCGTTCTGTTCCGCAATTTGCGGAACGGAACACGGCCCATTGTAGAAATGCCTATTCTTGTCCGCAAAACAGACAAGAATAGGACATGTTCTATTTTTTTTTGCGGGGGCACTGAACGGAGCAACGGATGCGGACAACACACAGAGTGCTGTCTGCATCTTTTGCGGCCCCCATTGAAGTGAATGGGTCTGCACCCGAGCCGCAAAATATGCGGCTCGGACGCGGACCACAACAACGGCCGTGTGCATGAGGCCTAAAAGAGGAGGAAATATTTAAGAGAAGAAAAACTGCTACAAGAGGACATAGTTTTAAATTAGAGGAGCAAAGTTTTAAAAGTAATATCAGGTAGTATTACTTTACTGAGAGAGTAGTGGACACATGGAATAGCCTTCCTGCAAAAGTGGTAGCTGCAAATACAGTGAAAGAGTTTAAGCATGCATGGGATAGGCATAAGGCCATCCTTCATATAAGATAGGGCCAGGGGCTATTCATAGTGTTCAGTATATTGGGCAGACTAGATTGGCCAAATGGTTCTTATCTGCTGACACATTCTATGTTTCTATGTGATATTTTTATAGAGAAGGTTGTTATGGACGCATTGATACCTAATATGTAGAGATGTCGTGAACATAAGATTTTCAGTTCACGATTGGCGAACGAGAACTTCCGCAAATGTTCGCGAACGGGCGAACCGGGCAAACCGCCATAGACGTCAATAGGCAGGCAAATTTTAACACCCACAGGGACTCTTTATGGTCACAATAGGGATGGAAGAGTTGTTTCAAGGGGATTGACACCTGGACTGTGGCATGCCGGAGGGGGGTCCATGGCAAAACTCCCATGGAAAATTACGTAGTTGACGCAGAGTCGGGTTATAATCCATTAAGGGCATAAATCATCTAACATTCCTAAATTGTTTGGAATAACGTGCTTTAAACATCCAGTGTGTGTATACGATCAGGTATGATGTTGTATCGATCAGGTAGTGTAAGGGTTACACCCGCTTCACCCTGACAGACCAAACTCTGACAGACCAAACTCCCCGTTTAACGCACCGCAAACAACCACAAATAGTCCATTTGCACAACCATAAACTCCCCATTTGCACAAGGTTGGATAACAAGGTAGCCATGTCCCGTTCCTTGTCCTCACTGACGTCATTGAAGGTCTCTTCCTCCACCCTGCCACGTACTACACTAAGGGTCCCCGAAAGGTGACAACAAGCCCCCTGGGACGCATGCTGTGGTTAGTCTTCCACCTCCTCAAAGCCACCTTCCTCCTCTGACTCCTCTTCTTCAGACTCCTCTCTCTGCGTTGCCGCAGGTCCAGCAATCGACGACGACAAGGCTGCTTCTGGTGGTGATGGTAACCACAACTCTTCCTCTTCATGCTCATCTATGGCCTGATCCAGCACTCTTCGAAGGGCCCGCTCCAGAAAAAACGCATATGGGATGAGGTCAATGATGTTGCCTTGGGTTTGTCTGACCAGGTTTGTCACCTCCGCAAAAGGACGCATGAGCCTACAGCCATTGTGCATTTCACAATGCGGCCAAAAAATAACCAGCTCCGTAAAGGCTGTCCTCTTTTTTTAGTATAGGCATCTCTATGGGGCTGGCGGCAAGGTGTGTTGCGGAATGTGGCCTTACACTGCAGCTTCAGAATGAATCTAAGATGGATGTTGTTCTTGCTTTTTGATAGGAGGTGGGAGGGTCTGGGAGGGAGTGTATGCTGATTGGCTGGAATGTGTCTGCTGACTGTGAGGTACAGGGTCAAAGTTTGCTCAATGATGAAGTATAGGGGGCTGACCGAACATCCCATATGTTCGCCCGCCGTGGCGAACGCGAACATGCGATGTTCACCGGGAACTGTTCACCGGCGAATAGTTTGGGACATCTTTACTAATATGTCTACTTTTTTTCTACATTTATTTCAATTTTACACAATAAAAACTTTTTTTTTTTTTTTTCTGAGAGACACATATTTTGGGGGGTCATCACCTTATGTAGGGGCATATTTTTTGTGGAATGTGGTGAAGGTTTGATTGGTACTATTTTGGGGTACATATGAATTTTGGGTCGCTTGGTATTGCACTTTTTGTGATGTAAAGTGACTTTTTTTTTTCTGCACAGTTTTTATTTTTTTACGGCGTTTATCTGATGGTTAAGATTATGTGATTTTTTATAGAGCCGGTCATTATGGATGTGACAATACCTAATATGTCTGTTTTTCTTTTCTTTAAAAAATTTTTTACAACTTTATATGTGTATGTGGTGTGGTGTTCCGCTCCATGCTTCTGTTCCGCAAAAAGAACTTGTTCTATCTTTTTTGCGGAACGGACGGATCACGGACCCCATTCAAGTGAATGAGTCTGCGATCCGCATGTGGCTGGCCCACGGTGGGTGCCTGTGCATTGCAGACCGCAATTTGTGACGTTAGTGTGCAAGAGGCCTTACTTTGTACCCTGCACTTACTACTATTGGTTGTACCTTTTTGGGTAATTCTACTAGGAGATGAACTGTGTTTTACTTCATGAATTGATTACTCTGTTCTTATGGCCTAGCACTGTCACTTTGATGATAAATTGTGTTAGAATGATATGTAGTTCTGGCTTTTATTATATTGCATTGGAATTTTACTGCATTATTTATTCCGCTTTTGTACTTTATCACCCTATTTATTGTGACCATTTTGTGTATGTTTTCTGCTTTATCTACAAGCACTTGTATGTACTAAGACCGAGTTGTATTGTATCCTTTCTGTCTTGCATTACACACTTTCTATTACTGTGGTTTTAATATGTGTGTAGCATCCCCAAGTCAGAGCAATGTGTGGGACTAACCTGGGGAATGCCAGTGATGGAAAGGCCGGCACGCTGTTCCTCTGGGGCACTCTCTGGGTTCTCGAGGGACACAGCCAGGTGCAATGTGAGGTGCCCTTGGTGTTGTAGATTAACGTGCCTATGGCTAAGTCCCTGATGTTTCGTGACGCCAGTGCCAGTAAACGGTGGCACACCGTATTTGTAGTGGGAATAATGGAGGTGCAGACTTGTATCTTGAAATAACGGGATAACTTTACTTAACGTAGTTGCAGACAGATGTACAGTCATCAGGTACAGCTCCAGAAGGTTCCACACGTAATAGTACATTCACAGAAGTGGTTCAAGTTAGCAATCACAGTCCCAAAGGGCCATTCCTCAAACAGGCCTATTAAGATACGGGTTTTAACCTTACTAGTAATGCAGCAACACACTTCAGGCAAACTGTCCTCGCTCTCCAGGGATACTTGTCCTGCTTGCAGCTTGACTAAGGAGGCAACTCTTCTCCACTAGTACTAGGGTCTGGACTGCTCCTCCTAGGGCACAATCTTCCTAGGGTGGACCCCCACAGGCGATAGGGCCTGGGCTGACTTCAGCACGTACAAGGCCTGGGCCTTGCCTTCACAGGCTCAAGGCCTGAGCTGGACTTCACAGACTCATGGCCTGCACTTGTCTTAGGCACAGTCTAATCTGCCTTTCCCTTCCCTGACTGGGCCTTATATAAACTAGGGCTCCCTAGCTCCCTCTAGTGTCTAGAGCTGGAATGACACCCCTAGCAGGCCTGCACATGGCACCTTTCACAGTAACAGGGAAATACACAGCATTGCATTACATGAAGATATATTACACCAATCTCCTCAACTCCTGAGGGGAACAACAACACACAAGTGACCCTTCTGTAGTGACGGGCATTACAGCTCCCGTACACTACATACCCCGCTGCTTTAAGCTGAGTACGACCTCGTACTCCAACAGGGGCCCACCCAACTGGATTCTTCACCTGAAAGACACAAAACACATGCAGGCATATACAGACACATATGAATGACATCTGCATAAATAATCATATCGGGTCCAGCTGGAAAAGGTGAAGCGCGGTGACAAGGGGCGACGTCCTCTGCTTGCAGGCTGTTAATGCAGAACTGTGATGCTGACCTGGTACAGTAAATAAATGGTTAACACCAGGATAGTCCATAAGAGAATGCATGAGTCCATAATAAAACATCACATAGTCCATATGAAAATGCATAAGTCCCTAATAAGAACATATCACAGAGGCTCGCACATAGGGAGTCCATATCTGGGCACAAGCTTAAAAAGGATGATGCTCACACAGAGGTTTCCTGTCGGGAAACACTTCCAGTACAGTCATAGTCTTCAAAACGTACTGGTAAGCGCCCCCTAGTAGACCGGGTAGACCTCCTTAGAGCCAAGGTCTCCTCTTGTCCGGGTACAGGGGGACAAGAAGGATCCACGTCAGTGGGCCCCCTTTCAATAGCACCCTGATCTAGGCCTGCTACGGTTGCAGGTTCAGCAGGTGCCGGGGCAGGCACCCCAAAGTTTAACCAGGGTGTAAGGAACCAGTGAAGCGGCTCAGGATCATTCAGCAAGTCCGCGATGGCCTGCATAGGTTCAGCAGGCCGAGCAATGGAATCTGACTCAGAAGACTCGGATCCGGAATCTCCAACGGCAGGCTCCTTGTCAATACAGAGTTTTAGGCGGTTTCTGTGAACAATTTGGAAACCCTTACCCTCTCTGGTGACCTCATAGGTATGAGTTTCAGCATTAGGGATGGCAGATACAAGATAGGGAGTCCTCTCCCATTTACTGTCCAGTTTACTGGTGCGGTGATTGTTCTTTAACCACACTGTATCCCCCACAGCCAAGGGCTCTGCATGGGCCGCCAAATCATAGTCTTTTTGTTGTCGCTCCCGGGCACCTTCCATGCGCTCCTGGACAATTTATTTGGCATTAAGCAGGCGCCTTTGATGTTCCATTACCCAGTCAGTTTTAGGCAGGGGATTAATGTCATCCAGCACTTGTACATCCAGGGAATGATCTGCAGGCAATTTACCCTGACGCCCAAACAACAGGTAGAAAGGAGTGTATCCAGTGGAACAATGGATAGTATTATTGTACGTATACATGAGCTGTGGTAGCAGGTTAGGCCAATCTCCTCTGGTCTCAGGAGGCACGGCTCTCAACATTTTAATCAAGGTCTGTTTCATCTTTTCACAGAGTCCATTACCTTGTGGATGATAGGCCGTGGTCCGGACCTTTTGGCAATTGTGTAGTCGGCACAGCTCCTGGAACAGATGAGACTCAAACGCAGACCCCTGGTCGGTGAGGATCTTTTCTGGGCAGCCGTAAGGCAGGAGGAAGTGTTTCCAGAACAATTCAGCTGTCGCCTTGGCTGTCAGGTCTTTCACAGGCACTGCTACGGCAAACTTAGTGAAATGGTCAATAATAGTCATAGCATAGGTATACCCTGAGTGACTGGGCTCCAACTTTACGTGATCAATAGCAACCAGTTCAAGAGGGGCGGTACTTATAATAGGGTGCAGCGGTGCTCTCTGATCATTATGTTCACCTCTCTTTAGGGCACAGGCTGTACATTCCCGACACCACTTCTCAATGTCCTCTCTTATTCCAACCCAGTAGAACCGCCTACGGACAGTGGCCTCAGTCTTTTGAACCCCAAAATGTCCAGACCTGTCATGATACATTTCCAAAACCATACCTGCATCACGACGTGGGATGAGGATCTGGTGCACTCTGTCATTTGACACCGGATCCAGGCTTCATCGCAGCAACAGGCCTTTTTGAAGGAAAAGTTGTTGAATGTTGCCTCCACAATTTGATGAGTTCTGGGTCTGCGGTCTTTCGCCGAATTCTTTCAGGGGTTCTGCCACTGATGAGGAAGTCCAGCAGTTCACCGAGAACTCTACTCTCTGATTGCAACTTAATCCATTTTTCTTCTCTGGATGCAGGCTTATCAAAGGATGGAGGGTCAGAGGTTCCATTGTTGGCAGCTTGAGCTTGGTCCTGTTGAGCAAACCGGTTATAAAATGCTGGCATCTCTACATCTTCCCAGGCATCCCGTATGTCATCTGGCGCTATTTCAGTGGGGAGCCTTGACAGGGCATCAGCATTATCGTTTGAACGGCCAGCTCGGTATTTTACAGTGAAGTCGTAATTAGCAAGGCGGGAGGCCCATCTCTGTTCTAAGGCCCCCAGTTTAGCGGTATTCAGGTGAGCCAGAGGGTTGTTATCAGTGAATGCAATAAATGGAGTGGCAGCCAAATAGTCTTTGAATTTTTCCGTTACCGCCCACACTAAGGCCAGAAACTCCAATTTGAAAGAACTATAATTCTGATCATTCTTTTCAGCTCCCTTTAAGGACCGGCTGGCGTAAGCTATTACTCTCTCTCTTCCCTCTTGTACTTGAGCTAGCACTGCTCCCAGGTCTTTCTTACTGGCATCTGTGTAAAGGTGAAATGGCTTACTGTAATCTGGGTACCCCAGCACGGGAGGTTCAGTCAACTTTTTCTTTAACAACTGAAATGCAATCTCCTCTCTTCATTCCATTCAATGGGGACAGGAGTCTTTGGGCTCTTTTTGGTTGTCCCCTCAGGAGTTCCTGGATTGGATCCGCTATTTGAGCGAAGTGGGGATAAAGCGCCGGTAGTAGCCAGCGAAGCTAAGGAAGCTCCTCACTTCTTTCACCGTGGTAGGGACCGGCCAATTTCGGACAGCAGCTAACTTATCAGGATCAGGCTGAACTCCCTCTGCGCTTACAACATGTCCCAGGTATTTTACAGCAGGTTTAAGCAGGTGACATTTGGACGGTTTAATCTTGAGGCCGTATTTAATAAGGATTTCAAACACCTCAGCTAAATGCTTTAAATGGTCCTCATACGTTTTAGAATAGATGATGACGTCATCCAGGTACAACAGCACTGTCTCAAAGTTCTTATGGCCTAAGCACCGTTCCATTAATCTTTGAAAGGTCCCGGGGGCATTACACAGTCCAAATGGCATGCAATTAAATTCAAACAGGCCCATAGGGGTGGTGAAAGCAGTCTTTTCCCTATCCTCCGGGGCCATGGGCACTTGCCAATATCCGCTAGTTAAATCTAAGGTGGAGAAATAGGCGGAGGAGTCTAGAGCAGTCAGAGACTCCTCAATACGTGGCAATGGATATGCATCTTTGTGAGTGATCTGATTTATCTTTATGTTGTCTACACAAAACCGGATACCACCATCTTTCTTTTTTACTAAAACCAGGGGTGCAGCCCAGGGACTACGACTGTCCCGGATTATGTTTGAGTCTTTCATTTCTTGGATCATCTCTTTAACAGTTTGGTATGAAGTTGGTGGTATGGGTCTATACCTCTTTTTGTTTGTAGGATGAGAGCCAGTGGGTATGGTGTGTTGGATGACACTGACCTCTCCATAGTCCGTTGCATGCTTACTGAAGGCTTGATGGTGTTGCTTTACTAGGTTCAGGAGTCCCTCTAGTTGATGTTGGGGGGTAGTTTCGTCCCCGACATGGAGTTCCTTCCACCAGGGCACTGGAGAGTTGTTCGCAGGAAGAGGTCCCCGAGTGGCAGCTGGTGGCTTCTCGGTGACAGGCAGGCGGATGACATCCTGGAAGGATACCTGGGAAAGCTGGGCAACAGGACAGTGCTTAGTAAGCACAGCAGGATGATCGCTGAGGTTAATCAGACAGACAGGTACTTTACCTTGGGAGACGGTCGCCAGGCACTTGGCAGCTCTCACATATGGGTAGTTCTCCATCTGGACAGGTTCCACCAGGGCCGGATAGTCTTGGCCCTGGACTCCCAGGACAGCACGGCACCACAGGAGGGTTTGGGAGTTTGGAGGTAGAGTCACTGGCCTATTATCACGGATCCTGGCGGTGCAGATCTCTCCTTTTTCATTTGCAAACCTCTGCTGAGCACACAATAAGCTGATAGTCTTTTGGAGGACCTTCTTGGAGGCAGAGGAAGCTGCAGGCAGGGACTGATGGAGAGCTTCAAGTACCTCAGGGTAGCAATTTTTGAAAACATTAGTCCCAACAATCACGGGGTGACCCCCTTTATCCCCGGCTTGTACCACGATCACTCCTTGCTGTGGTAAAGTGGCTTCTCCCACCTGGAGAGTGGGTTCCCAGTATCCATGGACTTTTATGGGCTTACCATTGCTTGCAATTATCTCCAGCCAGGACTCCGGTGGTTGGGTAAGCAGGCTGGAACTCCAGAACTGATTAAAGGTGGACTGCTGAATAGTGGTGACTTGAGACCCAGTATCCAGCAACGCTTCAAAAGGCACTCCATTGATCCGGACTTTTATTTTGGGACGGGACCCCACATAACGGGGCATCCAGTTCGGATCCCTTGGACCTGTTGTTCTACCTCCCGAGGGGCGGTCCTCAGCCTCGAGGGTGGCCCGTTTAACTGCCAGCAGGTAGATTCAGTATGACCCAACTTCTTGCAGTAGTTACAGACAGGCCGCTTGCGGTTCCTAAACCGGTCACTTGAACGTCTCCCAGGATCTCTGGGATAAACTTCCCGATACGCAGGGGGGCCAGGCTTTTGAGGCAGAAGGAGCTCATCTTCCAGCATTAAGGGTTTCTCCCACTCTTCCAGTTTCTTGCATACTTTTTCCAGGCTCTTAGTGAGGTAATTGACCTGTTCCATCTAAGCAGCTACTGTATCAGGCACTGGAGTCTGGGCGGCTTGGCTGGCCCCTGGCAGGTTGGCATCAGTCAGCTTAGAATTACGGACAGAAGGCTCGGGATGGGCCACTGGTTCCGTTGGCAGGTGTTGTCCCAGGATACTAATGGCCAGTTCTTTAAAGTCCAGGAAAATACTGCTAGGGTGCTGAGCCGACAACATATTCAATTGAGTTTTTAAAGATTCACTATTCACACCCGCAATAAATTGTTCTCTCAGAGTTTGATCCTGGGTGTCAACCTCTCTAGGGTCTATATGAATGACGGCCCTCCAGGCCTCTTGGAGGGATAAAGCAAAATCACGGAGTGACTCACCAGGCTTTTGTTTCTTACTGAAGAAGCGCATCTTTATTTCAGACACAGTCCTGGCTTCAAAGGTAGTGCTGAGGCGGTCAAAGATCTGCTCTATGGTACTCCTCTCAGAACTGGGCCAGGACATGACTTCTCGGCGGGCCGCTCCTTCCAACTGGGCTAACAGAATCTCCATTTGCTGCTCCGGGTTGATAGGATAGAGCCGGAACAGGGCCAGGATTTTGTCTTGGAAGTCTTTTAAATTATGAGCCTCCCGGCGTAGCGGGAAACCATGGGGCCCCAAAGTAGTATGGCATCGTCAGCGGCATCATGTTGGCAGGCGCAATACTGTTGGTGGCCACTGGCTCCCTGGGGCAGGCTGCTCTGCTACTTCCGAGTCCGACATGGTGCAGATTAATTGGGCGTGCGGTCCCTTTAAGAGGTAGCGACAGGTCCGATGTCGCGCTGGCGGGGTTACTGACCAGTGAGTGCAATCGGTGGAAAGAGTCCGGTGTCCCCTTCTCGGGCCTTACTAACCAGGTGACCCCTCCGGTGTAGAATTATTTCACCCAGGAGTTTGTACTTACTCCGGTGCAGCGCAGTCCAAGTCTCGCGAGATCCGGAAGGACGTCTTCGGGAATCCCTTGCGCAGCGTCCCTTCCCGCGAGGACGTCGGGCCGGAGGGGCGGAGCTCGGACTTACTCCGACGGGGAACAGCGTCTGCGTTCTTCCAGGCCCAAGGTAGGTGGAGTCCAGCTTGGAAAATTTGAATAAGGCGGTGACGCTGCAGAGTTTGGCGCTAAGTTTTCCCGCCAGCAAGGAGTAGTGATGGCGCAGTAGATAAGTCCACAGTTCAGGCGGCCATGTTTGGGTAGTATAAGTCAATTCACTGACAGCAAGCGGTGGTATTGACACGTAAAACAGTCCATAATTCCACACTTTCACACCGCGCTTTTTCCTCCAGACCAGCGCAATATCCGGGAACGCTTCTGGGGTGATTTTTGCACAAATCTTGGCCACAAAAAGTTCAATAAACAAACAGGCGTTTTGTCACTTGGCAAACTGGTTAAGGCACAAAGTTCACGTTTTGCTCACAGTCCGTAAAACGTGCGTATCCAGTTCGTGACGGCAAAATGTAGCATCCCCAAGTCAGAGCAATGTGTGGGACTAACCTGGGGAATGCCAGTGATGGAGAGGCCGGCACGCTGTTCCTCTGGGGCACTCTCTGGGTTCTCGAGGGACACAGCCAGGTGCAATGTGAGGTGCCCTTGGTGTTGTAGATTAACGTGCCTATGGCTAAGTCCCTGATGTTTCGTGACGCCAGTGCCAGTAAACGGTGGCACACCGTATTTGTAGTGGGAGTAATGACGGTGCAGACTTGTATCTTGAAATAACGGGATAACTTTACTTAACGTAGTTGCAGACAGATGTACAGTCATCAGGTACAGCTCCAGAAGGTTCCACACGTAATAGTACAGTCACAGAAGTGGTTCAAGTTAGCAATCACAGTCCCAAAGGGCCATTCCTAAAACAGGCCTATTAAGATACGGGTTTTAACCTTACTAGTAATGCAGCAACACACTTCAGGCAAACTGTCCTCGCTCTCCAGGGATACTTGTCCTGCTTGCAGCTTGACTAAGGAGGCAACTCTTCTCCACTAGTACTAGGGTCTGGACTGCTCCTCCTAGGGCACAATCTTCCTAGGGTGGACCCCCACAGGCGATAGGGCCTGGGCTGACTTCAGCGGGTACAAGGCCTGGGCCTTGCCTTCACAGGCTCAAGGCCTGAGCTGGACTTCACAGACTCATGGCCTGCACTTGTCTTAGGCACAGTCTAATCTGCCTTTCCCTTCCCTGACTGGGCCTTATATAAACTAGGGCTCCCTAGCTCCCTCTAGTGTCTAGAGCTGGAATGACACCCCTAGCAGGCCTGCACATGGCACCTTTCACAGTAACAGGGGAATACACAGCATTGCATTACATGAAGATATATTACACCAATCTCCTCAACTCCTGAGGGGAACAACAACACACAAGTGACCCTTCTGTAGTGACGGGCATTACAGCTCCCGTACACTACATGTGGTAATATTTATATGGTACATTTATAATATTTATTTGAGTTTCTTCCTTTTTAGTCACTTAGTTGATTAAGCATGTAACTCAATATTGTCCACATGTTTGTCTATACTGTTTGTTCTCGGACATAAAAAAAAAAAAAAGAGTCTATAGATTACAATTCCAAAATGATAGCTTTACTGGCACCTACTGTACTCAGAAAATGACTAATAGATAAACAGTTACAGTAGTCAGATACTGACAACAATTTTTTTTTAAACTTACTTGCAAAACAAGCTTCAAAAATGCTTTTCCTGTTTTCTTTTAACTTTTTAAATACATTTCGCAATAGTAAAATGCATTCTTTAGCTTACCTATTACATGGGCTAACAACAGGGCTCTGTAGACAAATTTAGTAATCCCATGAGATTTCTGAAGAATTTCTTAATTTTTTAATCCAAAGAAGAATCTTCCAATAAAAAATTCACTCTTTTGCCAACTTTTCCTGAAGTCTGTCTTTTTCTGAGTACCATATTTATCAATATAATTTCTCCAGATGACTGTCATAAATATATTGATACATGTTCTCCATACTGTTCTAAATGGTCTTGCTTCTCCTTACAGCCTGCAATCATCACTAGGGAAAGCTCAACACATGAAAAACCTCAGTGCACTGAACTCACTCTAGTAGTGAATGTGAGAAAATGATGTTATTTGAAATTGGGAGGCAGGAGAAGAACTTCAGGTGGTTGATAATTATCTACTATCTTTGTGGAAGCCATTTTATAATGAACCGGGTTAATTAAGAATGTCACAAAAAATTGTCTGTTAAAGTATAACTGTCAATTTATTTATTTTTTTACTATTGGATTTTGGTGATTAATATTACCTTGTTGGCCCTGTTTTAATTTCTAATTGTTTAATAAATAACCCCTAAAAGCCACCTAAAAGTCCCCAGTATTGGCTATATTTACCTGAGATAAAATCAGGTTGCTATGCTCCTTCCGTCTATCAGATAGAGGACGCTCGTGCACTGGGAACTGATAGTGAGTCAACATTGTAAGGGAATGTATAAAAAGCCAGGTTCTTCCTGACAGGAGATAACAGTGCTGGGCTGTGTGTGTGAACTTCTCCACATGCCTGTGCTTGGCAGACACTCCCTTAGCAGTGCTGGAGAATCTGCTCAGTGTATAAATGAAAGCCTTATCTGATAAGAGGAGAGCTTGTAGAAGGACTATAGGCTTCAGCCAGACCTGGGAACTTCACTGCAAGACCCCTCTATACAGAGCTGATCTTCATTAACTTCACTGCAGGCGTCCTATGGATTAGCCTCAGGGCTGAGGGCAGCCATTTTAACAGAATAGTGAAATTGCAGTTTTATGCAGACTGGTTGCTAAGGGCTGAATCTTATTAAATAAGGGGTAAGTAAGTCTAATAGTTATTGATTCAGGTATATTATCATATTAGTAACTACATATATGAAAACTGAAATTTGGGTCTAAATGTGACAGTTATCCTTTAAACAATCCCAAAGCTTTTCAGTTTCTCTTCGAACAAATCTAGTAAAACAGCATGCAGCACTTTTTTATTGTACATATCGGTGGGAAACACCAAGAGGGAGGAAGAAGAAGGTTGCTCACATGACCCCTGGGAGAATGTGTGGGAACCGACTTGCCCTGACTGGAACACAGACTGGAAAACAGCCTCATCTTCTAATCTAATCAGTTGGGCAACAGGCAGGGAAGTGCCCTTGCAGAATGATACTGATGAGCGTGGATGGTTGTATTCAGCAAACAATCTTACAATCTCCGCATGTGGTTCGCAAACAATCTTACAGTATACACAGAGTCACAAGCAAGCATCACTTCTAGTGTTACAGGGACTGTGTATGGACAAAATAGAAATAATTGAGGGCGGGGATGCAGTACTGCATACAGGGGCTGGCATACAGCTGCTGCAGAACCTCAAAAACCAGCCACCTGCAAGAAAAAATTTTTTCTCATTTGAACAGACAACTATATTTTTATTTTATTTTTTAAAACCCTCAATTTTCTACGTAGGTCTATTGCTACCACAGTGCCCCAAAAGCATCCTCCTGGAAATGTGGAGCAATTGCACATTTTTTTTTTCTTCAGTACATTATATCTGTCCGGTGTTACTAAACACGTTGCATAATAGCAGAAGCAATTTACAATGATAATACCATGTTTATATCAATTAAATTAAATGCACATAACACAGTAGGCAGAAATGTTTGGCGGGCCTTTTATTCATCCTTATATTACTGTTGGAAATGGGAATAATCTCATACCAGGTTTCCAATGTGTTTTTTACACTAGGAAAGTCTTTTTTTGCATTTGCGTATTTAAACGCACATAAGCAAGTAGGCACTTTTACTAAACTTTCCTTTATCCTTATATTGCTGCTGTGGATGGGAATAATCTCATACCAGTCAGGTTTACAAAGTGTTTTATACACAAGAAAGTTTTTTTTTTTTTTTTGCATATTTAAACACATTTAAGGCTACTCTCACACTTGCGGTAGCCTTTTCTGGCAGGCTGTTTCGGTGAGATAACAGCCTGCCGGATCTGTGCTACCGCTAGTCCACCGTTTTGACGGAAGTGCCTTCTGACCCCATTCACTATAATAATGGGGGCAAGCCGGAGGTCCGGCCGCAGCACGACAAACATGCCGAGAGGTGACCGGAATGAAACTAGAGCATACTGCATTTTTTGTCAGGCCGCCTCTTGGCATGTTTGCTGTGCTGTGGCCGAACCTCTGGCCCTCCTCCATTATAGTGAATAGGGCTGGAGTGGACTTCTGGCGGCACGGTGGCCTAGCTGTAGCACATATCCAACAGGTTCTTCCCCCGCCGGAACAGTCTAGCGGAAATGGCTACCACCAGTGTGAGAGTAGCCTAAGACAGTTGGCAGAAATATTTTACTGGCCTTTAATTTTTCACTATATTGCTGCTGTTTGTTGTAATACTCTCATATCAAGTTTACAACATGGCAGAACAAGGCAGAAATCTTACCGATACCATAACTGCATTATTTCCTAATTAAATTGTCAATAGCAGTGTTCACTGTGTTTATAGAAGGGGAAAAACATTTAACTGCACCACTGTCTTTATGATACAGACAACACACTTGCAATTTCGCTATAACTGTTTCATACTTTGTGTGACTGTGTACCAAACCCATGATTTTTCCTTTAAGAAAATCATGAGTTTACATTTGGCCTCATAATAAAATGTCTTCAATATGGAAGGGTTCAAAACAAAAGACTTAGAGCCATAATGTGGGTAGCAGCAGCACCAGCTAACTGGTCAGAAGTAGTAGTAGTGGTAGTAATAGTAGTAGTAGTAGTAGGCTCTCTTGCTTTGAATAGGCACAATATAATTTTTGAGGAAAAGGAAGATGAGATTCTGGATTGTATGGCTTACTCCTCTAAGTCTGAGAAGGATGACGTGGAGGTCACTTCTGAGTCTGCCAACATGCTTTGGAGTCAGGGGTCACAGTATTCCTCAGTGCAGCCCCAGAAAATTCTTTCAGTGGTGTCCTTTCACTGCCCCCTCCTAGTGAGGCTCCTTCGTTTTTAATTTGAATAGGAAACAAATTACCACCACCCATTCTGTCAAATAATCAAGAGGGTCTCCCTGTTGGTGACTTGTATGTGAGCAATAACCATTTGGATTGCCCTGAGGAGGAGTTTCAGAGGGAGGCTGGGTACTGCATGCATAGCTGTGTTGGCAGTAGTAGTAGTAGTAAATCACTGAAAAAAAACCCACTAGACTAACTATGGTGTGTGAACAGGGTCTGAAAGGTGCAGATATCCAGCTCACAGCCCAAATCCCACTTACCTGCACTGCAGGACCAACTATGCAATGGGAGAAAATTGAGGCTGCAGGCCGCACCTACAATGGGCCATGTGACACAGGCTGCCAGGTGCAACAGAATGTTACCAGCCATACGCAATAGCCCATTCAATACATATAAAGCAAAAATCACAGAAATAAAAGTGGCCTAAATGGGTGGAACTGCTCAAACCCCAAGTAGTAGTAGTAGTGGTAAAGGTAGGTGCAGTGGTAGCAACAGTGGCTTTTGGGGAAAATACAGAGAAGGGAATTGGGAGGAGGCCAAAGAGGCCACCATTATATATCAAAGTCTGTGATAAGGCGTGGGAAGGGTGAGGACTCTGATGATGTTTGTGTGTTAGACAGATAGAGGTACAGATGAGGACGTAACATTTGATGAGGAGGGTGGTGGCAGTGGGAGAAATAAAGATCTGAGGCAACAAAGGGCTAGAAGCATCCAGAGAACTGTAAAGGTCAGATCTGCTTTGGGAACTGGTGATGCCACTGATACTGTGGGTGCAACAGGCTCAAAACGTGCCATGTTTGGCTGCCACTATCTCTTCGCAACTATCTCCCATCTGGCGTTTTTTTTTTTTTTCACACTGCTTGCAGACAACAGCATTGCCTTGTGCAAGATCTGCATGAGTAAAATAAGCTGTGGGCAGTTAAACACAAACATAGACAACACAACTCTACTGATTCCCATGAAGCAGCACCACACGATCCAGTGGTAAAACATAAGTGGCCGCCAGCTGGCGCAACAAGAGATTCCTCCTTCTTCCAGTTTTCTTTGCGGCAGCCCGGCCACATCCACATCCAGTGCGGTGTTTTTGTCATTGTCACCATCAGTTACTGCTTTTCCCACTCAGATTTCTCCTCCTTCTTTCCATAATCACCCATCGATAAAGGAATCTGTGGTCAGGAAGCAGATTTAGACGCCCAAAAATCCAATGGTGTGCAAGTTAAACTCCCACCTGTCCAAGTTGCTGGTGGTGCAGTTGCTGCTGTACCATTTAGTAGTGTCTGCTGCCTTCAGGGAGCTGATGGTGTGTGCTTAGCCTCGCTGGAAGATACCAAACCTTATTTCTCCTAAAAAGACACCTCAGCCTTGTGTCTTATGTGGCGGAGAACGTGGGCTGCTCCTTGCAATTGCCATTGTATGGCAAAGTGCATGCCATGATGGATACCTGGAGTGGCTGTTATGGGCAGGGACAGAACATGTCTTTCACAGCCCACCGGGTCAAAGTTTTTGCAGCAGCAGCAAGACAGCACCCAAGCCACTAGACAAGGTCCTTTTGACACCTCTATGTTTGTGTCGGTCTCACAAAGAGGGATAGGAGCTTTACAGAGGGGAAAAGAGTTGCACACAGGAGGGGTAAGGGACTGCAAACAGGGGGAAAAGGGCTGCACACAGTAGGGGTAAGGGGCTGCATACAGGGGGAAAGGGCTGCACACAGAGGTGGTAAGGGGCTGCACAGATGGGGAATTGGGCTTCACAGATGGAGAAAGGGGCTGCACAGATGGAGAAAGGGGCTGCACAGATGGCGAAAGAGGCTGCACAGATGGAGAAAGGGGCTGCAAAGAGGAGAGAAAGGAGCTGCAGAGAGGGGGGAAAGGGGCTGCAGAGAGGGGGGAAAGGGGCTGCAGAGAGGGAAGAGGATGTCTCACAGAGGGAGGGTAGGGTTTGCACACAGGGGGAAGGGGCTGCACAGAGGGGGGATGCACACAGATGGGGCAAGGGGGCTGCACACAGAAGGGGCAAGGGGGCTGACACAGGGTAGAGGGGCTGCATACGGGGGGGGGGTAAAAGGGTGCACACAGAGGGAGAGGGTTTTGCACAGAGGGGGATGGGCAGCACACAGGAGTGGCACGGGGGACACTATGGTGGTGGTGGAGGGTAAGGGCATCCCAATATTGCAACAATGGAAAAAAAGAACCTTTCTATTTGCCCCCCCCCCCTCCTCCCTTTGGCTTACTTTTGGCCTACCTTTGGCCAGAGAGGAGAGACACACACAATGATCTGGACCTGGCTTGGCTGGGGGGACTCTGCTCTGCATGGCAACAGTTCTTGATGTCAGACAGTGGAAGTGCTGAAGGGCTGCTGGACAGGCAGTGAGGGAGTCAGGGATATCTGATTTCCGTTAGAAAACGTGGTGTGGTGTTTAACAAGCAGGATATGCTCAACCCATATGCAGTTGTGCATGTATATAGGGGAGCACATCCTGCACTTGTAGTCCGTTGCTAGGGGCAATCAACAGCAAAAAATGCATACAATGGAAGATGCCAGCAACGGACTACAAGTACCACAATAACCATCCTACATACGATAACGATAATGTGGATGTGGAGAACAATCAAAAACATAACCATAGCAAAGGCAGGTGCACACTGCGGCAATACTAAACCCTCACACTGATAAAATTGAGAGGTTAGTTCGACATATCCTACTAGGAGGACATGTGTTAAGCTCAGACACCACGGCAAGGTCTCTCAAGTAGCCCGAGGCCCTACCACTCAACCTACCTGTGCCGTATGGGCGATACCAGGAGCCGTTGGGAATTACTGGGAGCGTAAGGCCTGACTCACAGACAGCTCACTAATGACCTGCAGCATGTAACCATGCTTGCAATGGGAGGTGGGAGGTGACTGTGAGTCAGGCCTTACGCTCCACACCACGTTTTCAAATGGTTTGTATAATATGTATGGAGTTGTATAAACTCCGATTTAAATGTGCCTGCTTTTCATCTACAGGCTACATTCAGGTGCACCTGGCAGGCTCTGGGCCATATCAGCTGGTCTCGGGTGGGGCTCACAGGCACCTCCCACCTCCCATTGCAAGCATGGTTACATGCTGGAGGTCACTGGTGAGCTGTCTGTGAGTCAGGCCTTACGCTCCTGTAATGCCCAACGGCTCCTGGTATCGCCCATACGGCACAGGTAGGTTGAGTGGTAGGGCCTCGGGCTACTTGAGAGACCTTGCCGTGGTGTCCGAGCTTAAGACAATTTTATCAGTGTGAGGGTTTAGTATTGCCGCAGTGTGCACCTGCCTTTGCTATGGTTATATCTGTTTTCCAGCAAGAGGAGAAGGTTCCTTCCTGACTGCCTTACCACCTCCACATCCAGGCTCCTCCCGGGCTCCACCCCAAGGCCCCACCCCTGCCTGCATCACATGCCCCAGTCTGACAGATAAACATAAGCAGCAGCATAAGGCAGGTAAAGGGCCCCAGCTTACCTGCTGCAGCAGACAGTCACTGAGTCTGAGCAGCCAGCAAGCTATCTGCCGCGGCACCAACGGACCAGGCGGGAAGAATGTAATATCAGTCTGATAGTAACAGCAGGGATCCACAGTGCGGCCGGGCCCCTTGGAGTGCCCCTTGGTCGCAATTGCGACCCCTACTACTTCTGTAGGCACGACACTGCTCCTATTACTTGTCAATTGGCAACTTGGAGGAGGAGGAGGTGGAATAGGAGGTTGGGGTGGCATAAGGTGGGAATGCTATGGGAGTTCATGTTCTCTTCAGAGCCAAAAAGGATTCATGTCTGCCTGCAGTGCCACAGGCCTCATTCACAGACTCAGGGCCATGGCACCTGCAAAGAGGAGAGCGGTCCCGTAACAGCAACACAGGCCTCAGGTCAACCTGCAATGGAACAGGCCATTATCATTTATGTAGGCCCCTAAAAACCAAGACAATGGGGCGGTCATTAGACAGAAAAAATATTAAATGTCTACCCCCTAGACAGCAAGCAAGTACGTGAAATTTAGGCCTCTGACACCCAGACAATGGAACGGTCATGACAGTAAAAAGAGTTTAATATCTCCCACCAAGACAACAAATGATTAAACGACATATAGGCCCCTAACACCCAGACAATGGGGCGGTCATTCGACAGTAAAAAGAGTTAAATGTCTGCCACCAAGACAGCAAGCAAGTACGTGAAAGTTAGGCCCCTGACACCCAGACAGAGGAGAGAGGTCCCATAGCAGCAAAAGAGGCATCATGTCACCCACCAACGGAGAAGGCCACTTTTAGTTATTTCAGCCCCAGCACCCAGACAGAGGAGAGAGGTCCCAAAGCAGAGAATCAGTCTTCATGTCACCCACCAATGGAAAAAGCCACTTTCAGATATTTAGGCCTCTGGCACCCAGACGGAGGAGAGGTTTGTTCAACTTTGGGTTATATTATAAAATAATGGTAAAATTAAAAAAAGAGGATTCAATAAAGAAGTGCCCTGGAGGACAAGAATATATGGTTAAGGAGAGGTAGTTATAAATGTCTATTCTGCACAAGGGATGGACAGGTCCTGTGGGATCCATACCTGGTTCATTTTTATGAACATCAGCTTGTCCACGTTGGCTATGGAAAGGCAGCTGCGTTTGTCAGTAATGACGCCACCTGCCGTGCTGAATACACGTTCAGACAAAACACTGACCGCCGGGCAGGCCAGCAACTCCAAGGCATATAAGGCTAGCTGTGGCCATGTGGACAATTTGGAGACCCAGAAGTTGAATGGGGCCGAACCATCAGTCAGTACGTGGAGGGGTGTTCACATGTACTGTTCCACCATGTTAGTGAAATGCTGCCTCCTGCTAACACGTTCCGTATCAGGTAGTGGTGCAGTTAGCTGTGGTGTGGTGACAAAACTTTTCCACATCTCTGCCATGCTAACCCTGCCCTCAGAGGAGCTGGCAGTGAAACAGCTGCATTGGCGACCTCTCGCTCCTCCTCTGCCTTCGCCTTGGGCTTCCACTTGTTCCCCTGTGACATTTGGGAATGCTCTCAGTAGCACGTCTACCAACGTGCGCTTGTACTCGCGCATCTTCCTATCACGCTCCAGTGCAGGAAGTAAGGTGGGCACATTATCTTTGTACCGGGGATCCATCAGGGTGGCAACCAAGTAGTCCACACACGTTAAAATGTGGGCAACTCTGCTGTCATTGCGCAGGCACTGCAGCATGTAGTCGCTCATGTGTGCCAAGCTGCCCAGAGGTAAGGACAAGCTGTCCTCTGTGGGAGATGTATCGTCATCGTCCCCCGTTTCCCCTTAGCCACGCACCAGTGATGGGCCCGAGCTGCGTTAGGTGGCATTCCACTGTGAACATGCTTCATTCTCATCCTCCTCCACCTCCTCCTCATCCTTCTCATCCTCCAATAGTGGGCCCTGGCTGGCCACATTTGTACCTGACCTCTGCTTTTGAAAAAAAAACGCCCTCTAAGCCACTTCTAAGAGACTGGCCTGAAAGTGCTAAAAATGAGCCCTCTTCTTCCTCCTCCTCCTCCTGGGCCACCTCCTCCTCCTCCGGGGCCACCTCCTCTTCCATCATCGCCCTAAGTGTTTTTTCAAAGAGACATAGAAGTGGTATTGTAACACTTATAAGGGCATCATCGCCACTGGCCATGTTGGTGGAGTACTCGAAACAGCGCAAAAGGGCACACAGGTCTCGCATGTAGGCCCAGTCATTGGTGGTGAAGTGGTGCTGTTCCGCAGTGCGACTGACCCGTGCGTGCTGCAGCTGAAACGCCACTATGGCCTGCTGCTGCTCGCACAGTCTCTCCAGCATGTGCAAGGTGGAGTTTCACCTGGTGGGCAAGTCACATATGAGGCGGTGAGCGGGAAGGCCGAAGTTACTCTGTAGCGCAGACAGGCTAGCAGCGGCAGGATTTGAGCGCCTGAAGAGCGCACAGACGGCCCACACTTTATGCAGGAGCTCTGACATGTTGGGGTAGTTGTGAATGAACTTCTGCACCGCCAAATTCAGCACATGCGCCAGGCAAGGGATGTGCGTCAAATCGGCTAGTCCCAGAGCTGCGGCGAGATTTCGCCCATTATCTAACACCACCAGGCCGGGCTTGAGGCCGACCAGCAGCAACCACTCATCGCTCTGTTGTTCAATGCTCCGCCACAACTGCTGCATGGTGTGGGGCCTATCCCACAAACATATGAGTTTCAGAACGGCCTGCTGACGTTTATCCCGGGCTGTGCTGAAGTTGGTGGTGAAGGTGTGTGGCTGACTGGATGAGCAGGTGGAAGAAGAGGAGGAGGAAGATGAGTAGGAGGAGGAGACTACAGGAGGCAAAGAATGATGCCCTGCAATCCTTGGCGGCAGAAGGATGTGCTCCAAAGAAGTCGCCGCTTGGGGTCCAGCCGCCACTACATTTACCCAGTGTGCAGTTGGGGAGATATAGCGTCCCTGGCCGTGCTTACTTGTCCACGTAATTGTGGTTAGGTGGACCTTGCCACAGATGGCGTTGCACAGTGCACACTTGATTTTATTTTATACTTGGTTTTGATGCAGGTGGTGGTGTTGGTGGCACATCCTTTGTTTGGTGGGCGGCAGCTGGCAACATTCCTCCCGAGGAGTAGAAAGAGGCCGAGGCAGCAGCAAAAGATGGAGCAGTTAGAGCCTGAGTGAGTTCCTCGTTTTTAAGGTGATTACTCCACTGCAGTTCATGCTTTGCATGTAGATGCCTGGTCATGCAGGTTGTGCTAAGGTTCAGAACGTTAATGCCTTGCTTCAGGCTCTGATAGCACAGCATGCAAACCACTCGGGTCTTGTCGTCAGCACATTGTTTGAAGAAGTGCCATGCCAGGGAACTCTTTGAAGCTGCCTTTGCGGTGCTCGGTCCCTGGTGGCGGTGGCCAGTAGCAGGCGAACTCTCTTGGCGGCGGCTGTTCTGCTTTTGCCCCCTGCTCCCTCTTTTGCTAAGCTGTTGGCTCGGTCTCACCACTGCCTCTTCCTCTGAACTATGAAAGTCAGTGGCACGACCTTTATTCCATGTGGGGTCTAGGACCTCATTGTCCCCTACATTGTCTTCCACACAGTCTTCCTCCCTGACCTCCTGTTCGGTCTGCAGACTGCAAAAAGACGCAGCAGTTTGCACCTGTGTTTCGTCATCATCAGAGATGAGCGGACTCCGATGAGGTGGTATTCCCATGTCCTCATTATCAGGAAACATAAGTGGTTGTGCGTCAGTGCATTCTATGCACCACTGGGGAAGGGCTAGGTGGATTCCCTTGGGAAACCCTGCCAGCAGAGTCTTCAAACAGCATTAGAGACTGCTACATAACTTGAGGCTCAGACGGTTTACCTGATATGCATGGGGATGATGTGACAGACTGATGGGCTTGGTTTTCAGGCGTCACCTGTACGCTTTCTGCAGAAGACTGGGTGGGAGATAATGTTGTGAACGTGCTAGATCCACTGTCGGCCACCCAATTGACTAGCACCT
This sequence comes from Bufotes viridis, assembly GCA_033119425.1. NCBI lineage: Eukaryota > Metazoa > Chordata > Amphibia > Anura > Bufonidae > Bufotes > Bufotes viridis. Next base: position 395,399,188 of record CM065590.1, read on the forward strand.
GTACTTGCTCAGGCCTTACCATCCTTAGAACGGCATTGGACCCCACCAAATATCGCTGTAAATTCTGGCGGGTTCTGGAAACTGAGGTATTTGGTTCACTAGGACGTGTGGCTGTAGAAGAACGGCCACGTCCTCTCCCAGCACCAGAGGGTCCACTAACAACACCACGGCCATGTCCTCATCCCTTACTAGATGTTTTCCTCATTGTTACCGTTCACCACAATAAGAAAAAAATTATTTGGCCCAATGTATTGAATTTAAATTCAGGCCTTTTTTTTACAGGCACCTAACACTATCTGGCTATCTATTTATGTACCGTATTACACTAATCCAGGCACAGCAGTAACCACAGATTTAGGGCAATATCAATTGTAGGCCTAGTATTTAGGCCCTGGATGGAAGGTATCCTTTTACGGACAGATTTACACTTGGAGATGAACAGTAGCGTGTGAAAAAATATACAGGATTATGCCTTCAGCACTTGTATTTTAACACTTTGTGTAATATACCCTTTAACGTAAAGAAATACACTTAGAGATGCAAAACAGTGTGTGCAAATGTAGAGGATTATGCTGTATTTTTACACTTACTGTAATATACAATATAACGGAAAGAAATACACTTGGAGATGCACGCTGAGTGTAATATACCCTTTTATGGACAGATTTACACTTGGCCTGCAACAGCTGGAACACCAGATTTTGGGTATTGCTATTTTGGCAATTGAATTTCACCCGAGAAAATAATATATCCTTTGACGGACACTATGAAAATTGTCCAGTCACAACTGGAACACCAGATTTACGGTATTGCTTTTTTGGTAATTGAATTTCAACCCAGAACAAAAGCTATACATTTGCGGACACTATGAAACTTGTCCAGTCACAGCTGGAACACCAGATTTACGGTATTGCTATTTTTGCAACTGAATTTGACCCCAGAAAATAATATATCCTTTGACGGACACTATGAAACTTGTCCAGTCAAAGCTGGAACACCAGATTTACGGTATTGCTATTTTTGCAACTGAATTTCACCCCAGAAAATAATATATCCTTTGACGGACACTATGAAACTTGTCCAGTCACAGCTGGAACACCAGATTTACGGTATTGCTATTTTTGCAACTGAATTTCACCCCAGAAAATAATATATCCTTTGACGGACACTATGAAACTTGTCCAGTCACAGCTGAATACCAGATTTACGGTATTGCTATTTTGGCAATTGAATTTCACCCCAAAACAAAAGCTATCCTTTGACGGACACTATAAAACTTGTCTTGCCACAGCAGAAACCACTGATTTAGGGTATTGCTATTTTGGAAATTGAATTTCCCCCCAGAAAAAAATATATATTCTTTGCCAGACAGTATTACACTTGGCTAGCCACAGCTGGAACACCAGATTTAAGGGATTGCTATTTTTTTAAGTGTATTTCACCTCTCAATAAAATCGTTAATTTCTACTGATAATTTGTTTTCCCTTAGTCCTAAGAGCAGCACTGATGGGGTTAACCACCCCCCGTGGACTGGCAGGACCGGCGGAATGTTTAATGAGCCCAAGACTAATAACTCAATTTAACAATTAAGTATCTCCTTAAAAGGAGGAAGTCAACCCCCAGCCCACTGTGTTTATAGTAAGAAAAAAACTAGACTTACTAGGGTGGGAAATTTGTGTGCTGTTGTTAGGACTAAGGGAAAACAAATTATCGTTAGAAATTAATGATTCCCTTACGTCCTACCAGCAGCACAGATGGAGAGATAGCAAGAAAAAACCTCTAGGGAGCGCCTTCCTGCCTGGCAGAACTAAGAATAGTCTGCCCAAAGGCCGAAAACTCAGCTAGACTGGCATCTAGTCTATAATGGGAGATGAATGTCGATTCAGAGCTCCAGTAGGCAGCTTTGCAAATCATGGGCCTTCAGAAATCCCGGAGGGTCCAGAGATTGGGAAACAAAGGATTCCTTAATAGCCTCCTCAATCCACTGACTGATTGAAGGTTTGGATGCCTTACAGCCTTTAAATTTACCGGCAACAGGATTAGCAGATTCTTATCTTTCCTGAACTCCTTGATCTATCCACATAGATCCGGAGACATCTCGAGACGTTCAGAGGATGTCTAGTTGTTTCCTAGGAGGAGGTGGTAGATGTCGACAGAATCGGGATGGATATCACCTGGTTGATGTTCTGGAAGGAAGGAAGTTTAGGCCTAAATACTGGTGGAATCTAAGGAGGACCCAGTCATGTAAGGTTTAGGGCTCATGTGCTGAGAGAGCTTGAAGCTCAGAGACCCTCTAGGCCAAAGTCACTGCAAGGAGAAACACAAACTTCCAAGTGACGAACTTGATGTCCACCTCCTCTAACGGTTCAAAGGGGGGAGATGCTAACCCCCTGAGAACTACTGATAAATCCCATTGAAAAATGGGTCTCAGTACTGTAGGCTTTAATCTTTCAGCTCCTTTAAGGAACCATTTGATTAGCAGGTCCTGAGAAAAAAGCCTGTTAAGGCAAGCTGAGATGGCTGAAACTTGAACCTCTAGAGTAGAAGGGCAAGGCCTCTATCTTGCAGGAACTTAGGGATAGCGGAGAGGGGCAGATCTGCAGACGCCACCTCAGTTGAGGTACAACAGGATGAGAATATCCTCATAATACGAGAGTAGGCTCTATTGGTAGAGTCCGATCTAGAATGAGACAGCGTTCTCATGGCCGACTCTGAAAGCCCTTCTACTCTGGAAAGGGACTGATCAACCTCCAGCCTGTCAGGTTGAATCTGTGCAGATTTGAGCAGAGGTGAGTGTCCCACGACACCAGGGTCTGCTGTGGGGGGAGCCTCCAATATTGTCCTCGACTCAACTGGGTGAGCTAGGTAAACCAGGATCTCTTCGGCCAAAACAGTATGATGGCTATCACCGAGGCCTGATCCTGACGGATTTTCATCAATACCCTCAGAATCATGGAAAACGGAGGTAAGATGTATGCCAGCCTGAACCTCCAGGATATTGACAGAGGGAGCAGAACCTCTCCACCTTGGCATTAAACCTTGTTGCCATGAGATCCACCTCTGGCATACCCCACTTGAGGACTATCTGCTTGAATATCTCCGGATGTAAAGACCACTCCACTGACGGAAGGGCGCGGCTCAGCCGCTATCATATTGAGGGAGCCTTGGATGTGGATCGCAGATAAGTGGGAAAGGTACAACTCTGCCTAATCCAGAATCACCCCGATCTCTGACAGGAGGGGAAGTGATCTCGTGCCTCCCTGCTTGTTGATGTAAAGTACCGCAGTCATATTGTCTGACTGGACTTTCATCGCTTTGCCCTGGATCTGAGGGGCTAAGTGAAGGAGGGCTAGCCGGATAGCTTGAATCTCACGGAGATTGGATGAAAGAAGCCACTACTGAGGAAATCAGGTCCCGTGAACTGGAGTGTCGTCTAGGTGAGCGTCCCAGCCTACTTGGGACACATCTGTAGTCAATATGACCCAGATTGGCTGGGTCATAGACTTCCCGTCTAAAAGATGGCACCACCATCTGAGGGAATACCGAGTTTGCCAAGACAGGGAGCACAGGGAGTTTAGGCCAGCAGGGCTGCCATTCCATTAGGAGGCTGTGGGATGGCGCGGAAATATGACATACTCCCAGCATACATACGGTAGTGAGGTCAGTTCAAACATACACACTTGTCTTATATTTTCACCTGATTGACATGGATATATTTAGGGGTTAGAGGGACTGATTTAGATACGCCCCTTGAGAAAGCGGAGCGAAACGTACGTCGGGGTGGGCTCTCCTCTCTGCTAAGAAGCCCGTGTCCTCCTTTCCAAGTGTCCCTCAGGTATATCTTTATGGAACATATATGTCTCGTTGCTGTATTGTATGTGTGCTATTGCCCATCAGGCTAGTTCAGTTAGGCACTGTTCCATTTTATATATATTCTATATTGGGGGTGTGTTTGTTTATGTCAGCACTGTGATAGGGTTTTCTTACCCTATATAGGAGAGATAATAGGGGTCTTCTACGCATGGGAGGGGAGTCACATGTCTTGGTTACCATTTGTATTGCCGCCATATATATATATATATTTTTTTAATATTGACATTATGTGTATTGTTGGTCTTTTTATCAAGTAATAAAGTTTATGAAATTGTATTGCATGTCTCTTTATGGTCATTTGGTGATATATTGTATAGTCACACATTGTATTGTGATTGAGTTGCGTTGGCACTATAAACCTGTCCAGAGGAATAGAGATGAGGTTGACTAAATAACCCTCGGAAATGATGTTCAGGACCCAGGGATCTGAGATCACTCGGATCCACTCTTCTCAGAAGTGGGAGAGACGACCGCCGATGGGTACATGAAGCATAGGAGTGGGGAAGCTTATTGGCAAGACGGCAGGAGTAACGGGAATTAACCAAGAGCCTCGAAGAGGCCCGTAGTCAGGAGGTGGATTTTCCATCTTTGGCTCCTCCACGAGAGCACCTCACACCCTCTCACTGTGCTCTCAAGTCACTTCGAGAGCTTGTTTGCTGGCCAGACCTACCACTGCGGTCTTGTCTGCCCTGCCCTCGAAAGGATTGCTGGGGAAGGCTCTTCACCTTCTTGTCTGAAAGGCCCTCCATGATCTTATCCAGCTCCGAACCGAACAAACGGTTGGGCTGGAATAGAACGCCACATAAGCTGTATTTTGAGGAATTGTCAGCGATCCAAGGCTTAAGCCAAAATGGAATATGGGCTGCCGACCCCAGGACCATGCTAAATACAGTCTCCTGACATAATTCGATAGTATTGTCACAGGGTGCCAAAGGTGCACTTGGTCTTCCATCAGCCACAGACCTGCTGCTTAGCTTCAAGAGTAAAGATCTGTGTTTGGCTTCGTTCCCAGGGCTTGTTTTGCTAGAAGTGAGGCTCCCTCGCTAGCTTTAACTGGAGCTGTGCGGTATCGCACAAGAAGTCCGTAGCCAGGTTGGTGGTCTTGAAGGCAGCCAGTATGTCGTCCTGGAAAAAACCTCTGGTTCACGTCAACTTGAATTGAATTTGATTCAGACGAGACCAGAGGAACGTAGAGACTTCAGAAGCCACTATGGCTGTGGAAGCGGAAGCCGCAGCTTCAGTAACACCCCGTCTTAGCGTGCACTCTGCAAGGGGGTCCTGCAGCTAGACCCATCATCTGCAGGAACCAGAGTGCGCTTGGACAACTTGGCAATAGCCATGTCCACCTTGGGAATGGATCCCCATGAATCCACCAAGGGTTAAGCCATCGAGAACATGGATTTAAACTTCTTTGTTAAAATCAGACCTTTTCCAGGTCTTTTCCACTCTATAACATCACAGAGAGGAGTGTCTCATCCGCTTTGAAGACATGAGATGCCCGAGTAGCGAGATCGGGAGGCTCCCCATGGTCAACATCATGGTCCCCCGACCTGATGGACTTGAGCAATTTCTGTGTCTTTCCAGGGGAGAAAACACAACGTCAGCTCCTAAGAAGGTCTCTTTACCACGACAGAGGTCTCCATAGGGGCCTGGGCAGGCATAGGAAGCCTTTTAATCCAGCTCCTTTAATAGAGCCATTGATACATATCCTACAACATAGGTTCACTAGAGGGCAGAACCCTCTAAGGGCAGCTGTAACATCACGTGTAGGTTAAATCAATGGACCCAGGGATTCCCAACCAGTCTCCCAAGCTGGTTTTAGCCCAGCCTTAAGCTGTTTACCTTCTGCGATCTCACAAGTGCAGGTATGATCAGCTTACAATAACCGTTGACTGCTGACATGGGAGCAGAATAGATGATTCCTCTTGGAATCCACTTTCCTGCCTTCCGAATCCCGCGGAGAAGACATCACTGTGGGAAAAAAGGGACAAGTAAAACATTTTTAAACCATCTATCTCCGCAGGAAAGGTAGAAAAACAGACCGGAGGCAGCTGAGGACCGGAGGAAAAAAACACCATAAGTGGAAACACTTTAGGGAGCTAGCTGAAAAAGCATATGCAGCCAGAGACCGAACTGGATAACACTGCTTCCTAAATAGGGGAAAGGGAGGGATAGACAATCCACCCTCCCCCCAGTAATTCCTCCACAGGAAGAAGCATAAGAAAAAAATACTTAAAAATCGCATCTGTGAAAAAAATTGCACCCGTGAAAATATTGCAGCCGGATTATCCGGAAGTGACGCAAATGAGAATCCCTGCGTCACCTCTGGAAGATGGCGGTGCCCAGGGACTGAGAATCCTGGACCGAGGACGCTGCCAAAATACCCCAGCCAGGCGCAACTGCGCGGGGTTGGCAGCAGATAAGCTGCCGGCCAAACTGACAAGGTACCTAGGAAAATGGCAACGCCGTTACCCAAACGAAAAGAAGGCTTCCCGCACTTTCATAAGAAAGAGGGGAACAAACCGCCCAGTCCACCTGTCCGGGAGGACAGAAAAAAACACAGTGGGCTGGAGGTTGACTTCCTCCTTTTAAGGAGATACTTAATTGTTAAATTGAGTTATTAGTCTTGGGCTCATTAAACATTCAGCCGGTCCTGCCAGTCCACGGGGGGTGGTTAACCTTATCTGCGCTGCTGGTAGGATGTAAGGGAATATTGAAAATTCTATACTGAGTTTCTAGGGGTGACAATAAGCACAGCCAAGCCCCTGATGTAGGATATAGCAAAAAAAAAAAAACCCTACTATTGATGGATTAATGGACTTGGTGGCAGCTTGTGCTGGCACAACAAGACACAAAATGGCCGACGATCATCCCAGAAAAAAGTGACAGAAAAACGCTCTGGGCAGCCTGAAAACAGTGAGCAATTAACTAGCAGAAGTTGAATGATTCACAGCTGTAGATCGATCACTTCATTAAGTGTTTTTTCTGAGTTAGGGTACGTTCACACGACGACAATTGTCGCGCGACAAAAAGTCGCACTATTGTCGCGCGACAATTTTTATAATGGGAGTCTATGGTGTCGCAGTGCGACATGCGACATGCTGCGACTGCGACACGAAAGTCGGAGAAAATCCATTCAAGATGGGTTTTTCTGCGACTGTCGCGTCGCAGTCGCAGCATGTCGCATGTCGCAATGCGACACCATAGACTCCCATTATAAAAATTGTCGCGCGACAATAGTGCGACAAAATGTCGCGCGACAAATGTTGCAGTGAAGTTGTGCCCTATTTGTCGCGCGACTTTTTGTCGCGCGACTTTTTGTCGCGCGACAATTGTCGTCGTGTGAACGTACCCTTAATCCCTGCCTAATCTCGCCCGAACAGCAGCTGCATCCTATCTATCCCTACACTAATCAGAGCAGAGTGACGTGCGGCGCGACATGACTCCAGCTTAAATAGAGGCTGGGTCACATGCTGCACTTGGGCAATCACAGCCATGCCAATAGTAGGCATGGCTGTGATGGCCTCTTGGGGCAAGTAGTATGACGTTTGTTGATTGGCTGCTTTGCAGGCTTTCAAAATGCGCCATAGAAATCGCCGAACAATGAAACCGAACTTTTACGTAAATGTTCGGGTTCGGGTCCGTGTCACGAACACCCCAAATTCGGTACGAACCTGAACTATGCAATTCGGGTTCGCTCACCCCTGTTCAGGAGCTTATGGGATGGGGAGAGAAAAAGCAAAGGTTCCTAACAAATAATGTAAAAAGATATCATCTTATCCTAATAAATTGGGAGTCCTAGTAACCAAGAGGGTGTTCTATACCAACTTTGAGGTCAATTGGAGAAACTTTTGTTTGTGTAGAATAGACTTGGGTCAAAACTGAACATTAAAAAAAAAATGGCAAACCTGAAATGAACACAATCTTAAAAAGATTTGCTCATCTCTAGTTTTATACATTTAAATAAAATGAATCAGCACATATGCCACATTGGCCCAACCAATTATGTACCTGGGGGGAGAGGGCATTTTTTAGGTTGCTAGGAAGCACATACTATGTTGGATGTGTCCTGGTATGGATTTATTCAGGGGCTCATCTGTAACACACAGATCAAGTCCAGGCTTTGTGGAATACATTAACTTGCATTTCATTGTACCAAGCATAATAAAGACATTTCAATTTTGGAGATGCCTGTACATGTCCAATTCATAAATAGAAATGGTGATCTTTTATCATCCCTGTGTTCTTGTACTAAAACTGATTTATGTTGTTTTAACATTAATATCCTAGAGGAATACATCCAACTATGGATGTACACCTTCAATCACGCTCTGACCATACAAGCCTGAGTAAGTTTAACATACTGTAGCACTGTACATTAATACAACCTATAATATTAGATTGCAGGTCTAAAATCTATTTTTCATTCCAAAACAATTCCCTTCAATTTTATTCCTCTGAGATCAACAAATTTAAGTTATTCTGCATGTTAGAAGAAGATACAGAAAGATGTTGTTCACGCCTATCAGTTCTTTATAAACGATAGCATTCAACTTGTGGCGAGACAGCTAGGATGTGTTATAGTCTAGAGTAAGATTTGTTAAAACGACTGGAAACCTTTTGCAGATATGACTTGAAAGGTTCCTCTTTTCATTCTACTAGAGCTTTAAATGCATTTTTATTCCATTTTCTCCTGTTCGTCTTTAGTTTGCACAACACTTGCCAGGAGCTGATGTTAAACCGAGCTCTTCTTGCCTCAGTGACTCAGCCAGCATGGGAAGCTTGAAGAAGACACGGATGAATTTCCATTCCATTAGCGTCTACTTTAAGGGGGAACCTCTGAGCTTTACAATCCATGAATACCATTAACATTTTAACAGTGTTTATATACCTGGAGAACAGGCAAAGTCTCATTCTGACATATGACCTTTTCTAAATGGAAACTTAAAGCAGAAGTAACAGCTTATCAGACATGGGGAGCTAAACAGCGGAGAGATGAGGACTATGGACATTTTTCTGCAATAGTGGGGGTATGCTCTTGAGCTCCTCTGGACTGTTCAGTCAACCACCATATTTATTCTGAGCAAGTGTATTATAGTGTTCAGTCTAAAGCCATGCGTGCAATGCACATGTTATTGTTATCTGAATGAAGAAATATTTAATTGGCTTTTTTATATTTCAATTTGTTATTAGGCTATATTCACACAATCATGCCATGTTTTGCAGTCTGAAAATTGCAGATCCAAAAAACACGGATACCAGCGGTGTGTGTTCCATATTTTGTGGAACACAGAGGGCCGGCCCTATATAAAAAATGCCTATTCTTGTCCATGATTGCAGATTCTAAGAGCTGCATGAGTCTTCTCTGCAGCGGAGAGCAGGGTCTCAGCTTTCACATGAAAGCCAGGCTCCTGCTCTAATACCCAGATTGCCAGAATTGTATGCCTAGCAAGCCATGCCTCTATGGCCCATCCAGCAGCTGGTGACTGTCAGTGTAGCACTAACAGTACAAAACATTGTACAGCATAAGTAGTTCAATGTATTTTAGAAGCAATCGAAAGGTTGACTGTTAAAGTCCTCTTATATGACTAGTAAATGGTTAAAACAACTAAAAATAAAGTTTTATTTAATGTAAAAAAAAATCTCCAACTGAAAAATATAAATTTTTTACATTAAAGAAATGTTTTTTTAATGGACAAAAATAGCAAAAATAAAATCTCCTTTCATATTTGGTATCACCGAATCGAAAATGACCCATAACACATAACTATCCTATAAGTCATCCCATATGGTGAGCGCAATAAAAAAACAATGCCAGAATTGCTGTTTTTGTTTATTCAACACAAAAAAGTTAAAAGTGATGAAAAAGTGTTATGTACCCCAAAATTATATCAATGAAAATTACAAGGGGGTTGGTTAAAAGATGGCCGCACAATACATCTCAAACTAACAGAAAAACAAAAAAGGGGCTCATTCCAGAAATAGGAATGAAGGAAGCTCTTTGCGCACATTTTTGATCAAAAGTATGTCGGGCCCAAGTGCCACTTCACGGCGACTTCCGCACATGGGTCCCTAACACTACAGATACTGCCTCTTGTGGACTTACCAGTCTCCTTATTTTCAGGGCACTGTGGGAACCAGCTAAATTGCTTTTGTGCTGAGAAGTCCCAGGAAATGAAAATTACAAGTTACCCCTCAAAATCAAGCTCTTACACAACCCTGTAGAAAGAAAAATTAAAAGTTATTGGGTATTGCTATACTAGTGCTGACACAGAGAATAAAGTCATAATGTTATTTATGCTGAAAAATGAATGTAGCTAAATTTATAATGTAAAAACTCAGTAGAACCATTATTTCAGTTCTTTTTCTTTTAACCCCCACTAAAGCCCAAAAGAAGCTGGTCAATAAGGGGTTAAAATTTCCTTAGTTTCTATTTTAATGTACATTTTGGTATTACGGTGGATACCTAATAACAATTTTTTGACTTAAAGGTTCATTTATTTTTAAGTTGTATTATAGTATTTTATAAGCTATTTATATACATTACCATTTTTACATGTGAGGTTAAACACTTAAAAGGAAAAGTGTTATCTGCCGGTTGAAACCTGATATGAAAACATCTCCTTTTTTCTAATCTGGTTTTATCTTCTGATTGTAGATTTTTTTTATTCTATTTCCTGAACATGATTTTGGGGACGACCATGTTGCCTGAGCTGTTCTTAACAATTTAGAAAGCTTTAAGAAAATTGCTTTACGGCAGCCCCATGTGCCATAGACACAATGGTCAGGAGGGGACCCTATTGACTTCTATGAGAGAATTTTCTAGGCATGCTCTTTGACCGATGCAGAGGTCATTGTACAAGGATAGAAGAGATAAACTTTGACAATCACCTAATGTGAATGGTGAATCTATCCTTATCTATACACAGAGGATTAGAATGATAGATCAGCAGATAACAGCCGTAAAGTGATCTGTGTATTGTTAGGCTTAGAGGCCAGTGCGAAAACTGCAGCATTTTATGGTTTTTGTTTAAATAAAGATATTGACATGGAAAATAAAAAATAACAATTAAAAATTCTTTAAAAATATGTTAAATATAAAAACATCATTTAAACAATAGGCCAGTTCCAGATGACACATTAAAAAAGAAAAAAGTATTACAGCAGTGATGCCTTTATTTGATAACCAGATCTGTGAAGCTTGCAAATGATATTTCAGAGCACAGAGACTCCTTCATCAGGTGGTTTAGCTGAACACAGGCTCAATAAAATCATGCTTAATGGTCTAAAGACGTCATTCCTGCCAATAATAAATCACCATAGGCAGTGCATCAGTGGCGTACATAGAGAGGTAAGGGCCCCATAGCAAGGATCAAACCAGGCCTCCCACACAGGCCCCCCCTTATTAAGGACCCTTGGGCCATTTTTAACTGCCTCATTTGATAAAAGTTGTTCTTTTAGAGGGTAGAGTCCTGACCAAGATTTTATCTCCAGTAGAAGAGGAGATAATCCCAACTAAAACCGGACCCGTTCTTCCCGTGGGCCCCATAGCAGTCTCAAGGTCTGCCGCTATGGTAGTTACACCCCTGCTGTGCATGCTTGTTTTGGCCCAATGTTATATGGATGGCTTTGCAAAATATTGTAAAAAATATAATGCAATGTTTCATAGGAGAAGGTCAGGTAAACAATGAAGGGATGGCTGTTCTTGCACAGGCATAGACTTATCTTCAACAGCTGATGGGCTGGGATGCCAGGTGTCGGATATTGAGGATAGGTCATCAATATTAACCATCAGGGATGGATTGGGAACCTAAAGTGGCCCTGAAAAAATACCTAAAAGTGGCTCCATATTGTAGGAGGGTCTAAATAGACTGGAGGAAGGCAACAAAAGTAGGCAGGTCAGCGACACCATGAAAGCCAGATATCCCTCAAAGGAAGGAAAACCGAGCAAAGGGGTGTCTCCTAGGCATTGCTCCCGGTTAGCCAGAATCCTACTCCGCACTGATGAGGGGCAACACCCCGAAACAGCTGTCTGTGGATGGATAACTGGCTTAGGTTTTCCCCGTCACATCCTTAAAGCTTGTAAAAAAGCGGGATCTTGACATAGGGACCACTTAATATGGTGGATTTGGTGATCTCTGTAATTGAGACACCCCTTTGCTTGGTTTTCCTTCCTTTGAGGGATATCTGGCTTTCATTGTGTTGTAGACCCATAACTGGGGCTCCACATTTATTTTGCATATTACTGTTTTCCAGGGAGCTTTGCACTTTGGATTGCTGTGTTGAGACTCTTAAATGAGGCTCTGCGGTGTTTTTTGTAGCTGGTCTCCCTGAGATCAGCTATTGGTGTGTTTAGGTCAGCAACACCATAGCGCAAAATACCACAGTGCCACACAATATATTGCCCCAAAAGCAGTCCCTCTGAGTTGGCCATCAATAGAGGCTAATTTTCTCTCCTCCTCTTCCAGTTGTCTCTGATTTAGATATGGCGCAGGGTGCTTAGGAGGTGAGATGTGGGACACAGTTGAATTCAGGAGGACATATCATTGGCTGGATACATGATTACCTGGTTCTAACAGGGTTATTACTACTGATAATTTATTATATAACCAGCCAACGGCAGAAATGGGGGATTCAGCAAACCCCCTGGGCATCGGCCCACTAGGAAGTTTCCATGTAAGGTCTATGGCCAATCCTCCCCTGTTAAGCATATAGGATTGGGCTGTATTAAACCATTTTGAGCTGTTTCCAGGCAGAATTGGGACAGCGCTTAAAAGGTCCTGCTATTAGGAGTCAAATTTTAGTAAGTATGACTTTAGTGAAATATCTTTTACAACTTCCATCAACACTGAGGTTCATTACTCATAAGTAGAGTTGAGCGAACACCTGGAAGTTTGGGTTCGCTGGGTTCGGCCGAACTTCATCGGAAAGTTTGAGTTTGGGACCTGAACTTGACCCCGAACCCCATTGAAGTCAATGGGGACCCGAAATTTGGGTATTAATTGGTTTAAAAAACAAATCGAAAGGGCTAGAGGGCTGCAAAAGAAAGCAAAATGGGGATAAGAACTGGACAATTGCCCTGCAAACAAATGTGGATAGGGAAATGACTTAAAATAACATAAAATACATAAAAGCGGTGGAAGCGATGGTGGAGGAGGTAATTGCCAGCAACACTGTTTTTTTTTTTTTGGGTAGACCCCAAAACATTGGAAAATATAGAAAAGAAAACAAAGAGAAAGTGTGCTGGAGTAAAACAAAGGCTGGGTGAGGCCGGTATACAAGTCTATTCTGTACATGGTATGGACAAGTACTGTGGGATCCATGACTGGTTCATTTTAATGAACGTGAGCTTGTCCACATTGGCTGTGGACAGGCGGCTGCGCTTGTCTGTGATAACACCCCCTGGCATGCTGAAAACACGTTCAGACAATACACTGGCTGCAGGGCAAGCCAACATCTCCAAGGCGTAAAGGGCAAGCTCAGACGATGTACCCAATTTGAAGACCCAGAAGTTTAATGGGGCAGACCCATCAGTCAGTACGTGTAAGCATGTGCACACACACTTCCACCATATTGCTGAAATGCTGCCTCCTTATAAGACGTTCCATATCAGCTGGTGGTGCTGGTTCTTGTGGCGTGCTGACAAAGCTTTTCTACATTTCGGCCATTCTAACCCTGCCTTCTGAGGTGCTGGCGGTGCCCCAGCTGCGTTGGTGACTTACTACTCCTCCTCTGCCTTCGCCTTTTGCTTCCACAGAGGCCCCAGTGTCAGGTCGGAATGCCATCAGCAGCACGTCTACCAGTGTGCAGAATATATTTCCCAGTCAGGTATGCAGTGCAGGGGTAGTTTGAAAGAAAAAAGGGGTACAGGTCACCCACCCAGCAATCTAAAAGCTGCCAAATTTTCTGAATATATTTTGCAGTCAGGTATGCAGTGCAGGGGTAGTTTGAAAGAAAAAAGGGGTACAGGTCACCCAGCCAGCAATCTAAACGACGCCAAATTTACTGAATATATTTCCCAGTCAGGTATGCAGTGCAGGGGTAGTTTGAAAGAAAAAAGGGGTACAGGTCACCCAGCCAGCAATCTAAACGACGCCAAATTTACTGAATATATTTCCCAGTCAGGCATGCAGTGCAGGGGTAGTTTGAAAGAAATGAGTGGTACAGATAATCCAGCAATCTGGCCTGATAAACGTGGAAATGTCCACCCACAATCTAAGAGCTGGATTAACTGACTTTCTTTCACTCTCAGAAATGGAGTGCAGGCCGCAAAGACACTTTATGGCAAAAAAAAGTGATTTTCTTTTCACCCACAATGTCCCAGTTGTATTTACTGATTATTTTTCACTCTCAGAAATAGAGTGCAGACCACAAAGGTACTTTATGGCAAAAAAAATTTTTTTTTTATTTTTTCACCCACAATGTCCAAGTTGTATTTACTGATTATTTTTCAATCTCAGAAATGGAGTGCAGGCCGGAAAGGTGCTTTATGGCAATAAAAAAGTGATTTTTTTTTTATCACCCACAATGTCCCAGTTGTATTTACTGATTATATTTCACTCTCAGAAATGGAGTGCAGGCCGCAAAGGTACTTTATGGCAAGAAAAAAAATGATTTTCTTTTTCACCCACAATTTCCAAGTTGTATTCACTGATTATATTTCGCTCTCAGAAATGGAGTGCAGGCCGCAAAGGTACTTTATGGCAAAAAAAAGTGATTTTTTTTTTTCACCCACAAATTCCCAGTTATATGCACTGATTATATTTCACTCTCAGAAATGGAGTGCAGACCGCAAAGGTACTTTATGGCAAAAAAAAAAAAATATATTTTTTCACCCACAGTGTCCCAGTTGTATGTACTGATTATTTTTCAATCTCAGAAATAGAGTGCAGGCCGGAAAGGTACTTTATGGCAATAAAAAAGTGTTGTTTATTTTTCACCCACAATGTCCAGGTGTATTTACTGATTATATTTCACTCTCAAAAATGCAGTGCAGGCCGTAAACGTACTTTTTAGCAAAAAAAAAAAAAACGTTGTTCCCCCAGAATCTAACAGATGGATTAACTGAATTGATTACACTGTCACATATGCGGCACAATGGTACTTTAAAGAAAAAAAATGTGAATATGCACAGCTCTGGGTCCCTGAACTCACAGACAGATTACCTATGTTATTTTCCCTTCCCCTGGCGCATATGCAGTGCACTTAAAAAATGGGTATACATTGCCCACTGAACAACAAGAACAGGTTTAAATTATTGACCCTGGCACATATGCAGGTGCAAGTGCACTGCACTTGCACAACATGGCCACCGAGGCCCACCTAACTAACAGACGGATTCGAACTTATTTTTCTGTGTCCCTAGGCTCAGCGCAGGGTACAAAAATATTGCATTGCACACACAAAAAAATATCACTGTAGATCATAGACTAAACACCAAGCTCTGATATCAGATTCTTTCCTAATCTTTCCCTCACAGCAGCAGCATCCTATCCCTACACTAGTAAGAGCTGACATGACATACAGCGCTACGTGACTGGGTCACATGCTGCACTGGTCATCCACAGCCATGCCATTAGCAGGCGTGGCTGTGATGGCTTCTATGGGCACACATCCTAAACGCTTGTTGATTGGCTGCCCTGCAGCTTTTCAACAAGCTTTATTAAACGGCCGAACAGCGAACTCGAACTCAAACTTTTACAGTTTGGGATCGCTCAACACTACTATAAGCCTTTTTCAAATATATTCATGGCACAAGGAAGGTTTCACACGATATAACATTGCTATATTTTTATTATCCGTACCTGATTATTTGAAAGTCTGAAATGGGAATCATACAGCTAATTCTAGGGAAAGTTCTACTGAACAAAGACAAAATTGTATGCCTGCTGCAATTATCAGAATATGTTGTATATTAGTATTGAAAAGTGCTTGCTGAATATCACAGTGGTAATGAAAGAACGAAATTGCTAATGATTTGTGCTTAAACAATGGAATGAATCAGGGGCCTTTAGCAGGGGAATGAAAAGTATTTAGGAGAGGGGGGTTTCAGACCAAGGCCCTTTAGACAATATGCTCCTTACATTATTTGAAACCCAAACATAACATCAATATCAGATTGACAGTGATGCAACACCCGGCACCCCAGTCAATCAGATGTTTAAAGAGAAGTCAGTGCTCGTGTGAGCTCATTGTTTACCTGTTCGCCATCAACATCGCAGCAGCGAGCAGGTGTAATTACAAGCCGTCCCATTAATGTCCATGTGACGGCTCTATACACTTGAATAGGAATGACCTGTTCCATTGAAATATATGGGATGGCTTGAAATTGCACTGTTCATCGCTGTGATGTCGACAACGAGCAAGTAAACAATGAAGATAAAGCTGTGCTAGCACGGAGCGCAGCCTTCTCTTCAACCAGATTATCAGCATGGGTACCAGGTATCAGACCCCTACGAGCTGATAGTGATGACCAATTTTGAGGATAGGTCATAATTAAAATCCTGGGAAACCCTTTTTAGTATGTCATTTAGTTGTTATCATTTTTCAATGATAATTCTGTTGTTATTCTTCTGTTTCTGATAATGGGGCCATAAGTATGCAAACCATAATACATACTTTGCTTCTGTATATGTACTGCACATTTAATTTTCTCCATTATTTTCATTGGGGACTGATATGGGCAAGAGTATAACAAAAAAATCTACAGTGGCCATCTTTATTAGCAAATACACAAATAATGTCATTATGTTGGTTTACATTGTGTTTGAGGTGCCCTCGCCTCTTTCCTTTGTGTTCTTCTTATAGAAATCTTCTTTGACTGCTGTGATCCATAACAGCTGATATGTCTACTAAACCTTTATTGCTTTTTTTTCTGAAAAAATCATTAAATATTACATTTTTCACAATGGCCGTAGGATTGCAGATAATAAGGTTTTTTTGTGGATTATGGATTGTGCTACTTTATCGATCCTGGAAATTGGCAAATGAGTGCCACCATTTTTCTTGTCTGAGGCCCAATGCACACAACCATATTTTTGGTCCACATCTGATCCTCAATTTTCATTTCAATAGGGGTTTGGCTGAACTTCCTTTCAAAGTTCGATTCGGGTTCCGAACTTGACCCCAAACAGCGAACCCCATTGAAGTCAATGGATACCCGAACTTTGGGGTACTAAAATAGCTGTAAAAAGTAATAAAAATGGCTAGAGGGCTGCAGAAGGCTCCAAAGTGCGCATAAAAGCAGTACAAATGCCCAGCAAACAAAAGTGGATAGGGAAGTGATTTAAAATGACATAAAATACATAAAAATAAAAAATTGCAATCTTAAGTTGAGGAGGCTGTCTACATGGTGGTGTAGGTGGAAGAGGCTGCGGGGGAGGAAGCCAACATTCTTTCTGTTTATCTTTTTTTCCATGTGTCCGTCAATTCTTTGTCAACTTGCTAAGGGCCATGGCGTGACAGTTTGGTGCTTGTATGTCCTGGGTTAACACTAGGTGAAAAATGTTGTAGATACCTTTTTTTTATAGATCTCACAAGTCCACTATTTGGGGACTATATAGTAAAATAATCTTTCTTTGCTCTCCTTCAACAGCATGAAGGAATTGTTCCTAATTTTTTAACATAATTCATGTCTTTCACACACACACTCCACAGGAGAATTTCTTTTCCTACAACAGTTAAGACGGATGAAGGGGATGTTCCTATTTTTTTTTTTTAAATCATGACTTTCACAGACATGCTACACAGAATATTTTCCTCTCCCATTTGGATGGATTCAAACTGGGTCATCTTATAAGTATTCTTAAATTTTTTATTTATTTTTTTGGGGGGGAGGTGGGGGGCGGGTATGGTAACTGTTGACCACCAAACATTGGAAGATGGCAAAGAGAACGCACAAACTACACTGGAGTACAACAATGACTAGGTGCGCTCGGTACACTTCTCTACTATGCCAATAAAATACATAAAAATCTTGAGCCTGAAGACGGAGGTGGAGGAGGAGGCGGACGTGGCAGTGCAGACGGAGGAGGCGGATGTGGCGGTGAAGGCGGAGGAGGTCACCAACCGTATTTTTTAGTGTTTTTTTTTTATTTTATTTTATTTTTTTAAATTTGGGGGGGGGGGTGTGGAAGCCCCAAAACATTGGGAAATAGCTAAGAGAACGCACAAACTGACAAACTGCGCCATAGTACAACAATGGCTAGGTGTGCATGCTACACTTCTCTGCTCTGCCAATATAAGACATAACAATTTTGAACCTGGAGGCGGAGGTCCCAGTGTAGGAGGAGGCGGATGTGGCGGTGTAGACGGGGGATTCGGACGTGGTGGTGCAGACGGAGAAGGTCATCAACCTTATTTTTTGGTTGTTTGTTTTTTTTTTTTTGTTTTTTTTTTTGTTTTTCTTTTTTTGATTGTGGAATGCACAAACTGGCCAAGGTACAGACAATTCCTGTGGGATTCATGACTGGTTTATTTTATTGAATGTGAGCTTGTCCATGTTGGCTGTGGACATGCGGATGGGCCTGTCCGTGAT
This sequence comes from Bufotes viridis, assembly GCA_033119425.1. NCBI lineage: Eukaryota > Metazoa > Chordata > Amphibia > Anura > Bufonidae > Bufotes > Bufotes viridis. The sequence goes on from CM065590.1 coordinate 395,417,597, forward strand.
CACCCCCCCGCCATGCTAAACACACTTTTGGATAATACACTTGCCACAGGGAAGGCCAGTACCACCAAGGCATAAAGGGCAAGCTCAGGCCATGTGCCCAATTTCTAGACCCAGAAGTTAAATGGGGCAGACCCATCAGTCAGTGCGTGCAGACGCGTGGACTTGTACTGTTTCACTATGTTGATGAAACACTGCCTCTTGCTAAGACGGTCCGTATCAGATGGTGGTGCTGGATATTGTGGCGTGCAGACAAAGCTTTTCCACATTTTGGCCATGCTAAGCCTCCCTTCTGAGGTGCTGACTGTACTCCTGCTGCGTTGGCGTCTTCCTCCTCCTCCCCCGTCTCCGCCTCATGCTTCATTAAGCCCACACTGTCCGTTGGAAATGCCATCAGTAGCACCTCTAACAGCATTCGCTTGTACTCGTGCATCTTCCGTTCGCACTCTTGTGAGGACAGCACATTGTCCTTGTAGCGGGGATCCAGCAGGGTGGCCACCCAGTAATAAGCACCAGTTAGAATGTGGGCAACTCAGCTGTCATTGCGCAGGCACTGCAGCATGTAGTTGTTCATGTGTGCCAGGCTTCCCAGAGGCAACTCTGGGCAGCCTGGCATCTGTAACCTGGCGTATGTATCCCCCCAGTCACGCTCTATTGATACCCACATGAACTGATTTGGGTGCCACCCTGCTGTGAACAGGGATCCTTCTCATCATCCTCCTCATCTACCAAAACTGTGCCCTCGCTGGACAGTTGGGTACCTGTCAACTGTTGGTGCCGAAACCCACCATCTGAGCCACCTGTGGTCGACTGGCCTGAGAAATATAATGATCCACGTGCCTCCTCCTCTTGCTCCTATGCCACACCGTCATCCATCAGCTCCTGAAGCATTTTTTCAAGGAGACATAGAAGTGGGATAGTAAGTGTCATCATTGCTGGACATGTTGGTGGAGTACTTGAAGAAGCTCAACATGGCACAAAAGTCCCAGCTCTGAGGCCCAGAGTTGCTACAAGATTTTGCCCATTGTTGCACACCATCAGGACTGGCTTGAGGCTCAGCAGCACCAATCACTCATTGGTCTGTTCTTCCATGCCCACCCACAGCTCCTGCGCGGTGTGGGGTCTTTCCCCAAAACATATGAAATTTAGAACAGCTTGCAGTCGTTTTCCCCTGGCTGTGCTTCAGTTGGTGGTGCAGGTGTTGTGCTGACGTGATGAGGGGGTGGTAGAGGAGGAACGGGAGAAGGACGGGGAGTAGGAGGAGTAGGCAAAAGGAAACACCGAGAAGCGTCCAGCAATTCTCACTGGTGGTGGGATATGCGCTAAACCGCTGTCCGCCTCAGGCCCAGCTGCCACAACATTTCCCTAGTGGCAGTTAGGGAGATGTAACGTCCCTGCAGGTACTTACTGGTCCAAGTGCTGGTGGTTATGTGGACCATTCCACTGATGGCATTGTGCAGCGTACACCTGATTTTTTCCGCCAATTCGTCGCGCAGGGCAGGGATAGCCCACCTTGAAAAGTAGTGGCGACTGGGAACCACATACCGTGGGACAGCTGCCGTCATTACATTTTTAAAACCGTCTATCTCCACCAATCGGAATGGCAGCATTTCAAAGGCCAGCAGTTTTGAAATGCTGACATTCAGGGCCAGGGCTCACGGGTGGGTAGGGGGGTGCTTCTTTTTTCTCTCCAGTGTTTGTGGGATAGACAGCTGATTGCTTCCATGGGACAGTATGGACATGCTGGGTGACGGTGATGGCAGTGGTGATGGCGTGGCTTACACATCCACTGTTTACAGGGTGGCAAGTGCCCCTGTCACTCCAGAGGGGGAGGAAGAGGCTGAGACCACAGCAGAAGAGGGAGCAGAAGGAGCCTCTGATCTTTTGTGGTTCTTGAGGTGTCTACTCCACTGCAGCTCATGCTTTGCGGTTAGATGCTGGACCATGCAGGTGGTGCTCGGGTTGAGGCTCTGACTGCACAGCAGGCAAACCACCTGTGTCCTGTCGTCAGCACACTGCCTAAAGAACTGCCACCCCAGGGAACTCCTTTACACTAAGTACAGTGTGTTTTAAACAAAAAAAAAAAATATGTAGGTAGGTCACACCGACTCAATTAACTGGCTGAATAACTGTTATATATTCCCTTTGATGTTGGCAAGTGCAGTTTATTTTAAACCACAAATATAGGTAGGTCACACCAACCCAATTAACCGACTGTATAACTGTTATATATTCCCTTTGACGTTGGCAAATACAGTGTATTTAAAAAAATAAATATATATATATATATATATATATATATATATATAAATGAAAAAAATATGGCAGCACCGGGCAACTCCAAAACGGTATGGGTGCTAAGTCCTGGGGTGTGAGCGACCCAATTGTATACTGAGGAAGATGGACAGCACTCCAAAAAAATTCCAGGTGTTTTTTATTCAACCAAGTGGAGAGACGACATTTCGGCTCGACAATAGAGCCTTTTTCAAGCAATGAACATAAGTGCATGACAATCATATATAGTGCCAAACAGGAAATACAAGCCAATCATGTGACAAACAAGAGGCGTGGTCATGATCGGATACAATTCACAGGAAGTGATGTAAATGTGTGACCTCATATACATAACGTGATGATAAACAATGTGAAGAATAGAATGGAATACTATTACAAATCAACAGTTTGTCCCATCATGTAATAAACACGAATATATACTGTAGAGTGACATGTGGAATATACATGTGCATATAAGTGCAATGATGAAGGTGCCGATATCAAGTAATCCAAAACGAAAAAGAAAGATGCGTCCCAGGTAGGAGAGAGGGATAGGACATACCTGAGATAGTCGATACTAAGCGTCAGCACGCACCAACACTGAACATATAGAAAGCCGAGTGTTGGTTACAAGACCGGCACAAAACTACTTCCGGACATGTGCATTGGTGAAATGCCGTCGGCGCGGCCATATTGCTTAAGGGCAATGAGCCCATAGTTCAGGACATGCGCATATAGTGCTAGGTGAATATAGGAGCCATGATAGTGACTGGCAAAATGCCAGAAATGCCAATACTGGCCGCTATAAAGCTTGTGAGCACAAGACACTAGGTGAAAAGTGGGGACACATCTTTTCCAAGGTATGAAACCCTTCAACTAAGGGTGACTCTATCCAAAGTGCACCGTAGTGATAATCCTGCGTGCCAATGTTCGACTCCCCAATAAGAACACCTAATCGTGTCAGTGGTAACTGAAACGGGATTCTCTGCTAAGACATAAAATAAGCTCCAAAATTCATCTATAACCATGAAAAATATGCGCTGTCATACATAAGAATCAGAAATATATTGTAGTGGTGCGAGCTGGCGGAAATTCTTCAAAGGCATGTCATCTCCATTCTCCTAGGGTACGATCAAGGTAATTATCTACAAGAGATAGAGACATAAGATAAATTAGTAAAGGTACAATAGCACATCTTATGTTCCAAAATACACTACACCCAAGAGAATAGACATTCATATGGGAGGGTCCATGGGCAAGTCAGATACTCAGTATGTATGTATAGGATTATATTCCACATTAAATCCATGTGGTCTCAATGTGTTCAGGGTATAAATCCAAAAGGCCTCCCTCTTTTTAAGAAAGGAGACTCTATCACCTCCCCGTCTGGGGACCGTGATGTGTTCAATGATCCAATGATTCAATGATTCAATGGGTCACGTTCAGAGTGACCCATATCGATAAAGTGTTTGGGTACGGGTAGATCCTTCCGTTTTTGCCGTATGGAGAACCTATGGTTATTTAATCTTGTCTTAAGGTCTGTGGAAGTTTCCCCTACATAAAGTGTATGGCAAGGGCAAGATAAGATATAAATGACAAAATTGGTATCACAAGTTAGGTACTGCTTAATGGGATATACGATTCCAGTACCTGGATGAATAAACTGTCTCTCTTTGCAAATGTACTTGCAATTAACGCAGTGCAGGCAGGGAAAACACCCCTGGCTGCGCTGCGTCAAAAACCTTTGTGTACCAACCTGTGAGGGACCAACATCAGCACGAACCAGTTGGTCCCTTAGATTTCTGGCTCTGCGATAAGAAAAGAGTGGGGGCCTCTGAAATTCTGGGATCCCTTTAAGTCTACTGAGGATACCCCAATGTTTTTTAATAATACATTTGATGTTGCTGCTCTGTTTGCTAAATGTAGAGATAAAGGGGATTCTATTAACAGATTTTTTGGACGTCTTCCTGCATAATAGACTTTGCCTATCAAGTTTCTGTACCTCCTGTACCTGAGCCTGTAATAAAGTCCTAGGATAGCCACGTGTGGTGAATCTTTGTATCATGGCCTCAAAAGTACGGTTTAAGGCAATGGGATCAGACTCAATCCTTTTGGCCCTCAAGAATTGGGAAAAAGGAAGGTGTTGAGTCATGTGCTTGGGGTGATTACTCTCAAATCGCAGGACAGTGTTTCTGTCTGTAGGTTTAGTAAAAAGTGTGGTGGATGGTTCACCATCAGCAAGAATCACTGTGGTGTCAAGGAATTGTATGGAGTCCTGTGACCACACCAGCGTAAACTGTAAATCCTTATTCCAACCATTCAAATATTGTTGAAAGGACAGCAATTCTTCATGGGTGCCAATCCAGATGAGGAAGATGTCGTCTATGTACCGCCACCAGCATAGTACATGGCTGAAATGGAAGGACCCATAGACGACGTCCTCCTCAGAACACCGCATGAAGATATTGGCATAAGTCGGTGCGGCGTTAGATCCCATTGCCACTCCCCGTTTTTGTTTATAAAAGGTATCCCTAAATAGAAAATAATTCTCATATAGGATAATCCGTAAAAGAGAAATCACAAATTCGATCGACGGAGTTGAAAGGGAAGAGACCTCAAGCATGCTTTTCACCGCTTGTATACCTAATTCATGGTCAATAGATGTGTACAATGATACAATGTCAAATGAAGCAAGAGACACATTGGGATGACCACTTAGATCAACTTCTTGTAATTTACAAAGGAAATCAGTAGTATCAGCAACAAATGATGATGTCTTAGCGGAGAATCCCGTTTCAGTTACCACTGACACGATTAGGTGTTTTTATTGGGGACTCGAACATTGGCACGCAGGACTATCACTGCGGTGCACTTTGGATAGAGTCACCCTTAGTTGAGGGGTTTCATACCTTGGAAAAGGTGTGTCCCCTCTTTTCACCTAGTGTCTTGTTCACACAAGCTTTATAGCGGCCAGTATTGGCATTTCTGGCATTTTGCCATTCACTATCATGGCTCCTATATTCACCTAGCGCTATATGTGCAGCAGCTCTGACATGTTTGGTAGTTTCTAAGGAATTTCTGCACCACCAAATTCAGCACATGCGCCAGGCAAGGCTAGTCCCAGAGTTGCTATGAGATTTTGTCCATTATCGCACACCACCAGGCCGGGCTTGAGGCTCACTGGCAGCAACTACTCATCGGTCTGTTTCTTCTATGCCCCTCCATAGCTCCTGTGCGGTGTGGGGTTTGTCCCCCAAACACATGAGTTTTAAAACAGACTGCTGATGTTTACCCCTGGCTGTGCTGAAGTTGGTGGTGAAGGTCTTTCGCTGACCGGATGAGGAGGTGGTAGAAGAGGAGGTGGAGAAAGCGGAGTAGGAGAAGGAGGCAACAGGGGGCAAAGAATAATGCCCTGCGATCCTCGGTGGTGGAAGGACATGCACCAAACCGCTATCCGCCTCGGGCCTAGCAACCACTACATTTACCCAGTGTGCAGTTAGGGAGATATAGTATCCCTGCCTGTGCTTACTGGTCCATGTATCTGTGGTTATGTGGACCTTGCCACAGATGGCATTGCGCAGTGCACACTTGTTTTTATCCTCCACTTGGTTGTGCAAGGAAGGGACGGCTTGCCTTCAAAAGTAGTGGCGGCTTGGAACGATGTACTGTAGAACAGCCACCGCCATCAGCTGTTTAAAACAGTCCATCTCCACCAGATGGAATGACAGCATTTCAAAAGCCAGAAATTTTGAAATGCTAGCATTTAGGACCAGGGAAAGAGGGTGGGTAGGTGGGTATTTCCTCTTTGTCTCCAGTGTTTTTGGGAGATGGACAGCTAAACACTTGTCTGTGACATGGTGGAGAGGCTTGGTGATGATGATGGAGGTGGTGATGTTGGTGGCACATCCTCTGTTTGCTGGGTGGCAGGTGCCACTGTGACTCCAGAGTTGGAGGAAGAGGCAGAGACAGCAGCAGAAGAGGAATCAGGAGGAGCCTGAGACCTTTCTTGGTTTTTAGGGAGTTTACTCCACTGCAGTTTGTGCTTTGCATGTAGATGCCTGGTCATGCAGGTTGTGCTCAGGTTTAGAACGTTTATACCTCGCTTTAGGTTCTGATGGCACAATGTGCAAACCACTCGTGTCTTGTTGTCAGGACATTGTCTGAAGAACTGCCACACCAATGAACTCCTTGGAGCTGGCTTTGGTGTGGTAGGTCCCTGGGTGCGGTGGGCAGTAGCAGGCATACTGTCACGGGGACGGCCGCTCCGCTTTTGCACCCTGCTCCCTCTTTTGCTGTGCTGTTGCCTCTGTGCGACCAACGCCTCTTCCTCAGAACTGCACAAGTCACTAGCATGAACTTGAGTCCAGTAGGGGTCTATGACCTCATCATCCTCCACATCTTCTTCCAACCATTCTTCTCGTCAGTCTGCACACTGCAGAAAGCCGCAGAATTGTGTTTCGTCATCATCAGAGATGTGCTGTGGTGGTATTCCCCTGTCCTCATCTTGCAACAGTCGTGGTTGGGCATCAGTGGATTCAATGTCTTCCACTTCTGGGGCAGGGCTATGAGGATGGCCCAAGGAAACCCTGCCATCAGGGTCATCAAAAAGCATAACAGTCTGCTGCATGACTTGGAGCTCAGACTGCTTAGCTGATTTGCAAGGGGGATAGGTGAAAGACTGATGGGCATGGGCTGCAGGTGCCAACTATGAGTTTGCTGTAGAGGACTGGGTGGGAGATACTGTGAAGGAACTGGAGCCACTGTCAGCCACCCAATCTACTATTGCCTGTACTTTTTCTGGCCTTACCATCTGTAGAGCAGCATTCGGGTCTTCCAAATAACGCTACAGGGTCAGTCGCCTACTCTCACCTGAGGAAGGTGTTCACTTGGACCTGTAGCTGGGGCAGAACGGCCACGTCCTCTCCCAGCAACAGGAGCTCCACCACCACGTCCATGTCCACGTCCCTTATTGGATGTTCTCCACATTATTTGCGTTCACCCAACAAACTAACATATGTTTTATCTCAGGTGTCAATTTAACTGCCAAAAGTCAACAATGAAGTTTACTAACAGTAATGCAGTGCCCGTGTCATAAACTAAATAAATTTCTTTAGGTCGCACAACAATGCAACTGAACAATTAAATACAATTACTTCACTATCAACAAAAATGTTATTTTTAAAACAAACAAGGTAACAGCAGAAGTTAACTGTTTAATTTGACTTTCAGAAATGCAGTGTACACCACAAATGTAATATCTCCCTCAAAACCGGTGTTTTTGCAAACAACTATGTAAATACGGAGTTCCACAGATTACTTAAAAGGACTGGAATACAGGATAGGCCTCAGATCTGCTATGTAGCACAAAACCAGTGTTTATTGCAACAAACTACAGAATGTCACCCCAAAAATTATAAAACAGTTTTTTCAGCGTTCTATACAAAAGTGCTCTGTGGCACAACAGTACGGATTAATTCCCCCAAATACAGAAATACAGTTTTTCACCGCAAAAGTTTTTAAAATGTTTTTTCAGGTTTTCAGGTTTCAGGCACAACAGTTCAGGTTTATTCCAGCAAATACAGAAATGCAGTTTTCACCGCAAAATTTTAAACCGTTTTTTTCAGCATTATATGCAAAAGTGCTCTGTGGCACAACAGTACGTGTTTATTTACCTAACTACAGAAATGCAGTTTTTCACAGCAAAATTTTAAAGCAGTTTTTTTTTCAGCGTTCTATGCAAAAGTGCTCTCTGGCACAACAGTACGGGTTTATTCCTCCAAATACAGGAATGCGGTATGTCACCTCAAAAGTTATAAAACAGGTTTTTCAGCATTGTATTCAAACGTGCTCTGTTGCGCAACAGTATGGGTTTATTCACCCAAATACAGAAATGCAGTATATCACCCCAAAAATTATAAAACAGGATTTTCAGTGTTGTATGCAAACGTTCTCTGTGGTACGACAGAACAGGTTTATTCACCCAACTACAGAAATGCAGTTTTTCACCGCAAAATTTTAAAACTGTTTTTTCAGCTTTCTATGCAAAAGTGCTTTGTGGCACAACGGTACGGGTTTATTCCCCCTAATACAGAAATGCAGTATGTCACCCCAAAAATAATAAAACAAGTTTTTCAGTGTTGTATGCAAAAGTGCTCTGTGGCACAACAGTATGGGTTTATTCACCAAACTACAGAAATGCAGATTTGCATCGCAAAATTATAAAACATTTTTTTCAGCGATCTATGCAAAAGTTCTCTGTGGCTCCACAGTATGGGGTTTTTCCCACAAATACAGAAATGCAGTTTTTCACCGCAAAATTTTGAAACAGTTTTTTCAGCATTCTATGTAAAGGTGCTCTGTGGCACAACAGTACGGTATATTTCCCCAAATACAGAAATGCAGTTTGTCACCCAAAAAATTATAAAACAGGTTTTTCAGCGTTGTATGCAAACGTGCTCTGTGGCACAACAGTATGTGTTTATTGACCCAACTACAGAAATGCATTTTTCACAACAAAATTTTGAAACAGTTTTTTCAGTGTTCTATGCAAAAGTGCTCTGTGGCACAACAGTACGGGTTTATTCCTCCAAATACAGAAATACAGTTTTTCACCACAAAATTTTGAAACAGTTTTTTCAGGTTCTATGCAAAAGTGCTCTGTGGAACAACAGTACGGGTTTATTTCCCCAAATACAGAAATGCAGTTTGTTACCCAAACAATTATAAAACAGGTATTTCAGCGTTGTATGCAAATGTGCTCTGTGGCACAACAGTACGGGTTTATTCCCCCAAATACAGAAATGCAGTATGTCACCCCAAAAATGATAAAACAGGTTTTTCAGCGTTGTATGCAAAAATGCTCTTTAGCACAACAGTACGGGTGTATTCCCCCAAATAAAGAAATGCAGTCTTTCACTGCAAAATTTTAAAACAGTTTTTTCAGCGTTCTATGCAAAAGTGCTCTGTGGCACAACAGTACGGGTTTATTCCCCCAAATACAGAAAGGCAGTTTGTCACCCCAAAAATTATAAAACAGGTTTTTCAGTGTTGTATTCAAAAGTGCTCTGTGGCACAACAGTACTGGTTTATTCCCCGAAATAAAGAAATGCAGTATGTCACCCCAAAAATTATAAAACAGGTTTTTTAGCGTTGTATGCAAACATGCTCTGTTACACAACAGTAAGGGTTTATTCACCCAACTACAGAAATGCAGTTTTTCACCGCTAAATTTTAAAACAGTTTTTTCAGGTTCTATGCAAAAGTGCTCTGTGGAACAACAGTACGGGTTTATTTCCCCAAATACAGAAATGCAGTTTTTCACCGCAAAATTTTAAAACAGTTTTTTCAGTGTTCTATACAAAAGTGCTCTGTAGCACAACAGTACGGGTTTATTCCCCCAAATACAGAAATGCAGTTTTTCACAGCAAACTTTTAAAACAGTTTTTTCAGCATTCTATACAAAAGTGCTCTGTTGCACAAAAGTATGGATTTATTCTCCCAAATACAGAAATGAAGTTTTTCACCGCAAAATTATAAAACAGTTTTTCCAGCGTTGTATGCAAAAGTGCTCTGTGGTATGACAGTACGGGTTTATTCACCCAACTACAGAAATCCAATATGTCACACCAAAAATTATAAAACAGGTTTTGCAGCGTTGTATGCAAACGTGCTCTGTGGCAGAACAGCACGGGTTTATTCACCCAACTATAGAAATTCAGTTTTAACCCCAAATTTTTAAAACAGTTTTTTCTGCGTTCTATGCAAAAGTGCTCTGTGGCACAACAGTATGGGTTTATTCCTCCAAATAAAGAAATGCAGTATATCACTGCAAAATTATAAAACAGTTTTTTCAGCGTTGTATACAAACGTGCTCTGTGGTATGACATTACAGGTTTATTCCCCCAACTACAAAAATGCACTATGTATGTCACTCCTAAATTATAAAATAGGTAATGTAGGGGGACTTGCCCTGTCAGAAAAAAAACATTTTTCCTACACTGAGCTACCAAAAAATAATTAGACTGATTTCCCTGGCAGGCTATCACATATGCAGGTCACATACCGTTCCAAGGACACTGCAGTTGCTAAAATGGCCGCCGACCCCTGCCTCAGTAACAGATAGATTAAAAATTATTTTGCAGTATCACTGGGCTCAGTGCTGGGTACAAATATGAGGCATGGAACCCTCAATAATTGCTGTAGTTTGAAGATTTAAAAAATGGTAATGAGGCGGCTTCACCCCTGGATCGATTTCTGGGGATGGTGCTCACCTGTCGGTGCACCCAAACCGAATAGAAACACAAAGTAAAATCAATAGGAATCAGGGGCACTCAATATGGGAACCCGTCGAACCAAATGACATTTATTTAAACAAATAAAAACAACAATAATAATAAAATCAATAAAATATAGGGTTAGTCACGAAATGACCAATGCTGCAAAGGACTGACTCCTATGTAAACCAGCGATACAGCAAATGTCCCGGATAGTAAGCCCTACCTAGTGTCTCTGGTGATGGAGATAAGAGAGTCCATATAGGATATTAGCTGATATGCCGTCCTCCGGTCTAAGTCCGCATTGAAAGATGCCCAAATCACTAGAAATATAAAGCAGTGGAACCGCAAGTGCCCATAAGTATAATAAAACAGCCTCTCACCACATTCAACTTCTGGCGTGGGGTGCTTCGGCTTCTCCTCCTGGTTCACCTGCGGTCTCTAGCCGGGTGCGCGTCCTGGGAGTGGCTTGCATACACCAACGCGGCATCCCACGTTGTGTCAGAGTATACACGTGACGTCTCACGTGACTCCTGACGCACAGGTCCTTGAGCGTGTAAAGCAGTATATTCCCAAGGTCCTTGACCCTCTAACTTACGGGTCTCGATTTTTCCCGGCTTCACTTTGGATGTCCTCTTTCATATCTTTCATATGTAGATATGGCAGTTTCCCATATTTCGCTGTGTTATTCCGATTTCCTATATTATGGTTCTGATCCCATATGCGCTCCTCTATTGCCTTGCTGTGTCTCTTGGATCAAACGCGTTTCGGGGTACACGCCCCTTCTTCAGTGATGTCAGCAGCAAAGGTTTGGACCTTATTTAAACCCTCATGGGGTGGGGTTAATTATTAACCCATTGAGTGCAATCTCCATATATGTCAGAGGTTCAATTTGTCACATATCAAAACAGTGGAGGGGTGGATTCTGTAACACTTAAAATATATATATATATATATATATATATATATTGTACACATGGTGCATCAAGAATAACTATGCTTCCTTCATTAGGACCAGTGTATAAGGATAAGAAACTTAAAATATACCTTAATGGCATATAGTACATATAAAACATATAAACACAATCATTCTCAAGTTCACATTGGATAATATTATGGTGACTAACCCTAATATTTTGTGACTAACCCTATATTTTATTGATTTTATTATTATTGTTGTTTTTATTTTTTGAATAAATGTCATTTGGTTTGACGGGTTCCCAGATTGAGTGCCCCTGATTCCTATTGAGTTTGAAGATTTAACACCACCAAGTTTAACAGATTCCTTCCCTAATCTCTCCCTCACAGCAGAAGCAGCAACCTGTCCCTACACTAAGAGCAGCAGAGTGACATGCGGCGCTACGTGACTCCAGCTTATATAGAAACTGGGTCACATGCTGCACTTAGCCAGTCACAGCCATGCCAATAGTAGGCATGGCTGTGATGGCTTCTTAGGGCAAAGTAGGGAAACATTTGTTGATTGGCTGCCCAGTTCGGTTTCGCTCAATTCTATTGAAGATGATTTTGGATGTATTCAGATATTGCGGTAATTTGGGATGAGGAAGATAATTTTAAACTGTGAAAAGAATAGAGTATTGTGGATAAGAGTTGTTCATTTCATTAAGATAAGCAATGAGTGAAAGTTGAATGGATAAGATTGGTCATGTGATTCTATGGGAGGTGGAGATAGAGCTAACAGTGTAATGCAGCTCTATATTTTAAATGGAAAGTTTTCTATAAGTATATTGGTCTAATTTTAATTTGATATTTTGGTTTTAGGATAAGAAGGTGGTTTTGAAATCAGTATATATTTTTCTAATGTTACAGTATAACCATATGAAAATCAGCTTTGAAATGAGCATGTATATCTTTTATGTTATAACCATGCAAATAAGGGCTGTAGAATCACCAACAGTGACTCAAAAAAGGAGCAATCTAGACAAGCTCACAGGTGCCCCTGATGAAGCGGAATCGAAACCTGGCTCGGGTGTTTGATGAGAGAACGCGCACATTTTAAATGAATGTTATTTTATGGATCTTGTGAGTAAAATAAATTACTATATTTATACTTAGTGAGCGGGACTTCACCATGTGGGGCCGTTTCTTCTTTTATTCTTAGGAGACTAGAGCATCGATTAATGTGAGAACTTAATTCATATATCTGTGGAACTTTATATGAAAGACACTCTTTGTTTACTCTGAATGTGAACTCTACCTAAGCTTGAGCCGCGTGTTTTTCTTTTTTATTTACTTATTGGCTTTTTGTGAAAGGTACCCACGTCACAATAAAACCCACAGCGCTAAAGGAGAACACTGATTTGGGACTGCAACTCTGTTGCAGTTTTTTTTTTTTTTTTTTTCACTATTTGTGTATTTGTTTTGTTAATTGTTCTCTGTATTCTATCCCTATATATTTATGACTTTCATGTTTCGGGCGCCATATGCCTTTTTCACAGTCAGTGTTCGGTCAATGATTTCCATCTGTGATTTTGCGCCAAAACTAGGTGTGGCTCTAAACAAAGAATGTGTGCAAATCTTTCCCTTATCTGTGTAGGCTTCAATCCTGGTTTTAGCTCACAATCACATGGTTGTGTGCATGAGGCCTTACACTGATATGTGAATGAGGCTTTAGAGTAGGAGTGTGGCTCTCATGTGAGAGCCGAGCCCCCACTCTCCTATGCACGGAGTACCTGATGCACTGGTGAGGAGGACCGGTAAGCATTGCTTCTTTTGTTATTTTGTCAGATTTACAGCTGCTGCCCAGAATTTTATTTAATTTGGACAACCCCTTAAAATACCTAATTCCAAAATGCATCCGAACTGATAAATGCCTTCATAGCCTCCCAGCTAGACTACCGAAATGTGATATAGATATGGTAGGCCTCCTTGACAAAGCAATACACTGACTTAGCGGCAAAGTTAATAACCAAATATCCTCAACATGCTTCCAAAACACGAATCCTTTACTTACTCACTTTCTGCCCATAAAATGGTTATTAATTTTAAATTTTGCTTAACCCTTTTTTCCTCTATGAAGTACTATTACATCACAGTTGCAGGGTCATCATGGCAATGGCATGGGCTTATGGATGCTGGATGTTATTGGTGGGACTGAAGTTACAGAGAATACTGTAAAAACAAAATCCTAAAAACAGTGGTGAAATTCCGTGGTTTTTTCACACTGTCGCCTCAAAAAATTGGTACAGTTGAAAAAATACAACTTGCCCCACATAATGAAAACCCTCATATGGCTATGTCAATAAAGAAATTCAAAAGTAATGGCTTCTGAAGCGTAAAGATAAAAAGACAAAAAAAAATAATAATCTTCCTATGCCTCAAGTGCCAAACTATGCTTCGTTCTTAAAGGGAACCTGTCACCATGAAAATAAGAAATATGCCTGCTGTCAATTTTATATTAGTGTTGAGTGCGAATATTTGAATCACAAATTTTAATCGCGGATATCGCCACTTCGAGAATTCGCGAATATTTAGACTATAGTGCTATATATTCATATTCACGAATAATCTTGATCGCGAATATTCTAATCGCAAATTTATAGACCAGGCTATACCAAGCCTCATGGTCCCTCAGCCTTACCCAGCTGAGGCCACCTCAAAGAGCCATCCCAGGCCTCTGCTTCAAACTCTGCCCCAGCCTCCTTGGCTCTCCTTCAAAGCATCTCCCTTGAATGAGACAGAGGGAGGTGCTTTTTCCCATTATGATACCTCCAGCTCTCCCACCTGTGGTGTGTGGTGGAATAGGGGTGTGGACAGCACTATCCACCCCTTCCTTACCAGTAACCAGAGTGAGACCTGTGATTGTCTCACAATATAAATCTACCAGAGCAATGCATGTGGAGATTTCTGGGTCCATGTGAAGTGCAGGGCTGGTTCTAGCTTTTTTAGAAAGGGGTTGTCATGTACTAGATAATGTATGATTTAAGATTTTTACATTAGTCATGGGATAACCCCTTTAATTACTGGATAACCCCTTTAACAATTCAGACCCATTAAACGGTGAAGTCTCATTAGTTTAATTAGAGGCAGCTATGACCCGTACGATCACAGCAGTGATGGTCCTCACAACAACTATGTTCTGAGTGCCTCATGACCGCACATTGTGGTAGTTCCGTAAGGGAGCAGAATATTCAGTTTTTCTTTTTTTACTCCAGTCCTTCTCAGAGCCATGACTTTTTTACATAATTGGTGGGACAAGTTGTACATTTTAATGGCACCATTTAATATTGCATATCATATAGTGGGAAGCTATAAAAAAAAACTCCAAATGGGATGGAATTGGAAAAAAATGCAATTACAGTTTTATGAGTTTTGTTTTTGCGCCATTCTATATGTGGTAAAACTGACTCATACACTTCATTTTCTTACAATTACACAATTATTTTTGCTGTTTATTGTCTCCAATCATTTTTTTTATGGTTATGTCTACAAAGCTGTATGGGGCTCATTTTGTGTGGAATGATCTGTAGTTTTTGTTGATACCATGTTGGAGGCCGTACAACTTTTTTTCGTCGCTTTTTATAAAAAAAAATTTGGGAACTGAAGTGATGAAAAAAATGGCGAATCGGCCATTTTGATTTTTTTCATTATGCCGTTTACCATATGGGAATAATGAGGGTCATTTATGAACAGATATATGCCACTTTGTGGCATATATCTGGTGCAGATTCTTTCGCACACTATGGTGCAGCAAAATCTGCAAATTCTTCCTCGGTAATGCCAGGTCTTAAAAAATGGGCATGGCCTGGGCGGGGAAGGGCGCGGGCCGGCAGACCTGTCTCATTCATCATTTTCTATGCCTGGTTTAGGCATAGAAATGGTCTAAGTACAAGTTGCCTCTTCATAACTTCAGCAAATCCACTGCCAGATATAGGTGTTATTGAAACCGATTTTAATAAATGTGCCCCAATATTTTTTTATTTTAATAGTGTGGGCATTTTCAGTCACAACAATGCCCATAATGTATAATTTTTTATTGCTTATTTATTTATTTTTATGGAACGGGGGTGATCTGAACAGTTTTTTTTTAAACCGTTTTTTTCAAACCGTAAGTGACATGACAATCATTCGTACATGCAATCATTCGAATTGAATATCTGTCCATTGCAGAATGCAGGATTTATTATATTCCAATACAGTGCTGCCTCCAGGAGGCCAGAATTGGAATTTACTAGAGATGAGCGAACAATTGGATGTTCGGGTTCGAAAACTTCGGCCGAACTTCCCGAAAATGTTCGGGTTCGGGATCCGAACTCGACCCGAACTTTATCCCGAACCCGAACCCCATTGAAGTCAATGGAGACCCGAACTTTTGGGCACTAAAAAGGCTTTAAAATAGTCCAGGAAAGGGCTAGAGGGCTGAAAAAGGCAGCAAAATGTAGGTACATGCAACAAATGTGGATAGGGAAATGAATTAAAATAAAATAAAATAAATAAAAATTAACCAATATCAATTGGAGAGAGGTCCCATAGCAGAGAATCATGTGTGCTATCACCCATCACTGGAGAAGGCTACTTTCAGTTATTTGGCATTTGGCACCCAGACAGAGGAGAGAGGTCCCACAGCAAGGAATCATGCGTCATATCACCCACCATTGGAGAAGGCCACTTTCAGTTATTTCGGCCCCAGCACCCAGACAGAGGAGAGAGGTCCCACAGCAAGGAATCATGCGTCATATCACCCACCACTGGAGAAGGCCACTTTCAGTTATTTCATTTGCACCCAGACAGAGGAGAGAGGTCCCACAGCAAGGAATCATGCGTCATATCACCCACCATTGGAGAAGGCCACTTTCAGTTATTTCGGCCCCAGCACCCAGACAGAGGAGAGAGGTCCCACAGCAAGGAATCATGCGTCATATCACCCACCATTGGAGAAGGCCACTTTCAGTTATTTCGACCCCAGCACCCAGACAGAGGAGAGAGGTCCCACAGCAAGGAATCATGCATCATATCACCCACCATTGGAGAAGGCCACTTTCAGTTATTTCGGCCCCAGCACCCAGACAGAGGAGAGAGGTCCCACAGCAAGGAATCATGCGTCATATCACCCACCACTGGAGAAGGCCACTTTCAGTTACTTCGGCCCTAGCACCCAGACAGAGGACAGAGGTCCCACAGCAAGGAATTATGCGTCATATCACCCACCACTGGAGAAGGCCATTTTCAGTTATTTCGGCCCCAGCACCCAGACAGAGGAGAGGTCCCACAGCAAGGAATCATGCGTCATATCACCCACCACTGGAGAAGGCCACTTTCAGTTATTTCGGCCACAGCACTCAGACAGAGGAGAGCGGTCCCACAGCAAGGAATCATGCGTCATATCACCCACCACTGGAGAAGGCCACTTTCAGTTATTTCGGCCCCAGCACCCAGACAGAGGAGAGAGGTCCACAGCAAGGAATCATGCGTCATATCACCCACCACTGGAGAAGGCCACTTTCAGTTATTTCGGCCCCAGCACCCAGACAGAGGAGAGAGGTCCCACAGCAAGGAATCATGCGTCATATCACCCACCACTGGAGAAGGCCACTTTCAGTTATTTCAGCCCCAGCACCCAGACAGAGGAGAGAGGTCCCACAGCAAGGAATCATGCGTCATATCACCCACCACTGGAGAAGGCCACTTTCAGTTATTTAGGCCTCAGCACCCAGACAGAGGAGAGAGGTCCCACAGCAAGGAATCATGCGTCATATCACCCACCACTGGAGAAGGCCACTTTCAGTTATTTCGACCCCAGCACCCAGACAGAGGAGAGAGGTCCCACAGCAAGGAATCATGCGTCATATCACCCACCACTGGAGAAGGCCACTTTCAGTTATTTCGGCCCCAGCACCCAGACAGAGGAAGAGGTCCCACAGCAAGGAATCATGTGTCATATCACCCACCACTGGAGAAGGCCACTTTCAGTTATTTCGGCCCCAGCACCCAGACAGAGGAGAGGATCCCACAGCAAGGAATAAGGCGTTATATCACCCACCACTGGAGAAGGCCACTTTCAGTTATTTCGGCCCCAGCACCCAGACAGAGAGAGAGGTCCGACAGCAAGGAATCATACGTCATATCACCCACCACTGGAGAAGGCCACTTTCAGTTATTTCGGCCCCAGCACCCAGACAGAGGAGAGAGGTCCCACAGCAGGAATCATGCGTCATATCACCCACCATTGGAGAAGGCCACTTTCAGTTATTTCGGCTCAAGCACCCAGACAGAGGGAGAGAGGTCCCACAGCAAGGAATCATGCGTCATATCACCCACCATTGGAGAAGGCCACTTTCAGTTATTTCGGCCCCAGCACCCAGACAGAGGAGAGAGGTCCCACAGCAAGGAATCATGCGTCATATCACCCACCACTGGAGAAGGCCACTTTCAGTTATTTCGACTTAGCACCCAGACAGAGGAGAGAGTTCCCACAGCAAGGAATCATGCGTCATATCACCCACCACTGGAGAAGGCCACTTTCAGTTATTTCGGCCCCAGCACCCAGACAGAGGAGAGGTCCCACAGCAAGGAATAATGCGTCATATCACCCACCAGTGGAGAAGGCCACTTTCAGTTATTTGGGCCTCAGCACCCAGACAGAGGAGAGGTCCACAGCAAGGAATCATGCGTCATATCACCCACCACTGGAGAAGGCCACTTTCAGTTATTTCGGCCCAGCACCCAGACCGAGGAGTAGAGGTCCCACAGCAAGGAATCATGCGTCATATCACCCACCACTGGAGAAGGCCACTTCAGTTATTTCGGCCCCAGCACCCAGACAGAGGAGAGAGGTCCCACAGCAAGGAATCATGCGTCATATCACCCACCACTGGAGAAGGCCACTTTCAGTTATTTCGGCCCCAGCACCCAGACAGAGGAGAGAGGTCCCACAGCAAGGAATCATGCGTCATATCACCCACCATTGGAGAAGGCCACTTTCAGTTATTTCGGCCCCAGCACCCAGACAGAGGAGAGAGGTCCCACAGCAAGGAATCATGCGTCATATCACCCACCACTGGAGAAGGCCACTTTCAGTTATTTCGGCCCCAGCACCCAGACAGAGGAGAGAGGTCCACAGCAAGGAATCAGGCGTCATATCACCCACCACTGGAGAAGGCCACTTTCAGTTATTTCGGCCTCAGCACCCAGACAGAGGAGAGAGGTCCCACAGCAAGGAATCATGCGTCATATCACCCACCACTGGAGAAGGCCACTTTCAGTTATTTCGGCCCAGCACGCAGACAGAGGATAGAGGTCCCACAGCAAGGAATCATGCGTCATATCACCCACCACTGGAGAAGGCCACTTTCAGTTATTTCGGCCCCAGCACCCAGACAGAGGAGAGAGGTCACACAGCAAGGAATCATGCGTCATATCACCCACCATTGGAGAAGGCCACTTTCAGTTATTTCGGCCCCAGCACCCAGACAGAGGAGAGAGGTCCCACAGCAAGGAATCATGCGTCATATCACCCACCACTGGAGAAGGCCACTTTCAGTTATTTCGGCCCCAGCACCCAGACAGAGGAGAGAGGTCCCACAGCAAGGAATCATGCGTCATATCACCCACCACTGGAGAAGGCCACTTTCAGTTATTTCGACCCCAGCACCCAGACAGAGGAGAGAGGTCCCACAGCAAGGAATAAGGCGTTATATCACCCACCACTGGAGAAGGCCACTTTCAGTTATTTCGGCCCCAGCACCCAGACAGAGGAGAGAGGTCCCACAGCAAGGAATCATCGTCATATCACCCACCACTGGAGAAGGCCACTTTCAGTTATTTCGGCCCCAGCACCCAGACAGAGGAGAGAGTCCCACAGCAAGGAATCATGCGTCATATCACCACACCATTGGAGAAGGCCACTTTCAGTTATTTCGGCCCCAGCACCCAGACAGAGGAGAGAGGTCCCACAGCAAGGAATAAGGCGTTATATCACCCACCACTGGAGAAGGCCACTTTCAGTTATTTCGGCCCCAGCACCCAGACAGAGGAGAGAGGTCCCACAGCAAGGAATCATGCGTCATATCACCCACCACTGGAGAAGGCCACTTTCAGTTATTTCGGACCCAGCACCCAGACAGAGGAGAGAGGTCCCACAGCAAGGAATCATGCGTCATATCACCCACCACTTGAGAAGGCCACTTTCAGTTATTTCGGCCCCAGCACCCAGACAGAGGAGAGAGGTCCTACAGCAAGGAATCATGCGTCATATCACCCACCACTGGAGAAGGCCACTTTCAGTTATTTCGGCCCCAGCACCCAGACAGAGGAGAGAGGTCCCACAGCAAGGAATAAGGCGTCATATCACCCACCACTGGAGAAGGCCACTTTCAGTTATTTCGGCCTCAGCACCCAGACAGAGGAGAGAGATCCAACAGCAAGGAATCATGCGTCATATCACCCACCACTGGAGAAGGCCACTTTCAGTTATCTCGGCCCCAGCACCCAGACAGAGGAGAGAGGTCCCACAGCAAGGAATCATGCGTCATATCACCCACCACTGGAGAAGGCCACTTTCAGTTATTTGCCTCAGCACCCAGACAGAGGAGAGAGGTCCACAGCAAGGAATCATGCGTCATATCACCCACCACTGGAGAAGGCCACTTTCAGTTATTTCGGCCCCAGCACCCAGACAGAGGAGAGGTCCCACAGCAAGGAACCATGCGTCATATCACCCACCACTGGAGAAGGCCACTTTCAGTTATTTCGGCCCCAGCACCCAGACAGAGGAGAGGTCCCACAGCAAGGAATCATGCGTCATATCACCCACCACTGGAGAAGGCCACTTTCAGTTATTTCGGCCCCAGCACCCAGACAGAGGAGAGAGGTCCCACAGCAAGGAATCATGCGTCATATCACCCACCACTGGAGAAGGCCACTTTCAGTTATTTCGGCCCCAGCACCCAGACAGAGGAGAGGTCCCACAGCAAGGAATCATGCGTCATATCACCCACCACTGGAGAGGCCACTTTCAGTTATTTCGGCCCCAGCACCCAGACAGAGGAGTAGAGGTCCCACAGCAAGGAATCATGCAGTCATATCACCCACCACTGGAGAAGGCCACTTTCAGTTATTTCGGCCCCAGCACCCAGACAGAGGAGAGAGGTCCCACAGCAAGGAATCATGCGTCATATCACCCACCACTGGAGAAGTCCACTTTCAGTTATTTCTGCCCCAGCACCCAGACAGAGGAGAGGTCCCACAGCAAGGAATCAGTGCGTATATCACCACCACTGGAGAAGGCCACTTTCAGTTATTTCGACCCCAGCACCCAGACAGAGAGAGAGGTCCACAGCAAGGAATCATGCGTCATATCACACACCACTGGAGAAGGCCACTTTCAGTTATTTCGGCCCCAGCACCCAGACAGAGGAGAGGTCCCACAGCAAGGAATAAGGCGTTATATCACCCACCACTGGAGAAGGCCACTTTCAGTTATTTCATGGCCCCAGCACCCAGACAGAGGAGAGAGGTCCCACAGCAAGGAATCATGCGTCATATCACCCACCACTGGAGAATGCCACTTTCAGTTATTTCGTCCCCAGCACCCAGACAGAGGAGAAGGTCCCACAGCAAGGAATCAGGCGTCATATCACCCACCACTGGAAGGCCACTTTCAGTTATTTCGGCTCCAGCACCCAGACAGAGGAGAGAGGTCCCACAGCAAGGAATCATGCGTCATATCACCCACCACTGGAAATGCCACTTTCAGTTATTTATTCTAGCACCCAGACAGAGGAGAGAGGTCCCACAGCAAGGAATCATGCGTCATATCACCCACTATTGGAGAAGGCCACTTTCAGTTATTTTGGCCCCAGCACCCAAGAACAGAGTAGAGGTCCCACAGCAAGGAATAAGGCATTATATAACTCCACCACTGGAGAAGGCCACTTTCAGTTATTTAGGCCCCAGCACCCAGACAGAGGAGAGAGGTCCCACAGCAAGGAATCATGCGTCATATCACCCACCACTGGAGAAGCGACTTTCAGTTATTTCGGCCCAGCACGCATACTTAGGATACAGGTCCCACAGCAAGGAATCATGCGTCATATCACACACGACTGGAGAAGGCCACTCAGTTATTTCGGCCCCAGCACCCAGAAAGAGGAGAGAGGTCACACAGCAAGGAATCATGCGTCATATCACCCACCAGTGGAGAAGGCCACTTTCAGTTATTTCGGCCCCAGCACCCAGACAGAGGAGAGAGGCCCCAAAGCAAGGAATCATGCGTCATATCACCAACCATTGGAGAATGCCACTTTCATTTATTTCGGCCCCAGCACCCAGACAGAGGAGAGAGGTCCCACAGCAAGGAATAAGGCATTATATCTCCCACCACTGGAGAAGGCCACTTTCAGTTATTTCGGCCCCAGCACCCAGACAGAGGAGAGAGGTCCCACAGCAAGGAATTATGCGTCATATCACCCACCACTGGAGAAGGCCACTCAGTTATTTGGGACCCAGCACCCAGATAGAGGAGAGAGGTCCCACAGCAAGGAATCATGCGTCATATCACCCACCACTTGAGAAGGCCCCTTTTAGTTATTTCGGCCCCAGCACCCAAACAGAGGAGAGATGTCCTACAGCAAGGAATCATGTGTCATATCACGCACCACTGGAAAAGGCCACTTTCAGTTATTTTGGCCCCAGCACCCAGACAGAGGAGAGAGAGGTCCTATAGCAAGGAATAAGGCGTTATATCACCCACCACTGGAGAAGGCCACTTTCAGTTAGTTGTGCCCCAGCACCCAGACAGAGTAGAGAGATCCAACAGCAAAGGAATCATGCGTCATAACACCCACGACTGGAGAAGGCCACTTTCATTTATTTCGGCCCCAGCACCCAGACAGATGAGAGAGGTCCCACAGCAAGGAATCATGCGTCATATCACCCACCAGTTGAGAAGGCCACTTTCAATTATTTCGGCCCCAGCACCCAGACAGAGGAGAGAGGTCCCACAGCAAGGAACCATGCGTCATATCACCCACCACTGGAGAAGCGACTTTCAGTTATTTCGGCCCAGCACCCATATCCAGGATACAGGTCCCACAGCAAGGAATCATGCGTCATATCACACACGACTGGAGAAGGCCACTCAGTTATTTCGGCCCCAGCACCCAGACAGAGGAGAGAGGTCCCACAGCAAGGAATCATGCGTCATATCACCCACCAGTGGAGAAGGCCACTTTCAATTATTTCGGCCCCAGCACCCAGACAGAGGAGAGAGGTCCCACAGCAAGGAACCATGCGTCATATCACCCACCACTGGAGAAGCGACTTTCAGTTATTTCGGCCCAGCACCCAGACCCAGGATACAGGTCCCACAGCAAGGAATCATGCGTCATATCACACACCACTGGAGAAGGCCACTCAGTTATTTAGGTCCAGCACCCAGACAGAGGAGAGAGGTCCCACAGCAAGGAATCATGCGTCATATCACCCACCATTGGAGAAGGCCACTTTCAGTTATTTCGGCCCCAGCACCCAGACAGAGGAGAGAGGTCCCACAGCAAGGAATCATGCGTCATATCACCCACCACTGGAGAAGGCCACTTTCAGTTATTTCGGCCCCAGCACCCAGACAGAGGAGAGAGTTCCCACAGCAAGGAATCATGCGTCATATCACACACCATTTGAGAAGGCAACTTTCAGTTATTTTGGCCCCAGCACCCAGACAGAGTAGAGAGGTCCCACAGCAAGGAATAAGGCATTATATCACCCACCACTGGAGAAGGCCACTTTCAGTTATTTCGGCCCCAGCACCCAGGCAGAGGAGAGAGGTCCCACAGCAAGGAATCATGCGTCATATCACCCACCATTGGAGAATGCCACTTTCAGTTATTTCGGCCCCAGCACCCAGACAGAGGAGAGAGGTCCCACAGCAAGGAATAAGGCATTATATCTCCCACCACTGGAGAAGGCCACTTTCAGTTATTTCGGCCCCAGCAACCAGACAGAGGAGAGAGGTCCCACAGCAAGGAATCATGCGTCATATCACCCACCATTGGTGAAGGCCACTTTCATTTATTTTGGACCCAGCACCCAGACAGAGGCGAGAGGTCCCACATTAAGGAATCATGCGTCATATCACCCACCACTGGAGAATGCCACTTTCAGTTATTTCGTCCCCAGCACCCCGACAGAGGAGAGAGGTCCCACAGCAAGGAATCTTGTGTCATATCACCCAACACTGGAGAAGGCCACTTTCAGTTATTTCGGCCCCAGCACCCAGACAGAGGAGAGAGTTCCCACAGCAAGGAATAAGTCGTTATATCACCCACCACTGGAGAAGGCCACTTTCAGTTATTTCGGCCCCAGCAACCAGACAGAGGACAGAGGTCCCACAGCAAGGAATAAGGCATTATATCTCCCACCACTGGAGAAGGCCACTTTCATTTATTTTGGCCCCAGCACCCAGACAGAGGAGAGAGGTCCCACAGCAAGGAATCATGCGCCATATCACCCACCACTGGAGAATGCCACTTTCAGTTATTTCGGCCCCAGCACCCAGACAGAGGAGAGAGGTCCCACAGCAAGGAATCATGTGTCATATCACCCACCACTGGAGAAGGCCACTTTCAGTTATTTCGGCCCCAGCACCCAGACAGAGCAGAGAGGACCCACAGCAAGGAATCATGCGTCTTATCCAGTGGTGTATCTTGGTTTTGTGCTGCCCTAGGCGAGACTAAACTCGGGCACCCCCTAATATAAATTTGACCCGCCCCTTCCTGTCAAGGCCAAACCCCTTTCTCTGTAAACCCCGCCCTTACTTTTAGGCTCCATCCTTTCTTGTATTCCTGTATTTAAAAGTGAATAACGACAGCCACACCTCACACCCCTCCCTTGATCCCACTAAGTGTCATCCACAGATCCCCCCCCCTCAAGTGTCATCCACAGATCCCCCCCTTAAGTGCCATCCACAGACAGATCCACCCCTTAAGTGTCATTAACAGATCCCCCTTAAGTGCCATCCACAGACAGATCCACCCTTAAGTGCCATCCACAGATCCCCTCCTTAAGTGCCATCCACAGATCCCCCCTCAGTGTCATCCACAGATTCCCCCTCTTTAGTGTCATCCACAGATTCCCCACTCTTTAGTGTCATCCACATATTCCCCCTTAGTGTCATCCACATATTCCCCCTTAGTGTCATCCACAGATTCCCCCCTCTCAGTGTCATCCACAGGTCCCCCCTCAGTGTCATCCACAGATTCCCCCCCTCAGTGTCATCCACAGATTCCCCCTCAGTGTCATCCACAGATTCCCCCTCAGTGTCATCCACAGATTCCCCCCTCAGTGTCATCCACAGATTCCCCCTTAGTGTCATCCACAGATTCCCCTCTTTAGTGTCATCCACAGATTCCCCCTCTTTAGTGTCATCCACATATCCCCCTTAGTGTCATCCACAGATTCCCCCTCAGTGTCATCCACAGGTTCCCCCTCAGTGTCATCCACAGATTCCCCCTCAGTGTCATCCACAGATCCCCCTCTTTAGTGTCATCCACATATTCCCCCCTTAGTGTCATCCACAGATTCCCCCTCAGTGTCATCCACAGATTCTCCCCCAGTGTCATCCGATTCCACTGATTTCCTACCTGCCCAGCGCCGTTGTAGGTAATTTATTCACTCCACTTGCCTGAGAAGAAGCGCCGGAAGACTCACAGGCGCACTGGCAGGCGCATGCGCACTTCAATGCCTCTGCCAGTGCGCCTGTGTGAGTCTTCCGGCGCTTCTCTCAGGCAAGTGGAGTGAATAAATTACCTACAACGGGCGGCGCTGGGCGGGGAGGAGCGGCGCCGGCGCACCCCCAGCAGCGCAGCCCGGACAAAAAAAAAAAATCTATCACTGAGGCAAACAAGGAATCTTGCCGCCTCATTGGAAGTGCCGCCCTAGGCAAATGCCTTGTTTGCCTCGTGATAGATACGCCACTGGTCTTATCACCTACCACTGGAGAAGGCCACTTTCAGTTATTTCGGCCCCAGCACCCAGACAGAGGAGAGAGTTCCCACAGCAAGGAATCATGCGTCATTTCACCCACCACTGGAGAAGGCCACTTTCAGTTATTTCGGCCCCAGCACCCAAACAGAGAAAAGAGGTCCCACAGCAAGTAATCATGTGTCATATCACCCACCACTGGAGAAGGCCACTTTCAGTTATTTCGGCCCCAGCACCCAGAAAGAGGAGAGATGTCCCACAGCAAGGAATAAGGAGTTATATCAACCACCAGTGGAGAAGGCCACTTTCAGTTATTTTGGCCCCAGCACCCAGACAGAGGAGAGAGGTTCCACAGCAAGGAATTATGGTCATATCACCCACCACTGGAGAAGGCCACTCAGTTATTTCGGCCCCAGCACCCAGACAGAGGAGAGAGGTCCCACAGCAAGGAATCATGTGTCATATCACCCACCACTTGAGAAGTCCACTTTCAGTTATTTCGGCCCCAGCACCCAAACAGAGGAGAGAGGTCCCACAGCAAGGAATCATGTGTCATATCACCCACCACTGGAGAAGGCCACTTTCAGTTATTTCGGCCCAAGCACCCAGACAGAGGGGAGAGGTCCCACAGCAAGGAATAAGGCATTATATCACCCACCACTGGAGAAGGCCACTTTCAGTTATTTGGGCCCCAGCACCCAGACAGAGTAGAGAGATCCCACAGCAAGGAATCATGCGTCATAACACCCACCACTTGAGAAGGCCACTTTCATTTATTTCGGCCCCAGCACCCAGACAGAGGAGAGAGGTCCCACAGCAAGGAATTATGTGTCATATCACCCACCACTGGAGAAGTCCACTCAGTTATTTCGGCCCCAGCACCCAGACAGAGGAGATAGGTCCCACAGCAAGGAATCATGCGTCATATCACCCACCAGTGGAGAAGGCCACTTTTAGTTATTTCGGCCCCAGCACCCAGACAGAGGAGAGAGGTCCCACAGCAAGGAATCATGCGTCATATCACCCACCAGTGGAGAAGGCCACTTTCAGTTATTTCGGCCCCAGCACCCAGACAGAGTAGAGGTTCATTCAATTTGGGTTGCACCGCAAGATCATGGTAAAGTTAAAAAAATGAGGATTCAATAAAGAAGTGCCCCGTAGTACAAGAATACATTGTTGAGGGGGAGGCAGTTATAAATGTCTTTTCTGCACAAGGGAAGCACAGTTCCTGTGGGATCCATGCCTGGTTCATTTTTATAAACGTCAGCTTGTCCACGTTGGCTGTGGACAGGCGGCTGCGTTTGTCAGTAATGACGCCCCCTGCCGTGCTGAATACACATTCAGACAAAATTCTGGCCGCCGGGCAGGTCAGCACTTCCAAGGCATAAAATGCTAACTCTGGCCACTTGGACAATTTGGAGACCCAGAAGTTGAATGGGGCCGAAACCACTGATTTATGGTATTGCTATTTTGGCAATTGAATTTCACCCCAGAACAAAATATATGTTTTGGCGAACACTATTATAGTTTGCCAGCCAGAGCTGAAATCACTGATTTATGGTATTCCTATTTTGGCAATTGAATTTCACCCCAGAACAAAATATATCCTTTGCAGGACACTATGAAACTTGGCCAGCCACAGCTGAAACCACTGATTTATGGTATTGCTATTTTGGCAATTGAATTTCACCCCAGAACAAAATATATCCTTTGCAGCACGCTATGAAACTTGGCCAGCCACAGCTGAAACCACTGATTTATGGTATTGCTATTTTGGCAATTAAATTTCACCCCAGAACAAAATATATGTTTTGGCGGACACTATTATAGTTTGCCAGCCAGAGCTGAAACCACTGATTTATGGTATTGCTATTTTGGCAATTGAATTTTCCCCCAGAACAAAATATACCCTGTTATGGACAGATTTAAACTAGGCCTGCAACAGCTGGAACACCAGATTCAGGGTATTGCTATTTTGGCAATTGAATTTCACCCCAGAACAAAATATATGTTTTGGCGGACACTATTATAGTTTGCCAGCCAGAGCTTAAACCACTGATTTATGGTATTGCTATTTTTGCAATTTAATTTCACCCCAGAACAAAATATATCCTTTGTAGGACACTATGAAACTTGGCCAGCCACAGCTGAAACCACTGATTTATGATATTGCTATTTTGGCATTTGATTTTCACCCCAGAACAAAATATATGTGTTGGCGGACACTATTATAGTTTGCCAGCCAGTGCTGGGACACCAGATTTAGGGGATTGCTATTTTGGCAGTTGAATTTCACCCCAGAACAAAATATATGTTTTGTCGGACACTATTATAGTTTGCCAGCCAGAGCTGAAACCACTGATTTATGGTATTGCTATTTTGGCAATTGAATTTTACCCCAGAACAAAATATACCCTGTTATGGACAGATTTAAACTAGGCATGCAACAGCTGGAACACCAGATTCAGGGTATTGCTATTTTGGCAACTGAATTTCACCCCAGAACAAAATATATGTTTTGGCGGACACTATTATAGTTTGCCAGCCAGAGCTGAAACCACTGATTTATGGTATTGCTATTTTGGCAATTGAATTTCACCCCAGAACAAAATATATCCTTTGCAGGACGCTATGAAACTTGGCCAGCCACAGCTGAAACCACTGATTTATGGTATTGCTATATTGGCATTTGATTTTCACCCCAGAACAAAATATATGTGTTGGCGGACACTATTTTAGTTTGCCAGCCAGAGCTGAAACCACTGATTTATGGTATTGCTATTTAGGCAATTGAATTTTCCCCCAGAACAAAATATACCCTGTTATGGACAGATTTAAACTAGGCCTGCAACAGCTGGAACACCAGATTCAGGGTATTGCTAATTTGGCAATTGAATTTCACCCCAGAACAAAATATATGTTTTGGCGGACACTATTATAGTTTGCCAGCCAGAGCTGAAACCAATGATTTATGGTATTGCTATTTTGGCAATTTAATTTCACCCCAGAACAAAATATATCCTTTGTAGGACACTATGAAACTTGGCCAGCCACAGCTGAAACCACTGATTTATGGTATTGCTATTTTGGCAATTGAATTTCACCCCAGAACAAAATATATCCTTTGCAGGACGCTATGAAACTTGGCCAGCCACAGCTGAAACCACTGATTTATGGTATTGCTATTTTGGCAATTGAATTTCACCCCAGAACAAAATATATGTTTTGGCGGACACTATTATAGTTTGCCAGCCAGAGCTGAAACCACTGATTTATGGTATTGCTATTTTGGCAATTTAATTTCACCCCAGAACAAAATATACCCTGTTATGGACAGATTTAAACTAGGCATGCAACAGCTGGAACACCAGATTCAGGGTATTGCTATTTTGGCAATTGAATTTCACCCCATAACAAAATATATGTTTTGGCGGACACTATTATAGTTTGCCAGCCAGAGCTGAAACCATTGATTTATGGTATTGCTATTTTGGCAATTTAATTTCACCCCAGAACAAAATATATCCTTTGTAGGACACTATGAAACTTGGCCAGCCACAGCTGAAACCACTGATTTATGGTATTGCTATTTTGGCATTTGATTTTCACCCCAGAACAAAATATATGTGTTGGCGGACACTATTATAGTTTGCCAGCCAGTGCTGGGACACTAGATTTAGGGGATTGCTATTTTGGCAGTTGAATTTCACCCCAGAACAAAATATATGTTTTGTCGGACACTATTATAGTTTGCCAGCCAGAGCTGAAACCACTGATTTATGGTATTGCTATTTTGGCAATTGAATTTTACCCCAGAACAAAATATACCCTGTTATGGACAGATTTAAACTAGGCATGCAACAGCTGGAACACCAGATTCAGGGTATTGCTATTCTGGCAATTGAATTTCACCCCAGAACAAAATATATCCTTTGCAGGACACTATGAAACTTGGCCAGCCACAGCTGAAACCACTGATTTATGGTATTGCTATTTTGGCAATTGAATTTCACCCCAGAACAAAATATATCCTTTGCAGCACGCTATGAAACTTGGCCAGCCACAGCTGAAACCACTGATTTATGGTATTGCTATTTTGGCAATTGAATTTTACCCCAGAACAAAATATATGTTTTGGCAGAAACTATTATAGTTTGCCAGCCACAGCTGAAACCACTGAATTATGGTATTGCTATTTTGGCAATTTAATTTCACCCCAGAATAAAATATATCCTTTGTAGGACACTATGAAACTTGGCCAGCCACAGCTGAAACAACTGATTTATGGTATTGCTATTATGGCATTTGAATTTCACCCCAGAACAAAATATATGTGTTGGCGGACACTATTATAGTTTGCCAGCCAGTGCTGGGACACCAGATTTAGGGGATTGCTATTTTGGCAGTTGAATTTCACCCCAGAACAAAATATATGTTTTGTCGGACACTATTATAGTTTGCCAGCCAGAGCTGAAACCACTGATTTATGGTTTTGCTATTTTGGCAATTGAATTTTATCCCAGAACAAAATATACCCTGTTATGGAGAGATTTAAACTAGGCCTGCAACAGCTGGAACACCAGATTCAGGGTATTGCTATTTTGGCAATTGAATTTCACCCCAGAACAAAATATATGATTTGCAGGACAATATGAAACTTGGCCAGCCACAGCTGAAACCACTGATTTATGGTATTGCTATTTTGGCAATTGAATTTCACCCCAGAACAAAATATATGTTTTGGCGGACACTATTATACTTTGCCAGCCACAGCTGAAACCACTGATTTATGGTATTGCTATTTTGGCAATTGAATTTTACCCCAGAACAAAATTTATGTTTTGGCGGACACTATTATAGTTTGCCAGCCAGTGCTATGACACCAGATTTAGGGGATTGCTATTTTGGCAATTTAATTTCACCCCAGAACAAAATATATCCTTTGCAGGACACTATGAAACTTGGCCAGCCACAGCTCAAACCACTGATTTATGGTATTGCTATTTTGGCAATTGAATTTCACCACAGAAAATAATCTATCCTTTGCCAGACAGCAGACAGTATTATACTTGGCTAGCCAAAGCTGGAACACCAGATTTAGAGGATTGGTATTTTGGCAATTGTATTTAACCCCTTTATAAAATATAGAAATTGCTATCCTGATTTTCTAGGGCTGACAATTTGCACAGCCAAGCCCCTGATGTAGGATATAGCAAAAAAAATAAATAGTATTGATGGATTGATGGACTTGGTGGCAGCTTGTTCTGGTGCACCACAAGTCACAAAATGGCCGTCGATCACCCCAGAAAATAAGTGACAGAAAAACGCTCCGTGCAGCCTAAAAACCAGTGAGCAAGTAACTAGCAGAAGTTCAATCATTCACAGCTGTAGATCGATCACTTCATTAGGTGCTTTTGCAGACTTTTCCCTGACTAATCTCGCCCTCACAGCATCTGCGTCCTCTCCCTACACTAATCAGAGCTGTGTGACGTGCGGCGCTACGTGACTCCAGCTTAAATAGAGGCTGGGTCACATGCTGCACTTGGCCAATCACAGCCATGCCATTAGTAGGCATGGCTGTGATGGGCTCTTAGGGCAAGAAGTAAAACAATAGCTGATTGGCTGCTGTGCAGCCCTTCAGAAAGCGGGAAGAAATTGCCGAACAACGAACCTGAACCCGATCTTTTTTGAAAATGTTCGTGTCTGGGTCCGGGTCCCGAACACCCCAAAATTCGGTACGAACCCGAACTATGCTCGAACTGTTCGCTCAACACTAGAATTTACTACTAATCGGCCTGGAAGCCTTGTACAGTCTCAGGCCTATTACTAGCATGGATCTTCTTCTCAGCCAGGAGAAGGCGGCCCAGGCCAGGAAACGTGCAGCTTCCAGGTTTTAGTGCTCTCAGATGCTGTGGTCACTTTTGAAACAGAAACACTCTTGCTTATATTCAGAGTATTTAAGTGGGCTAATACCTAGTTTTACTTTGTGGTGAGGATCAGATACAGTATGTGAACCCTTTGGAATGATATGGATTTCTGCACAAATTAGTCATAAAATGTGATCTGATCTACATCTAAGTCACAACAATAGACAATCACAGTCTGCTTAAACTAATAACACACAAAGAATTAAATGTTACCATGTTTTTCATTGAACACACCATGTACATATTCACAGTGCAGGTGGAAAAAATATGTGAACCCCTAGACTAATGACATCTCCAAGAGCCAATGGGAGTGAGGTGTCAGCCAACTGGAGTCCAATCAATGAGAGGAGATTGGAGGTGTTGGTTACAGCTGCCCTGCCCTTTAAAAAACACACACCGGTTCTGAGCTTGCTTTTTCAAAGAAGCATTGCCTGATGTGAATGATGCCTCGCACAAAAGTGCTCTCAGAAGACCTACAATTAAGAATTGTTGACTTGCATAAAGCTGAAAAGGATTATAAAAGTATCTCCAAAAGCCTTGCTGTTCATCGGTCTACGGTAAGACAAATTGTCTACAAATGGAGAAAGTTCAGCACTGCTGCTACTCTCCCTAGGAGTGGTCATTCTCTAAAGATGACTGCAAGAGCACAGAGAAGACTGCTCAATGAGGTAAAGAATAAATCTAGCTTGTCAGCTAAAGACTTACAAAAGTATCTGGCATATGCTAACATCCCTGTTAGCGAATCTACGATATGTAAAACACTAAACAAGAATGGATTTCATGGGAGGATACCACAGTGGAAGCCACTGCTGTCCAAAAAAAACATTGCTGCACGTTTACAGTTTGCACAAGAGCACCTGGATGTTCCACAGCAGTACTGGCAAAATATTCTGTGGACAGATGAAGCCAAAGTTGAGTTGTTTGGAAGAAGCTCACAACACTATGTGTGAAGAAAAAGAGGCACAGCACACCAACATCAAAACCTCATCCCAACTATGAAGTATGGTGGTGGGGGCATCATGGTTTGGGGCTGCTTTGCTGCGTCAGAGCCTGGACGGATTGCTATCATCGAAGGAAAAATTAATTCCCAAGTTTATCAAGACATTTTGCTCGAGAACTTAAGGCCATCTGTCCACCAGCTGAAGCTCAACAGAAGATGGGTGTTGCAACAGGACAACGACCTAAAGCATAGAAGTAAATCAACAACAGAATGACTTAAACAGAAGAAAATACACCTTCTGGAGTGGCCCAGTCAGAGTCCTGACCTCAACCCGATTGAGATGCTGTGGCATGACCTCAAGAAAGCAATTCACACCAGACATCCCAAGAATATTGCTGAACTGAAACTGTTCTGTAAAGAGGAATGGTCAAGAATTACTCCTGACCGTTGTGCACGTCTGATCTGCAACTACAGGAAACGTTTGGTTGAAGTTATTGCTGCCAAAGGAGGTTCAACCAGTTATTAAAAATCAAGGGTTCACATACTTTTTCCACCTGCACTGTGAATGTTTGTCTATTGTTGTGACTTAGATGAAGATCAGATCACATTTTATGACCAATTTGTGCAGAAATCCATATAATTCAAGGGTTCAAGTACTTCTTCTTGCAACTGTACATTTGTATCCTGTATGGAAAATGCACTGTGACTGGGTACACTGAGATTAAAGGAGTTATCCAAGACAAAAAAATGGCCCCCATGTGCCTAGGCTCTTCACACTGAATATACTTACCTGGCTCCCTGCTCCCTTCGCTTGTTTTAGTCCCCGCACCGCCGCTGCTGCTTCTCCCTGTCTGCAGATGAAAACATTCAGTGTCAGGTAGAGAAGCCAATGGCAGGCTGGGATGGGGGCGAGCCTCCCTAGCGTCACCCGCAATGCTAGGAATGCTTGTCCCCGTCCCTGCCAGCGATTGGCTGCTCCTCCCCTACACTGGATGGTTTAATCCGCACACGTGGAGAAGCAGTGGAGCGGGAACTAGGAGCCGCACAGGGAGCCAGGTAAGTATATTCAGTGTGAGGGGCCCAGGTATATGGGGGACATTTTTTAGTCTCGGATAACCCCTTTAACTTATCAGCTGAAAGCAAGAATAGGTCTGCATGCCTTAATTCACTGAAAGGATACAAACATCTTCAAAAAATATTTTGGAATGGTGATTATGATTTATTTACATGAGACAGAACAAGGAGTTTCATATTGTTTTTCAGATTTTTGGGCCAAAGCCAGACGTGGAAGTGGAAAACTGCATGTGTGTGATATCATTCTAAATGTTATTTGAGACATGTTTTTGATTCGATAAACATAGAAAGAAAAGAAATGGCTGTAAAGAGTTTTTTTTTTTTTTTAAATTTAGGTGGAGGGGGTGATACTTTTCATTTATTACCACCCTTAGAACCTCTGTAAAATCAGTGCCACTTTTTCTTCTGCACTGTGTTTTGCAATCTGAGCCTCTTAATTACAAACAGTTTTGACGAAGCACTGCCGTGTACATTTAAATATTAGTAATGTGGCAGATTTGTACTTTTTCTAGAAAATTACATAATTACATTTACAACAATAATCAGGACCTGTAGTTTGGACTTCATTAAAAAAAGAAATGAGAGTTTATATTGAGATCATAAATCAACGTGGAGGCTGAAAAACAGCACTTTCAGCACGTGTTCACCACAGAAAAATTCACATTTTCTTTTTTATTAAATAAATTTTGAGTGACATTTTCTGAAAAAGCACCTTTCAATCAAACGGAAAAATTGATCAAAGCAAATTTCGTTAACCTTAAGGCAGAGAAATGGAATCCACT
This sequence comes from Bufotes viridis, assembly GCA_033119425.1. Taxonomy (NCBI): domain Eukaryota; kingdom Metazoa; phylum Chordata; class Amphibia; order Anura; family Bufonidae; genus Bufotes; species Bufotes viridis. The sequence continues at coordinate 395,451,798 of CM065590.1, forward strand.
TTTACACATATCTATCTTTTCTCTCTGTAAATATCATAAAAAATTGAAAAATTATTTTGTCATTGAGTGTCCTGATGTACTGTAAAAAACAGTTGTGAATGCAGTGATGCACATAATAAGAAGAACTCTGTCATGTTACAAAGTATTCAGAGCAGCTCAGGTTTGGTCATTTCATACATATTCTCATCCTGACTTTATACCAATGTGAGTCAGAGACAAAGGGAGAAAAAAAGAGGAGTGTTAGTCGCTGGACCCTCAATTAGATGGTCCCAGAGTAACAAAATAGGGAGTCACAGGAGGCAGAATAAAGATATGTAGTGACTTATTGAATCAATGAAAAACGGATGTGATGACAGAAGAGACTAGGGTGCAAAATGGAACCGGCTGCCCCGGGTCACTGTCTACCCATGAGGATTTTTTTCTCAGGACGGGCAAAGGTCAAATGGGAAAGTGTGTTGCAGAAATACGTGCATCATTAAAAGAAAAACCCACATCGGCGCCCTGTTCAGGTTTAGGGTTAAAATAGGATAAACCGTAAGTATGGAGTCTTTAAGGTATTAAAATCAATCAATAGAAGCAAAATAAATGTAGTAAAAACAAAAGTATATACCTCACTTCACCTAGGAGGGGTAGTGTGAGATAACCTCAAGACACCCACACTACATCCTCCTGTGCCTGGATCGCCTGTAGATAGTGTTAGGAAAGAATGGCAGTCACTCTTGGTGCTTTTTCTTGGACTTTCCTTTATTCAGTATCCAGGGTAGGGGAGAGGTGGAAGGCTCAACACGTTTCAGGATTGTAGCTAAAAACCCCTTCATCAGGAGCAGTACTGCTCACCCTCCCAAACAACAAGAAATAATCCAAAACTTATTCAAAATACAGATCCAGCTGGTGGCATCTCTAGGAGACCCTGACACGTGTTTCCCGTTAGCTTCCTCAGGGGGAGCCCAGAATGAGAAGAAATTTAAATAAATGAAATACTGGTTATATTGAGTCTTTTCCCACAAAATTATATATCAACCTGCTCAGCTCCTCCTGTTCTATAACATGCTGCCTGCATATTAGTTTACATTTTCGTGGTGACAGGTTCCCTTTAAATGCAAACCAGGTAGGGAAGCAACACAGTACTGTATAACCTTGACAAATACCAGATTAAAAAGTGTTACACTGTAGAGGGATTCAACCTAAAAACATGGGGAACCGTACCACCCAGGAACAGCCCTGACTAGTCCTGTATATGCAAGCCATGGATGTAGCGGGTTCCCATTTTCAGTTAGATAAAATAAATCACTTGAGTACCACCAAACTTTATTTGTCCTCTGCTTAGCTCTACTTTAGATATGAGCTGAAGATCAGAGTAATGTAGGCAAGGGTATATACATAGCAACATACTATGGTGTATGGCCACTGCCTTACAGCAATGCTCCTTCTTCCTGTTCCTCCTTGAACTGATCATAGAGATGACTGCAGGAATAAGACACAGGGTAGCCTGCAGCTACAACTAAATGACTGCACAGCTGCTTAAACCATCATAGGATAGTAGGAATTTCAAATATTGTAACATAAATACAGTAGTGCTATTGTAATCTTCTGTAAATTTATCACATATATGGATGTTTTGAATTTCTACTGTGTAAGCAATTTTGTGGGATAAAACAGATCAAAATTTATTTTATGGACAGTATCTCAATCATGACATACGCATGCCATGAAACATGCTCAATGTGACATTCAGCTTCAGCTTGCTATTCTAACATTATCTACAAGAACATACGGTTTCTGCTGATGTGCTGTGTATGTATGTATGCATCCACCTAACTCTGATGTTCAGACTTTAAACTAAATCTCAGATGTAGCCATTTCATGTTTTAGTTGGTATGATGATTAGGGATATACAGTACAGACCAAAAGTTTGGACACACCTTCTCATTCAAAGAGTTTTCTTTATTTTCATGACTATGGAAATTGTAGATTCACACTGAACTATGAATTAACACATGTGGAATTATATACATAACAAAAAAGTGTGAAACATCTTAAAATATGTCATATTCTAGGTTCTTCAAAGTAGCCACCTTTTGCTTTGTTTACTGCTTTGCACACTCTTGGCATTCTCTTGATGAGCTTAAAGAGGTAGTCACCTGAAATGGTTTTCACCTCACAGGTGTGCCCTGTCAGGTTTAATAAGTGGGATTTCTTGCCTTATAAATGGGGTTGGGACCTTCAGTTGCGTTGTGGAGAAGTCAGGTGGATACACAGCTGATAGTCCTACTGAATAGACTGTTAGAATTTGTATTATGTATTTAAGAAAAAAGCAGCTAAGTAAAGAAAAACTAGTGGCCATCATTACTTTAAGAAATTAAGGTCAGTCAGTCCGAAAAATTAGGAAAACTTTGAAAGTCTCCCTAAGTGCAGTCACAAAAACCATCAAGCGCTACAAAGAAACTGGCTCACATGCGGACCGCCCCAGGAAAGGAAGACCAAGAGTCACCTCTGCTGCGGAGGATAAGTTCATCTGAGTCACCAGCCTCAGAAATCGCAGGTTAACAGCAGCTCAGATTAGAGACCAGGTCAATGCCACACAGAGTTCTAGCAGCAGACACATCTCTAGAACAACTGTTAAGAGGAGACTGTGTGAATCAGGCCTTCATGGTAGAATATCTGCTAGGAAACCACTGCTAAGGACAGGCAACAAGCAGAAGAGACTTGTTTGGGCTAAAGAACACAAGGAATGGACATTAGACCAGTGGAAATCTGTGTTTTGGTCTGATGAGTCCAAATTTGAGATCTTTGCCTCCAACCACCGTGTCTTTGTGCGACGCAGAAAAGGTGAACAGATGGACTCTACATGCCTGATTTCCACCGTGAAGCATGGAGGAGGAGGTGTGATGGTGTGGGGGTTCTTTGCTGGTGACACTGTTGAGGATTTATTCAAAATTGAAGGCATACTGAACCAGCATGGCTACCACAGCATCTTGCAGCGGCATGCTATTCCATCCGGTTTGCATTTAGTTGGACCATCATTTATTTTTCAACAGGACAATGACCCTAAACACACCTCCAGGCTTTGTAAGGGCTTTTTGACCATAAAGGAGAGTGATGGGGTGCTGCGCCAGATGACCTGGCCTCCACAGTCACCAGACCTGAACCTAATCGAGATGGTTTGGGGTGAGCTGGAACGCAGAGTGAAGGAAAAAGGGCCAACAAGTGCTAAGCATCTCTGGGAACTCCTTCAAAACTGTTGGAAGACCATTTCAGGTGACTACCTCTTGAAGCTCATCAAGAGAATGCCAAGAGTGTGCAAAGCAGTAAACAAAGCAAAAGGTGGCTACTTTGAAGAGCCTAGAATATGACATATTTTCAGTTGTTTCACACTTTTTTGTTATATATATAATTCCACATGTGTAAATTCATAGTTTTGATGCCTTCAGTGTGAATCTACAATTTTTATAGTCATGAAATAAAGAAAACTCTTTGAATGAGAAGGTTTGCCCAAACTTTTGGTCTGTACTGTATATACATATATATTAGAGATGAGATTCATTTCATGAATCATTGTAGATGTGCCAAATGTTTCAAAAATTTGGGTTCGGACCCGTATTGATTCTATCCAAACCAAAGTTGCTCCAATTGCCCTAAAAAATGGTATTTAACACCCTGTAGTCTCCTAGGACTGAGAGGGGGTCTTTTATTAAGAGCAACATTCTAGACGCCGGTCTTAATATCCCCTGTGCTGGAGGTGGATCCACCACAGTTATATAGAGGCACTGGCCTCTACATAACTTTGGCATGTCTCCCGTTGCTTCTAAATTTAAGACAGCTTCCTTCCTAGCTGTCTTACATTTATACAATTTTCTAACGCCTAAACCAGGGGTAGAACATGGTAAATGAGATGGGCCTGCTGGCCAGCCCCCTTCACTGCCACTTTTTTAAACCTGGCATGAGCAGGAAAAAGTCGCAGATTGCAGTGCAAAGGACCTTTGTGCCGCAATTTGTGCTAGAAACACGCCTAATATAGTCGTATTTCTGGTTAGTAAAAAAACTGCCCATGAAACTGTCTGACCTGTTGCATGTGTGTTGGCCCCATGTTCGTATGTGCCTGCATTGCTGAAAAATGAGTAAATGAGCTTCTAGGAGCAACGAGGGCTTTGCAGTTACAACTAGAGGCTGTACTCTCTCTGCAATTACCACATCCTCTCAGCTTTGATTGAAAGGACAAGGTAGTGTAAAAGTAATAATGCCTGCTTGGCCCTATCAATCATAGTAGAGAGGGCATGACAGTTGCAGAGACCTCAGAACCTCTAGGTGTAATGGCAATGCCCCCATTTCTCTTAAAGGCTCATTTGCATACATTCAAACTTCATTTTTCTCAGCAATGCAGACACATATGATCAGCTGTCAGATGCCCTTTAATTTTAAATGAATATATCTCCTCCTTCCTCCTCCCTAAGCTCTTGAAGGCAATGTAAATAATGTCTGAGTGACACTGACATACATAGCTATGTGTAAACGCATGTTTGACAGAATTAACGAACAGCGTGTTTAAAAACACACTGCGCCGTCGCACTTGCTATGCTTTTTCATGTCTAAAAGCTTCCAAAAATGGTTGCTTATTGGGGGAAAATGGTGTTTGAACACACACAGTATTATGGGATAAAAAAAAATAAAACATAGTAGCTTGTTGGGGGACCATGCATCAAAAAACTTTGTTGTAATGGGGGTAGAATGCCTGTCCATATGACACGCACAAGTGTTACTTGTTAGAAGAAAGGGTTGCTTGTTGGGACCAAACATTATGCGGTAACAGGGGCTGAATGCTTGCCCCTATTTATACATGCACAAGTGATAATTGTCAGAAGAAAAAGTGGCTCACTGTGAACAAGCAAAGAAAATGGTGGTTTAGTGGCTTGCACTGCTGGGATCCTAGGTTCAAATCTGACCAAGGACAACATCTGCATGGAGTCAATGAGAGATTATAATAGGGGAGTTTGGGTGGGCCGTCCCAGGCCTGAAGTCAATGAGGGTCCCATCACCACCCCAGGCGACATTACATATTACCATTTTCATATTTTTACTTTTTAGCGCAGCGCCTGTGTTGCCATAACAAATGACCAAGCCCCGGGAGAGGGAGAGGAGAGTGAGGAGGCAGGGACTCACATCACTGCAACACCTCCTCCAATGACGTAGCATTCCCCCATGTCTGCCCATCTCTGACATCCTCAGCGAACGTTTGCGTACCAGCGCCAGCTTGATCATCGCCTCATGGCATGCGTGGCGTGTGTTAATAAAGAGCAGAAGAGAGCAGCGATGGCAGAGAGTGAGGCTGGCGGCACTGTATATTATACTGTATACAGTACAATACTGTATACTGAATACTGTTAGGTATTGCATACTATTGGGTGTTAATACTGTGTTATACTGTATACTGCATACTGTGGGGCGCTGTATACCGTGGGTTGGTATACTGTACACTGTGTACAGAGCGCACTCCTTCTAAACGGGCGCACGGGACACACTGGTCCCTGTAGGAGCTCCACTTGACCGATCGGGACCATACGTCACACCGGTCTATTATCAAGAGGAGCGTACTTGAGTTTTTAAACTGCCATACCCAATGGTGGCCCTATGCCCCCTGAAGAGACTCTGTGCCACATTATAAGCCTGACTAGAGTTGAAACGCGTCGGGATTGCACATGCAGGCTGACCTAATCAACTGGGATGGAATTTGATACGCCAAAAGAATTACCAATCGATAAGTATTGATTCAATGTATTTGGATATGATAAGTGTTACCATGCTCCATTTAGACCTCTTGCAATATCAATGAAATAGGGGTCCATGGTACCACTTAGCAGCAAGGTTAATGCTTATATCGGGAGACTTGGGCCTTTTGTCAGGACCTTACTAGGGACGGTTTTTCCAGGGACAGGATCCGGTAACGGTGCTGTTCCTTGCGGAGTAGGACACTGTTAGTAGGACCAGGGACTGTCAGGCCAAGTAGGGCTTTACTAGGGCAGATTGAATACTGATCATTCCCTTTGCCCTCCCGTATACAAGGACCGTAATTGGTGCTCTGACTAATTGCGAATTTATGTTTGTTTGTTTGGTTTACGCTGATCATGTACCGATTTATTTTAATTAAGGAAGTAAACGCTACGTTTTAGATTTTTTGCACCCCCTTTTTTCATTTATTATACTGTACACTGCACACTGAAGGGTATTATACACTGTGGGCTGCTATTCTGTATACTGTATTCTGGTGGATATTATATACTGTAGGTTATTGCATACTTTGGGGTGTTATACTGTATACTGTGTGGTACTATATACTGTGGGGTGCTATACTGTATAGTGCATATTGTGGTGTACCATATACTGTGGGGTGGGATACTGCATACTGCATACTCCAGGGTACTTCTTACTGTGGGGTGTTATGCTGTATACTCCATAATGTAGGGTAGTATATACTGTGGGGTAGTATACTGCATACTGTAAGGTACTATAAACTGTGGGGTGGTATACTGTATACTGCTACATATTCTGTATGCGGTGGAGTGTTATATAGGGGGGATGGTCAGGACAAATCTGCAGGATATAGAAAAACTATTAGATGGGTTCTACTGCAGGAACAATCACTGATCATGAGAACAAAGGCCTCATACCCCCTTCAGCCCCCCCCCCTTAAAAGAACGGAGCAGCAGGTTGCACATGCGTGTGACTGCTCCATTAATTTCCATGGTAAATCCAGAGATAGCTGAGTGCTGTACTCTCCATCTCTGGAACTCCCATAAAAATGAATGGAGTGGTCACACGCATGTGCAACCTGCTGCTCCGTTCATTTAAGGGGGGCTGCAGGGGATATAAGGCCTCTGTTCTCGTGGTCAGTGGGGGTCCCTGCAGTAGGTCCCATCTAATAGTTTTCCCATATACTGTGGATATGGGATAACTTTAAACAACCGGAATACCCCTTTAATCTGCATCTGTTCTCTTCGTGTTCATGTGGGTTGCCTCCTATACTCTAAAGACATACTGATAGGGATCTGATTGCCAGCCCCATTGGGGACAGCTTGACGCTAATGCCTGTAAACTGCTAAGTAATATGTCAGCGCTATATAAGTGAATAAAGTAAATAATTTGGACTTCATTTTGGGGGGATGAGGGGGGTGACATAGTTCATACCACAGTTGTCCCTACTGACAAATTTTTTGGCCTCTTTGAAGGGCTTCGGCATACGAAAGGCGTCTCTGATAAGCTGCCATTGCCTGACTTCAAAACAAAGCATGTTCCCTGCTGAGCTGGTCTGGTGTATGAAAAAAATTATTCATATTTCATAAGTGGAGTTAAAGAAACCAGAATTCAAGAAAAGGAGCAAGTAACAAAGATTCATTAGATCATCCTTGTATACAGTTGGTTTGATTCTAGCTAGTCTTCCTACTGCTATAAGGGGACCACAGTAAGTAAGAATCATATCACTGCTCTATATTGTATTTTTTTTCTCTCTTTTCCTGCATATTTCCCATTTAGTATGACTTCCATTATTGACAGTGCCGTCCAGTGCACATCTTGTCTAATGTATGCAGTCCTGGAACAGCCATTCGAGGGTGTATATGTTTCTTCAAAATGTGAGCAAATTACCCGTTTGGAATCGCACATCGAGTCTCTAAACAGGCGAGTTGCAACACTGAAAGCCACTGACAATTTGGAAAAGAGTTTGCTGCTCACTGAGCAAGCACTCTATGGGGGAGATGTGGGGGAGGGTGGTAGAAAGGAGGCTGAGGAGAGTGAGGTAGCTACTGGGTAACAGTAAGAAAGCGGGGTAGAGGGAAGAGTTCCAGGGGGGCTAGCCCTGATTTGACACACCCCAACAAGTTTGCACGGTTGGCAGATGAGGGTGATGACGGTTCAAGGGCGGCACTGCTGCAGCCGGACACTTCCTCTGCCAGTCAGGGGAATGTCAGCTCCAGTAAGCAGGCCAGACAGGTGCTGGTAGTGGGAGACTCCATTATTAGGGGAACAGATAGGGCGATCTGTCACAAAGATTGTGATCGCCGAACCGTGTGCTGTCTTCCCGGCGCTAGAGTTCGACACATCGCGGATCGGGTTGACAGATTACTGGAAGGGGCTGGAGAAGACCCAGCGGTCATGGTCCCATATCAGAACCAATGACAAAGTTAGAGGAAGGTGGAGAGTCCTTAAAAATGATTTCAGAGATTTAGGTCAAAAGCTTAGGGCAAGGACCTCAAAAGTAGTATTTTCTGAAATACTGCCAGTACCACGAGCCACACATAAAAGGCAGCCGGAGATTAGGGAGGTTAACAAGTGGCTCAAGAACTGGTTTAGGAAGGAGGGGTTCGGGTTCCTGGAGAACTGGGCCGACTTCTCTGTCTGCTACAGGCTCTATCGTAGTGACGGGCTGCACCTCAATGGGGAAGGGGCAGCTGTGTTGGAGAGACAGATGGCTAGAAGGTTGGAGGAGTGTTTAAACTAGGGGCTGTGGGGAGGGTAATTACATTATAGGAGGGGAAGAAAGTGCAGATAGAGACCAGGGGTGAGGTAGTGTGACTGGGGGAGGAATGGAAGGGGGGACTAGAACAGCTCAGAATGAAAGATGTAGGGTAAAAAATACACATAAACCTCTCAAATATATGTATACTAATGCCAGAAGCCTGACTAACAAGACTGGTGAACTGGAATTAGTGATGTGTGAGGAGGACTATGACATAGTGGGAATAACTGAGACATGGCTGGATGATAGCTATGTTTGGGCAGGTAATATAAAAGTTTACAATCTGTTTAGAAACGGAGAGGTGGAGGTACATGAGGGACATGAACATGTGGAGTCACTGTGGGTAGAAATACATGGAGCAAAAAACAATAATAAATTACTAATAGGAGTGTATTATAAACCACCTAATATACCAGAGTCCACATAAAATCTATTACTAAATGAGATAGACGAGGCGGCAAATCATAATGAAGTTGTTATTATGGGGGACTTCAACTACCCAGATATAGACTGGGAAACTGAAAGCTGTACATCCCAAAAAGGAAACAGGTTCTTGGCAATAGCCAAAGACAATTACCTTTCCCAACTGGTTCAGGACCCCACTAGAGGGACGGCCATACTGGACTTAGTATTAACCAATAGACCTGATAGAACAACTGATGTGCAGGTTGGGGGACACCTAGGAAATAGTGTCCATAAAGTGATAACCTTCCAATTATCCTTCAAACGAGAGTTTCTAAAGGGAGGAACAAAAATACCGAACTTCAAAATAGCAAAATTTAGCCAACTAAGTGAGGCCATAGGCCTAACTAATTGGGACAAAGTCCTCAAAAATAAAAATACAACCAAAATGGGAGATTTTTAAAAGCACTGTAACATCTAATTGTGAGAGGTACATACCTTATAGGAATAAAAGGCTAAGAAACAATAAGAAACCAATGTGGATAAATAGAACCACAAAGATAGCAATAAATGTCAAAAAGAAAGCATATGAATCACTAAAACAGGAGGGGAGCCAGAAAGCACTGATAAACTATAAGGAAAAAAATAGAATATGTAAAAAACTAATAAAAATTGCCAAACTAGAGACCAAGAGATTAATTGCCAAAGAGAGTAAAACTAACCCTAAAATGTTCTTCAATTATATAAATAGCAAAAAATATAAATCTGAAGGAGTCGGCCCTCTACATAGCAATGAGGGGGTGTTTCAGAGAGCGACGAGGATAAAGCAAAACTATTAAATATTTTTTTCTCCACTATATTCACTGAGGAAAATAAACTGTCAGATGAAATGCAGAATGTAAAAGTAAATTCCCCATTAAAAGTGCCCTGTCTGACCCAAGAAGAAGTACAACAGCGACCTAAAAAGATTAAAATAGACAAATCGTCAGGACCGGATGGCATACACCCCCTTATCCTAAGGGAATTAAGTGATGTCATAGCCAGACCATTATTTCTGATATTTACAGACTCTATACTGTTCCACAGGATTGGCGCATAGCAAATGTGGTGCCAATATTCAAAAAGGGTCCAAAAACAGAGCCTGGAAATTATAGGCTGGTAAGTTTAACATCTGTTGTTAGTAAACTGTTTGAAGGGTTTCTAAGAGATGCTATTTTGGAGTATCTCAATGAAAATAAGCAAATAACGCCATATCAGCATGGCTTCATGAGGGATCGGTCATGCCAAACAAATTTAATCAGCTTCTATGAGGAGGTAAGTTCTAGACTTGACAGCGGCGAATCAATGGATGTCGTATATCTGGACTTCTCCAAAGCATTTGACACTGTACCTCATAAAAGGTTAGTATATAAAATGAAGATGCTCGGACTGGGAGAAAATGTCTGTATGTGGGTAAGTAACTGGCTGAGTGGTTATTAACGGTAGATACTCAGATTGGGTCACAGTCACTAGTGGGGTACCTCAGAGGTCAGTATTGGGCCCTATTCTCTTCAATATATTTATTAATGATCTTGCAAAAGGCTTGCACAGTAAAGTATCTATTTTTGCAGATGACACTAAACTGTGTAAAGTAATTAACACTGAAGAGGACAGTTTTCTGCTACAGAGGGATCTCTATAGATTGGAGGCTTGGGCAGAGAAATGGCTGATGAGGTTTAACACTGACAAATGTAAAGTTATGCACATGGGAAGGAATAATGCAAGTCACCCGTACATATTAAATGGTAAAACACTCAGTAACACTGACATGCAATTTTAATAAACAGCAAATTAAGCTGCAAAAACCAGTGTTAGGCAGCTACTGCCAAAGCCAATAAGATAATGGGTTGCATCAAAAGGGCCATAGATGCCCGTGATGAGAAAATAGTCCTACCACTTTACAAATCACTAGTCAGACCACACATGGAGTACTGTGTACAGTTCTGGGCTCCTGTGAACAAGGCGGACATAGCAGAGCTGGAGAGGGTTCAGAGGAGGGCAACTATAGTAATAACTGGAATGGGGCATTATCAAAATTAGGGTTATTCACTTTAGAAAAAAGACGACTGAGGGGAGATCTAATAACTATGTATAAATATATCAGGGGTCAGTACAGAGACCTCTCCCATCATCTATTTATCCCCAGGACTGTGACTGTGACGAGGGGACATCCTCTGCGTCTGGAGGAAAGGTGGTTTGTACACAAATATAGAAAAGGATTCTTCACTGTAAGAGCAGTGAGACTATTGAACTCTCTGCCTGAGGAGGTGGTGATGTTGAGTACAATAAAGGAATTCTAGAGGGGACTGGTTGTATTTCTGGAGTGTAATAATATTACAGGCTATAGCTACTAGAGAGGGGTCGTTAATCCAGGGAGTTATTCTGATTGCATGATTGGAGTCAGGAAGGAATTTTTTTCCCCTTAAGTGGGGAAAATTGGCTTCTGCCTCACAGTTTTTTTTTGCCTGGATCAACTTGTAGGAAACAGGCCGAATTGGATGGACAAATGTCTTTTTTCGGTCTTATATACTATGTTACTATGTTATTGCCTTATTCTGTTTGTACAAACACTCTAACATGTGCAAAGTGGAATTTCTGTGAGTTATTAGGTCACGGATCAAGCGGTGTAATGCCAGACCATTCTGTGCCTGTCATGGCACTGGTTGCTCATACAGTATAGAATCCAATTTAAACTGCTCATTCTCACCCACAAAGCTATCCACAGTGCTGCCCCCCCCCTACATCTCTTTTCTCATCTCTTTTCTCATCTCTGTCTACTACCCTAACCATGCTCTACGCTCTGCAAATGATTTACAACTGACATTCACTATAATCCAAACCTCTCACTCCTCTCACTCTCACACCAGCTGCACCAATTCTCTGGAATGTCCTACCTCAAGAACTTAGGTTAAATCACAATATACACGGTTTTATGTGCTCCCTAAAAACTAATCTTTTTAGGGTGGCCTATCACATCCCCTGATTCAACTCCTCTCCATATATAGCCCATGTATCATCATTTACTGAACCTGATCCCCCACCAAACTCTCTATCACACCCATGCACCCAGACAGGCTCAGACTGGCCCACAGGGGAACAGGTGACTCCCCTGGCGGGCCCGTGAGCAAGGTGGGTCCCTAGTTTTCTACCCCCTGCTCAAGTGGCACATGGCACAGTAGACTGACATATAGATAGGTTGGCTAAGATGCTATACAGTACATCGCCTATGTCCATATACAAAAACTGGGTAGTGTGGGCAGGTAGTACATGCAGTACATTGCCTACGTCCATATAAAAAATTTGGGTAGTGTGGGCAGGTAGTATATTTCCCAAAATGACTGGACCATTGTACAAAACAAGCATGTTTACCATTTGTGTCACACCTATCTCCTCATAGATGGTAAGCTCTTGCAAGCAGGGCCCTCATACCTCTTGTACTAATTATTGACTTTTCTGTTCCTATGTAATTTATGACTGTTTGTACATGAACCCCTGAATTGTAAAGCCTGAATTGTAAAGCTCTGCGGTATATGTTGGGGTTATATAAATAAGGATTATTAGTATTATTATTATTATTATTATTATTTATATTATTAATATAAGTCCTGGAGAATGCTCCTTGCCATATAAGTGGCTGAAATGTGAGGACAGTGTCTTGTACATTAATAGAACTTTCTTCAAGCAAGTTAACTTTTTTTTTTAAAGGTTAAATCACGTGCACTATGCAGGAAGCATGTAAATAAATGTACTATCCCTGCCCGTAACAGCTGACCAAGGTGTCCACTGGGGTGTGCAGTTTACTACATAGCAACAATTGCAAGTAGTGACCTTTTTCCACCATGTGAGAGTACAAAGCTGGGAGGGATTTTGGGGATAAATAATGGCAGCAACTGCACTTCCAGCTGCTCCTTTAGAGTTATTTACTGGCCACACATTCCTTTATCAATGGCTGATGACGGAGCAGAGGAAGAGTCGGAGCAAGAGAAGCTGTAAGTGATAATGACGATGAGAAAGACACCATACTGCCAGTGGATGTGGCCTGGCTGTTGCAAAGGAGACCAGGAGAAGGAAGAAACTCTTGTTGGGCTAGCTGGCAGACACCTCTGTTTTCCCACTGGATAGGGTGATGCCGCTTCATGTGGTTCAATAGAGCTGTGGTGCCTATGTTTGTGTTTTTGACTGCCCAGGGTTTATTTTACTCTTTCACAGGGCAATGCCGTTGTTTTCTGGCAGCATGGAGAAAAATTGCCAGATGGCAGACCTGAGCAGCAGCCGAGCTTGGCTTAGGTCTGGCATATTTTAGCCTGCTGCACCAACAGTATCTGTGGCATCACCAGTTCCCAAAGCAAATCTGGCCCTGCCAGTTCTTTGGAAGGTCCCTGAAAATACGTCACCTTTGCTTTTTATTGCTGTGGCTGCCACTACTCTCCTCGACGGATGTTACCTCCTCCTTCGGCTCCAAGTTTTTTTTCAACACACAATCACCATCAAAGTCCTAATCGTCCCCCCCAGTTTTGTAAAACTGTGATATATAATGGCGGACTCTTTGGCCCCCCTCCCAACTCCCTGCAAAGAACTTGCCCCCAGTGCTACTGTTGCTACCACTGCTGCCGCCACCACCAACATTACCATGGCTAAGACTGCCACTATTACCAACACAACTGTGCACGGGGTCCCCCACCTTCACCTGATCCTCAGGGTAGTCCAAACTCTCTTTGCTCTCACACAAGACATCAACAGAAAGTCTCTCATGACTATCTGCCATAAGGAATCATGGCGTTTTATTACCACTTCTTAAGTGAAGTGAAGACAAAGAGGACACCATTGAAAGGCTTTTCTGGGGCTGCAGGGAGGAGAAGCAGGCTGAATGCTGTGACCCTTGGCTCCCAGGGACAGTGTCAGACTCAGAAGTGACCTACAATGATAATGTTGCACCTTTCTAAAGTCATGGAGAACCTTGTCTTACTACTACTACTACTCTACTACTACTTCTAGCTTCTACTACTAGATTATGCTGCTACTATCCACATCTTTCGTTTTGTTTTTGAACCCTTCTGTATTTCAGACACTTTATTATGAGGTCTGATGTAAACTCACAATTTTCTAAAATTAAAAGTCACGGTTTGGTACAGTCACACAAATTGTGGAACAGTTATAGTAAAATTTCAAGCATGTTTTCTGTAACTTAAAGAGTTATTTAAAAAGACCCAGGCACAATTAAATGTCCTTTATCTTCTACACAATCCCTACTATTGACAATTTACTTTTGGAATATTGCAATACTGGCACAATAAGATTTCTCCCTACTGTGTTATTTACAGTTAAAATACCTTTTTCTACTGTAAAACACATGTTGCAAACTTGGAAAAGGGTATGCAAATGAGCTCTTAGCAAGCTCTGTCTCTACAGCTACCCAACTTAAGGTACAGTAGCTATCCTATAAGTCAATGTTTGACCTTTCAAAAGGCCTTGAGACATTACTTGGATAATTATTAAGCCAGTATCTCATCTGCTGGCATCTGTTTCGGGGTGATTGATAGCTACCTTACATCTGGCAGCATTAGAGGCAGAGCTTGCTAAGAGCTCAATTGCATACCCTCTTCCCAGAATTCCAGAGGAGTGTTGCCTGGTCTATAAGACTCCTCACACCATTTAAGTTGCTCTCCGTGAGGAGATATTGTATTCCTCAAATGTTGCAAACTTGTAATTCAAGACTGGACTGCTTTGAGCTTTTTGAAGGACATTTCACATCCATTGTATAAGAAAATGTGGTTTGAACCTCAAGTTTTGTTGGCTAATATGAGCAAGCATGAGGTGAGCAAGTATAATTATTCTTGTCTGTTCTACTGTACATATACATGTATATTTTCACCAAATAACCAAATATGAATAATAATGATAATGAAACCTAAAATATGGATCCATGTTTTATCATTCAATGCTTTAAATAAGGAAATATGTTTCCATATTAGGAAATTCAGCAGTTGGCAAATCAGCAAGCATGTAACACCCATGGGTAAAATAAGTTAATCTGAGGCAGTGCCCTTTCCTCAAAAGGCCTAATTGTAAATTTAAAGGGTTAAAGGAGCAGGACAAGCTTTTTTAGTACCACAGGCAAGGGTTTCAGAATGTCCCTCACTATCCTCATTCCATAAAGTTCAGCATGAAAAATGACAGATGGACAATTTTTTAATTGACTCCCCAACTCTTTCCCCACCAACTCCTAGCAATCACACTAATAATACATAGTCCCCAAATTCATCCTCCTCATCCCCACACCACTCATGCCCAGTTGCTCAGTTACCACATATCTGTAGCTCCTTGCCTAGTGCCTCCTTACCATGCATCTACTGTTCCTTATCTGGCTCCATCTTTCAGAATAGATAAAGTATATATATATATATATATATATATAGATAGATAGATAGATAGTTATATATACTAGCAGAAGGACCCGGCTGCGCACGGGTTTATTTCATCTATTTCATTTATTGTTTCTGCAACAAGCCCATTACGTACACCTGGGGTATCCCTTGCCCCTTAGGAGGTATCTACAAAATATGTCCCTCTTATAGAGCAAGTAATTCTGATGCTAGCTGCGGTTAAGCTTGGAATCAACTTTGTAGATAGTAATGTTGGTACTCAGGGGTACGATTGCCAGAGTGGTGCAGGGTGGCCTACAATTTTTGTAGAAGTTATATACACATGTCACGGTGTTCCTATATGGATACAATTGGATCCCATACATGATGTGGTCCAAAGCAGTGCAAAACTCTTCCTCCTCTGCTAGAACTTAAGTTAGATGTCTGTAGTCTGTCTATTACTTTAGGCCTTAATCCTAGGAACTTCTTGTCCTGGCATCAAGCTCTGTTAGTTTGCGAGGTAATGCAAGCCCAGGAGGGGACAAGCAACCATGAAGGACTTCAGAGGCAGGGCCTCTGGGGCCTAGCAGAGCAGGCAGTGCTCTAATAGCCGACACACCACCTCTCCCTAAGGAGGGTAGGCTAGACTGACTCACTCTGGCTAAACTAGAAGGTTCCTCTCCAGAAAAACTATCTCTACTCAGATTTTCTGCCACCTGCTGGTAACCAGGCACATTACATATAAAACATTATATTTGCAAGGAAATGCATATACACATTGCAGGAAGTGAAATTAAATATGAGAGATGACACAGGATCACACATTAAAGATAGTGGGGGTACAAAAGGAGATGGTAATGGTCATTACATTTCCCGGCACTTAAGAGGCAAGCCGCCCTTGGATGGTACTTAGGATATACAAAATGTATAAATACCAACAAATGCTATCAGGGTACCACATAAATATAAGGTGCTGCAATACAAAGACTGTCATAGGTTACCATTTGAAATAGCAATGGCAACGGCTACCACAAGGTCTTTCTGCCCGTAGGAGTAGTTTGACCATGAACAGTTTCCCTCTCAGGTATAACCAGAGAACCAACATTGTGCAAAAAGCACTCATTCCTGACTTTACTCTGTGTATTCTAGCCATGATAACAAAAGAAAGCGTACTTTACTCTGTAATCCCACCACTATGCAATGAAACGCTCACAAACAGAAGGGTGGCTTTTAGTGATGAGTGGCAGGGGCAATGTTCGAATTTACAATATTTCAGAAATATTTGGATGAATATTCGCCATATATTCGTGAATTCACGAATTCCTGATCTTCAGGCATTATATTTTTGATTACAAAAATGCGCATTAAAGAATTTGCATAACATTGGCATGAAAATTTGCATAGACTGAGATTTAAAAAAAAAATGAATATTTGTGATTCCGAATATATTTTGAGATATTCTAAATATTCGTGAATTCTCGAAGTGCCGATATTCGCGATTAAAATTCACAATTCCAATATTCCTGATCAACACTAGTGGCTTTATCCTTTCTAAAAACAAGGCCTAATTATGCTTGACGCTTTGTCATCTTGATGAATGAAACGTGTAGCTAAACATTTTTCCTTAAGGCAGCGAGCAAGGCCTTAGGACACACTCAACCTTGGCTAGACACAAGTTGCAACTAGGAGGAGGAGCCGGCATTCTCCCTTCTCTCTATTAAGGACGTTTTCCCCAAAACACACATTAGCAGCAGCAGGTCACCCTTAATGGTGTTAGATTTGCTTGGAACATAACCACTTTGTCTAGAACCATTAGTTTCACATGTACTCAGCTTCACCACATAACCACTCGGTTTAGAACCATTAGTTCAAATTGCACTCAGAGGCAATCAAAAATGGGTATAGATTAGCGAATCAAAGCTGAAAAAGTGGAATTCTGTTAGAATTTCAGGAAAAAAATAAATTCACAACGAATGCGAATTTCCTCGCAGTTCGTGCTAACAAATAGTAATTTTTCCTAACATGGCGGCTATAATGGTTGCCAAAATGGTGGCTACAAGTGTGAGGACATGGGGCAAGGAACTCTGGGAAGGTGGGATGACCCATAATGCCATGCATGCAACCAATCAGCAGCCAGCCAGCCCGGTGATGTCACAGCCCTATAAATACAGCGGCTATCTTAGATTCTGCCATTCTTAATGGTACCTTGTTCAGGGACAAACGTGTATTCAGACGCTAGGGAGAGTGAAAGAAAAACGAATTGTTAAAAAAAAAAAAAGGAATAAATCTATTTATTAGTGCATGGAAAGGATAGTGAGATTAATCATTTTACAGGCAGGGAGAGACATGTGTAGATGCTAGGGAGAGTCATAGGAAAATTATCATTGTGATAAAAATCAATTTTCAAGTAAAGGGAAAGGATAGTGAGAGGAATCATTTCACAGGCACGGAGAGACATAGGAAAATCCTCATTGTGAAAAAAAGTGATTTACAAGTGAAGGGAAAGGATAGTGAGAGGAATAATTTCACAGGCAGGGAGAGACGTGTGTATATGCTAGGGAGAGTCATAGGAAAAGTGCAGGGAGACATTACTTGGGGATCCAGATAGTCTCATAATACAGCTCTGTCATTCCCACAATTAGTTATTGGGGTGCAAGTGCTATGTTGAAAAGCATTTAGTGGCTTTTATCTGTGGAAAAAGAAAAATATATATGTCCCTTTTGTTGTTATTTACGCTAAAATCATTTGCAGTAATTTCTGGTGAAAGAGTATAGGGCGATATTTTAGTAATACACGAAAAATATAAACACACTGCACGTTTGCAGTCATCATTTCTGGTGAAAGCGTATAGGGTCGTATTTCAGTACTACAAGAAAAATATATACACACTTCACTCTTTAATTGTTTTCTTCTTAACGCGTATAGTGGCCTTTTTCCGTCCGACAAGAAATATATATTCTAGTGTCACTTCTGCAGTTATTTCTGGTGAAATGGTATAGGGGTCTATTACAGTAAAAAAAGAAAATATATATACGCACTGCAGTGTTGCAGTGATATCTATTGAAAGCGTATAGGAGAGTATTTCATTCAAAAAAGGAAATATATACACACTGCACTGTTGCAGTTATTTCTGGTGAAAGCGTATAGGGGAGTATTTCATTCAAAAAGAAAAACATATACGCATTTCACTCTTTAATTGTTTTCTGGTTAAAGTGTATAGTGGCTTTTTTCCGTCCAACAAGAAATATATATTCTCGGGTCACCTCCACAGTTATTTCTGGTGAAAGGGTATAACGTGACGGAAAGCCTGCCACCCGACTGGGTGCCTCCGTCGACCGATGCGCCTAGTGCTTGCCAAGGACCATCAGCACTGCACTCGACACCAGAACCACCTCAAACCGCCTCAGCTTAGTTTGGGTTTTCGCCGTACCTCTCCTTAGTCCAAAGAGCGAAACAGGAACAAGAACAGCTCTCACAAGAGCTAGGGAATATACTCTGGAGAGTATAATTATTATAGCAATCCCCAGAGTGTAGTTCTCCAATCCCCCAAACATGAGCCCAGAAGGACAGGACACTTTAATGACAGCCAGCACTCACAATTTATACAGATCCACAGGCCAGGGGCACACCCCCTCTGCCTGGGATACAGTTAACTAAGACAATGGACTAACTCAATATACATACACAGTTCAGGTGGTCTAACATTATAACGCAATCAAACAGACCCCCCCCCCCCCCACAGTGTCTCAATGATGAATAGGAAGAGAGGAGACACATGTGATGGGATTATCTCCTGAGTGTATCGTGCGGTGGTCCACTCCTCTACCCCGGAGTCAGCTACTTAATCCCATCACTAGCACAACAGAACAAAGGGACAAATGAACCAACACCTTCCTTGGGAGCCTCAGTGCAGAGTCATCCCTTCTTGTATTGCTGGGTTCACCCCTGCACCTTCAATGGACAACAGGAACAATGTGACCAGGGCTCACTGTTCATTGTAAACCCCAAGAGGTCTGAGGGGGTCTCCATGGTTCTGGGTCCATAGTGCGTAGGAAGGAGGCTAGCTCTCAGTCTTCTCCAGCAGCCCCAGTGATGGTTCAGTCCATCACAGGGGCCTATTACAGTAAAAAAAAAAAGAAAAATATATATATGCACTGCAGTGATTTCTGTTGAAATCGCATAGGAGCATATTTCATTCAGAAAAGAAAAATATTTACGCACTGCACTGTTACAGGTATTTCTGGTGAAAGCGTAAAGGGGAGTATTTCATTCAAAAAGAAAAATATATACGCACTTCAAAAATATATTCTCGGGTCACTTCTGCAGTTATTTCTGCTGAAAGGGTATAGGGCTGCATTACAGTAAAAAAGAAAAATATATATACGCACTGCACTGTTGCTGTGATTTCTCTTGAAAGCGTATTGGGGCGTATTTCTGTCAAAAAAGAAGAAAGTATATATGCACTGCACTGTTGCAGTTATTTCTGGTGAAAGTGTATAGGCTCGTATTTTTGTACAACAAGAAAGCTATATTCTGAGTGCATTTCTGCAGTTAATTGTGGTGAAAGCATTTAGTGGCCTATTTCAGTACAAAAAGAAAACAGGCAGAGACCTGAATGTTTGTGGTGCAAGCAGAGGTTGGAGAAAAGTACGCAGTAGTCGTAGCGAGAGGCCTAAGCTCCCGGTGTCATCTAGCGGTCGTGTCTTGACCATCAACCCTGCGGTTCTTGTTTGGTTAACTCTGTCATCCACGTCATCCCAAGTGACATCAGAAACACCCAGCCAACAGTCGGTGGGTTCGTTAGACACAACTCTTAGTTGCCATGGCCCTGGAGCATGCCCTGTGCCCTCACCTGTCCTCAACCTGCCTCTGGCCTTTTCTGTTCCTTCTCCACGAGAAGTACTACATGCAGTGGGCTCAGTTTCACTTTTCAGCGAGGAAGAGCTACTAGAGGACAGTCAGCAGCTACTGCCCAGCCAACATGTGGAGGAGAC
Organism: Bufotes viridis; assembly: GCA_033119425.1. Lineage (NCBI taxonomy): Eukaryota > Metazoa > Chordata > Amphibia > Anura > Bufonidae > Bufotes > Bufotes viridis. The sequence continues at coordinate 395,472,101 of CM065590.1, forward strand.
ATCCGCCGCTTCCTCCGCTAGGCAGGCAAGTAGTGTTGAGAAGAGTGGCATGGGAGCTTGTGTTGTGAGTGGTCTGGCTCCTGAACCAGAGGCCGTTGAGGAGGACATCAGTGATGTGCAGACACTACTCGATAATGATAAATCTGATTGCACTTGGAAGCCTGGTGAAGAAGGGACTTTGTCATCATCAGGAGAAGAGGGTGGAAGCTTGCCCGTCAGGAAGCAGTGGAGCCAGAAAGTCGCTAGCGTGGTCAGGAGTCAGCAGGGTGGCAGCGGTTGGAGGTCGGGAGCCAAACGGAACGGGGTTGACCGCCTGCTTTGCAGCAACCTACCTGCCCAGAAAGGAGTGGTGCACGGATTCACGGAAGCAGCGCCATTAGCAGTCAGCCAGTGAGTAGTGTTTGGATAAAATAAGGTAATCGGTGGTGTGGCAGTTTTTTGAGAAGCTGACGGAAGAGGTCAACATGGCCATATGTAGAATATGTGGGAAGAAGGTGAAACGTCGCCAGGATGCCAATGTTGGCACCACAGGCCTGCATCAACATATGCAGCGTCACCATCAAGTGGCCAAGGAAAACCGTGGCCTCGAAGTAGTGGTCCAGCCTGCCGCAGTTACTGCTACATCACCCAGTGGCACGCACCCAGTTTCAGGCAGTCAAAGCTTCACCACCTCAGCCGAAGGGAGCTGTTTGTCAATCCCATCTTCTGCTGGTCCAAATGCTCCTGCTCCTACTCTTAATCAGTCATTCTGTCAGCAATCGATCACGGAAGCCATTGCCAAGAAACAAAAGTATGCGTGCATGCATCCAAAGTCGCAGAAGCTGAACGTGCTCCTGTCCAAGTTGCTGGTGCTTCAGTCCCTCCCTTTCCAAGTGGTGGATTCTGCACCTTTCAGAGAACTGATGGACTGTGCCGAGCCGAGGTGGAGAGTCCCAAGCCGTCATTTATTTGCAAAAAAGGCAGTACCAGCCCTGCATACACAGGAAAAACAGAAGGAGGGCCAGTCCTTGAGCCTGTCGGTGTCTGCCAAAGTGCACAGCAGTGCCGACATGTGGAGCTGTAACTATGGTCAGGGACAGTACATGTCCTTTACAGCCCACTGGGTGAATGTAGTTCCGTCACAGCCACACTAGCAACTTGGACACGTCACACAGCTACCGCCTCCACATTATCACGCCGTTGGTCCTGCGACAATGTCCGCCTCTGCCTCCTCATCCTCCACCAGGTCCTCAGCCTCCACTGCAGGGACACATCACAATGTCCCTCCAGCATACCACATGTGCAGGGCTTGGCAGTTTCACGCTGTTCTGCACCTGGTTAGCCTTGGCTAACGGAGTCACACAGGAGAGGAACTGCTTCATGTGATGCATCAAGAAATCGAATCCTTGCTTTCTCCACGACACCTGAAAATCGGAACCATGCTGACCGACAACGGGAAGAACATGGTGTCGGCGCTGCATCAAGGAAGGCTGAGCCATATGCCCTGCATAGCACACGTGTTCAATCTGTTTCTCATGCGGTTCCTGAAGTCTTCTACCCATCTGCAAGACATCCTAAAAATGGCCAGGAAACTTTGCATGCACTTCAGCCACTTGTACACCACAAAGGACACCCTCCATGAGCTGCAGAGGTAGAACGGCATACCCCAACATAGGCTGATATGCGAAATCCACCCTCCATATGTTGGACCGACTATACGAACAGAGAAAGGCCATTAACGATTTCTTGATGATTCAAGCGGATAGTAGTACTTCCCTGTGCAACTTCGATGTCAGTCAGTGGCAGCTCATGCGTGACACCTGCCGTTTGCTCAGGCCTTTTGAGGATGCCACGTTACTTGTCAGTCGCCAGGACTACGGTATGAACGACGTAATTTGACTCCTTTATGTCCTGGAACAGAAGGTGGTAAAAATGACTGGTCAAGGGACAAGAGACGTGGTGCCTAGTGATGAGCGAGCACCAAAATGTTCGGGTGTTCGGGTACTCGGTCTGAAAACGTAGGGATAATCGTGCGCTCGGCCGAGCACCCGAGTATGATGGAAGTCAAAGGGAGACAACCAGGCACCCTGCACTCCGATACAGCCTGTATAGCACATAAAGGAGGGCCTCATTCACATGGTGCTACAATTGTTCAGGTACACTGCTGCACTCATAAAGACATATGCACTAAGTGAAAGGGCTGCCAAAAATTACAAGGAACCGGCACTCCAATACACCCTTTATTACACATAATGGAGGGCAACATACACACCGTTGAAAAATTATCATTGATGACCCTCAAAAACATTTGGAGCAAGGGCGTGCTGGTTACCGTCTAAAACATTATAGTTGAGGGCCTGAAGGCGAGCGAACCCCATAAAACATTGCAGTGATGGCCTACAGGTGAGCAGACGGTATAAAGCATTGGAGGTAAGGACCTGAAGCCTAGCAAACCCCATAAAACATTGCAGTGATGGCCTATATGTGAGCAGACAGTATAAAGCATTGGAATTGAGGGCCTGAAGCCTAGTGAATCCAATAAATCATTGCAGTCATGGCCTATAGGTGAGCAGACAGTATAAAGCATTAGAAGTCAGGGCCTGAAGCCTAGAAAACCCCATAAAACATTGCAGTAATGGCCTACAGGTGAGCGGACGGTATAAAGGATTGGATGTAAGTGTCTGAAGCCTAGTGAACCCCATAAAATATTGCAGTGATGGGCTACAGGTGAGCAGACCTTATAAAGCATTGGAGATGAAGGCCTGAAGCCTAGAGAACCCCATAAAACATTTCAGTAATGGCCTACAGGTGAGCGGACAGTATACAGCATTCGAGGTGAGGGCTTGAAGCCTAACGAACCCCATAAATTATTGCAGTGATGGCCTACAGGTGAGCAGATGGTATAAAACATTGGAGGTAAGGGCCTGAAGCCTAGCGAACCCCATAAAACATTGCAGTGATGGCCTACAGGTGAGCAGACGGTATAAAGCATTGGAGGTGAGGGTCTGAAGCCTAGCGAACCCTACAAAAGATTGTAGTGAGGGCATATATATTCTGTATGGAAGAGGAAGCGGAGGAGGAGGCGGATGAAAAAACAAGATTCAAACATATACCCTTTTTTTGCGGTGAAAGGGGTAAAAAAATCAGAATCTTATGGATTGAGTACATTATAAAGTATACATTTAAATTGTGTTTTTGTTCCTCATTAGCTAAGTTTTCATCTGGTGGAGTGGAAAAGTCAGGGGCAATCCTTGTTCATTTTTATCTGAGTCAATCTGTCAGCATTGTCAGTGGACAAGCGGATACGCTTATCTGTTATAATGCCACCAGCAGAACTAAATACACCCTCAGACAATACGCTGGCGGCAGGCAAGCTCGTGCCATGTGTCTAGCTTGGAAACCCAGTAGTTGTAAGGGGACGCTGACATGGTCTGCAATGTATTACTTCACCACCATGTATGTTTGTAACAAATGGGATGTGCAGCACTCCTTAGTCCTTTTGTCTTGTAGTTGGGTGCACGTCTCCAGGGGCGGAAATTAACCACTAAGGTGTAGATATCCAAAATAATTTTAATAAAACAAAAATAGCGGAGACAGCACGTCCAATGCCAGTGAAATTTTAATCGGTCTGTCAACGCTTTTTAATCCGGATGCGACGTTTCGACTCTCACATGAGTCTTCTTCAAGCATGCTTGAAGAAGACTCATGAGACTCATGTGAGAGTCGAAACGTCGCATCTGGATTAAATTTTCACTGGCATTGGACGTGCTGTCTCCACTTTTTTTGTTTTATTGAAATTCCTTCCAAAACTTTTCCCTCCTTGTAGCACTAGACCGCGATTCAGGGTGAGGTTGCTGGCGGGGTGTTATGAAAGTGTCCCATGCCTTGGAAAGTGTTGCCCTGCCTCTGTTAGAACTACTGTGTGTTCCCCTTGTCTCCCTTCCTCGGTTGCCTAAGGAAGTACGGCTGCATTGTCAGATTGAAAATTTTGGAGCAATCTGTCAACAAGTACCTTCTGGTATTGCACGGTTTTACTCGTCCTTTTCACCACAGGAATCAGAGATGAGAATTTCTCTTTGTAGCGGGGGTCAAGAAGGGTGAACACCCAGTAATCTGTGTTACCTAAAATGCGTGTAACGCGAGGGTCGCAGGAAAGGCAGCCTAACATGAAGTCAGCCATGTGTGCCAGAGTACCAACGAGCAAGACGTCGATGTCAACTTCAGGATAACTCTCCATACCCTCATCCTCCTCTTCCACCTCCTCTTCTGCCCATCCATGCTGAACAGATGGAATTAAAGTTCCATGGATACTAGCCTCTTTAACAGAGGTGGGCTGGTAGCCACAAGCGCTGCTGCAGCATTGACAGACTGGCTGAAGCTGTGGATGACTCGCGGAAACGAGCACACAAGCGGTGCACCTTCACTAGAAGCTCCTGCAAATTGGGGTAGGTTTTGATAAACCGCTGAACCACTAAGTTTAAGACGTGGGCTAGGCATGGAATGTGTGTCAGGTTGTCGAGCTCCAAAGCCGCCACCAAGTTAAGGCCATTGTCGGACACAACCATGCCTGTTTGTAGGTTAAGTGGCGAGAGCCACAGCTCGGTCCGGTCCCTTATACCCTGCCACAGCTCTGCGGCAGTGTGCTGTTTGTCCCCTAAGTAGATCAGCTTCAGCACGTCCTGTTGACGCTTACCCACAGCAGTGCTACAGTGCTTCCAGCTAGCGACTGATGGCTGACTGCTGTTGGAGGTGGAAGTTGAGGAGGAGGCGGCAGAGAAGGAGAAGTGGGGGATGAAGCCAGTAACATAGCTGCTGGCGGAGACCCTGATGAATGTAGGTCCCACAATCCTGGGCGTGGGTAGCACCTGTGCTATCCCAGGGTCCGACTGACTCCCGGGCCTCCACAACATTTACTCTCTATGCACTCCTCCTGAGGAAGCGGATCACGCGAAACGCGCGTCGAGGAGCGTCTGTACCTAACTTCATCACCCTGCCATTATTAGGTAAAAATTGTTCTATTGCCGTTTATGTCACTTGGCGGTCTGAGGACCCTGATTCTCAAGTAATTGGTTTGTTTATTTATTGCATGTTTTTGCACGCCACTATGACCCATGATTGATAGTTAGCAGCTTGTCTGCGACTATGCTTATCACATTGGCAGTATATGGCATATGCTGCAACTACATATATGCACTTATTATTAATTTTTCTAACTAGGCATTAGGCATCCCTTTAAGTATGCATTTAGGGTGAAGGTACTATACCTGCTGTGTCCTGTATTTTTATATATATATTGGTTTTATATTCTTTGATCAATGTTTAATAAAAATTTATTTTTTATGTATTTCTGTTTTCATTTATATTAGTGTGTTAAGATTTACCCAGTATGCGGTCAGGGAAATGTAGCGTCCCTGGCCACCAGCACTTGTCCATGTGTCCGTGGTGAGGTGTCCGTGTGTCCAGTAAGGGCGTTAGTCAGGGCACGGGTGATGTTCTGGGAAACATGCTGGTGAAAGGCAGGCACGGCACACCGTGAAAAATAGTGGTGACTGGGGACTGTGTACCGAGGGACTGCCGCTGACATCAGGCTGCTGAAGGCCTCATTGTCCACAAGCCTTAATGGCAACATTTCACGGGCCAGTAATTTTGAAAATTGCACATTTCGTGATATGGCCTGTGGGTGGGTGGGTATTTGCACTTGCGTTTAAATGCCTGTGTTATCGACATTTGAATGCTACGCTGGGAAGTGGATGTTGTTGCTGATGGTTCATGCAAAGGTCCAGGTGCAGGATGAGGGGCACCCGGGCCTGCATCTTTGACAGGGGATTGGCCAGCAGTGCGTAACACAGGGGAAGTGGAGGCAGTGGTGGGACGCTCAGTGTCGTCGCTCGGCTTTTCACCTAACCATGTTGGGTCAGTGACCTCATCGTCCACCACCTCTTCTTTCACTTCCTCACTCTGCTCATCCTCCTGACTTGACCCAACCACCACCTTAGTGATTTGCAACTGTGTCTCATCATCATTCACCTCATGAACGAATGATTGCGGTTCACCACCATCATCATTTTGAGATTGTGAAGTCTCAAGAGGTTGGGAATCAGGGCACAATATCTTAGGTACCTCTTCAAGCGTGCTTGGCAAGAGAGTCAAACCAAGTACTGGCGATGAAAAGAGGTCATGTGAATATCCGAGTGTGGGATCACTTGTTTGCCCAGACGCGACATGGTGGGAGGAGGAGGATGAGAGTGAGGATTAGGTTTACCAGAATCTTGGCTACAGAGACTGGACTTCGTGGAAGAGCGGCTTGTGCTTAACCAACTGGAAGCATTATCTTCTGCAATCCAACCGACCACCTGTTCGCACTTGTTCAACTTGGACAGTGTTGTCCAGTGCCGCCTAGCTAAGTCGGACATGAAGCTGGGTAAGGTGGATTTTTTCATTTTTTTCTGGTGCACTGGCAGCAGGCACAGTTTCATTGTGCCCAGGGCCACGGCCCCTGCTTGCGCCATCAGCATCACGCCCAGGGCCACGGCCTCTGCTTGCACCATCAGCATGATGCCCAGGGCCATGGCTTCTGCTTGCACCATCAGCATAACGTCCAGGGCCACGGCCTCTGCTTGCACCATCACGCCCACAATACAATTTTTCGGCACTACACCAGCTCAGATATAATGTTATTTTTACAGTACACACTGTATTTGCTTTCTGTAATGTACAGGAGACAGAGAAAAATAATTTTTTGCACCACACCAGCCCACGGATCATGTAATTTTTACAGTACACATTGTATTTCCTTTCTATAATGTACAGGAGAAAGAAATACAATTTTTCAGCACCCCACTAGCCCAGAGATAATGTAATTTTTACAGTACACACTGTATTTGCTTTCTTCAATGTACAGGAGACATGGAAATACAATTTTTCGGGACACCACTCTCGCTCAGAGATAATGTAAATTTTACAGTACACACTGTATTTCCTTTCTGTAATGTACAGGAGACAGAGAAATACAATTTTTGGGCACCACACTCGGCAGGAGATAATGTAATTTTTACAGTACACACTGTATTTGCTTTCTGTAATGTACAAGAGACAGAAATACAATTTTTGGCACCCCACTACACCAGAGATAATGTAATTTTTACAGTACACACTGTATTTGCTTTCTGTAATGTACAAGAGACAGAAATACAATTTTTCCGCACCCCACTCTCCCAGAGATAATGTGATTTTTACAGTACACACTGTATTTGCTTTCTGTAATGTACAGGAGACAAAGAAATACAATTTTTCGACCCCACACTAGACCATAGATAATGTAATTTTTACAGTACTCACCGTATTTGCTTTCTGTAATGTACAGGAGACAGAAATGCAATTTTTTAGCACCCCACTAGCCCAGAGATAATTACATTTTTACAGTACACACTTTATTTGCTTTCTGTAATATACAGGCGACAGGGAAATACAATTTTTCGTCACCCACACTCGCACAGAGATAATTAAATTTTTACAGTACACACTGTATTTGCTTCCTGTAATGTACAGGAGACAGAGTAATACAATTTTTCGGCACCGCACTTGGCCAGAGATAGTGTAATTTTTACAGTACACATTGTATTTGCTTTCTATAATGTACAGGAGACAGAGAAATACAATTTTTCGGCACCACTAGCCCAGAGATAATGTAATTTTTAAAGTACACACTGTATTTGCTTTTTGTAATGTACAGGAGACAGAAATACACTTTTTTGGCACCCCACTTGCCCAGAGATAATGTAATTTTTACAGTACACACTGTATTTGCTTTCTGTAATGTATAGGAGACAGAGAAATAAAAATTTTGGCACCACACTAGCCCAGAGATAATATAATTTTTACAGTACACACTGTATTTGCTTTCTGTAATGTACAGGATACAGAGAAATACTATTTTTTGGCAACACACTAGGCCGGAGATAATGTAATTTTTACTGTACAAACTGCATTTGCTGGCTGTAATGAACAGGAGACAGAAAGATACAATTTTTCGCCACTACACTAGGCCAGAGATAATGTAATTTTTACAATACACACTTTTTCGGATGTAAATCTATATTGGATATAAATTTGTCCCAAATAAAATGTATTCTCTGCTAGAATACTGTATATGCGGTTGCGGCCTAAACGCACACACAGATGTGCCCAAATCTTGTTAACTATCGCCAAAATATAAATCACTGTCTGCTGGAGTAATTAATATAATGGTTGCGGATTGAACGCACACACAGATATAACATAAGTTAGGTTAATTTCCCCAGAACAAATAATTTCTCTGATGGTACAGTGTATATCTCAGTAGCAGGAACACTGTAGTGAATAAGCCCCTTTTAATAATGTCTTTCCAACACACTGCTTTATGATGGTGCAGTGTATATCTCAGTACCAGGCACACTGAAGTGAATAAGCCCCTTTTAATAATGCCTGCCCAACACACTGCTGTATAGTGGTGCAGTGTATATCTCAATACCAAGGAACACTGTAGTGAATAAGCCACTTTTTATAATATCTGCCCAACACACTGATTTATGATGGTGCATTGTATATCTCAGTACCAAAGAACACTGTAGTGAATAAGCCCCTCTTTATAATGTCTGCCCAACACACTGCTTTATGATGGTGCAGTGTATATCTTAGTACCAAAGAACACTGTAGTAAATAATTCACTAATATCCAGATCCGAATTATAAATTTAAACATAACAAGGAATAAGCTACAATTGCAATTTAACAATTAAGCTTTATTTAAATCATTAATCACATGGCATCACACAAAGAGTTAAAATGTTTAAAAATTATGGTAGATGGTGTCAAACATATTACATTTACAGTAAAAGAACAGGTATTTGCACCAATATCTTTGCAGATTATTACATCCAATATTATAAATTTGTACTAATACATTGATTTCACACCGAAAAAGCTATTATATATATATATATGCATACTCATGCTATAGTCTATATTGTAGTTGATTGCTCTCACAGTGGGACGCATCTATACAGAATGCGTCAGAAATAAAGTGCAAGTGCATACAAGTAAAGCTAATACTGCGCTAACACTATGAGGGAAATCACCACAGCTTAATATTGCATACAATAAACTGAAGGGTATCAATAATTCAAAACGTAATACAAAGATACTGACCAAAGTGTAAAGTTACACTGACACCACCGTCACCAAACCCCCGACGGTCTGCTTCCTCAAGGGGATAATCACCATACTAAATTGATGATATTTTATAGTGCCCTAAGCCCACCCCACTGTGTATTGAACCAATCGCTATGTTGCCAAACTCCCCCTCACCTGAGAATTGCTTGATATATTAGGCCCCGCTCACTATATGGCGCGTGTCTTCTGCTTACATCCACAGTGCGCGCCGACCCGCGACGACAACGTCACTCAGGCGCGACCGCGACCGGAAGGTCGCGCATCGCGCCCAGCGAGGCCACAGTCGCGTCACCGCGCCCGCAGATGCGCAGCAGGGCACGCGCTCCACGGAGTCCATATTGGTTAAGGGAAATGTATTGGCATCATGCAATCACGGTTCTTATTGATCCAGATATATTCATTTATGAAAACCCTAACCTATTAAGTCCCAAACACACACCATCGTATTGAACAATGTCCACATGAATGTCAGTACTTGATATTTCCATACATAGAATGTGCAATGCATAGGATCAAACTGTATACTGAAGATAGATAAGGTAACAAAATTCATCATCCTTTAGTCTATTGCTGCACACAATGTATCACAACCATAATCACTGTATATTATACATAATTCATCCGTCATATCTCAGGAGGAGCTTAATATCATGTGAAACCCATAAAAATATAAATATAAAAAAGTGTAAAATATATGTGAAATAATAATGTGAGAAATGAAAAGTGAAAAACACCCGTGACGTGAAAGTGCAAAGAGTGAAAAAAAATATTATTGATTAATTGATTTTTTGATTGATTAATAATAATTAATAAAAAAAAATTATAATACATAATCTTGTGTACAAAAGCAATACCTCCTATATACTAGTGTAGTAAATGTTATTAAAACATTTTTTTTATACTTCATCATTATACCTCATATATAAAGCTTCAGTGTCCCCCATATTACTGTGCAAATAATCCCATTATCAAAATAATATACTAGATCACAATACTAATATGATGTGCCTATCATCAGCTTATACATAATTATCTATAAATAACTGCATCATTTGTAGATTATAAATAGTGAGAATCACCCATATAAACCCAAAAGCCATATTCACAACCCCTAAGTTCCTCCTCAGTTTTTAATCCACTATCACATCTTCAGAAGGGATTAAATTACTTGATATTCAATACATGATTTTGGTCCACCATCCACAAATAAAATATTCATGTCAGTGTCGATATATTCCATTGGAAATTCAAACGAGAATCTACTAGGATTAGGGTCCATCACATCTCAAGTACTTGTGCATCACAGATCCTAAGTGGAGCAGAACATATATTATTATTATCACAAACATCAATTTACATAATTTAAAACCATTAAAACTGGGTGCCGGGTTTCAAGGATGATGTTGCATTACAGAAAGGATGAAAATGGGACCTTATCATTCAATCCCCAAGGTGTATGTGTGTTTAATTTGACAATCCATTTGCTTTCAACCTGCTCTAGCCGTCAAAATAAGTTGCCTCCCCTCATTCCCAACAAGACTTTATCAATTCCTCTGAATTTGAGGTCCTGCCAACAGTTGTTATGGTTCTGGCGGAAATGTTTTGCAATGGGTTTTAATTTTAGGAGTTTCTCTCTATCCTCCGGTCCAATCTTTGCCGCTGCCCGAATATCCTTTTGGTGTTCTTGAATGCGAGTGCGTAAATCACGAGTCGTCATACCAATGTATATAAGATTGCATGGACATGTGGCGTAATAAATTACGCCACTCGTGCTGCAGTTGATATAGTGAACTATATTAAATGAAATTGATTTCTTAGATATTAAGATCAAAGTGAATGAAAATCGAGACTTGGAAACCTCAGTGTATAGGAAGTCTACATCAGTGAACTCACTGCTCCATGCATCATCATTCCACCCGAAACACCAGATCAGCTCGATACCCACTGGACAATTTCTAAGAGCCAAGCGCATTTGTACGTCCGAAGTGGAATTTGAGAAGGAATCTGTTAATTTACAAAACAGATTCAAACAACGAGGGTATGATAGACGGGATATTCAGCGTGGATATACACGAGCGAGGAATACTCCACGCGACTCATTGCTTTCAGTAAAACCCCGGGTTGATTTGACAACCTCCCAGACTGTACGCATGATTACTACCTACAATAGTCAATGGGGAAATATGAGGAGGATTTTTCAAAAGTTCTGGCCAATTTTGAGATCAGATCCTGATCTTGATAAAATTCTATCACCGAATCCGATATTTGTAGCGAAAAGAAGCAAAAATTTACGTGATATTCTTGTGCGAAGTCACTATGTGTCGCCAAGGTCTGAGTATCTGTTTGGGTCTAGGGGTCCAACATGGGGATCAACCCCCTGTGGACACTGTAGTACCTGTAAGGTGATGATAAAAACAAATACCTTTAAGGACTCTGCAGGTGCTCAGACATTTAATATAGTTCACTATATCAACTGCAGCACAAGTGGCGTAATTTATTACGCCACATGTCCATGCAATCTTATATACATTGGTATGACGACTCGTGATTTACGCACTCGCATTCAAGAACACCAAAAGGATATTCGGGCAGCGGCAAAGATTGGACCGGAGGATAGATAGAAACTCCTAAAATTAAAACCCATTGCAAAACATTTCCGCCAGAACCATAACAACTGTTGGCAGGACCTCAAATTCAGAGGAATTGATAAAGTCTTGTTGGGAATGAGGGGAGGCAACTTATTTCGACGGCTAGAGCAGGTTGAAAGCAAATGGATTGTCAAATTAAACACACACACACCTTGGGGATTGAATGATAAGGTCCCATTTTCATCCTTTCTGTAATGCAACATCATCCTTGAAACCCGGCACCCAGTTTTAATGGTTTTAAATTATGTAAATTGATGTTTGTGATAATAATAATATATGTTCTGCTCCACTTAGGATCTGTGATGCACAAGTACTTGAGATGTGATGGACCCTAATCCTAGTAGAGTCTCGTTTGAATTTCCAATGGAATATATCGACACTGACATGAATATTTTATTTGTGGATGGTGGACCAAAATCATGTATTGAATATCAAGTAATTTAATCCCTTCTGAAGATGTGATAGTGGATTAAAAACTGAGGAGGAACTTAGGGGTTGTGAATATGGCTTTTGGGTTTATATGGGTGATTCTCACTATTTATAATCTACAAATGATGCAGCTATTTATAGATAATTATGTATAAGCTGATGATAGGCACATCATATTAGTATTGTGATCTAGTATATTATTTTGATAATGGGATTATTTGCACAGTAATATGGGGGACACTGAAGCTTTATATATGAGGTATAATGATGAAGTATAAAAAAATTTTTTAATAACATTTACTACACTAGTATATAGGAGGTATTGCTTTTGTACACAAGATTATGTATTATAAATTTTTTATTAATTATTATTAATCAATCAAAATATCAATTAATCAATAATATTTTTTTTTCACTCTTTGCACTTTCACGTCACGGGTGTTTTTCACTTTTTATTTCTCACATTATTATTTCACATATATTTTACACTTTTATATATTTATATTTTTATGGGTTTCACATGATATTAAGCTCCTCCTGAGATATGACGGATGAATTATGTATAATATACAGTGATTATGGTTGTGATACATTGTGTGCAGCAATAGACTAAAGGATGATGAATTTTGTTACCTTATCTATCTTCAGTATACAGTTTGATCCTATGCATTGCACATTCTATGTATGGAAATATCAAGTACTGACATTCATGTGGACATTGTTCAATACGATGGTGTGTGTTTGGGACTTAATAGGTTAGGGTTTTCATAAATGAATATATCTGGATCAATAAGAACCGTGATTGCATGATGCCAATACATTTCCCTTAACCAATATGGACTCCGTGGAGCGCGTGCCCTGCTGCGCATCTGCGGGCGCGGTGACGCGACTGCGGCCTCGCGGTCGCGCCTGAGTGACGTTGTCGTCGCGGGTCGGCGCGCACTGTGGATGTAAGCAGAAGACACGCGCCATATAGTGAGCGGGGCCTAATATATCAAGCAATTCTCAGGTGAGGGGAGTTTGGCAACATAGCGATTGGTTCAATACACAGTGGGGTGGGCTTAGGGCACTATAAAATATCATCAATTTAGTATGGTGATTATCCCCTTGAGGAAGCAGACCGCGAAACGCGCATCGGGGGTTTGGTGATAGTGGTGTCAGTGTAACTTTACACTTTGGTCAGTATCTTTGTATTACGTTTTGAATTATTGATACCCTTCAGTTTATTGTATGCAATATTGAGCTGTGGGCTCAAGTGCCCTCATAGTGCTAGCGCAGTATTAGCTTTACTTGTATGCACTTGCACTTTATTTCTGACGCATTCTGTATAGATGCGTCCCACTGTGAGAGCAATCAACTACAATATAGACTATAGCATGAGTATGCATATATATATATAATAGCTGTTCGGTGTGAAATCAATGTATTAGTACAAATTTATAATATTGGATGTAATAATCTGCAAAGATATTGGTGCAAATACCTGTTCTTTTACTGTAAATGTAATATGTTTGACACCATCTACCATAATTTTTAAACATTTTAACTCTTTGTGTGATGCCATGTGATTAATGAATTAAATAAAGCTTAATTGTTAAATTGCAATTGTAGCTTATTCCTTGTTATGTTTAAATTTATAATTCGGATCTGGATATTAGTGTATTGGTAAAATAAATGAATGGAGTATCGGATCTAATACTTTATAGGGGACATTGGTTTGGTTATCTAACTGTAGTAAATAAGCCCCGTTTGATAATATCTGCCAAACACACTGCTTAATGATGGCATATTGTAGATGTCACTATTCGGAAATCTTTCTGTCTTTTAGAAGTTATTAAAGCGATTTTCAAACTCTGTACTTATCTGTCACTTCCTGGTGACGCCTGTCCCTGATAGTACTCAATTAACCCCCTTTAAAAAAAAAAAAAGGTGCTGCACTGCTGTCAAACACACACTCTAGTCCTTAAAAGGACTGTTAGGTCTTTCAATAAGTTTTTTGGGGTAAAATCAGTAAGTTTAGAGCAAAACACTATCTGTCCCTGCCTACTGTCTGCTCTCCCTGACGCTAAATGAGCCGAGCGCCGGACCTCAGCTCCTATATTAAATGGTATCACGCGTTCTGGTCACCCAATCAGTGTAAGGCTTACAGCTAACATTGCTATGGCCTTAAATTGAGGGGAATTACTTACCTGGACCTTAATTGGCTGCTTAGAAGGCGCCAAATGTGCAAGGAGGAGACTCGAGCAATGCGACAAATACACATGGTGCTCGGCCAAGTAAAGCCGAGCGCCGAGCATGTCGATGCTCGAGCCGAACCAATACTCGGCTGAGCATGTTTCTCATCACAAGTGGTGCATCAATCTCACGGCCACATGAGCCCTGTGGGGGCTGAACTGGAAGAGGAGGAGGAGAGGGAGGAGGACATTGGAACACGAAATGCGTTTTTTTTCTACGCAGCTGACAGGACAAGGGGAGTTGAAGCAGCCAGAGGAGCTACAGGGCAATGAAGAAGATGAGACTGAGGACCCCGGCACACCATGGCAGTATGTAGTGGAGATGGAGGCAGGGAGTCCCTCCGAGTCACTTACACAATTTGCACAATGCATGCTCACTTGCTTGCGTAGTGACAGTGGAATTGTCACCATTCGGCAGAGGGACGAATTCTGGCTCTCCACCTTGTTGGACCCTTGCTACCGGTCTAGAATGAGGGCCTTTTTTACACCCACAGAGAGGGAGGACAAACTGAACTACTACAGAGACATCCTATGTAGTTAGTTTGCCGCTGCCTATCTGCGCCATCGTCCATCCTCTCCCAGGTCTGACCGGGTGGACCCTATGTGCTAATGTTCCACTACCATGGCTGCTGGAGAGGGGTGGGGAGGCAGGAGCAGTATCAGCTCCATCAGCAGCAGTCTGAGTCTACAGTCACTGATGAGTAGCTTTTTTCACCCACATATTGAAGAAACTACTGACCAGAAGCAGCAGCAGGTAGACCTGGAGCAGGACCTGAGCCAGCACGTGGTGGCATACTTGGACTGGCCCCTGCCACCCCACATTGAATATCCGCTAGACTACTGGGTAGCCAAACTGGATTTGTGTCCGCAACTAGCAGAGTTTGCCCTGGTAAAGCTGTCCTGCCCAGCAAGTAGTGTGGCATCATATCGTGTTTAGTGCGGTGGGGGCAATAGTTAGCCCAGGAAGAACTAGCCTGTACACCCAAAATGTGGAGAGACTGACCTTTGTCAAGATTAGAGTTGAGCAGACACCTGGAAGTTCGGGTTAGATGGGTTCGGCCGAACTTCACAAAAAAGTTTGTGGTCGTGAACCGAACTTTACTTGAACTTAACCCCGAACCCAAACCCCATTGAAGTCAATGGGGACCCAAACTTTTGGGCACTAAAATGGCCCTAAATATGTAATGGAAAGGGCCAGAGGGCTGCAAAATGTGCTTAAGAGCATGCAAGTGTTCTGCAAACAAATGTGGATAGGGAAATAACTTAAAATAAAATAAATAAAAATTAAAAAATATTAACCTGCAAATCGGAGGAGGAGGTGGATGTGGAGTCGGAGGTTGAGGAGGCGGTGAATGTGGTGTTGTAGGTAGAAGCGGCGATATAGGAGAAGAAGGAGGAGGAGATAGCTTTTTTTTTTATAAATTGGGATAGCCCCTAAAATAATGTACCAAATAAAAAAAAGAAATTAAAGAATAAGTTCACATGAGTACAAGAATGTATGGTTGAGGCGGATATAAATGTCCATTCTGCACAAGGTACAGACAAGTCTTGTGGGATTCAAGCCTGGTTCATTTTAATAAACGTGAACTTGTCCACTTTGGCTGTGGACAGGCAGCTGCGTTTGTCTGTAATTACGCCCCCTGCTGTGCTAAATACACATTTAGACAATACACTGGCTGCAGGGCAGGCCAGCACCTCCAAGGCATAAGGGGCAAGCTAAGGCCATGTGGACAATTTGGAGACCCAGTAGTTGAATGGGGCAGAACCATCAGTCACTACGTGTAGGTGTGTGCACACATACTGTTCCACCATGTTGTTCAAATGCTGTCTCCTGCTAAGACGTTCCATATCAGCTGGTGGTGCCGGTTACTGTGGCATGGTGACAAAGGTTTTCCACATGACGGCCATGCTAACCCTGACTTCTGAGGTGCTGGCCATGACCCAGTTGCATTGGCGACCTCTTCCTCCTCCTCCTCCTCTGCCTTTGCCTTGTGCTTCCACTTGTCCCCCGGTGTCAGTTGGGAATGCCCTCAGGAGCACGTCTACCAGCGTGTGCTTGTAGTCGCGCATCTTGTTATCACGCTCCAGTGAGGGAATTAAAGATGGCACGTTGTCTTTGTAATGGGGATCCAGCAGGGTGGCCACCCAGTAGTCAGCACAAGTTAAAATGTGGGCAACTCTTTGTTAGTTGTGCAGGCACTGCAGCATGTAGTCGCTCATGTGTGCCAGGCTGCCCAGAGGTAAGGACAACCTGTCCTCTGTAAGTGGTGCATTGTCATGGTCCTCCATATCCCCCAGCCATTCTCCAGTGATGGCCATGAGCTGCGTTGGGTGCCGCCCTGCTGTGAACCCGGTTCCTCCTCCTCCTCTACCTCATCCTCTTCCTTCTCATCCTCCAGAATTGTAGCCTGGCTGGCCACATATGTAAATGGCACTGGCAGCAACCACTCATTGGTCTATTCTTCTATGCCTCTCCACAGTTCCTGTGCGGTGTAGGGTTTGTCCCCAACACATGAGTATTAAAACCACCTACTGACTTTTACCCCTGGCTGTGCTGAAGTTGGTGGTGAAGGTCTTTCGCTGACCAGATGGGGAGGTGGTAGAAGAGGAGGAGGAGCAAGTGGAGTAGGGGGGCTGCAGACAAGAATAGGCATCTCTATGGGGAGTGCCGGCATGGTGTGTTGCGGATCCACAATTTGCAGATCCGCAACACACTACGGACCTCTGAATGGGGCCTAAGTTAGACCAAGGAAAGTGCTGCTGCTGCTGAATTAATAGGGAAAGCGTTAGCTAGGCCAGTGTTCTGTGTCCACTTCAGTCCTCAAAGACTCATCTGCTGTAAGTACAGCATCCTGACATCACCCCAAAAAGCCCTTTTTAGGGCTGGTACGTCAGTCTGCTTTTATTTTTTTTTTTCTATATATATTATTGCAGTTGCTTGCCCATGTGTGAGAGGCCGCAGACCCATAGACTGTACTGTGTGCACACCACTCATATAGGGTGGCACAGTACCTTGCAGATAAAAAAGTAATTTCATTTTCCCCTTTAATATAATTGCAGTTGCCTGCCGGTGTGTGCCAGGCCCACAGACTGTAGTGTGCCCACCACCAGTGCCCACCACTCATATCACGTGGCACAGTACCTTGCAGATAAAAAAGTTATTTAATATTTACCCTTTAATATAATTGCAGTTGCCTGCCGGTGTGTGCCAGGCCCACAGACTGTAGTGTGCCCACCACCAGTGCCCACCACTCATATCGGGTGGCACAGTACCTTGCAGATAAAAAAGTAATTAAATTTTTACCCTTTAATATAATTGCAGTTGCTTGCCAGTGTGTGTCAGGCCTACAGACTGTACTGTGCCCACTGCCGACCACTCATATAGGGTGGCACAGTACCTTGCAGATAAAAAAGTCATTTCATTTTTACCCTTTAATATAATTTCAGTTGCCTGCCAGTGTGTGCCAGGCCACCAGACTATACTGTGCCCACTGCCCACCACTCATATAGGGTGTCACAGTACATTGCACGGCGCACGCGCAGTGACCTAAAATTCAAACGAAGCGGAACCGAGCATGGGTCTTTTTCCATCTCCCGGTTCAAAAAATCTATTCACTACACCGGCCCTGGCCCTGATAAGGGACAAAACAGACATTAAACTGATAGGAATAGTACTTAGTTAACACTAGTTGTATTGGTTGCAAATTCCATTGCAAGTGCCAAAAATTAGAAGGATGCGGACAGAGCAAGCTTTTTTCTCTATCTCCCCCTGCAAGGATTCAATTCAATACACGTCCCCTGATAGGGGACTTAACAAAGATTAAAATGGTAAGAATAGTAGTTCACACTATTTGTATTTGTGGCACAGTATACTGCGCGGCGCACGCGCAGTGCCCCAAATTGGAAGTAAGAGGACCGACCAATCATCTTTTTCCATCTCCCAGTTCCTAAAAAAGACTGTACTGTGTGCACACCACTCATATAGGGTGGCACAGTTTCTTGCAAATAAAAAAGTCATTTAATTTTTATTTTACCCTTTAATATAATTGCAGTTGCCTGCCAGTGTGTCAGGCCCACAGACTGTACTGTGCCCACTGCCCACCAATGATATAGGGTGGCACAGTACCTTGCAGATAAAAAAGTCATTTAATTTTTGCCCTTTAATATAATTGCACTTGCCTGCCAGTGTGTGTCAGGCCCACAGACTGTTCTGTGCCCACTGCCCACCACTCATAAAGGGTGTCACAGTACATCGCGCAGTGACCTAAAATTCAAACAAAGCGGACCGAGCATGGGTGTTTTTCCATCTTCCGGGTCCAAAAATCTATTCACTACACTGGCCCTGGCTTTGATAAGAGACAAAACAGAGATTAAACTAATAGGAATAGTACTTACCGTATTTTTCGCCATATAAGACGCACTTTTTTCCCCCCAAAAGTGGGGGGAAAATGGCAGTGCGTCTTATATGGCGAATACTACCATTTTCCTATAGCTGAAGCCGATACATCGCACAGCCTGCGATGTATCAGCATGGAAGGAGGAGGCGGAGCCTGGCAGCACATGGCGGGCGGCCCGCCGTAACACGTGACTGCTTGTATAACATTTAAAATCTTTAATTATGTCCCTTATTTCCTAAAGCCCAGGACAGTAGCGCTCTGCTAACCTGCTATATACCGATCCTCTAGCAGGCAGAGCGGTGCGCGCAGGCTGGTGTGTAACGTCCTCACTGACGTCATCTGCCTGCTCCTCCTGCTTCATTCATAAAGTGAAAGGAGCAGGCAGATGACGTCAGTGAGGACGTTACAACCAGCCTGCCGCCGCACCGCTCTGCCTGCTAGAGGATCGGTATATAGCAGGTTAGCAGAGCGCTACTGTCCTGGACTTTTTAGGAAATAAGGGGACATAATTAAAGATTTTAAATGTTATACAAGCAGTCACGCTGTTAGCGGCGGGCCGCCCGCCATGTGTTGCCAGGCTCCGCCCCTAAGCAGTCATGGGCCAGATGTTTTAGAAAAGGGGCACCTGTGGATGACACTGTAATTGGGGTGATCTGTGGATGACACATATAGCATAAGATGCTATATATGTGTCATCCACAGATCCAATCCATTACAGTGTCATTCATAAATGCCCCCATCACAGTGCTATCCACAGATCCCCCATCACAGTGCTATCCACAGATCCCCCCATCACAGTGCTATCCACAGATCCCCCCATCACAGTGCTATCCACAGATCCCCCATCACAGTGCTATCCACAGATCCCCCATCACAGTGCTATCCACAGATCCCCCATCACAGTGCTATCCACAGATCCCCCATCACAGTGCCATCCACAGATCCCCCATCACAGTGCTATCCACAGATCCCCCATCATAGTGCCATCCACATCTCCCCACATAACAGTGCCATCCACAGATCCCCCATAATACTGTCATGCACAGACCACCATTACTTCAAAAGCACACCTTTTGGTTAAAAATATTTTTTTTCTTATTTTTCTCCTCAAAAACCCAGGTGCGTCTTATAGGCCGGTGCGTCTTATAGGGCGAAAAATACGGTAGTTAACACTAGTGGCATTAGTGGCAAATTCCATTGCAAGTGCCCAAAATTAGAAGGAAGCGGACAGAGCAAGCTTTTTTCTCTATCTCCCCATGCAAGGATTCAATACAATACATGTCCCCTGATAGGGGACTTAACAAAGATTAAAATGGTAATAATAGTAGTTCACACTATTTGTATTGGTGGCACAGTACATTGCACGGTGCATGCGCAGTGCCCCAAATTGGAAGGAAGAAGACCAACCAACCATCTTTTTCCATCTCCTGGTTCCTAAAATCTATTCCATACACTGGCCCCTGATAGGGGACAAAACAGAGTTTATACTGGTAAGAACAGATTTTTTTAATTTAAAAAAATAGGACATCCTCTGCGGAGCTGGGTATTTTTTGGCCGCGTTACTGAACGCTCAGGCACAATGGCTGTAGGCTCATGCGTCCTTTTGCGGAGGTGACAAACCTGGTCAGTCAAACCCAAGGCAACATCATCGACCTCATCCCATATGCATTTTTCTGGAGTGTGCCCTGCGAAGAGTGCTGGATCAGGCCGTAGATGAGCATGAAGAGGAAGAGTTGTGGTCACCATCACCACCAGAAGGCAGCCTTGTCGTCGTCAATTGCAGGACCTGCGGCAACGCAGAGAGAGGAGTCTGAAGAAAAGGAGTCAGAGTAGGAAGTGGCTTTGAGGAGGTGGAAGACCAACCACAGGGGGCTTGTTGTCACCTTTCGGGGACCCTTGGTGTTGTACGTGGCTGGGTGGAGGAAGAGACCTTCAATTACGTCAATGAGGACAAGGAACAGGACATGGCTAGCTTGGTATCCAACCTTGTGCAAATGGGGAAACGAAGAAAATGTCCAGCTTCATACACCAACTCGTTCTTTATTTCAAAGCGATAAAAACAGCGGGATACATGTCGCGTCTACGCGTTTCAGATCTCTGTTACAAATACCGATCCTTAATCATGACAAAGCAACAATGGCAAAGCCACACATATATGGGCAAATACACCAGCTGGAACAATTCAGCCTTAATTGGGTGCCGCCCACATATATGTCCAAAGGCTATACACATACAAAATGCTTAAAATGTCAATACATCTAAACATACAATCTATGAAATTAAACATAAGAAAAGATAAAAGCAAGTGATTAATAATGCAGGATCAGATCATGTTTTTGATTAAGGCCCAGAGGTGCATATGAACCCATTTTAAATATCCATAGAGATTCTCGATTCAAAAGCTTCTTACGGTGGTCTCCACCCCTAATTGGAGGGGGCACTCGTTCTATACCCTGCACTACCATGCTCTCCACACTGCCGGCATGTATGGCTGCAAAATGTAAGCTGGCTGCAGACACACCTCTGTCTCGGGAATGAGGGACATCAGAGATGTGTCTACAAATCCTAATCTTCAAACTATTTGTTGTGCAGCCAATATATTGTAGGGAGCATGATGTACAGGATATACAGTAAACCACATATGGGGTATTGCAGTTGATATATTGCCGTATGGGGAAAACTTTGTTTTTGGAGAAAGACATTATTTCCTTACCTACTGTCATATGTGTGCAGCAAGTGCAGATTTTATGGCCACATTTGAAGCTGCCTAAATAACGTAACCATGTATGTTGGACTTGCGGTTGATCCCTATACATCGATGGACTAAGTTTAGTTCCTAATGTGGGTGCCTTCCGAGCTACACATTTTATGCCGTGTCCAATAAGAGGCCGCCAATCCTCTTCCATATGGAGTATGGGCAGGTGAGATTTAACAATCTTGCATACCTGCGCATATTCCAGACTGTAATTGGTCACAAAGGTGGGAGTGCTGGCATATACGTGCTTGTTTAAATCACAACCTTTTGCTATAGGAAAAAACAGACTTCTCTGTGAAAGACCCAATGCATTTTGTTGAGCCCTGTTCAGACTGTGCCTAGGATACTTTCTCCGGACAAGACGGTCAGAGGCTGCCTGAAGCTCCATTCTACATTTGTCATCCAGCGTACAGTTACGTCGTATACGGGTAAATTCCCCTTTAGGTAAATTGTGCAAATGGGGAGTTTGCGGTTCTGCAAGTGGACTGTTTGCGGTTGTTTCCGGTTGTTTGCGGTGCGTTAAACGGGGAGTTTGGTCTCTCATAGTTTGTTCTGTCACTGTGAAGCGGGCGTAACCCTTACACTACCTGATCGATACAATATCATACCTGATCGTATACACACACTGGATGTTTTAAAGCACGTTATTCTAAACAATTTAGGAATGTTAGGTGATTTATGCCCTTTATGGATTAAAACCCGACTGTGCGTCAACTACGTAATTTTCCATGGGAATTTTGCCATGGATCCCCTTCCGGCATGCCACAGTCCAGGTGTTATTCCCCTTAAAACAACTTTTCCATCCCTATTGTGGCCAGAGAGAGTCCCTGTGGGTTTTAAAATTCGCCTGCCTATTGAAGTCTATGGGCGATGCGCCAAAATGACGTTTAGCTTAAAGTCGGATCCAGATTAATGCTTTTCAATAGGCATTCATTCCGGATCCGTCCTTGCGGCATGCCTTCAGTTTTTTAGCCTGGAGGAAAATCCGCAGCATGCTGCAAGTTTTTCAACTGAAAAAAAAAACATTTGAATACTGAACTGAAGCCATCCTGATGCATCCTTAACGGATTTCTTTCCATTCAGAATGCATTGGGATAATCCTGATCAGTATCTTTCCGTCTTAGAGCCCCAAGTATGGAACTCTAGGACAGAAAGGAACAACGCAAGTGTGAAAGAGGCCTTAGAAGTTTTCAAAACCCACTTTTTTAGGACCAGTTCAGGTCTGAAGTCACATTGTGGGGCTTACAGAGTGGAAATCCCCCATAAATGACCCCATTGTAGAAACTACACCCCTCAGGTTACTCAAAACTGATTTTACAAACTTTGTTAACCCTTTAGGCAGAACAAAGCAGAACAAGAATTAAAGGAAAATGGAGATGGAATTTTAAAATTTCACTTTTTTGGTAGATTTTCCATTCTAGTCCATTTTTTTCTTTAAAACATCAAGGGTTAACAGCCAAACAAAACTCAAAATTTATTACCCTGATTCTGTGGTTTACAGAAATACCGCACATGTGGTCGTAAACTGATGTAAGGGCAACACGGCAGGGCATAGAAGGAAAGTAACGCCATATGGTTTTTGGAGTTCAGAGTTTGCTGAACTCGTTTTTAGATGCCTTGTCCCATTTGAAGACCCCCTGATACACCCTGACAGTAGAAACTCCCAAAAATGTACCCTATTTTGAAAACTAGTTGATAAGGTGCCAGTTTTATTGGTACTATTTTGGGGTGAATATGATTTTTGATTGCTCTATATTACATTTTTTGTTAGGCAAGGAAACAAAAAAAATGGCTGTTTTTAAACTGTTATTTTTTTTAAACATTGATCTGACACAGTAGATCATGCACTATTTTTATAGAGCAGGTTGTTACGGACAAAATTATATAAAAAATGTCTGCTTTTTTTTGTTTGTTTGTTTCAGTTTTTACATAATAAAGCATTTTTGAAAAAAAAATGTTTTTGTGTCTCCATTTTCTAAACGCTATATTTAATTTTTATTTTTCTGCCGATCATCTTGTGTAGGGACTTGTTTTTGCAGGAAGAGTTAATGTTTTTATTTTTGGGTACATACGCTTTTTTGGGCATACATTATTACACTTTAGGGTGCAAGGTGACCAAAAATTAGTTGTTTTAGCACAGTTTTTATTTATTTATTTTTACAGCGTTCACCTAAGGGGTTAAATAATGTGATATCTTTATAGAGCAGGTTGTTACGGATGCAGCAATACCTAATATGTATACTTTTTCTTTTTTATTTAAGTTTTACACAATAATAGCATTTTTGAAACCACAAAATTGATGTTTTAGTGTCTCCATAGTCTGGTAGCCATAGCTTTTTTAAATTTTGACCAATTGTCTTAGTTCGGGTCTCATTTTTTGTAGGATGAGGTGACGGTTTGATTGGTACTATTTTGGGGGGAATATGCCATTTTTATCGCTTGGTGTTGCACTTTATGTGATGTTAAGTGACAAAAAATTGCTTTTTTGGCACTGTTTTTATTTTATTTTTATTACGGTGTTCATGTGAGGGGTTAGGTCATGTGATTATAGAGCTGGTTTTTACGAATGTAGCGATGCATAATATGTATACTTTTTTTCAATTTATTTCACTTTAACACAATAATAGCTTTTCTTAAACAAAAAATGATGTTGTAATGTCTCCAAGTTCTGAGAGCTATAATTTTAATTTTTTGAGCGATTTTCTTATGTAGGTGCTCAATTTTTGCGGGATGATGTTTGACGGTTTTTAATCGCTTGTTGCTGCACTTTTTGTAATATAAGATGACAAAAATGTTTTTTTTATTTTTTTATGGTGTTTATCGGACAGGGTGGATGATGTTATTTTATATTTACTGAGCCGGTCTTCACAGATGTGGCAATACCAAATATGTCCAATTTATTTAATTTTTTCTATTTTTAATTTTTTTTTTAATTAATTGGGGATTTTTTTTTTAAATGTAAAACCATTTTTGTAAACATTTTTTTAAAAACACTTTATTTTTTTATTTTTTATTTTACACTTTGCGTCCCCCATAAGATCATACAAGACCTCGGGGGGACATCTAACTTCGCTTTTTTTTTTCTTTTCACTATTGATTTCTCATGTAACTGGGGCTGACATAGTAGCCCCAGTTACAGGTGAAATACATCCCCCAGAGAGTCTGTACAGCATAATAATATGCTGTACAGCCTCAGTACGGGGCTGATCGAGGCTTGTGAGAGACCCTACAGCTCTTGCACACTGCGGGCGCCCGGCGGTCACATGACCACCGGGCCAGGAGCAGGAAGTGCACAGCGCTTCCTGCAAAGCAGACACAGCGTTCACCGAGCGCTGTGTCTGCAGCGATTTAAAAGGCAGGGACACTTGGGAACGGTCCCTGCCTTCTCTCTCGGTTGCCCTGCTGTCACTGACAGCAGGCAACCCGCTCGGCATCAGCATGATTAGCGTGCAGATACCTTCTCTGAATGGACGTTCTCAAACGTCCATTCAGAGATAGACAACCGCCCATAGGACGTTTATAGTCTATGGGCGGTCGTGAAGTAGTTAAGGTGTTCACTCTACTGCAGTTCGTGCTTTGCATGTAGATGCCTGGTCATGCAGGCTCTGATGGAACAACGTGCAAACCACCAGTGTCTTGTCTTCAGGACATTGTCTAAAGAACTGCCACCCAATGAACTCCTTGGAGCTGGCTTTGGTGTGCTAGGTCCCTGGGTGCAGTGGGCAGTAGCAGGCATACTGTCTAGTGGACGGCGGCTCCGCTTTTGCACCCTGCTCCCTCTTTTGCTGTGCTGTGCGACCACCGCCTCTTCCTCAGAAATGCACACATCACTAGCTTGAACTTAATCGAGTCAGGGTTTAGGACCTCATTTTCCTCCACATCATCTTCCACCCATTCTTGACCCCTGACCTCCTTGTCGGTCTGCACATTGCAGAAAGCCGCAGAAGTTGGCACCTGTATTTCTTAATCATCAGAGACGTGCTGTGGTGGTATTCCTATGTCCTCATCCTGCAACATAAGTGGTTGGGCATCAGTGCATTCAATGTCTTCCACTTCTGGGGCAGGGCTATGTGAATGGCCTGGGGAAACCCTGCCAGCAGAGTCATCAAAAAGCATAAGAGTCTGCTGCATGACTTGGAGCTCAGACTTCTTGGCTGATTTGCAAGGGAGTGAGGTGAAAGACTGATGGGCACGGGCTGCAGGTGCCAACTCTGAGTTTTCCGCAGAGGACTGAGTGGGAGATACTGTGAAGGAACTGGAGCCAAGGTCAGCCACCCAATCTACTATCGCCTGTACTTGTTCTGGCCTTACTACACGTGGAGCGACATTAGGGCCTACCAAATAACGCTGGAGGTTCTGTTGCCCACTCACACCTGAGGAAGGTGTTTCACTTGGACCTGTAGCTGGCGCAGAACGACCACGTCCTCTCCCAAAAACAGGAGCTCCACCAACAGCACCACGACCATGTCCACGTCGCTTATTTGATGTTCTCCTCATTATTTGCTTTTATCCAACAAACTAACAGATGTTTTATCTCAGGTGTCAATTTAACTGCCAAAAGTCAACAATGAAGTTCACTAACAGTAAGGCAGTGCCCGTGTCATAAACAAAATAAATTTCTTTAGGTACACCACAAATGTGATATCTCCCACAAAACCGGTGTTTTTGCAACCAACTATGTAAATGCAGAGTTCCACAGATTACTTAAAAGGACTGAAATACAGGATAGGCCTCAGAGCTGCTATGTAGCCCAAAACCAGTGTTTATTGCAACAAACTACAGAATGTCACCCCAAAAGTTTTTTCAGCGTTCTATGCAAAAGTGCTCTGGGGCACAACAGTACGGGTTTATTCACCCAAATACAGAAATGCATTATGTCACCCCAAAAATTATAAAACAGGTTTTTCAGCGTTGTATGCAAAAGCGATCTGTGGCACACAGTACGGATTTATTCCCCCAAATACAGAAATGCATTTTTTCACCGCAAAATTTGAAAACTGTTTTTTTCAGCGTTCTATGCAAAAGTGCTCTGTGGCACAACTGTACAGGTTTATTCTCCCAACTATAGAAATGCTGTATGTCACCGCAGAATTTTAAAACAGTTTTTTCAGCCTTCTATGCAAATGTGCTCTGTGGTATGTCAGTACAGGTTTATTCCCACAAATATAGAAATGCAGTGTTTCACCGCAAAATTATAAAATTGTTTTTTCAACGTTGTATGCAAAAGTGCTCTATTTCAAAACAGTACGGGTTTATTCACCCAACTACAGAAATGCAGTTTTTCACTGCTAAATTTTAAAATAGTTTTTTCAGCGTTCTATGCAAATGTGCTCTGTGGTACGACAGTACAGGTTTATTCCCACAAATATAGAAATGCAGTGTTTCTCCGCAAAATTATAAAATAGTTTTTTCAGGGTTGTATGCAAAAGTGCTCTGTTGCACAACAGTACGGGTTTGTTCACCCAACTACAGAAATGCAGTTTTTTACCGCAATATTTTAAAACAATTTTGTCAGCGTTCTATGCAAAAGGCTCTGTGGCACAACTGTACAGGTTTATTTACCCAACTACAGAAATGCTGTATCTCACCGCAAAATTTCAAAACAGTTTTTTTCAGCGTTCTATTCAAATGTGCTCTGTGGTACGACAGTACAGGTTTATTCCGACAAATACAGAAATGCAGTGTTTCACCGCAAAATTATAAAACTGTTTTTTCATGGTTGTATGCAAAAGTGCTCTGTAGCACAACAGTACAGGTTTATTCACCCAACTACAGAAATGCAGTTTTTCACAGCAAAATTTTAAAACAGTTTCTTCAGCGTTGTATGCAAAAGTGCTCTGTGGTACGACAGTATGGGTTTATTCCCCCCAACTACAGAAATGCCCTAGTCACCCCAAAATTATAAAATAGGGAATGAAGGGGGACTTGCCCTTCCAGAAAAAAGGAATTTTTCCTCCACTGAGCTACCAAAAAATGATTAGACTGATGTCCCGAGCAGGCTGGCACACATGCAGGTCACATGCAGTTCCAAGGACACTGCAGTTGCTAAAATGGCCGCCGGCCCCTACCTCAGTATTAGATGGATTAAAAATTATTTTACAGAATCACTGGGCTCAGGGCTGGGTACAAATATGTAGCATAGCACCCTCAATAATTGCTATAGTTTTAAGATTTAACAACACCAAATACAACAGATTTCTTCCCTAATCTCTCCCTTACAGCAGCAGCAACCTGTCCCTACACTAATAGCAGCAGAGTGACGTGCGGCGCTATGTGACTCCAGCTTACATAGAGGATGCGGCCCATGCTGGGTGCAAATATGTAGTATAGCACCCTCAATAATTGCTGTAGTTTTAAGATTTAATAAAACCAAGGTCAACAGATTTCTTCCCAAATTTTTCCCTCACAGCAGCAGCAACCTGTCCCTACACTAATAGCAGTAGAGTGATGTGCACCGCTATGTGATTCCAGATTATATAGAGTCTGGGTCACATGCTGCAGTTAGCCAATCACAGCCATGCCAATAGTAGGCATTGCTGTAATGGCTTCTTAGGGCAAAGTAGTGAAACGCTTGTTGATTGACTGCCCTGCAGCCTTCAAAAAAAGTGAAGAAATCGAATTCGGGTGCGGAAAGCCATAAAGTTCGGTACGAACCCGAAGTAAACAGTTTGGGTTTGGTCAACTCTAGTCATGTGATGAATCAAGCGTGGATCAGCGAGGATTTAAAACCACCACTAATTTCTGATGCGTCAGAGTAGATCATCCATGGTGCCACAACAACTCTTTGATACAAGAGACCGGTTTCTTCAGACTACCTGCCTCAGCTATGACTTTGATGCTGCAACCCACCAGATGCCACAAATCTCATGCCAAGTGCTCCGCATTTCACCCACCTTCATCAGCGGGTATTGGTATTGCCACCCACTGCCCCACTCTATTAACGGGTCACTTTGTGGCCTCCTGATGCTGCTGCTATCTCCAAACTTTGTCACCTTGTCACGCTGTGGTATTATGTCGGATGGCCACAAAAGGAGAGAAGGCACTCATAGGTGAGGATGAACAAATACTGTCACTTTCCCCAAACCAGGATGAGTGGATTCAACTCACCTGGTGTGGTTGCACTCAGTTTAGTGCAAATTTTTGGTGGAAGGTGGTTGGAGATTCAGGATTTTCTGGGTTGGTGCGACCAAATGGTGTCCAAGTAAACCATGGGCGGGGGCCAGATCGCTACTTTGGTAGCAAATGGAGAATACAAAGAGGAACTCGACTGCACTGAGTTTGTGCGGTGAGCAGATGGAAAAGGGGCGCAAGTCACAACCCGATTTCGGATACAAAGTCTATTTATTGGATTGACTGGTCGCACAAACTCAGTGCAGTCGAGTTCCTCTTTGTACTCTCCACATTATGTCGCCTAGCCACTCTGTGGTCTCCTCATGCTGCTGCAACTTTTATTCTATGTCATTGTGCCGCTCTGTGGCCTACTCATGCTACTGCCACCTCCAGACTCTGTCCTTGTGCCACTCTCTTGCCTACTCATACTGCTTCCACCTCCACATTCTGTAATTGTGCCACTCTGTGGCCTACTCATGCAGCTGCCATCTCTATACTCATGTTGCTGCCACCTTTACACTCTGTCATTGTGTCACTCTGTGGCCTACTCATGCTGCTGCCACCTTCATACTCTGTCATTGTGCTACTCTGTGGCCTACTCATGCTGCTGCCACCTCCAGACTTGGTCATTGTGCCACTCTGTGTCCTACTCCTGCTGCTGCCACCTCCAGACTCTGTCATTGTGCAACTCTGTGGCCTCCTCCTGATGCTGCTGCTGCCGACAACACACTCTGTCATTGTGCCACTCTGTGGCCTCCTACTGATGTTGCTGCTGCAGCCACCTCCACACTCTGTCATTGTGCCATTCTGTGTCCTACTCATGCTGCTGCCACCTCCAGACTCTGTCATTGTGCAACTCTGTGGCCTCCTCCTGATGCTGCTGCTGCCGACAACACACTCTGTCATTGTGCCACTCAGTGGTCACCTCCTGATGTAGCATAGCACCCTCAATAATTGCTATAGTTTTAAGATTTAACAACACCAAATACAACAGATTTCTTCCCTAATCTCTCCCTTACAGCAGCAGCAACCTGTCCCTACACTAATAGCAGCAGAGTGACGTGCGGCGCTATGTGACTCCAGCTTACATAGAGGCTGGGGCCCATGCTGGGTGCAAATATGTAGTATAGCACCCTCAATAATTGCTGTAGTTTTAAGATTTAATAAAACCAAGGTCAACAGATTTCTCAGGCAACTATGTGGCCTCCTCCTGATGCTGCTGCTGCCGAAAACACACTCTGTCATTGTGCCACTCAGTGGTCACCTCCTGATGTTGCTGCCACCACCTCCACACTCTGTCATTGTGCCACTCTGTGGCCTTCTCCTGATGCTGCTGCCGCCACCTCTAGACTCTGTCATTGTGCCACTCTGTGGCCTACTCATGCTGCCACCACCTCAAGACTCTGTCATTGTTACATTTTGTGGTATCCTCATGCTGCTGCCACCTCAAGACTCTGTCATTGTACTGCTCTGTGGTCTCCTCATGCTGCTGCCACCTTCAAACTCAGTCATTGTGCCACTCGGTGGCCCTCTCCTAATGCTGCTGCTACTGCTGCCGCCACCTACAAGCTCTGTCATTGCGCCACTCGGTGGTCTCTTCATACTGCTTCCACCACCAGACCCTGTATTGGGCGTTAGCATTACTGACGGATTACTGTCGAAATGCTGACCAAGTGAAGGCGGATGCTCCACAGACAGGATCCATTTTTGGGGGGTTATTGTTCTGACAAATCAGAGGAAGGGCAAAATAATCAGTGATGTCAACACAAACTTACTGCTGACACCCTCCCCACTCTGTCAGGGGGGCTCTACTTGTATAAGCGTTTAATAGAACAGCTTCTGTAGACATCTATGTGGAATCAGCTGATGAGGGTGTAAAACGAGTGTGCTTCTTCTTGACGCTATCATCTACCTGTAAGCCTGAGTTGATACTTGAGTTATTTTGTCAGTTTTGGCCCCATAACAACCCAAATAAGTGAAGTATGCAATGATTCTAAGAGTGACGCCTGTCATCTGCATGTCATACTGACTCAGTATTATTTCACTACCAAAGCAGACTCCCTATGCGTGTTACTGCAAGGCACAGTGTTCTACACTATTATAAAGTTTCTCAACAGCCAGGAAATAGTAGTTTTTTAACGTAACTCGCCACAAATATGTTACAATTAAACCAACTTTTCCTGGAAAAATTTGTCGTGCCAGCAAATCGAATTTTTAAAAATTCACTCATCTCTAATAATGAGCAATACAAGATAGGACATGCTTGGAACATACCAGCCACACTGGTACTTACTGTGCGTGACCTGTGGGCAAAGAGCAACCTGTGAAATAAAAACATGTTAAATAATGCCAACAGGCCCATATCCGACAGGAAAAGTCCACACTGTGGCTTCTAGAGTCAGTGTTCCTTTAAATGATGATCCAAGGAAGGCAGCTCTTTAGAGGAGGGACAGGACATCCTCTTCACTGCTGGAGCTGCTGAAGGTGATTAAGGGCTTCTCCTTCCTCGTATAATCCATCCAGTCGGCATCGCCCTCCTGTGGTAGAGGCCAAAACTGACCTGGTGGTCATACTTCTTCTGGGTGGCGGAGTAGGATCTCCAGCTGCCGCCACCGCACCAGCCGGCGTGGGGCGTGCAGGCACCTCCTTTCCCGTTCACTGGACAAGCTGCGGGAGGCAAATCTCTTCTAGAGCCTCTTCCAGGTCAGCAAGGTTACTTCAGGTGAACATCTCTTCCGTAGACGGGTGGATAGTCTCCTCCCAGTGTGGCTCGGTCGCCATCTTGCGATCTTTTGCGTGGGCACAGACAGTAAATAAAGGAGGGGCTTCAAGCGTGTAGTCGTCGCTTCCCCTCTCCATGATGCAAAGTAGTTCCCTGAGGGCAGGGCTAGGTTTTCGCGCTTCAGCCAGGGGTGCGTTCCTTCAGTTTCACGCCTCTGGGCATGAAGAAGAAGCTGCTCCATAGACTGTAAAAACTGTGATTTAACTCTTTGGGTGCCAGCACGCAGCGTTTTGCGCCGGTCGCACCGCAACAATGTCATCAAAGTGATTTTCAAAGACAGATTTGTAAATCCAATAGGCTAATAAAGTTGGTAGGCACACAACTTTGTTGTTTGACTCCTTATCTTTAGTGTAATGGTATGCGGCACACAGTATGGTATTGTCAGAATCCTGTTTGTGACGCCAATTGATGCAACGAGCCCACTATGCACGCCTAGTGTATCCCTTGGCCCTTAGGAGCTATCTACAAAATATGTCCCTTATAGAGCAAGTAATTATGATGCCAGCTGCGATTAAGCAGAGAGGACTTGGAGTCCCATTTGTAGATGGTAATGTTGGTACCCAGGGGTAGGGTTGCCAGAGTGGTGCAGGGTGGCCTACAGTCTCTTTAGAAGTTTTATATACATGTCACGTTGTTCCTACCTGGATACGGTTGGATCCCAGACGTGATGTGGTCCGAAGCAGTGCAAAAAGGGTAGATGAAGTTGGATGATCGATAGGTAGAATAAACGAAGTCCAAACTTTATCTTGTTTATCATCATGTATTGGCATTAATCTGTGCAGGCAAACAATTCTCTGCAACACTCTCAGCTCTGCTATGCAGTAGCTCTCTTACTCAGCTATGCTTGGCCAGGGTAAATAAGAAAATCTTCCTCTTGTGCTGGAACTTAGGTTAGATGCCTGTAGTCTGTCTCTTACTTTAGTCCATAATCCTAGGAACTTCTTGTCCTGGCATTAAGCTCTGTTAGCTTGGGAGACAATGCTAGCCCAGGAGGGGACAAGCAACCATGAAGGACTTCAGAGGCAGGGCCTCTGGGGCCTAGCAGAACAGGCAGTGCTCTGCTAGCCGACTCACCATCTCTACCTAAGGAGGGTAGGCTAGACTGACTCATGCTGGTTAAACTTCTCCCTTTCTAAAGAGGGCTGGAAAGGAACTAGAAGGTTCCTCTCTAGAGAAACTATCTCTGCTCGGATTTGCTGCCACCTGCTGGTAACCAGGCACATTACATGTAAACATTACATTTGCAAGGAAATGCATATACACATTTCAGGAAGTGACATTAAATATGATAGATGACACAGGATCACATATTAAAGATAGTGGGAGTAAAAAAGGAGGTGATAATGGCACTCAGGGTCATTATATTTCTGTGTGTTGTTAAAAGATATCGACAGTATCCCCCATAACAGTGATCTCTACAACACCCCGCCCATTCAACAGTGAACTCAACAGTCCCCCACTCCTTAACACTGACCACCCCACACACAGTTCCCCCGCCACTTTAAAATGGGTCCTCTACACCAGCGCATCCCCTTAACTTTGACCTTCACAGCATCCCGCCCCTTTAATAATGAGTTTCACAGCACCCCACTCCCTTGACAGTGACCTATTCAGGGGCCTGCCCCCTTAACAGTGACCTCCACAGTACCCTGCTGCCTTAAAAGTGACCGCCCCAGCAGTTGCTCCTCTTACAGTGGCTTCTGGTCTCTTAACAGTGACCCCCACAGCAGCCTGCCCCCTTAACAGTAACATCCACAGTGAACACCTCTTTAACAGTGACCTTCACAGTGCTTACCCCTTCAACAGTGACCTTTACAGCACCCTGCCCTTTTAATGATAGGGCTACACGATGACATGTGTGGCGCTACATTTTGTCTCAACAATTTTTATAATGATAGGCTATGGTGCGACATGTGATACTGTCTGCTGAGCTGTTTATCTAATCCTATCCTGTTTGATACTGTCTGCTGAGCTGTGTCTCTAATCCTATCCTGTGTGATACTGTCTGCTGAGCTGTGTATCTAATCCTATCCTGTGTGATACTGTCTACTGTGTATCTAAGTCTATTGTGTGATACTGTCTGCTGAGCTGTGTAGCAGTTGCAGCATTTCATATGTTGCAGTGCAACACCATAGACTATAATTATAAAAATTGTCGCGTGACACATGTCGTCGTGTAGCCCTAGCCTAAATCTGACCTACAGCAGTGAAGAAAAATGGTTGGGTTGTTATGGAAACCTGGAGTTAAGCTGTGTGTATGTGGAGACTAAGGGCCTGCGAGCTTCTATTGGCTGATAAGGGAAATGTGACCGTGTGTATGGCAGTTGGGATTTAAAGAGAAAGACTTGCAGGCTTGTATTGGCTAATGCATGTAATTTTTGGGAATATCTCAGGAACTGTATGTCCTAGAGAGCTGAGACCCGGTCTGAAACCCTCCCAGACACCTGATGTCCCTGTGAGCCAAATTTGGTACAGTCGTTTGGTCGCGCATAAAGAACAGAACGATGTCCAGACAGACAGATAGACGTCCAGACAGACAGAAACAAATATATATATATATATATATATATATATATATATATATAATAGATATACTGTATATACACCCACTGTTGCCTAATTTTTATCATAAATTAAACCCACCTTACTTTCGCTGATCTGGAAAATCTATAATTTGCACAATCCCTTTGGAATTTTCTACAAACCTTACGTGAAGTCTTAGGTTTCTCTTCTTTTTTTCTCTCACGCTGCTGAGACCACCATCAGCTTCAAAGACACAAGTGCTGTCTGTCTGTGTTAACAAAGTGACACGCGCCAACACACATTGTATCTATCTGTCTTCTTCACTTACTAACATTAATTAGTTGGATTGTGTCTTTCCACTCCTTTGGGATCATCCTATTGGTGTTTCCTGGTATTCTATTTATGCCTGAGATCTGATGTGCTTGCAAGGACATATGCCCTCACTCCTCTTTTATCTACTTTCTGTTTAATTTGCAATGTATTATCTTCATAATAATAGAAGGAAGGAATGCTATCACTTGTGGTTTCATCTTTGTTTACTCTTAAAGATAAAATTTAGAGAAGACATATAAAAAACACAACAAATTTAATATAAGCGTTATTGCATGCGTTTTGGCCTTTTGACCATGCAAATATGATTCAAATGTATACATACAGATAGATAAATAGACAGATAGATAGATCTCTTTAAAATTAATGTGCCAATTCTCTCTCTGCAGAAAAAAATTCAATCCCTTGAGTCTCTCCACAAAAGACATATCACTCGAAATATCCTTGATCAGTTATCTCTCCTGCGCTCAGAGTTGAAAAATATTCGAAACTCCAGAACCGCTAAGCTATATCTCTCTGCGAGATACAAACACTACGCACACGGAGATAAAGCTTCTAAGTTCATGATGGCTTCCCTAAAAAACGGAAGACTCGCTCATATATCCACTCTATAAAAGACGCTGATTCCAAATTATTAATGTCCACTGAAAATATTGCAAGTAGGTTCAGTGACTTTTATCATTCTCTCTATAATCTTAGGACAGCAAATGATTAGAGATGAGCGAACTTTAAAAAAAAGTCCGGTGTTCGGCGTTCGGGTTGTGGTAAGTCGCGCATCCCGTTATGGATTCCACTATAGCAGCATATGGAATCCATAAGGGGCGGCTGCCACCAACCCGAACTGTTGAACAGCCGAAGGACCTGGGGTGACGTCACTGTCATGTGATCAGTGCATGGGGCGTGGCTCAGCACTGGATTTGATCCCGTGCTGAGCCACGCCCCCTGCACTGATCACATGACAGTGACGTCACCCCAGGTCCTTCGGCTGTTCAACAGTTCGGGTTGGTGGCAGCCGACCCTTATGGATTCCATATGCCGCTATAGTGGAATCCATAACGGAATGCGCGACTTACCACAACCCGAACGCCGAACACCGGACTTTTTTTTAAAGTTCGCTCAACTCTACAGATTAATCTTCTCGTGTCTAACAGAGGAGAGATGACATTGATGGTTGGTTATCTGAGCTGCGCCTTCCTTCCCTTACCACAGACCAAGCGCATGATCTCACGAAACCATTTTCCTTACAAGAACTTACTCATACGCTTAAGGGCCTTCCCCCCCACAAAAGCCCAGGTCCTGACGGCCTGCCCGCATCATATTATAGGACCTTTCAGGATGTCCTGACCCCCCGGCTGCTAGGTCTGTGTAATGGAGCGTTAGGTTCTTCCCCGCTTCCCCCACATATGCTTTCAGCTATGATTACTATCCTCCCTAAAGAGGGAAAAGATCCTGCCTCTTGTGCCAGCTACAGGCCCATCTCTTTTCTCAACATTGATTTAAAAATATTCGCAAAACTCTTAGCGACTAGGTTGCAAAGATTGATGCCTTCCCTAATAAATGCTGAACAGGTGGGCTTTGTGGCTGGCCGGGAAGGTAGGATGAATACGATGAGATTAGTGAATATCATACATTATGCCAGACAGCACAATGTCCCACTAGCCTTACTGGGGACAGACGCCGAGAAGGCTTTCAACCAAGTAGATTGGTTATTTATGCAAAGAGCCCTGCTTAAATTTGGTATCCCTGCACAATTTGTCATGTCCATGTATGCCAAACCCACAGCCCAAGTATGGGTTAATAGTACTCTCTCACCATCTTTCAAGATAAGTAATGGCACCAGGCAGGGGTGCCCCCTGTCGCCCTTTTTGTTCATTCTGACGGTGGAATGCCTCTTTCAAGCCATACGACAGAACGAAAACATTAAGGGTTTGACCATTCAAGGGGAACATCATCAATTAGCAGCATTCGCTGATGATTTACTAGTCATAATAGCCAATCCTGAGGAGGCCTTCCCGGCTATCTGTTCCCAGTTTGATAGATTTCGACAGTTGTCAAATTTTTTGATCAACCCAAATAAATCCCAGGTACTGAACGTCACTCTTACAAGCAACGACAAGCGTTCCTCCAATTAAAGACTCTATACATGTGGTCATCCTCATCAATTAAATTTCTAGGAGTCAACATCACTGCGGACCCTCATAACCTCTATAAAGACAATTTTAGATACCTTATCGCTTCTCTTCAGAAGTCCATTGATGCCTGGGACATACCATTTTCGTCCTGGTTTGGCAGGAGAACATTACTTAAATCTGTCCTATTGCCAAAAATTTTATATTACATGCAGGTCCTACCTATCTCCCTACCTAATTCTTTCTTCGCCTCCATTAAAAAAAACTGTTTGCCTCTTTTCTTTGAAACAAACGCAGGTCTAGACTCCCATATAATTTGTTAATACAACACAGTGCCAGGGGTGGAATGGGACTCCCTGATGTCTCCCTATATCATAAAGCGATCCAGGCCCAACACTGTCTTGAATGGTTCAGACTACCACCTGACCGTTTAGACTTACAAGTAGAAAATGGTATGGCGGAACCCCCGATTAGAGCCCTCCTCTTTCGACAGACACCTTTCCTCTCAAGAGAATTCCCCTTTCTAAGCCCTATGACGGCTACAACCATATCCCTTTGGCATACATGTTTGGCAAAGCACTTATTGTCTTCCACTCTACTGTCACCAGTATATCAGATTAGGGACATACTATGGTCCTCCTCTAAGACTTTCAGGGACTCCCTTCCGAGGGACAGCTCTCAGATTTCCCTACCTCTGGTGGACTTAATAGGCACTAACTCCGATCTTCCATTAGATGGCCAGGTGTCTCACCCTCAGCTGCAGAACTTGTCCTTTCTGCAGAGACATGTCATTAAGAATGTCCTGCATAAAGGACATTGTGTACCTCCTACACCACACTCTCAATTTGAATCCCTAGTCCTAGCTGCTGCTGACCCAAAGAAAGAAATATCAACATTGTATGCGCTATTAGTTTCCCTCAAAAAGCCTCAAGGATATTTATTCCTCGACAGGTGGGAAGGGGACTTGAAGCACCAATTTACATCTATGGAAAAGAAAACCTTACTGTCCTCTTCTCCAAAACCTCTAAATGCGTGCGGCTACAAGAAAATATGTATAAAATGTTGACTAGATGGTATTACACTCCTGAACGTCTTCACTCGATGTACCCAAATGTCGACCCCCATTGTTGGAGGTGTAATTCCAGTATAGGTACCTTCTTCCACATCTGGT
Organism: Bufotes viridis; assembly: GCA_033119425.1. NCBI lineage: Eukaryota > Metazoa > Chordata > Amphibia > Anura > Bufonidae > Bufotes > Bufotes viridis. The sequence goes on from CM065590.1 coordinate 395,509,796, forward strand.
GGGACTGCCCAAAAATATCGACATTCTGGGGTGCGATATGTTCCATCCTTTCCACAGTCAGTAAAACCCAATGCAATCCTACAGCTAAACTTTGTCTACTGGGTTTAATGTCAGATATGAAAATCGACAAACATATGAAAACATTGCTTACCACACTGCTGGTTGCTGCCAGAGTGCTGATTGCTCACAACTGGAAATCAGATCAAACCCCTGTGATCCCACATTGGTTATCCAAGTGTGATAGCATTTATAGGCTGGAACAAATAGCCAGTTGGGAGATGAGAACTCCAGCCTCATTTCAGTCAATTTGGTCCCCTTGGCGTACCTACCGCTCCTCACAACTTTCCAATGATATCCACTCAAACCTTAGTTAATGTTGTTCAACTAGTCTTGACACAACAGCATTGGACCTTTCTCTCTCTTTCTTCACCCTTACTTACTTCCTACCCTCCCCTTACTTTCCTTGACCATCCCTCCCCCGTCTATGTGGTTTATATGACTATGTTGATACTGTTTGTATGGAGGGACTTGAATCCCAAGAGACATACCATGTTTTCTCCTTAGACCTCACGGTACTTAGGTCCTTCCAGATATCTGGTTTGAACCATTCTCATAGCTTTCTTTTGCTGATGAGGCTCTGTATTTTCTGCTATATTATTGTGTAATCTGAGGATTGGGTCTGCGTACCCTCTACATTGACTCAATGTATGGCTCCAAAATATGTACACTTTTGTTTTACAATAAACATTTTGTTAAAACAAAAAAACAAACAAAAAAAAAATTAATGTGCCAATATAAGGTATGCAATTCCAGAAGGCTACAGCATCAAACATACCATGCTTGTCTTAGGCTCTAGATCATGATGGAGGAATAAGAGTGAATTTGGATCAAACGTGTAGCTGTTATTGACAGAACTGCTATACTGTGTCTCAGGACTTGGGCAAGCTGCACATATTCAAGGTTAATCCACCCAAATTTTCAAGTCAAAAGAAATAGATTGGTTCTTGTTACATTCAACTAAGGTCAAGGAAAAATAATAAGTTTTAATGTTCCGCTGAGAAAACCAAGTGAGAAGAAATGTGGATGCGAATTAAAAAACAGCAGAAAATGAACTCTAAAATTGATATACAACAGGAAGAAAGCAGGACTTCCAAGAAATGTAGTCAGGGTACCAGCATATGGAGCCTTCATCCAGGGTCCAAATAACATAAAGATGGCAGGATCAACATCACTTTTGTAAGCTTGAATAAAATCTTGTGACTGGACTTAAACCTTTTATTGACATGAATAAACCACTTGGAATCATCTAGTGAGCTATAGCCTGTGTTTCCTTTTTATAACCCTATAACTAGAGATGAGTAGAGATGAGCGAACTTCACAAATTAGTTCGGCGTTCGGGTTGGGGTAATCGCCGCATCCCGTTATGGAACCCGAACTTTGGAAAAGCCGAAGGACCTGGGGTGACGTACATCAAATCCAGCGCTGAGCCATGCCCCCTGCACTGATCACATGATGGTGACGTCACCCCAGGTCCTTCGGCTTTTCCAAAGTTCGGGTTTGTGGAAGCTGCCCCTTATGGATTCCATATGCCGGGATAGTCCGCGGTAGTGGAATCCATAACGGGATGCGGCGATTACCTCAACCCGAACGCCGAACTAATTTTTGAAGTTCGCTCATCTCTAGAGATGAGCGAATTTTAAAAAAATTTGTTTCACAGAATTTTTGGCGAAAATTTGGATTTGATATATTCGCAGCGAATGACATTAAAAAACAGCTATTTCCTGGCTGCTGGGAGACTTTATAGTGGTGTAGAACACTGTGCCTTGCTTTAACACGCATAGGGAATCAGTTTTGGTGATGAATTAATACTGTGAGTCCGTATGACATGCAGATGACAGGCGTCGCTCTTAGAATTACTGCTTACTTAACTTATTTGCACGTTCACGGGGCCAAAACAAAGAAGAAGTACACTCCTTTTACACCCTCGTCAGCTGATTCTACATAGATGTCTACAGAACATGTTCTATTAAGCGCTTTTACATGTACAGCCCCCCTGACAGTGTAGAGAGGGTGTCAGCTGTAAGTTTGTGTTGATTTCACTGATTCATTTTCCCCATTCTCTGATCCGCCAGAACAATTACCCCCAAAAAAACAGATCCTGTCTGTGGAGCATCCACCTTCACTTGGTCATCTTTTCCTCAATAATCCATCAGTATAGCTAAATGCAAAAAATAACAGAGTGGATCTAAAACGGAGATGACACGTGAATGGAATTTTTGCATGTCTTCTGTGTTTTCTACCCTCTCTAGCTTTTGGCTACCAAATCATAAGCCAATTCTGATGGGACCATACAGGCCTTAAAGCTGATACACAGATATGATCTGTTGTGCGTCTTGTTTTTTCTTCCTTCTGACAGATCAAAAGAACTGTCAAATAAATGATGATGTCAGCCAGGCCGAAAGCCAAAATAGTCGAACAGTCATGTGGGGAGGGTGGGCACAGCATGAGAAGTCCACAGAGTGGACCTATGACATAGCAGTCAGATGAAAGCAGCATAAGGAGACCACAGAGTGGCCCAATAACATGCTCTGGAGCCGGAAGCAGTATGAGGAGGACACTGAGTGGCACAATGACAGAGTCTGGAGGTGGCGGCAGTATGAGGTGGTCACCGAGTGGCACACTGACCGAGTTTGCAGGTGGCGGCAGCAGCTGCAGCATCAGGAGGAGGCCACAGAGTGGCACAATGACAGAGTCTGGAGGTGGCAGCAGCATCAGGAGGCCACAGAGTGCCAAGGTGACACACTGTTGAGGTGGGTAGCAATACCAGTACCCGCTGAAGATGGTGGGTGAAAGAAGGAGCACTTGGCATCAGATGTGTGGCATCAGGCGGGTAATAGCATCAGAATAGTAGCTGAGGCAGGTAGCCTGAAGAAACTGGTCTCTTTTGTCAAATTGTTGGTGTGGCACCATGGATGATCTAGTCTGATGCATCAGGCATTTTTTGTGTGGAAATCCTGGCTTATCCACACCTGATTCATCACAATGCAGTGTCCCACTATGTGCAATATGTGGGCACTTTAAACTCTTGCTAAATGTCATATCAAATGTATTGTGGTATCATGCTGTAATTCCCTTTAACAGGCTGAGGGTGTTATTTACCTTTTTTCACCCCCTAGGCTTATATATATATAGGTTGGGGGGGGGGGTAAAGTTAGTGTGTCCGATGAGAATGAAGAGATGAGGAAGTTAATGGAAGTTAATAATTCACAAAAGATTTTACCGCATATTAGTGCAGCGCTTAATGCTAAATACAAGATTTTTTTCCATCGAAATAATTAAAAAAGACTTTACCGCATATAAGTGCAGCACTTAACGCTGAATACAATTTTTTTCCCACCAAAATTAGTCACCGAACATTCTACCTCATATAACAGCATCACTCAATACAAACTCCTGTGAAGGTTATGGAGCGTCCCTGTCATCCGGCAACTATTCGCTCCACTGAAGGATTATTTTGAAAGTGTGTAGAAGCCCCCACGCTGCAGATTTATCATAGAGACATCACAGAGATTTTAGCGCATATAACTGCAGCGCTAAACGCTGAATCCCACCGAAATAAATCACAAAAGATTTTACCACATATTACTGCAGCGCTAAATACAATTCTTTTTTTCCATCGAAATAAGCCACAAAAGATTTTACCGCATATAACGCCGCTGAATGCCGAATATCTTTTTCTAATGATATACTGCACTAAAGGCTTTACCACATGTAACTGCAATAGTGAACGCTGAGTATATTTTTCTTTTTCCACATATATATGCCAACAGAGGGATATAGGCTCCTGAGGCGGAGTGATCTGAAGTGAATGGGGCTGAGGTAGCTGAGGAAGTAGGTCCGCGTGGGAAGAGCGAGACGTGGTCTTCCTGCGGTTTCTGTGCTGCAGAAAAGTCCCCATAGTGTCCAGTAAGCAATACCGCAGATAGATGCGGGCTGGTGTGATTTAGTTTGCATTTTTGTGCATGGTTAGTGCATAGTGTATTCACCTGTATTGGTGCGCCGCTCTTATGGATGTCGTCACATAAGTGTGCAGTGTGTGAAATGTAAATAAAAAATTTCACAACATCGTAATTCAGTCCATACCGCAAAAAGGACCTTACCACATATAACTGCAGCGCTGAACACTGAATATATCTTTTTTTTTTCTACTGAAATACGCTACTAAAGGCTTGCCAGATATAACTGCAACAGTGAATGCTGAATATATTTTTATTTTTAGTATATACGTCAATAAAGGATTTTCAAGATATAAGTGCAGTAGCTAATGTATATTTCTTTTTCTACTGATAACAGTGATAAGCAATATTCGAATTTGCAATATTTCACAAATTTTTGGCCAAATATTCCCCATAAATTCGAGAATTCCTGATCTCCAGTCATTATTTACTTGATTGCAAAAATCTGCAATATAATATATTCACGATAAAAATTTGCAATTAGAATATTCGCGATCAACACTAAGGGGTATCTTTATCAGCGAAATTGCAGAAGGCCTCAATGGTAAGGTGTGTTTTTTTGCTGATGACACAAAGATTTGTAACAGGGTTGATGTTCCTGGAGGGATACACCAAATGGAAAGGATTTAGGAAAACTAGAGGAATGGTCAAAAATCTGGCAACTAAAATTTAATGTCGATAAGTGCAAGATAATGCACCTGGGGCGTAAAAACCCAAGAGCAGAATATAAAATCAGTGATACAGTACTAACCTCAGTATCTGAGGAAAGGGATTTAGGGTCATTATATCAGACGACCTAAAGGTGGGCAGACAATGTCATAGAGCAGCAGGTAATGCCAGCAGAATGCTTGGGTGTATAGGGAGAGGCATTAACAGTAGAAAGAGGGAGGTGCTCGTGCCGCTCTACAGAGCACTAGTGAGACCTCATTTGGAGTATTGTGTGCAGTACTGGAGACCATATCTGCAGAAGGATATTGAAACTTTGGAGAGAGTTCAGAGAAGAGCTACTAAATTAGTACATGGATTGCAGGACAAAACTTACCAGGAAAGGTTAAAGGACCTTAACATGTATAGCTTGGAAGTAAGAAGAGACAGAGGGGATATGATAGAAACTTTTAAATACATAAAGGGAATCATCACAGTAAAAGAGGAGAGAATATTTAAAAGAAGACAAACTGCTACAAGAGGACATAGTTTTAAATTAGAGGGGCAAAGGTTTAAAAGTAATATCAGGAAGAATTACTTTACTGAGAGAGTAGTGGACGCATGGAATAGCCTTCCTGCAGAAGTGGTAGCTGCAAATACAGTGAAGGAGTTTAAGCATGCATGGGATAGGCATAAGGCCATCCTTCATATAAGATAGGGCCTGGGGCTATCCATAGTATTCAGCATATTGGGCAGACTAGATGGGCCAAATGGTTCTTATCTGCCGACACATTCTATGTTTCTATGTTTTCTCTGTTTCTATGGGTAGTTAACTTTCCTATTGGTTGCAAGGGATGTTGCTAGGTGCCGATATTAATGATAAATTTGTGATTAGAATGTTCGTGATCAACACTATTTGTGAATGCGAATATATAGCACTATATTCCAAATATTCGTGAATTCTCAAGTGGCGATATTCGCAATAAAAATTCGCGATTTGAATATTCACACTCAAGACTAATCACTAAAAGGCCACTATACACTTTCAACTGAAATAATTGCAGAAGTGAACTGAGGATATATTTTTCTTGTAGTACTGAAATGCGCCCCATACGCTTTCACCAGAAATAACTGCAGAAGTGACCTGAGAATATATTTTTCTTGTTAGACTGAAATAGGCCACTGTACGCTTTCAACAGAAATAACTGCAGAAGTGAACTGAGAATATATTTTTCTTGTAGTACTGAAATTGGCCACTATACACTTTCAACAGAAATAACTGCAGACGTGACCAGAAAATATATTTTTCTTGGTGGACTGAAATAGGCCACTATCCGCTTTCAACGAAAATAACTGCAGAAGTGAACTGAGAATATATTTTTCTTGTAGTACTGATATATGCCCCTATACGCTTTCACCAGAAAAATACAGCTAAAGTGACCTGAGAATATATTTTTCTTGTTAGACTGAAATAGGCCACTATACGCTTTCAACGGAAAACTATTAAAGAGTGAAGTGCGTATATATTTTTCTTGTAGTACTGAAATATGCCCCTATATGCTTTCAACAGAAATAACTGTAACAGTGCAGCATGTATACATTTTAATTGTTGCACTGAAATACGCTCCTATATGCTTTCAACAGAAATAACTGTAACAGTGCAGCATGTATACATTTTAATTGTTGCACTGAAATACGCTCCTATATGCTTTCAACAGAAATAACAGCAGAAGTGAACTGAGAATACATTTTTCTTGTAGTAATGAATAAGATACTAAGAGATAAGCCACTAAAGGCTTTCAACATAACACTTGCAGCCCAATAACACAAAGCTGGAATGACAGAGCTGTCTAATGACTATTTGGATCCCCAAATAATCTTTCCCTGCACTTGTAAATCACTTTCCTATCAATGTCCCTAGCATCTTCTGAAGTCTCTCCCTGCACTAAGATACTGTGAAATGTTTCCTCCCTATCCTTTTCCTGCACTTATAAATCATTTTTTTCCGGGGGGTTTTTAGACAATCGTTTTCCCACCTTCCCAGAGTTCCCTGCCCCATGTCCTCAGTCCTCACACGTGTAGCCACCATTTTAGTAAAATAAACAAATTCTACTTTGTCAGCTTCGATTTACTAATCTCTACCTATAACCAATGATCTGAATAGTCATTTTTCAGGAATCAGGGAGCTCTTTGGGTAATATAGCAGTCTGGGATCATCTGAAGGCTCCTTGGCCTGCTGTAGTTTAGTTCTTTTTAAGCCCTGATCTAATGATGATGAAGCATGTTCAAACCCACTAAAAGAACTTAAAAAAGCCAAAATTACAAAACTAAAAGAGTTAATAATTAGTGTTGAGCGAACAGTTCGAGCATAGAATTTTGGGTTGTCCGAGACACGGACCCGAACCCGAACATTTTCAAAAATGTTCGGGTTCGGGTTCGTTGTTCGGCGATTACTTCCCGCTTTCTGAAGGGCTGCACAACAGCCAATCAGCTAGCGTTTTACTTCTTGCCCTAAGAGCCCGTCACAGCCATGCCTACTAACGGCATGACTGTGATTGGCCAAGTGCAGCAAGTGACCCAGCCTCTATTTAAGCTGGAGTCACGTAGCGCCGCACGTCACACTGCTCTGATTAGTGTAGGGAGAGGACGCAGCTTCTGTGAGGGTGAGATTAGGCTGGGAAAAGTCAGCAACAGCACCTAATGAACTGACCGATCTACAGCTGTGAATGATTGAACTTCTGCTAGTTACTTGATCACTGGTTTTTGGGCTGCACAGAGCGTTCTTCTGTCACTTATTTTCTGGGGTGATCGGTGGCCATTTTGTGACTTGTGGTGCACCAGAACAAGCTGCCACCAAATCCATCAATCCATCAATACTAGTTTTTTTTTTTTTGCTATATCCTACATCAGGGGCTTGGCGGTGCTAATTGTCACCCCTAGAAACTCAGGATAGCAATTTCTATATTTTATTAAGGGGTTAAATACAATTGCCCAAATACCAATCCCCTAAATCTGGTGTTCCAGCTTTGGCTAGCCAAGTATAATACTGTCTGCTGTCTGGCAAAGGATAGATTATTTTCTGTGGTGAAATTCAATTGCCAAAATAGCAATATCATAAAACATTGGTTTGAGCTGTGGCTGGCTAAGTTTCATAGTGTCCTGCAAAGGATATATTTTGTTCTGGGGTGAAATTCAATTGCCAAAATAGCAATACCATAAATCAGTGGTTTCAGCTGTGGCTGGCCAAGTTTCATAGTGTCCTCAAAAACATATATTTTGTTCTGGGGTGAAATTCAATTGCCACAATAGCAATATCATAAATCAGTGGTTTCAGCTGTGGCTGGCCAAGATTCATAGTGTCCGCAAAAACATATATTTTGTTGTGGGGTGAAATTCAATTGCCAAAATAGCAATACCCTGAATCTGGTGTCCCAGCTGTTGCAGGACAAGTTTCATAGTGTCCGCAAAAACATATATTTTGTTCTCGGCTGAAATTCAATTGCCAAAATAGCAATACCCTGAATCTGGTGTCCCAGCTGTTGCAGGCCAAGTTTCATAGTGTCCGCAAAAACATATATTTTGTTCTGGGGTGAAATTCAATTGCCAAAATAGCAATACCATAAATCAGTGGTTTCAGCTGTGGCTGGCCAAGTTTCATAGTGTCCGCAAAAACATATATTTTGTCCTGGGGTGAAATTCAATTGCCAAAATAGCAATACCATAAATCAGTGGTTTCAGCTGTGGCTGGAAAAGTATAATAGTGTCCGCCAAAACATATTTTGTTGAGGGGTGAAATTCAATTGCCAAAATAGCAATACCCTGAATCTGGTGTTCCAGCTGTTACGGGCCTAGTTTAAATCAGTCCGTAACAGGGTATATTTTGTTCTGGGGTGAAATTAAATTGCCAAAATAGCAATACCATGAATCACTGGTTTCAGCTGTGGCTGGCCAAGTTTCATAGTGTCCGCAAAAACATAAATTTTGTCCTGGGGTGAAATTCAATTGCCAAAATAGCAATACCATTAATCAGTGGTTTCAGCTGTGGCTGGCCAAGTTTCATAGTGTCCGCAAAAACATAAATTTTGTTCTGGGGTGAAATTCAATTGCCAAAATAGCAATACCATAAATCAGTGGTTTCAGCTGTGGCTGGCCAAGTTTCATAGTGTCAGCAAAAACATATATCTTGTTCTGGGGTGAAATTTAATTGCCAAAATAGCAATACCCTGAATCTGATGTTTGTGCTGTTGCAGGCCAAGTGTAAATCTGTCCATAAAAGGATACCTTTCATCCAGGGCCTAAATACTAGCCCTAAAAGAGATATTCACCTAAATCAGTGGTTACTGCTGTGCCTGGATTAGTGTAATACGCTACATAAATAAATAGGCAGATAGTGTTAGGTGCCTGTAAAAAAAAGGCCTGAATTTGAAATCAATACATTGGGCCAAATATATTTTTCTTATTGTGGTGCTTGGTGAACAGTAACAATGAGGAGAACATCTAGTAAGGGACGCGGATGCGGTCGTGGTGGTGTTAGTGTACACTCTGGTGCTGGGAGAGGACGTGGCCATTCTGCCACAGCCACACATCCTAGTGAACCAACTACCTCAGGTTCCAGTACCCGCCAGAATTTACAGCGATATTTGGTGGGGCCCAATGCCGTTCTAAGGATGGTAAGGCCTGAGCAGGTACAGGCGCTAGTCAATTGGGTGGCCGACAGCGGATCCAGCACGTTCACAACACTATCTCCCACCCAGTCTTCCGCAGAAAGCGCACAGGTTGCACCTGAAAACCGAAGACCATAAGTCTGTCACATCACCCCCATGCATATCAGGGAAACTGTCAGAACCTCAAGTTATGCAGCAGTCTCATATGCTGTTTGAAGACTCTGCTGGCAGGGTTTCCCAAGGGAATCCACCTAGCCCTTCCCCAGTGGTGGAAGACATAGAATGCACTGATGCACAACCACTGATGTTTCCTTATGATGAGGACATGGGAATACCACCTCATCGGAGTCCACATGTCTCTGATGATGACGAAACACAGGTGCCAACTGCTGCGTCTTTCTGCAGTGTGAAGACCGAACAGGAGGTCAGGGAGGAAGACTGTGTGGAAGACGATGCAGGGGACGATGAGGTCCTAGACCCGACATGGAATGAAGGTCGTGCCACAGACTTACATAGTTCAGAGGAAGAGGCAGTGGTGAGACCGAGCCAACAGCGTAGCAAAAGAGGGAGCAGGGGGCAAAAGCAGACCAGCAACCGCCACGAGAGTTCGCCTGCTACTGGCCACCGCCACCAGGAACCGAGCACCCCAAAGGCAGCTTCAAGGGGTTCCCTGGCATGGCACTTCTTTAAACAATGTACTGACAACAAGACCCGAGTGGTTTGCACGCTGTGCCATCAGATCCTGAAGCGAGGCATTAACGTTCTGAACCTTAGCACAACCTGCATGACCAGGCATCTACATGCAAAGCATGAACTGCAGCGGAGTAAACACCTTAAAAGCAAGGAACTCACTCAGGCTCCCCCTGCTCCCTCTTCTGCTGCTACCTCGGCCTCTTCCTCCGCCTCGGGAGGAACGTTGGCACCTGCCGCCCACCAAACAGATGATGTGCCACCGACAACACCACCTGCGTCACCAAGCATTTCCACCATGTCACATGGCGGCGTTCAGCTCTCCATCTCACAAACCTTGGAGAGAAAGCGTAAATTCCCACCTAGCCACCCTCGAGCCCTGGGGCTGAATGCAAGCATTTCTAAACTACTGGCCTTTGAAATGCTGTCATTCAGGCTGGTGGACACAGACAGCTTCAAACAGCTGATGTCCATGGCTTTCCCACAGTATGTTGTTCCCAGCCGCCACTACTTCTCCAAGACAGCCGTGCCTTCCCTGCACAACCAAGTATCCGATAAAATCAAGTGTGTACTGCGCAACGCCATCTGTGGCAAGGTCCACCTAACCACAAATACGTGGACCAGTAAGCACGGCCATGGACGCTATATCTCCCTAACTGCACACTGGGTAAATGTAGTGGCGACTGGGCCCCAGGCGGAGAGTTCCTTGGCACACGTCCTTCCGCCGCCAAGGATCGCAGGGCATCATTCTTTGCCTCCTGTAGCCTCCTCCTCCTACTCGGCTTCCTCCTCCTCTGCTTCCACCAGCTCATCCAGTCAGCCACACACCTTCACCTCCAACTTCAGCACAGCCCGGGGTAAACGTCAGCAGGCCATTCTGAGACTCATATGTTTGGGGGACAGGCCCCACACCGCGCAGGAGTTGTGGCGGGGTATTGAACAACAGACCGACGAGTGGTTTCTGCCGGTGGGTCTCAAGCCCGGCCTGGTGGTGTGCGATAATGGGCGAAATCTCGTCGCAGCTCTGGGACTAGCCGGTTTGACGCACATCCCTTGCCTGGCGCATGTGCTGAATTTGGTGGTGCAGAAGTTCATTCACAACTACCCCGACATGTCAGAGCTGCTGCATAAAGTGAGGGCCGGCTGTGCGCGCTTCCGGAGTTCACATTCGGCCGCTGCTCGCCTGTCTGCGCTACAGCGGAACTTCGGCCTTCCCGCTCACCGCCTCATATGCGACGTGCCCACCAGGTGGAACTCCACCTTGCACATGCTGGAGAGACTATGCGAGCAGAAACAGGCCATAGTGGAGTTTCAGCTGCAGCACGCACGCGTCAGTCGCACTGTGGAAAAGCACCACTTCACCACCAATGATTGGGCCTCCATGCGAGACCTGTGTGCCCTGTTGCGCTGTTTCGAATACTCCACCAACATGGCCAGTGGCGATGACACCGTTATCAGCGTTACAATACCACTTCTATGTCTCCTTGAGAAAACGCTTAGGGCGATGATGGAAGAGGAGGTGGCCCAGGAGGAGGAGGATGAGGGGTCATTTTTAGAACTTTCATGCCAGTCTGTTAGAAGTGGCTCAGAGGGAGGTTTTTTGCAACAGCAGAGGCCAGGTACAAATGTGGCCAACCCGGGCCCACTACTGGAGGACGAGGAGGATGAGGAGGAGGTGGAGGAGGATGAGGATGAAGCAGGTTCACAGCGGGGTGGCAGTGCCTGCGCAACGACAGCAGAGTTGCCCACATTTTAACGTGTGCGGACTACTGGGTTGCCACCCTGCTGGATTCCCGGTACAAAGACAATGTGCCCACCTTACTTCCTGCACTGGAGCGTGATAGGAAGATGTGCGAGTACAAGCGCACGCTGGTAGAGGCGCTCCTGAGAGCATTCCCAAATGTCACAGGGGAACAGGTGGAAGCCCAAGGCGAAGGCAGAGGAGGAGCAAGAGGTCGCCAACACAGCTGTGTCATGGCCAGCTCCTCTTAGGGCAGGGTTAGCATGGCAGAAATGTGGAAAAGTTTTGTCTCCACGCCACAGCTAACTGCACCACAACCTGATACGGAATGTGTTAGCAGGAGGCAGCATTTCACTAACATGGTTGAACAGTACGTCTGCACACCCCTCCATGTACTGACTGATGGTTCGGCCCCATTCAACTTCTGAGTCTCCAAATTGTCCACGTGGCCAGAGTTAGAATTTTATGCCTTGGAGGTGCTGGCCTGCCCGGCGGCCAGCGTTTTGTCTGAATGTATATTCAGCACGACAGGGGGCGTCGATACTGACAAACGCAGCCGCCTGTCCACAGCCAACGTGGACAAGTTGACGTTCATAGAAATGAACCAGGCATGGATCCCACAGGACCTGTGCCTCCCTTGTGCAGAATAGACATTTATAACTGCCTCCCCCTCGACCATGTATTCTTGTACTCCGGGGCACATCTTTATTGAATCCTCATTTTTTTAACTTTACCATGATCTTGCGGTGCAACCCAAAGTAGAATGAACCTTTCCTCTGTCTGGGTGGTGGGGCCGAAATAACTGAAAGTGGCCTTCTCCGGTGGTGGGTGATATGACGCATGATTCCGTGCTGTGGGACCTCTCTCCTCAGTCTGGGTGCCTGGCCTGAATAACTGAAATTGGCCTTCCCCAGTGGTGGGTGATATGACGCATGATTCCTTGCTGTGAGACCTCTCTCCTCTGTCTGGGTGCTGTGTCCGAAATAACTGAAAGTGGCCTTCTCCAGTGGTGGGCGATATGACGCATGATTCCTTGCTGTGGGACCTCTCTCCTCGGTCTGGGTGCCTGGCCTAAATAACTGAAAGTGGCCTTCTCCAGTGGTGGGTGATATGACGCATAATTCCTTGCTGTGGGACCTCTCTCCTCTGTCTGGGTGCTGGGCCGAAATAACTGAAAGTGGCCTTCTCCAGTGGTGGGTGATATGACGTATGATTCCTTGCTGTGGGACCTCTCTCCTCGGTCTGTGTGCCTGGCCTGAATAACTGAAAGTGGCCTTCCCCAGTGGTGGGTGATATGACGCATGATTCCTTGCTGTGGGACCTCTGTCTGGGTGCTGGGGCCGAAAATAACTGAAAGTGGCCTTCTCAGGTGGTGGGTGATTTGACGCATGATTCCTTGCTGTGGGACCTCTCTCCTCTGTCTGGGTGCTGGGCCGAAATAACTGAAAGTGGCCTTCTCCAGTGGTGGGTGATATGACGCATGATTCCTTGCTACCTCTCTCCTTTGTCTGGATGCTGGGGCCGAAATACCTGAAAGTGGCCTTCTCCGGTGGTGGGTGATATGACGCATGATTCCTTGCTGTGGGACCTCTCTCCTCTGTCTGGGTGCTGGGCCGAAATAACTGAAAGTGGCCTTCTCCAGTGGTGGGTGATTTGACGCATGATTCCTTGCTGTGGGACCTCTCTCCTTTGTCTGGGTGCTGGGGCCGAAATAACTGAAAGTGGCCTTCTCCAGTGGTGGGTGATATAACGCATGATTCCTTGCAGTGGGACCTCTCTCCAATTGATATTGGTTAAATTTTATTTATTTTATTTTACTTTAATTCATTTCCCTATCCACATTTGTTTGCAGGGGATTTCCCTACATTTTGCTGCCTTTGGCAGCCCTCTTGCCCGTTCCTGGACTATTTTACAGCCTTTTTAGTGCCTAAAAGTTCGGGTCCCCATTGACTTCAATGGGGTTCGGGTTCGGGATAAAGTTCGGGTCGAGTTCAGATCCCGAACCCGAACATTTTCGGGAAGTTCGGCCGAACTTCTTGAACCCGAACTTCCATGTGTTCGCTCATCTCTATTAATAATTCAAGTAAAAAACAATATTTTTTTCATCTGTAGTGTCCCACTCGGTAATAGTGGGCACTACTAAGGGGTCACAAGGATCACGTTGTTCCCCCTTATTTGGGGAGATTGGTATCTTGGTATTTCATGCACTTTTATACCCTGCATTGTCATGTATTACTGTGTACAGGCCTGCTAGGGGTGTAGTATAGCCTCACAGACAGTAGAGTGAGCTAGGGAGCCCCTAGTTTATATAGCTAGGCCCAAGCAGGGGTTAGTTGAGTCCAGGCCCTGGAGCCTGAGAGGCAGTGCAGGCCCTGAGCCTTAAAGGACAAGATCAGCTCCTGCTCAGTGCAGTTTATTGTTGGAGCTAGAACTGTCCAGGAGAGAGAGTCCTGAGTCCTGCAATCAGCAGAGAGAAACCCAGCAGTGCCATTACCCATCCCAGCTAGAGTCAAGCTGAGAGGCAGAGGGAGAAAGTCTGTGCAAGAGGATATTACAGATCAGAGGAGGTACTTCAGTTTTCCCAAGGATAAAGCCAGCTATAGGGCATACGGGCCTTGGAAGTTTTACCAGTCAGGATCCTGAGGAATGCAGCCTGTACTGTGAGTCTATATAACCCTCTGTGTAATCTTGCCAATCTATACCTGCCATTATACTGTGAAGCCTGCTGTAATACCAATTATCTTCTGTGGAACTTCTGTGGATACTGTTTCAACTCAAGTGTCTGCACCTCCATTATTCCCACTGACAATCGGTGTGCCACCGTTACCGGCACTGGCGTCACCAACTGTATGGGACCTGGCCATGGGCATGTAAAATCATAACACCAAGGGCACCTCACCTAACATACAGCCTGTGTCCCTCAAACTAGAGTGTGCCCCAGAGGACCCACGTGTCAGCCTCTCCATCACTGGCATCCCTCTCTCCCTTACCCTGGGATGCTACACAACCCATTTAGAAAATGTTTGCCGGTTCCTAGTACATCATTTTGAAAATAAAATAATTCCATTACAAAGTTTGTGTCCTGCAAAAAACCAGCCCTGAACAAAAAAAAGGTTATAACTTTTTCAGGGCAGGAAGGCAAAACAAAAACAAAATAGAAAATGGCTTTGTCAGGAAGAAATTAAAGGCTTGTTAGTGGCTGGGTACAGTGCTCAGGTAAGACCTGTAGAATATGATTCAGATCACTATTATTGTCTGCAAGAGGGGATCATCTCTTAAGAATATATTCCAGAATTGCAAATAATTAGCTTGTGATCGGGGCTTAAACATGAAGGAATGACCCCTACCTAACTGGATACCTAAAAGCGGTTAGAATTATGCCGGAACCGCGACGCTGAAGGGACGCCTGAAGGGGGCCATCCCCTGGTGTGAGATAGTGAAAGTAAGGGTGGGTAGGGTGGGTACACTGGAGACGACGTTCACTGTGGGAGGAAACGCCCGGCCAGATATAGTCATCATCGTCCCTCCCACAAATACAGGCCAATGAATCGGCCTTAACACTTGTGATCGGGGCTTAAACATGAAGGAATGACCCCTACCTTACTGGATACCTAAAAGCGGTTAGAATTATGCCGGAACCGCGACGCTGAAGGGACGCCTGAAGGGGGCCAAAAAGGACACAAACTCGATCAAAGAGCTTTATTACAACCTCCTATTGCGATTTCGCTGCCAACGAGCGAGCTGCAGCCAGGGTAATGGGATCGGAAGTAGTGAAGCGTACCGAGGCATTGTGGCACCGTAGACGTCCGCTACAGGAAACTTGTGAAAGAGAATTAGCTCGGGACAGGGCACCGGCTGCTATATTTTGGATCCGGGTACATGAATGTGTGTAATGAATTTGGTGTAGTAACGAGCGAAGCACCTGACACCTAACAAAAGATATCAGTAGGACCAAGCCGTTAATCATATATCCATGACCGCGACATTGACATAAACATACACCATGTAACCAGCCTATTCCCGACCCCCTGCATGCACAGCCGCCATTATAGGATAAAGTTCAACCAACGCTGAAATCTGTGGAACCCGGGATCAACCAACCTCACTTGTCCACCCACCAGCTAGCCAGTGGGGGCCAAAAAATGGCAGCAAAACCTGAGCTCGACGTGACCTCAGGAAACTAGGAAATTTACTGTATACCTCTGGAATAAAAGAGAAATACCATACCAATGCCTGAGAAAGTGGTCCCACATGGAAAGTCAGCAATCGCCTGAACATCCAGGCATATATAAACACTTGATCCTGGAGAGATAAACGCAAGAAACCCTTTAATCTTTACCAATGCCACTAATGTGGTATCATGGCGAACTGATGAAATGACAAGTCGAATACGTATGCGTAAAAAACGTGCGTCAAGCGTAACCCTATTCAGAATCTGGCGCCGAATCCGCAGTGCGGACCAACATCCTAACAGTGCCCCTATACATATGTATATATACACACACATATACATATAAACTGTACACACATACAGTATATATTTTTTTTTTTTAAACTAACACTGGAGCCTGAACTCACACTCTGCCCCGCACTTCCAGCTGTGGCCACATAGAGGGCGCCAGAGCCACAACTATGCGTGTCTGTGGAACCCAGCCAGCAGATCAGAGCGAGGGGCAGAGGTAAGTGCACGCCTGAATAGTGCGGGAGGAGAGACTGACTAAAACAGACACCGTGCATGCTATGCACCCCACCTCAACTAGTAGCTCTGCATGAGGAAAACACATGACAGCCGGCTGCAGAGCAGAGCGAGGGGCAGAGGTGAGTGCACGCCCGAATAGTGCGGGAGGAGAGACTGACTAAAACAGACACCGTGCATGCTATGCACCCCACCTCACTAGTAGCTCTGCATGAGGAAAACACATGACAGCCGGCTGCAGAGCAGAGCTGAATACATGGTCGAGTGACCCCAGTAAGCGACTCCTGTGACGTGCTTTCCACATAGTATAGCTTTAGTGTGAGATTACTCTAAGAACCTGACATACCCTGACTAGAACACTAGACTCAATGTCCCTTCCCCATAATAAATGTATGTTTCTTTTTTTTTTTTTTTTTTGACATTTCATTAAAGTCACACACCCTCTTTTTTTTTTTTTTAAACACACACTCTTCCTGAACCTTACTACTCCCCTTGCTGAGTGAATTCACCTGTGCACCCCTGGATAGAAACAACATGCTGAAGCCTAATTTGTCCGCCCCTCCCCCTGCCTGTCTAACAGCACAGCAGCCTGTGCAATACTTTATCGAGCGGGCACACGCTGTGCCCTGCACCCTACGTGTCATGCCGCGTGGGGAGAAGAGCGTGTCTCCCTGGCAGACCGCTCCGGTGCGGTGCTGCTCCCCCTTACCAAGGGAGCTGACACACCGCCGGCCGGACTTAAAGCAACGATGCTGCTGAATGAGGCAGCTACTTATCTGGACCGTGGAAAGTCGGGGCCTGGAACTGCCGTGTAGCGCTGCACCCTTGTTGCTCCCTGAGGACGGTAAGTAGAGCTCCCACACCATACACTGGAGACGACGTTCACTGTGGGAGGAAACGCCCGGCCAGATATAGTCATCATCGCCCCTCCCACAAATACAGGCCAATGAATCGGCCTTAACACTTGCTTACATTCTAGAGCCAGTACATACTATTGTATAGTGCACTCCAGACACAAAAGCATTTGAATGTCATAGTTAGAGATGAGTGAATCGAAGTTGACAAAGTGGAATTCGATCCGAATTTCAGGGAAAAATTGATTTCCACCTTCCTTACGAATCGTATTTTTTCCTAAAATGGCTGCTGCACATGTTAGAACATGGAGCAAAGAACTCTGGGAACAAGGGTTCACTCATAATGCCATGCATGCAGCCAATCAGCAGCCAGCCAGCCCCTGTGATTTCACAGCCCTATAAATAGCCTCAGCCATCTTGGATGGTGCCATTTTGCAGTGTACTTAATGCAGGGAGAGACGTGAAAGTCATACCTCCCAACAGTTCCGGATCCGGCGGGACAGTCCCGAATTTCAGCAGCTGTCCTGCAGTCATGTATGGGGGAGGTATGTCCCACTTTCTGGCAGCTGTCCCTGCTTCCATAGGAATCAGAGACAGCTGCCTCTAATGATAGAGCAGAGAGATGGCCGTCGGCTCTCTGCTTCATCATTCCTACCTCCTGCCGGCGCTCAACACTGCAGGTCTGGGTAGGGAGCGTAACAGGGGCGGGGCCGGGGTGAGCCTATCGGGAGCTCCATTTATCCTGCTGCCGCTGGTGGCGGCCTCCGCTCCCTGCCAGCTTCCCGGTTCTAGTGCTCTGTGTCCTCGCAGATTCCCCACTGCAGTGATGCCGCCTCATGCCGCAAGCTGAATGAATGTGTGTACACGGCTCTCCGGCAACAGAGGACTTCTCTCCTGGGCCCTGGCCAGTAAAGTTACTGGAGATGGGCTGGCTGCAGCAGAGGGGGTGCCGGTACAATGATGCCCGCCACCTAATAGTATGTACCACGCTTTAGTGACCCCCTGAAATATTCTGGGGTGAAATAAATGAATCAAAAACATCCCTGTAACCTGTAGTCCATGATCAAATAATACAACTGTTCATGGGCCTGAGTAATCCCCCCGCATTTCACCCTCATCTGTTTGCAATGCACCCCCATAATCCCCCTGCATTGCACACCCATAATGCACTGCACTGCAACCCCATAATCCTGCCTGTGAAAGGGGCACTTTACTGGGCATATTACTGTGAGTGGGCACATTACTGTGAGGGGGCACATATCTAGTATAACTACTGTGAGGGGGCATAAAGGGCAAATAATTACTATGTGGGGGCATTTAGGGGACTGTTTGGGATTAGGGATTTAGTTATGTTTTGGGTGGAGTTAGAGGCATGGCCTAGTGCAGAAAAATTTGCTAATTTAGGTGAACGTACATTGTTGGTCCTGCGACAATGTCCGCCTCTGCCTCCTCATTCTCCACCGTGTCCTCAGCCTCTGCTACAGGGACAATTCACAGTGCTCCTCCAGCATACCACATTTGCAGGGCACAGCGGTGCCACAATGTTCTGTACTTATTTTGCCTGGGCGAACGGAGTCACACAGGGGAGGAACTTCTCCGCATCTTTAATCAAGAAATAGAATATTGGCTTTCTCCTTGCTCAAACTTGGAAAAATAGGCACTGACAACAGGAAGAACATGGTGGCTGTGCTGCGTCTAGGAGGTCTGAACCATGCGCCTTGCATGGCGCACTTGTTCAATCTGATTGTAAAGAGGTACCTGAAGTCGTGTACCCATCTAGAAGACATCATGAAAATGGCCAGAAAACTGTGCATGCACTTCAGCCACTCTTACACTGCAAAGCACACCCTCCTTTAGCTGCAAAGGCAGAATGGCGTTCCCCAACATCGGCTAATATGCAACATTTCCACCCTTTGGAACTCCACCCTTCATATGTTGGACCAACTATATGAACAAAGAAAGACAATAAACAATTTCTTGATAATATAGGCGGACAAAGGTACTCCCCTGTGTAACTTCGATGTTAGCCAGTGGCAGCTCATGAGTGACACCTGCCATTTCCTCTGGCCTTTTGAGGCCATTTTATTTGTCAGTTGCCAGGACTACAGGATGAACAACGTCAATCCATTGCTTTATGTCCTGGA
Source organism: Bufotes viridis (assembly GCA_033119425.1). NCBI lineage: Eukaryota > Metazoa > Chordata > Amphibia > Anura > Bufonidae > Bufotes > Bufotes viridis. Next base: position 395,529,246 of record CM065590.1, read on the forward strand.
ATCGATGCTGCTAAATCTGGCTGGCAAGGGTACAGGAGACTTGGAGAATACATCTCATGGCCCCATGAGCCCTGTGGGGGCTGAACTAGAGGAGGAGGAGGAGAACATTCGAGCACAAGCAATGCGTAGAGAAATGGATGGTTTTTCTACACAGGTGATAGGAGAGACGAAGCAGGAGGAGCAGGAGCAACCAGATTAGCTACAGGGCGATGAGGAAGATGAGGAATATAACCCAGACACACCGTGGCAGTATGCAGTGAAGATGAGGGAGGACAAACTGAACTACAATCAAGACATCCTATGTAGTCAGTTAGCCGCTGCCTATGTGCGCTATCGCCCATCCTCACGCAGGTTTGACCCAGGGGGGCCCTCTGCGGTCATGTTCCTCTGCCGTGGCTGCCGGAGGGGGGGGGGGGGCAGGAGCAGTACCATCTCCCTTAGCAGCAACTTAAGTCTATGGTCGCTCATGAGCAGTTTTCTTCACCCGCCTACTGAAGAAATTACTCACCAGCAGCTGCAGCTAGACATGGAGCAGAACCTGGACCAGCAGGTTGTGACAAACTTGGACTGCATCCTGCCACCCCACATCGAAGATCCCCTGGACTACTGGGCAGCCAAACTCCATGGTGCCACACCCAAACTTTGTTAAAAGAGACCTGTTGCTTTTGGCTACCTGCTTCAGCTACTATTATGATGATGCCACCCACCTGATGCCACACACCTGCTGCCAGGTGCTCCTACTGCCACCCACCATCTTTAGCTGGTACTGGTATTGCCCTTCACTTCTCCACTCTGTCACAGGGCCACTCTGTGGTCTCCTTATGCTGATGCCACCTTACCACTCTGTGGTCTCCTCATTCTGCTGCCACCTCACCACTCTGTAACTGGGCCACTCTGTAGTCTCCTAATGCTGCTGCCAACTCAATACTCTGTGGTCTCCTCATTCTGCTGCCACCTCAGCACTCTATCACTGGGCCACCCTGTGGTCTCCTCATGATGCTGCCACCTTAACACTCTGTCACTGGGCCACTCTGTGGTCTTCTCATGCTGCTGCCAACTCAAAACTCTTTGGTCTCCAAATGCTGCTGCCTCTTCACCACTCTGTGCTCTCCTCATGCTGCCACCTAAACACTCTGTGGTCTCCTCATGCTGCTGCCACCTCACCACTCTGTCCCTGGGCCACTATGTTGACGACTCATGCGATTCCTCATGCGATTCCCACCCTCACTATTCAGTGACTGGGCCACTGTGTTGATGTCACATGCAATTCCTCATGTGATTCCTTATGCAATTTCTCATGTGATTCCCACCCTCACTACTCTTTGATTGGGCCACTGTGTTGACGGCACATGCGATTCCTTATGTGATTCCTCACGTGATTCCCACTCTCGCCACTCTGTGACTGGGCCACTGTGTTGATGACACATACGATTCCTCATGCCATTTCCACCCTTATCACTCTGTGACTGGGCCACTGTGTTGACCACACATGCAATTCCTCATGCCATTCCTCATGAGATTCCTCATGCGATTCCCACCCTCACCACTCTGTGACTGGGCCACTGTGTTGACGACTCATTTGATTCCTCATGTGATTACTCATGCGATTCCTCCTAAAACTCCTCATGCGACTCATCATGCAATTCTCACCCTAACCAGTCTGTGACTGGGCCACTGTGTTGACGACTCATGTGATTCCTCATGCAATTCCTCATACAATTCCTACCCTCACAACTCTGTGACTGGGCCACTGTGTTGATGACACATAGGATTCCTCATGCGATTCCCACCTCTGTGACTTTGTTGACAGCTCATGCGATTCCTCGTGTGATTCCGAACCTCACCACTCTGTGACTGAGCCACTGTGCTGAGGACTCGTGCGATTCCTGATGTGATTCCTACCCTCACCACTCAGTGACTGGACTATTCAATTCCCACCTTCACCACTCTATCACTGGGCTACTGTGTTGACGACTCATGCGATTCCTCATGTGATTACCACCCTCACCACTCAGTGACTGGGCCACTGTATTAACGACTCATGCTGTTGCCACCTCACTACTCGGCCATGATGGCACTACTTGTTTCAGCGTGTAACAGAACAGGTTCTGTGGAAATCTACGTGGAATCAGTTGATGATGTTGTAAAAGGAGTATGCTTCTTATCGATGCTAACACAGACCTGTAAGACTGAGTTCACACTTGAGTTATTTGGTCAGTTTTGGCCCCATAACTGAACAAATAATTGAAGTGATTCTAACAGTAACGCCTATCATCTGCAAGTTATACTGACTCACAGCACTGTTTCACTAGCACAACGGGTTCCCTATGCATGTTTCTGCAATGCATAGTGTTCTACCCTACTATGCAGGATCTCAGCAGCCAGAAAATATCTGTTTTTTAATGTGATTCATCATAAATAAATTCAAATCAAATCAAATCTTTTTAGAAAATTCAACGAACCGACCAAATAGAATTTTTGAGAAATTCGCTCATCTCTAGTCATAGTGTTTGCTTATATATATATATATATATATATATATATATATATATATAAAGACAAAAATGGACTGCACTCCACAAAAGCTTTAGAAGTGAAAAATATGATTTTATTCACCCATAATGGCGGTGGCGGCGTTTCGGCTCAGTGTGAGCCTTTCTCAAGCATTCAATGCTTGAGAAGGCTCACACTGAGCCGAAACGTCGCTCACCGCCATTATGGGTGAATAAAATCATATTTTTTCACTTCTAAAGCTTTTGTGGAGTGCAGTCCATTTTTGTCTTTATTTACATGGGGTAAGTGCCTAAACCCTGCTTGTGGACATTGCACCCAATCTCTCTTTTTTGTACATTTTCGGATGGTGCTATCCTCGTTTTTTACCTATATATATATATATATATATATATATATATATATATATATATATACACTCAGTAGACACATGCCAACATTTGTTTTCTCTAATGAAATATATTGTCTGTAATTGATCTCAGCAGCGATTTTTCATTTCTGGTCAAAATCTAGATTTTCTCATGAATAGCAATGTGGGTTGCATCACAACCTTTCTTTTTCTCTCTTCTAAGAGTATCACAATCCTCTTTATTTTCTTGTCAATCTTACCATCACTGAGTATGATTTTATCTCCAGATCCCATCTCACTGTAGTACCTGATGATGTGTGACATTTCCTGCTTTCATGCCTATTTCCTTACAACTCAAATGTTGCTCAGTTCAAGAAAAGAAGTAGAGATTATGGGTAATCAACTTTCTGAGCAGCAGAGGTATTCCAGCACATACGGAGAGAATTTAGTTACTGAACACACATGTACCTAATATATTACATTTACTACACTGGTAAAGTCGATTACTTGTGTTTTCCTTTTTGCTTGCAACATATCACCAAACCAATATGGCTAGCGTGCTAATAAGTGCACCTTACATTTCATATGTATGTCTATGTATGTATTCTTTGACAGTTGTGTGTCTATATTAAGTGATTCAAAGTTAAAATCAGTTATAAGGGTGATCCCGTGATTGATGTAAAAAATGAAAACCAGACATCATATAGTACATGACAATCTCTTTCTAATAAAGCTAGAACAAGCCCTACAGTATATTGCTCATATGTCCAGAGATATCTCTCTTCATTGCTTCAATTTCTCTGTCAGCTCAAGGGGCATGTCCTTTCTACTACAGCTTTCTCCCTATCACAGCCAGGGGTGTTGCTAGCCCAAAATATTTGGAGCTAGTGCCCCAAACATCACGATGGCAGTGGCACATTCAACTGTATCACCATCCTCAACACGGCAATACAGTTTAATAATGCAGCTGGGCAAGGAGACTATGGCTCCCTGCCCCGCTGTTCACTCTAATAGGCCACAGGCCACAAAGCCTGAAGCCTATTAGAGGCAGCATCAGCAAAGCAGGCTGTGCGATTACATCATCGTGACGGGACAATGAAAAGACAGAAGAGGACTGTTTCCTGCCATCACAGATGGTGATGGGGAGCAGTGGTGAGGTGGCTATATTTTTTTTTTTGGTCACAATGCAGATACTACTGGGGGGAACTATAGGAGTCAGGGGCATTATAGTTCTGGTGCACTTCAAGGGAAAATATAACTAGTGAGGCACTACTAGACAGTGGCACTTTAACTGCTAGCTGAACTATAGGGGCAGTTTAACTATTGGGAGACACTATAGGGAGCATTTTAACTACTTGGGAAACTACAGCAGCTATTTTTACTACTGGGGCACTATAGGGGCATTTTAACTACTGGGGCATTATAGGTGGCATTTTAACTACTGGTGGCTCTATCAGAGGGCATTTGATCTACTGGAGGAACTACTGGGGGCATTTTAGCTACTGGGGGCACTACCAGGAAGTAGAACTACTGGGCACAACAGAAGGGCAGTAGGGCTACTCTGAGCACTACAGGAGGCATTGAAACTACTGGGCACTATATAAGGACATTATAATTACAGAGACACTATAGAGGAGTCTTAATACTAATAGGGTGTCTACAGGGGGCCTTATTAATACCAAGTGAACTACAGAGGGGCCTAATTAATACTAGGGGGCTATAGAAAGGCCTTATTACTACTGGGTGCACTATGTTGAGCATTACTATTGGCATACTTTGGAGTACAATAATACTACTGGGGAACTCTTGTGGAGCATTATTATTATTGGGGGTATTGTAGGGGCTATTACTAAAGAGGACACTCTGGGAGAGAATAATTATTATTGGTGGGATATATATATATATATATATATATATATATATATATATATATTACCTTTGGGGAGCAGAGTGGGCTTAACATTGGGTGTAACAGCAGGATAACCCTGATCGAAAACTCAGGAACCTAATAGGAACCTAATATGTCAGAGGCAGAGGTGAAATGGCTGGAGAAAGTCATCATGGCCGACTGGAAAAGAGGAAAGAGAATATCTACATCAGAGGAAATGTCACCTGTGCAAGCTCTAAGTAGAAAGTCTGTAAACTCTAAATAGCAAGCCTGCAACTAGTCGGCATTCACAACATGAAGGGACAAAAAGAAGACACAGAGAAGTCGTACTGAAATGGGTCAGAACTAGAGATGAGCGAACCCGAACTGTATAGTTCGGGTTTGTACCGAATTTTGGGGTGTTCGGGACACGGACCCGGACCCGGGCCCGAACCTTTTAAAAAAAAGTTTGGGTTCGGGTCCATTGTTTGGCAATTTCTTACCGTTTTCTGAAGGGCTGCATAGCAGCCAATCAGCTAGCGTTTTACTTCTTGCCCTAAGAAGCCATCACAGCCATGCCTATTAATGGCATGGCTGTGATTGGCCAAGTGCAGAATGTGACCCAGCCTCTATTTAAGCTGGAGTCACGTAGCGCCGCACGTCACTCTGCTCTGATTAGTGTTCAATTCAATTGTCAAAATAGCAATCCCCTAAATCTGGTGTCCCATCAGTGGCTGGCCAAGTTTAATAGTGTCCGGCAAAGGATATATTTTGTTCTGGGGTTAAATTCAATTGCCAAAATAGCAATCCCCTAAATCTGGTGTTCCAGCTGTGGCTGGCCAAGTTTAACCACATCAGCCCCCTAGCTTAAACACCCTTAATGACCAGTTTTTACAATTCTGCACTACATTACTGTCACAGTTTATTGCTCCGTCATACAACTTACCACCCAAATGAATTTTACCTACTTTTCTTCTCACTAATAGAGCTTTCATTTGGTGGTATTTTATTGTTGTTGACATTTTTACTTTTCTCTAAATTTATTGTTCTACATGTCTTTTGGAAAAAAAATGCAATAAGTGTATATTTATTGGTTTGGGTAAAAGTTATAGCGTTTACAAACTATGGCGCAAAAAAGTGAATTTCCGCATTTTGAAGCAGCTCTGACTTTCTGAGCACCTGTCATGTTTCTTCAGGTGCTAGAATGTCAGGATAGTATAAATACCACGCATATGACACCATTTTAGAAAGAAGACACCCCAAAGTATTCGCAGAGGGGCATGGTGAGTTCATGTAACATTTCATTTTTTTTTCACAAGTTAGCAGAAAATGACACTTTCTGAGGAAAAAATAATAAAGTTTCCATTTCTGCTAACTTCTGGCAAAAAAAGAAAAATCTCCCATGGACTCACTATGGCCCTTAGTGAATACCTTGGGGTGTCTACTTTCCGAAATGGGGTCATTTGTGGGGTATATTTACTGTTCTGGCATTTTGGGCAGGGCTAAATTGTGAGCAGCCCTGTAAAGCCTATAGGTACTCGTTGGACTTTACGCCCCTTTACGCACCTAGGCTGCAAAAAAGTGGCACACATGTGGTATTTCCATACTCAGAAGAAGTAGGGCAATGTGTTTTGGGGTGTATTTTTACATATACCCATGCTGGGTGAGAGAACTATCTCTGTAAACTGACAACTTTGTATAAAAAAAATTAAAAGTTGTCATTTACAGAGATATTTCTCACACCCAGCATGGTTATATGTAAAAATACACCCCAAAACACATTGCCCTACTTCTCCTGAGTACGGTGATACCACATGAGTGACACTTTTTTGCAGCCAAGATGCGAAAAGGGGCCCAAATTCCAATCAGTACCTTTAGGATTTCACAGGGCATTTTTACACATTTAGATTCCAGACTTCTTCTCACGCTTTAGAGACCCCTAAAATGCCAGGGCAGTGTAAATACCCCACAAGTGACCCCATTTTAGAAAGTAGACACCCCAAGGTATTCCGTGAGGGGTATGGTGAGTTCAAGTAAAAAAAAAAAAAATTGTCACAAGTTAGTGGAATATGAGACTGTAAGAAAAAAAAAAAAATTTTCGCGAACTTGTGCCAAAAAAAAAATCTTCTATGAACTCACCATACCCCTCACGGAATACCTTGGGTTGTCTTCTTTCTAAAATGGGGTCACATGTGGGGTATTTATACTGCCCTGGCATTTTAGGGGCCCCTAAAGCGTGAGAAGAAGTCTGAAATCCAAATGCGTAAAAATGCCCTGTGAAATCCTAAAGGTACTCATTGGAATTAGGGCCCCTTTGCGCATCTTGGCTGCAAAAAAGTGTCACTCATGTGGTATAGCCATACTCAGAAAAAGTAGGGCAATGTGTTTTGGCGTGTATTTTTACATATACCCATGCTGGGTGTAAGAAATATCTCTGTAAATGACAACTTTTTAAAAAAATTTATACAAAGTTGTCAATTTACAGAGATATTTCTCTCACCCAGAATGGGTATATATAAAAATTCACCCCAAAACATATTGCCCTACTTCTCCTGAGTACGGCAATACCACATGTGTGACACTTTTTTGCAGCCAGGATGCGCAAAGGGGCCCTAATTCCAATGAGTACCTTTTAGGCCGGCATTTTTACGCATTTGGATTCCAGACTTCTTCTCACGCTTTAGGACACCTAAAATGCCAGGGCAGTATAAATAGGCCACATGTGACCCCATTTTGGAAAGCAGACACCCCAAGGTATTCCGTGAGGGGCATGGCAAGTTCATAGAAGATTTTTTTTTTTTTGGCACAAGATAGCGGAAAATTTATTTTTTATAGTTTTTTCTCACAAAGTCTCCCTTTCCGCTAACTTGTGACAAAAAGTTAAATTTTTTATGGACTGAATATGCCCATGAGCAAATACCTTGGGGTGTCTACTTTCCAAAATGGGGTCATTTGTGGGGTGTTTCTACTGTTCTGGCATTTTGGGCTGGGCTAAATTGTGAGCAGCCTTGTAAAGACTAAAGGTACTCGTTGGACTTTATGCCCCTTTACGCACCTAAGCTGCAAAAAAGTGTCACACATGTGGTATCGTCGTACTCAGGAGAAGTAGAGCAATGTGTTTTGGGGTGTATTTTTCAAATACCCATGCTGGGTGAGAGAAATATCTCTGTAAATTGACAACTTTGTATAAAAAGTTTTAAAAAGTTGTCGTTTAAAAATATTTCTCACACAAAGTATGGGTATGTATAAAAATACATCCCAAAACACATTGCACTTGTACGGCAATACAACATGTGTGTCACTTTTTTGCAGCCGAGATGCGCAAAGGGCCCAAATTCCAATGAGTACATTTAGGATTTCACAGGGCATTTTTATGCATTTGGATTCTGACGCTTTAGGGCCCCTAAAATGCCAGGGCAGTATAAATACCCCACATGTGACCCCATTTTGGAAAGAAAACACCCCAAGGTATTCCGTGAGGGGCATGGCGAGTACACAGAATTTTTATATTTTTTGGCACAAGTTAGCGGAAATTGATTTTTTTTTTTTTTTTTTACAGAGTCTCATATTTCACTAACTTGTGACAAAAAAATAAAATTTTACATGAACTCACCATACTCCTCACGGAATACCTTGGGGTTTTTTCTTTCCAAAATGGGGTCACATGTTAGGTGTTTGTACTGCCCTGACATTTGAGTGTCTCCGCAATCATTACATGTATGGCCAGCATGAGGAGTTTCTGCTATTCTCCTTATATTGAGCATACGGGTAATGAGTTTTTTTTTTTTTCCGTTCAGCCTCTGGGCTGAAAAAAAAAAAAAATGAACGGCACAGATTTCTTCATTCGCATCTATCAATGTGGATGAAAAAATATCTGCCAAAATCAGTGACTGCGGTGCGGTGGGCTGGGCGCTAACTACCTAACAAGTAGCTAACTAACTGGTGGTGATAAGGGACCCTTATGCCCCATTCACACGTCCGCAATTCTGTTTGCGGAACGGAATTGCAGACCCATTCATTTCTATGGGGACAGACTTTGTCGCGCTCGGATCCGGAATTGCGGATCCGCACTTCCGGGTCTGCACTTCCGTTCCGCAAAAATATAGAACATGTCCTATTCTTGTCCGCAATTGCGGACAAGAAAAGGCATTTTCTATATAGTTCTGGCAATGTGCGGATCTGCAAAATGCTGAAAGCAAATTGCCGGTGTCTGTGTTTTGCGGATCCGCAAAACACATATGGATGTCTGAATGAAGCCATACAGGGGGGTGATCAATGACAGGGGGGTGATCAGGGAGTCTATATGGGATGATCAGGGGTTAATAAGGGGTTAATAAGTGACAGGGGGGTGTAGTGTGGTGCATGGTGCTACTTTACAGAGCTACATGGTCCTTTGGTGGTCGATCCCAGCAAATCAGACCACCAGAGGACCAGGTAGCAGGTATATCAGACGCTGTAAACAAAACAGCGTCTGATATGCCTCTTTGATTTCATTTATTTTACATCAACAGCCTGCCAGCGATTGATCATCGCTGGCAGGCTGTAGTATAACTGCCGAACTGTGCGGCGCTGTGAACGCGCACGGGCGTTCACAGCGAATCTCGCCTATCGCGAGATGATGCACGGATGCGTCCAGGAGGAACAAACCTGCCGCCTGGAGGCATCCGTGCGGCAGTCGGTTAATAGGGTACGGCAAAGGATATAGTTTTTATGGGGTTAAATTCAGTAGCCAAAATACCAATCCCCTAAATCTAGTGTTCAAGCAGTGGTTGGCCAAGTTTAATAGTGTCCGACAATGGATAGATTTTGTTCTGGGGTAAAATTCAATTTGCCAAAATAGCAATCCCCTAAATCTGGTGTTCCAGCTGTGGCTGGCTGAATTTACTAGTGTACGGAAAAGGATAGATTTTGTTCTGGGGTGAAATTCAATTGCCAAAATAGCAATACCGTAAATCTGAGGTTTCAGCTGTGGCTGGCCAAGTTTAATAGTGTCCGGCAAAGGATCGATTTTATTTTGGGGTGAAATTAAATTGCCAAAATAGCAATCCACTAAAATCTGGTATTCCAGCTGTGGCTGGTGAAGTTTAATAGTGTCTGGCAAAGGATAGATTTTGTTCTGGGGTGAAATTCAATTGCCAAAATAGCAATCCCCTAAATCTGGTGTCCCAGCAGTGGATGGCCAAGTTTAATAGTGTCCGGCAAAGGATAGATTTTGTTCTGGGGTGATAATTAATTGCAAAAATAGCAATCTCCTAAATCTGGTGTTCCAGCTGTGGCTGGCCAAGTTTAATAGTGTCCGGAAAAGGATAGATTTTGTTCTGAGGTTAAATTCATTTGCAAAAATAGCAATCCCCTAAATCTAGTGTTCCAGCTGTGGCTGGCCAAGTTTACTACTGTCCGGCAAAGGATAGATTTTGTTCTGGGGTGAAATTCAATTGCCAAAATAGCAATCCCCTGAATCTGGTGTCCCAGCAGTGGATGGCCAAGTTTAATAGTGTCCGGTAAAGGATAGATTTTGTTCTGGGGTGAAATTCAATTGCAAAAATAGCAATCCCCTGAATCTAGTGTTCCAGCTGTGGCTGGCCAAGTTTACTAGTGTCCGGCAAAGGATAGATTTTGTTCTGGGGTGACATTCTATTGCCAAGATAGCAATACCATAAATCTGGTGTTCCAGCTGTAGCTGGCCAAAGTTAATAGTGTTCGGCAAAGGATAGAATTTGTTCTGTGGTGAAATTCAATTGCCAAAAGAGCAATACCGTAAATATGTGGTTTCAGCTGTAACTGGCCAAGTTTAATAGTGTCCGGCAAAGGATCGATTTTGTTCTGGGGTGAAATTCAATTGCCAAAAGAGCAATCCCCTAAATCTGGTGTTCCAGTTGTGGCTGGCCAAGTTTAATAGTGTCCGGCAAAGGATAGATTTTGTTCTGGGGTGAAATTCAATTGCCAAAATAGCAATCAACTAAAATCTGGTGTTCCAGCTGTTTCTGGCCAAGTTTAATAGTGTCCGGCAAAGGATAGATTTTGTTCTGGGGTGAAATTCAATTGCCAGAATAGTAATCCCCTAAATCTGGTGTCCTAGCAGTTGATGGCCAAGTTTATTAGTGTCTGGCAAAGGATAGATTTTGTTCTGGGGTGAAATTCAATTGCCAAAATAGCAATCCCCTAAATCTGGTCCAGTTGTGGCTAGCCAAGTTATATAGTGTCCGGCAAAGGATAGATTTTGTTCTGGGGAGAAATTCAATTGCCAAAATAGCAATATCATTAATCAGTAGTTTCAGCTGTTGCTGGCCAAGTGTAAATCTGTCAGTAAAAGGGTATATTACACTCAGCATGTTAGCATCTAAATACAAGGCCTGATAAATAAATCCTCTATATTTGCACACTCTACCGTGCATCTCCAAGCATATTTCTTCCCATAAAAGGGTATATTACACTAAGTTTTAAAATACAAGTGCTGAAAGCATAATCCTCTACTTTTGCACACACTATTGTGCATCTCATAGTGTATTTCTGTCCGTAAACGGGTATATTACACTCAAGGTGTAAATATAAGTGCTGATAGGGTCATCCTCAATAACTGCACACTCTACCGTGTATCTCCAAGTGTATTTCTTTCTGTAAAAGGGTATATTACACTAAGAGTTAAAATGCAAGTGCTGAAAGCATAATCATCTATATTTTTTCAAATGATACTGTGCATCTCTAAGTGTATTTCTGTCCGTAAAAAGATACCTTTCATCCAGGGCCTAACTACTAGGCCTACAATTGATATTCCCCTAAATCTCTGGTTACTGCTGTGCCTGAATTAGTGTAATATGGTACATAAATAGATAGCCAGATAGTATTAGTTGCCTGCAATAAAAAGGCCTGAATTTGAACTCAATACATTGGGACAAATTTTTTTTTCTTATTGTGGTGAACAGTAACAATGAGGAAAACATCTAGTAAGGGACGAGGACGCGAATATGGTCGTGGTGGTGTTAGTGGACCCTCTGTTGCAGGGAGAGGACGTGGGCGTTCTGCAACAGCCACACAAACTAGTGAACCAACTTCCTCAGGTCCCAGTACCCACCAGAATTTACAGAGATATTTGGTGGGGCCCAATGCCGTTCTAAGGATGGTAAGTCCTAAGCAAGTACAGGCGCTAGTCAATTGGGTGGCCGACAGTGGATCCAGCATGTTCACAACATTATCTCCCACCCAGTCTTCTGCAGAAAGCGCACAGGTGGCGCTTGAAAACCAGGCCCATCAGTCTGTCACATTACCCCCATGCATATCAGGGAAATGGTCTGAGCCTCAAGTTATGCAGCAGTCTCTTATGCTGTTTGAAGACTCTGCTGGAAGGGTTTCCCAAGGGAATCCACCTAGCCCTTCCCCAGTGGTGGAAGACATAGAATACACTGATGCACAACCACTGATGTTTCCTGATGATGAGGACATGGGAATACCACCTCATCAGAGTCCGCACATCTCTGATGATGACGAAACACAGGTGCCAACTGCTGCTTCTTTCTGCAGTGTGCAGACCGAACAGGAGGTCAGGGAGAAAGACCGTGTGGAAGACGATGCAGGGGACAATGGGGTCCTAGACCCCACATGGAATGAAGGTCGTGCCACAGATTTTTATAGTTCAGAGGAAGTAGCAGTGGTGAGACCGAGCCAACAGCGTAGCAAAAGAGGGAGCGAGGGCCCAAAGCAGAACAGCCGCCGCCAATAGAGTTCATCTGCTACTGGCCACCACCACCAGAGACCCAGCACCCCAAAGGCAGCTTCAAGGAGTTCCCTGGCATGGCACTTCTTCAAACAATGTGATGATGACAAGACCTGAGTGGTTTGCACAATGTGCCATCAGAGCCTTAAGCGATGCATTAACGTTCTGAACCTTAGCACAACCTGCATGACCAGGCATCTACATGCAAAGCATGAACTGCAGTGGAGTAAACACCTTAAAAACAAGGAACTCACTCATGCTCCTCCTGCTCCCTCTTCTGCTGCTGCCTCGGCCTCTTCCTCCGCCTCGGGAGGAACGTTGGCACCTGCCGACCAGCAAACAGAGGATATGCCACCAACACCACCACCTGCGTCACCAAGCATCTCCACCATGTCACACGGCAGCGTTCAGCTCTCCATCTCACAAACCTTGGAGAGAAAACGTAAATTACCACCTGGGCCTGAATGCCAGCATTTCTAAAGTACTGGCCTTTGAAATGCTGTCAATAAGGCTGGTGGACATGGACAGCTTCAAACAGCTGATGGTGGTGGCTGTCCCAGAGTACCTTGTAACCAGCTGCCACTACTTCTCCAAAAGAGCTGTGCCATCCCTGCTCAAACAAGTATCCGATAAAATCAAGTGTGCACTGCACAACCCCATCTGTGGCATAGTCCACCTAACCACAGATACGTGGACCAGTAAGCACGGCCAGGGATGCTATATGTTGCTAACTGCACACTGGGTAAATGTAGTGGCGGCTGGGCCCCAGGCAGAGAGTTGTTTGGAGCACGTCCTTCCACCGCAAAGGATCGCAGGGCATCATTCTTTGCCTCCTGTTGCCTCCTCCTCCTACTCAGCTTCCTACTCCTCTTCTTCCACATGCTCATCCAGTCAGCCACACACCTTCACCACCAACTTCAGCACAGCCCGGGGTAAACGTCAGCTGGCCATTCTGAAACTCATATTTTTGGGGAAAGGCCCCACACTGCGCAGGAGTTGTGGCGGAGTATACAACAACAGACAGACGAGTGGTTGCTGCTGGTGAGCTGCAAGCCCGGCCTGGTGGTGTGCGATAATGGGCGAAATCTCATCGCAGCTCTGTGACTAGCCGGTTAGACTCACATCCCTTGCCTGGCGCTTGTGCTGAATTTGGTGGTGCAGAAGTTCATTCACAACTACCCCGACATGTCAGAGCTGCTGCATAAAGTGCAGGCCGTCTGTGCTCGCTTCCAGCAGTCACATCCTGCCGCTGCTCACCTGTCTGCGCTACAGCGTAACTTCGGCCTTCCCGCTCACCGCCTCATATGCGACGTGTCCACCAGGTGGAACTCCACCTTACGCATTCTGGAGAGACTGTGCGAGCAGCAGGCCATAGTGGAGTTTCAGCTGCAGCACGCACTGCTAAGTCGCACTGTGGAACAGCACCACTTCACCACCTAAACTGGGCCACCATGAGAGACCTGTGTGCCCTGTTGCGCTGTTTCGAGTACTCCACCAACATGGCTAGTGGCGATGACACCGTTATCAGGGTTACAATACCACTTCTATGTCTCCTTGAGAAAACACCTAGGGCACTGATGGAAGAGGATGTGGCCCAGGAGGAGGAGGAAGAGGGGTAATTTTTAGCACTTTCATGCCAGTCTCTTAGAAGTGGCTCAGAGGGAGGTTTTTTGTAACAAATTTAGCCAGCCAGGGCCCATTACTGGAGCATGAGGAGGACGAGGATGAGGATGAGGTGGAGGAAGATGAGGATGAGGCATGTTCACAGCAGGGTCGCACCTAACGCAGCTCGGGACCATCACTGGTGCGTGGCTGGGGGGAAATGGAGGACGATGACGATACACCTCCCACAGAGGACATCTTGTCCTTACCTCTGGGCAGCCTGGCACACATGAGCAACTACATGCTGCAGAGCTTGCGCAATGACAACAGAGTTGCCCACATTTTAAAGTGTGCGGACTACTGGGTTGCCACCTTCTGGATCCCCGGTACAAAGACAATCTGCCCACCTTAATTCCTGCACTGAAGCGTGATAGGAAGATGCGTGAGTACAAGCGCATGCTGGTAGACACCCTCCTGAGAGCATTCCCAAATGTCACCAGGGAACAAGTGGAAGCCCAAGGCGAAGGCAGAGGAGGAGCAAGAGGTCACCAACGCAAATGTGTCATGGCCAGCTCCTCTGAGGTCATGTTTAGCATGGCAGAGAAGTGGAAAAGTGTTGTCACCACGCCACAGCTAACTGCACCACCACATGATACGGAACGTTTTAGCAGGAGGCAGTATTTCAATAACATGGTGGAACAGTACATGTGCACACACCTCCACCTACTGACTGATGGTTCGGCCCCATTCAACCTCTGGGTCTCCAAATTGTCCACATGGCCAGAGCTAGCCTTTTATGCCTTGGAGGTGCTAGCCTGCCCGGCGGCTAGCGTTTTGTCTGAACGTGTATTCAGCATGGCAGGTGGAGTCATTACTGACAAACGCAGTCGCCTGTCCACAACCAACGTGGACAAGCTGACGTTCATAAAAATGAACCAGGCATGGATCCCACAGGACCTGTCCATCCCTTGTGCAGAATAGACATTTATAACTAGCTCCCCTTAAACATATATTCTTGTACTCCAGGGCACTTCTTTATTGAATCCTCTTTTTTTTAATTTTACCACTATTTTGCGTGGCAACTCAAAGTTGAATGTACCTCTCCTCTGTCTGGGTGCCAGGGGCCTAAATATCTGAAAGTGGCCTTCTCCATTGGTGGGTGACATGAAGCCCGATTCTCTGCTGTGGGACCTCTCTCCTCTGTCTGGGTGCTGGGGCCTAAATAACTAAAAGTTGCCTTCTCAGTTGGTGGGTAACATGATGCCTCTTTTGCTGCTATGGGACTTGTCTCCTCTGTCTGGATATCAGGGGCCTAACTTTCACGTACTTGCTTGCTGTCTTGGTGGCAGACATTTAACTCTTTTTACTGTCTAATGACCGCCCCATTGTCTGGGTGTCAGGGGTCTATATGTCGTTTAATCATTTGTGGTCTTGGTGGGAGATATTAAACTCTTTTTACTGTCTAATGACCGCCCTATTGTCTGGGTGTCAGGGGCCTGAATTTCTTTTAATTGCTTGCTGTCTTGGTTTCAGACATTTAACTCTTTTTGCTGTCTACCGACCACCCCATTCTGTGGGTGTCAAGGGCCTAAATTTCACTTACTTGCTTGCTGTCTTGGTGGCAGACATTTAACTCTTGTACTGTCAAATGACCGCCCTATCATGTGGGTGTCAGGGGCCTGTATGTCATTTAATCATTTGTTGTCTTGGTGGGAGATATTAAACTCTTTTTACTGTCTAATGACTGCCCCATTGTGTGGGTGTCAGGGGCCTAAATTTTGTTTAATTGCTTGCTGTCTTGGTGGCAGACATTTAACTCTTTTTGCTGGCTAATGACCGCCCCATTGTGTGGGTGTCAGGGGCCTAAATTTCACATACTTGCTTGCTGTCTTGGTGGCAGACATTTAATTTTTTTTCTGTCAAATGACCACCCTATTGTGTGGGTGTCAGGGGCCTATATGTCGTTTAATCATTTGTTGTCTTGGTGGGAGATATTAAACTCTTTTTACTGTTTAATGAACGCCCAATTGTGTGGGTGTCAGTGGCCTATATTTTGTTTAATTGCATGCTGTCTTGGTAGGAGACATTAAACTCTTTTTACTGTCAAATGACCTCTCCTCTGTCTCTGTGTCAGGGGCCTACATAAATGATAATGGCCTGTTCCATTGCAGGTTGACCTGAGGCCTGTGTTGCTGTTACAGGACCGCTCTCCTCTTTGCGGGTGCTATGGCCCTGAGTCTGTGAAGAAGCCTGTGGCACGGCAGGCAGACATGAATCCTTTTTGGCTGTGACGACTTCAACTCCCATAGCATTCCCACCTGACGCCACCCCAACCTCCTATTCCACCAACTCCTCCTCCAAGTTGCCAATTGATATTTGTTAATTTTTATTTATTTTATTTATTTTAATTCATTTCCCTATCCATATTTGTTTGCAGGGGATTTACCTACATTTTGATGCCTTCTAGCCCTTTGCTGGGCTATTTTACAGCCTTTTTTGTGCCCAAAAGTTCGGGTCCCCATTGACTTCAATGGGGTTCAGGGTGAAGTTCGGGTCGAGTTCGGATCCCGAACCCGAACATTTTCGTGAAGTTCGGCCGAACTTCTCGAACCCGAACATCCTGGTTTTTGCTCAACTCTAGTCAGAACCAGGATAAAAACAAGGTACCAAATCAAGAGACAGGGAGTAGTCAAATAGTTAAGGCAAGATCAGAACCAGACGGGAAACTCTGTACCAATACATTAGACAGAAAATAGTCAAAAGAACAAGCCAAGGTCAAAACACTAGTGATCTAAAATATGCAACCAGGAACATAGCAAATGAGTCAGAGACTATCACTGGTACTGGTATAAGGCCAGGAAGGGATTTAAATAGGGCACGAGTCCCAGGATCAGAACCTGATAGGTCCATGAATCAGTGCTCCATTAGTCAGAAACACTAGTACTTAGGAATAGATAAGCTTAGCAATAAGCCCACTGCTAGTCTTCTCCAGTACATGCCCACTGTGTGGAAAAAGAGCATTGCATGTTGTTGCTAAGGCTGCTGTTGTTCAACCAGGGAGCGTGGCTTAGCAGTGTGCCTGTCCCGAGCCAGTTGCGCAAAAAATAGAAATCTCGCTGTTCGAGCTCAGACAGGTAAGTTTGTGATATTGGTGGTCTAGCACTGGTCCTTTTTGGTGTTATGTCAAAGTTTAGTGCACAAAAACCCATTATTTCTAATATGTGTCATTTGGGAATGCTTTCTGGAGCGCGTCTACCAGCGTGCGCTTGTACTCGTGCATCTTCCTATCACGCTCCAGTGCGGGAATTACAGTGGGCACGTTGTCTTTGTACCGGGGATCTAGAAGGGTGGCCACCCAGTAGTCAGAACACGTTAAAATGTGGGCATCTCTGCTGTCGTTGCGCATGCACTGCAGCATGTAGTCGCTCATGTGTGCCAGGCTGCCCAAAGGTAAGGACAAGCTGTCCTCTGTGGGAGGTGTATCGTCATGGTCCTCCATTTCCCCCCAGCCATGCACTAGTGATGGGCCCGAGCTGTGTTGGGTGCCACCCCGCTGTGAACATGCTTCATCCTCATCCTCCTCCTCATCCTCCTCTTCCTCCAGTAGTGGGCCCCGGCTGGCCAAATTTGTACCTGGCCTCTGCTGTTGCAAAAAAACTTCCTCTGAGCCACTTCTAAAAGACTGGCCTGAAAATAATTGAAATAACCCCTCTTCCTCCTCATCCTGGGCCACATCCTCTTCCATCATCACCCTAAGTGTTTTCTCAAGGAGACATAGAAGTGGTATTGTAACGCTGATAACGGCATCATCGCAACTAGCCATGTTGCTGGAGTACTCAAAACAGCACAACAGGGCACACAGGTCTCGCATGGAGGCTTAGTCATTGGTGGTGAAGTGGTGCTGTTCCGCAGTGTGACTTACCTGTGCTTGCTGCAGCTGAAACTCCACTATGGCCTGCTGCTGCTCGCACAGTCTCTCCAGCATGTGCAAGGTGGAGTTCCACCTGGTGGGCACGTTGCATATGAGGCAGTGAGCGGCAAGGCCGAAGTTACTCTGTAGAGCAGACAGGCGAGCAGCAGCAAGATGTGTACGCCGGAAGCGCGCACAGACGGCCCGCACTTTATGCAGCAGCTCTGACATGTTGGGGTAGTTGTGAATGAACTTCTGCACCACCAAATTCAGCACATGCGCCAGGCAAGGGATGTGCGTCAAAATGGCTAGTCCCAGAGCTGCAACGAGATTTCGCCCATTATCGCACACCACCAGGCCGGGTTTGAGGCTCACCAGCAGCAACCACTCGTCAGTCTGTTGTTGTATACCACGCCACAACTCCTGCGCGGTGTGGGGCCTTTCCCCCAAACTCATGAGTTTCAGAACGGCCTGCTGACGTTTACCACTGGCTGCGCTGGAGTTGGTGGTGAAGGTGTGTGGCTGACCGTATGAGCAGGTGGAAGAAGAGGACGAGGAAGCTGAGTAGGAAGAGGAGGCAACAGGAGGCAAAGAATGATGCCCTGCGATCCTTGGCCGCGGAAGGACGTGCGCCAAACAGCTCTCCACCTGGGGCCCAGCCGCCACTACATTTACCCAGTGTGCAGTTAGGGAGATATAGCGTCCCTGGCCATGCTTACTGCTCCACGTATCTGTGGTTAGGTGGACCTTGCCACAGATGGCGTTGTGCAGTGCACAATTGATTTTATCCGATACTTGGTTGTGCAAGGAAGGCACGGCTCTCTTGGAGAAGTAGTGGCGGCTGGGAACAACGTACTGTGGAACAGCCACCGCCATCAGCTGTTTGAAGCTGTCCATGTCCACCAGCCTGAATGACAGTATTTCAAAAGCCAGTAGTTTAGAAATGCTGTCATTCAGGGCCAGGGATCGAGGGTGTCTAGGTGGTAATTTACGCTTTCTCACCAAGGTTTGTGAGATGGAGAGCTGAACGCTGCCGTGTGACTTGGTGGACATGCTTGTTGACGGAGGTGGTGGTGTTGGTGGCAAATCCTCTGTTTGCTAGGCAGCAGGTGCTAACGTTACTCCCGAGGCGGAGGAAGAGGCTGAGGCAGCAGCAGAAGAGGGAGCAGGAGCGGCCTGAGCCCGTTCTTGGTTTTGAAGGTGCTTCCTCCACTGCAGACCGTGTCTCGAATGTAGGTGTCTGGACATGCAGTTTGTGCTAAGGTTCAAAATGTTAATGCATCGCTCCAGGCTCTGATGGCACAGCGTGCAAACTAGTGATGAGCGGGAGGTGCCATATTCGATTTCGCGATATTTCGCGAATATTCGATTGAATGTTCGTCATATATTCGTCGAAATCGAATATTCGTCATGATTTTATATATTGCGAATTTTACGCGAATTTATATTCGCGTCGCGAATGAAACTTAGATCTGAGTTCCCAATGGTTAACTTGTATTGCTAGAATTGACAAAGATAACGAATATCACACGAATATAGCACTATATTCTTAATCTTCGTTATATTCTAACAATACAGCCATTAGGAACTTAGATCTAAGATCAATTCGCAATGTGAATATCTCGAAATCACGAATATAGCACTATATTCTCAATCTTCGTTATATTCAAGCAACAATACAACCATTAGGAACTCAGCTCTAAGTTTCATTCGCGAGGTGAACATATACTCGCATTGCGAATTGATCTTAGAGCTAAGTTCCTAATGGTTGTATTGCTAGAATAGAACGAAGATTGAGAATATCTCGAATTCACGAATATAGCACTATATTCTCAATCTTCGTTATATTCTAGCAATACCACTATTAGGAACTCAGCTAGCTCTAAGTTTCATTCGCGAGGCGAACATATACTCGCGTTGCGAATTGATCTTAGAGTTAAGTTCCTAATTGTTGTATTGCTAGAATAGAATGAATATTGCAATGCGAATAATTCAGGTTATATTAATCGCATTGCGATTACAACTTAGTCAAATTTGTGAGATCGTTATTCTCACATCCGACAGTACATTTTAGCATGGAGGCGTTCCCATAGGGATGGGGACGCTCCATGCACACGGGAAGTCGGCAGAAGTGGCAACGGGCATTGACTGAAGCGGGCAGGGAGCCAGGAATCCTCCGGACAGGTAAGAACAGCTTTTGGGAAGTGGGAAGACAACCAGAGAGCAACAAGAATTAACAACTAAAAAAAAAAACAAAAAAAAAAAACGAATATTCGAAATTGCGAATATATGGCGATATATTCGCAATATTCGCGAATTATCGAAGTTGCGATATTCACGATAAAAATTCGCAATTCGAATATTTGCGCTCAACACTAGTGCAAACCACTCGGGTCTTGTCGTCAGCACATTGTGTGAAGAAGTGCCATGCCAGGGAACTCCTTGATGCTGCCTTTGGTGTGCTCGGTCCCTAGTGGCGGTGGCCAGTAGCAGGTGAACTCTCTTGGCGACGGCTGTTCTGCTTTTGCACCCTGCTCCCTATTTTGCTACACTGTTGGCTCAGTCTCATCACTGCCTCTTCCTATGAACGCTGAAAGTCAGTGGCATGTCCTTCATTCCATGTGGGGTCTAGGACCTCATCGTCCCCTGCATTGTCTTTCACACAGTCTTCCTCCTTGTCCTCCTGTTCGGTCTGAACACTGCAGAAAGACGCAGCAGTTGGCACCTGTATTTCGTAATCATCAGAGACGTGCTGACTCTGCTGAGGTGGTATTCCGATGTCCTCATCAGGAAACATAAGTGGTTGTGCGTCAGTGCATTCTATGTCTTCCACCGCTGTGGAAGGGCTAGGTGGATGCCCTTGGGAAACCCTGCCAGCAGAGTCTTCAAACAGCATAAGAGACTGCTGCATAACTTGAGGCTCAGACAAGTTCCCTGATATGCTTGAGGGTGATGTGACAGACTGATAGGCTTGGTTTTCAGGCACCACCTGTGCGCTTTCTGCAGAAGACTGGGTGGGAGATAATGTGAACCTGCTGGATCCACTGTCGGCCACCCAAACGACTATCGCCTGAACTTGCTCAGGCCTTACCATCCTTAGAACGCCATTAGGCCCGGCCAAATATCGCTGTAGATTCTGGCGGCTACTAGGACCTGAGGTAGTTGGTTCACTAGGACGTGTAGCTGTGGCAAAACGGCCATGTCCTCTCCCAGCACCAAAGGTTCAACTAACACCACCACGACCATGTCCCCGTCCCTTATTTGTTTTCCTCATTGTTACCCTTCACCACAATAAGGAAAACTTATTTGGCCCAATGTATAGAGTTCAAATTAAAGCATTTTTTACAGGCACCTAACACCATCTAGGTATCTATTTATTTACCGTATTACACTAATACAGGCACAGCAGAAACCACAGATTTAGGGGAATATCAATTTTAGGCCTAGTATTTAGGCCCTAGCTGAAAGGTATCCTTTTACAGACAGAAATTTACTTGGAGATGCACAGTAGGGTGTGCAAATATAGAGGATTACCCCTTCAGCACTTGTATTTAGACCTTGAGTGTAATATACCCTTTTATGGACAGAAATACACTTAGAGATGCACAGTAGCGTGTGCAAATATAGGATTTATCTTTCAGCCCTTGTATTTAGACGCTGAAATGCTGAGTGTAATATACCATGTTACAGACTGAATTACACTTGGAGAGGAACAGCGGAAAGCACAGATGTTTAGGATTTCTATTTCAAGGATTTTATTTAACAACAGAAAATAATCTGTCCTTTGACGGACAGTATTACACTTGGCCAGCAACAGCTGAAACCACTGATTTAGGGGATTGGTATTTTGGAAATTGAATTTCACCCCAGAAAAAAATCTATCCTTTGACGGACAGTATTACACTTGGCCAGCCACAGCTGGAACCCCAGATTTAGAGGATTGCTATTTTTTCAATTAAATTTCACCCCAGAAACAAATATCTATCCTTTTATGGACAGTATTACACTTGGCCAGCAACAGCTGAAACCACTGATTTAGGGGATTGGTATTTTGGTAATTGAATGTCACCCCAGAAAAAAAATCTATCCTTTTACAGACAGTATTACACTTGGCCAGCAACAGCTGAAACCACTGATTTAGGGCATTGGTATTTTGGCAATTGAATTTCACCCCAAAATAAAAAATCTATCCTTTTACGGACAGTATTACACTTGGACAGCAACAGCTTAAACCACTGTTTTTGTGGGTTGGTATTTTGGCAATTGAATTTCACCCCTCAATAAAATATAGCAATTTCTTTCCTGTATTTCAAGGTCTGACAATAAGCACAACCCCTGATGTAAGATATCACAAAAAAAGCCTACTATTGAACCTAAAAATGTATGTTGAACTTGGTGGCAGCTCAAAACATGTGCTGGTGCACCAAAAGATGGCCGCCGATCACCCCAGAAAAAAGTGACAGCGAGTCTTTCCTGCCTGATCTTGCCCTCACAGCAGCTGCATTCTATCTCTACACTAATCAGAGCAGAGTGACGGGCGGCGCTACGTGACTCCAGCTTAAATAGAGGCTGGGTCACATGCTGCACTTAACCAATCACAACCATGCCAATAGTACGCATGGCTGTGATGGCCTCTTGGGGCAAGTAGTATGACTCTTGTTGATTGGCTGCATTGCAGCCTTTCAAAAAGCGCCAATGCGCCATAGAAGTCGCCGAACACTGCACCCAAACTTTTAAGTAAATGTTCGGGTTCGGGTCCGTGTCCCGAACACCCCAAAATTCGGTACGGACCCGAACTATACAGTTCGGGTTCGCTGAACTCTAGTTACATGGAACACCCCTTTATAAGCCAGAGTAGAGACCCATTGTAAAGAGGGGACTCCAATGCTGGAGGCCATGTATGATATTACATGGCTGTCCATTCACTTCAATATACACCATGTAATACTTCATATGTTTGTGTGAGAAATCTCTACATTGTTAAACTGAAAAGCAAAGCATCCAAGTCAGTGAAGTGTAAGGAATCAAAACACTATTTTAATATTGTCAACTGTTTTTTAGGGGTTAACTGATGGACTTAAAGGGGTTGTCTAAAGTCAAGCAAGCCTATCTCATAACTCATAGTGTCCTGCAAGACGTCATTTTGTAATATACTTTAACTATATTAAGATGAAAGGATGTATGAGGATCTGATTTGCCGTCATTCAACGCAGTTATAGTGATTCAGCAACAGCTGGTGATATCATTCCCAGGGATTTTTTCCAGTCCCTTCTGTTCTGCTCCTTGTCCGATCACCACCCATCTCTTTTGCCTGGGTGTGTATTGGGCATGAAGTGGTTGGCACTGACAGAATGTTATCAATCACTACTGCTACTTGCCCACTGTGCGCCCATGTAAATGAGATAGACGGCAATACAGCAAGGAGTAAGGACAGAGAGGAGTAGCAGAAAGCCAATAGGCAATGAAATTATATTGTAAGATGACATCTGTCAGGGCATTATAAGTTATGCCAGAGTTGTATTATATTGGACCTTTAACGAGCTGTTCCTTACATGTTTTTGCAACAGTATTATACCAAGCATTAGATATTTTTTCTTTACATTGTAGGGTTAAACACTGATATACCTGTATATACTACTGGTTCAAATTCAATAACAGCATGATAATAAGAGACATAATTTCTAACTGCAACTATTACCTTCACTTAAAGATGTGGTACGCTTTTAAAAA
This sequence comes from Bufotes viridis, assembly GCA_033119425.1. Classification (NCBI taxonomy): domain Eukaryota; kingdom Metazoa; phylum Chordata; class Amphibia; order Anura; family Bufonidae; genus Bufotes; species Bufotes viridis. The sequence continues at coordinate 395,552,926 of CM065590.1, forward strand.
TACACTTATGTTAGAGGGGCCCTTCAACAAAAGCTAATCACAGATTGTTTCACTGCTAGGATCCCCAGTGATCGGAAGAATCTGGGGAGTGTCTTGACAGCAAGTGTTTAATTTCTGTGCAGCGCCACCACAGGGGAAATGAAGAATTGCACAGTGTTCATTATAATCTGTGTAATGTGTGGAAATGTCAGCTGCTTCAAGAAAGAAATAATCCTTTTTAAATGTCTATTAAGGTCACAGTCAGTATTTGGTAAGTATTTTTTATCAGTATTTGTAAGCTAAAAACAGGAGTGGAGCCCTCATACAAAAAGTATAATGGAAAAATGTCTGCCCCTGTGCGTCAGACCTACTTCTGGTCTTGGCTTACAAATCTTGACCAAATACTGAATGTTTGTTGGGTGTAAGCCCCCACATCCATTAATTATATTTTTTCATACCTTTGTTAATTCAGATGAGCAATGAATTGCTAGCATTCTGAGTAAGGTTACAGAGGGGTGGTAGCAAGTTGGGATGGGGGATGTACCTGCACAGACTCACTCTATCCTATCAGTGCTGCCATTCTCGGACTGTGCAGGTACACACCCTCAACATGTCACCTCCCCTCTGTACCCTTACTGCAGAAGGCTAGCAATGGATTCAGAATTTCTAGTAAAAATAATAAAGTAATGGCACAACATAAAGCCATAAGAATAGATGACCCAGAATTGTTAGTACATGGATAATGTAAAAGCTATTAGTACAGACATGTCAGGAGAGGTGAATAGTCCTCTTTAACTCTTTCTGGGGAGGGGATAGGAAAAAACAGCAATACTGCTGAGTTATAAATTTTGAAGCATTCATTTTTTGGCATAAATAACATGATAACTTTATACTCTGGATCAGTACAAATAGAGCAATGCAGAATATATATAGTTCTTTTAGCGTTTCACTACTTTTGCACAATAAAAACCCTTATTTTAAAAAAGAAGCATCCCTAGCTTGTTTAGTTTTCTTTCTATGGAACTGTGTGAGGGTTTGATTTTTGCAGGACACCTTGTAGTTTTCATTGGTATCATTTTGGGGTACATAACACTTTTTGATCGCTTTTAATTTTTTTGTGGCAAAAAAAACAAAAAGCAGAAATTCGGGAATTATTTTTATTTTTTTTATGCCGTTCACCATACGGAATAAATTACATGATAATTGCATAGTGCGGGTCATTAAGGATGTTGAAATACCAAATAAGTGGAGATTTTATTTCTGCAATTTATTCCATTGAAAGGTGTTTTTTTTCAATGGATAAAGCGTATTTTTAAATTAGAATGTTTTTTTCTAATTTGCTATGCAGAATTCACACCAAAAATGTATGATAAATTACAGTACAATATATGAGATTGGGGTTTTCAAAACCACCTATAGAGGAAAGAATGAATCCACAATTCAGGGAATGCTGCAGATTTTCAAATACATTGCTTTGTTGTGGAGTTGCTGCTTGTGATGCCAGTAATCCCATTTCCAAAAGGTGGAAATTCAAACAAAATAATTTCTCACTACTTCATGATTTCATCTTTCTACAATTCCGAAGATATAGATTTACTTGAAACCAGAGAATGCAATTTCCCAGAAACTACCATAATTGGATAACTATTGTGTCACTAGTACAAATTATTAATGCAGATTTGGTGCACAACAAGATTATGAATTTCATGCAGATGTAAAACAGCACACTCAACAATTAAATATAGTGATTACACAATTTGTATTCAACCTTTTTTTTTAACTTAAATAGGTCCAAGGTTTGTTACTGATTATTAATATAGCAAATATTGCAGCTGGAGCTCTTATATATACATAGGCATACAGTTAAATGATAAAATGATCTGTTAGCTATAGAAAGATTATTGGATTACTGCACAAGGTTTAATATTTAGGGAGCACTACGGTCATCACTGAACCACAGCCACTGAGCAGAAAAACTGCTACCAGCCTTTCAAAACCACTCCGGATTGTAGGAAGTTAATGCTAAACCTAGGTTCTTCACCAGAGCCTGCTGCAAAGCCGGATGGACTTCAGTGCTCAGGACCCAGTTTACATCTGCGGAGTTGGTAACAGAAAAATGGGTGCAAGCACACTAGTGACAGACCTTCCAGAATGACCATTCAGGTACAAAGAGAAGTTAGCAAGCAGGGCCAAAACCAAGATCGACAGACATGGTTAATACACTAAACAGGAAGTAAATTCAGAGACAAGCCAGGAGAGTCAATATAAACAGCAGATATAGATCTATACAGAAACACAGCAGTAGTCAGTTCACCAGAAGGTTTGATATATGCAGGAACAGAAGTCACAGGGTTAATCTACAAACAAGCCAGTAGTCAATTCACCAGGACAGTCAATATACAGAAAAATAATATTATACAGTATAGAGCCATGATACAAACAAAATCACAGGCAAGTCAGTTACAAATCAGCAGTCTAGATTCCTCCATCTGGCTCTGGGATTGGATACAGAGTGCACTTTTAATCTGTCAGGTTCTGGTCCTGCAAGTGCTCTGAAGGCGTCGCTGTGAAGTGATCTTTGCTCTCTACACTGAGCTCTTTCACATAAGATCTACAAAATCTTTGTTTGTTCTATTTTCCAAGCATGATCAAAACTGCTGACAGATTCCCTTTAATTTCACACCAATTGACTTTGTTAAAATCAAAAATTACCAGTAGGACCCTTAAAACATAAGTATTTTTTTAAATACCCTTAAAAAGACACTATGGTCTGATGTAGCTAAATAACAGACAGACAGATGACAGGCAGATAACATCCATAGTTCCGTTCTGCGGGCCACAAAAAATATAGAGCATGTCCTATTCTTGTCCAGTCAAGAATAGACATTTCAAGAAAAAGGCATTTCTATATACTGCTGTTCCGGAAGGCATATGGCCGGTATTGGTGTTTTGCGGATCTGCAATTTGCGGACTGCAAAACACTTATGGCAATCAGAATGAGTCCTAAGGCAGATTTAACAATCCTACAGATGGCATGAACATTCAGAGGCTGTCTAGATATGCCCTTCATAATATTCTAAAATATGGTTGTAGGATTTTCTTTAGATGTCCTGGCAAATACCTTGTCCCCTTCTCTGTTTGTATATTACCCTGTTAGATGTAAACCCACCTGGATGAAATATCTGGGTTTCAGCAAATGTGAGGGTCACCCCTGCAAGACATGCAGATTTGCCTATCCCACCACAACATTTGACAATTGCAAACGTATGGAAAATTTTTCCATAAAAAGTTCTATCAACTACAACAGTGCATGAGTTATTTACGTGAATAAATGTACCAAATGTGATGTTATGTATGGGGGTAGTACCAGCAGACAATTTAAAGTCAGATTACGTGAACATCTCAATTATATCGGCAAGCCCCATGCAACTGGGATTTCAAGTGCGGCTAACCACTTTATTGAACAACATAATAGGAGCATGGATAGCCTCTGTACATTCGTCATTGAGAGGGTTATTACCTCACCCGGGGGGGGGGGGGGGCAACATAAAAAATAAGATCTTACTGTGGGAAGCTTTTTGGATCTTCAGATTGAATACCCGACATCCGATGGGACTAAGTCTGAGGAGAGAGCTTATGTACTACTACCATTAACCTTTTGCTGAAGATACTGGTATGTAGCATTGTTTTCATATAATATTAAAGATCATGTTCCTGAAAACACAAAAATTATAGAACCGGGCTATCACCTGCGGTATGAGCCATATTTTAGTCACTAAGATTAGAGGGGAGATGGTTTTCTTTATGTGATTAGAACCCCACTTTAAGTGTTATGTAGAAGGTTTCCTTACTCAGTTTTTATGTGTTCATTCACATTATGCGTTTTTTGTCTAATTGTAACTATTGGATGGCTTACTTTGTGATAGCTTTTTATGCCAGCATTGTGGCTCAGTTTTGGTGCAAAAGTCACAACTCAAGCCATGTCCTATCCTATCATACCTCTTTTTGGGGGCTAGACACAGAAAGGTAATAATTTTACTTGTAGGAGAAAACCGGAGTACCTGGAGAAATATCACGCAAACACATGGAGAACATACAAACTCCATGCATACGGATGTAGCAGAGTTAACACGGTAACTAGATGTGATAACTCACAGAGTGTGCATCTTGATTAACATGAACTTGCATAAGAGGTACAGATGCAGCAGAGTTAACATTCACAGACACAATGCCTTAACTAAATGTGATAACTCATCGAGTGTGGGTGTTAACTCTGCTATATCTGTATGTTGTCTTTGGTTGGATTCAAACTTAGAACCCCAGCAATATAAAGCAATAGATCTAACCACTGAGCAACAATGCTCCCCAATCTCATATCGAAAATAGATGCAGCAAATTCCATCACCTTTTGGTGCAATTTATGCCAAAATCTTGGAGCATCATTAAAAAATATGGTTGCCGGCTCAGAGGGGGTTGCCAGAACAGAAACAATGAGCACTTCCATCAATACAGATGGAAGCACTCATTGCTTTTCCCTTTGTAAGATGCAGTGCATCTTATAAAGGGAATACTAGTTAACGCTTCCATAATGGAAGTGCTCACTAGTCTGCAGAAGGAGGGGGAGAGAAGCACTGCTGTGTCCTGGCTGTCTGCAGTGTCAGGACGTACAGAGTGCACTCTAACGTGACGCTGCAGGAGGTCAGATGACTGCCGCATGGCCCCTGAGAAGAGAAGACAGCCAGGACAGGGAGAGTGGCGATAGGAGAGGTAAGTTACTTTATTATTTTACAGTCTGATCTGAGGTCTGATATGGAGGTCTAATAGGGGGTCTGAAGAGGTCTAATGGGGTCTGGAGTTGTCTATGGGGGATCTGAAGGTCTGACTGGGGGGGTCTGAGGTCTGACTGGAGGTCTGACTGGGGGGTCTGGAGGTCCAATGGGTGTCTGATTGGGGTCTGGAGGTCTGACTGGGGGGTATGGAGGTCTGATTGGGGGTCTGGAGGTCTAATGCGGGTCAGATATGTGAGTCTGGAGGTCTAATGGGGGTCTGGAGGTCTAGTGGGAGTCTGGAGGTCTAATGGGGGTTTGGAAGTCTGTTTATTAGCGCACAATATAAAGGGGTGTTTTTGTACTGACTCACTATCTGTGTTTTACCAGTATTTTCAGGAGGACTGTTTCTGCAGGAAAGTATTGGGGAGCACAGTGGAAACAATATTGGGGGTGGCAGGATGAGGTGTTGAGAAGGTGGGAGGATGATGGAAAAGTAGGAAAGTAAGATGTCTGTTTGTTAAAGAGGACACAATGGGCATTATTACTGTGAAGGGGGCACAATGGGGATTTCTACTATGGAGGGGGCACAAAGGGCATTACTAGCACAGTGGGCAATACTACTATTAAGGGAGCAAAATGGGCATTATTACTATGAAGGGGCACAGTGGGCATTATTACTATAAAGGGGGCACAATGGGGATTATTACTATGATGGGGACACAATGGGGATAATTACTGTGAAGGGGCACAATGGGGATTATTACTATGAAGGGGGCACAATGGGGATTATTACTGTGAAAGGCGCACAATGGGGATTATTACTGTGAAGGGGCACAAAGAGGACATTACAACTGTTAAAGGGGCACAGAGAGGGCATAACTACTGTGAGAGGGCACAATGTGGGAATAACTACTGTGAGGGGGCACACATCTGTACAAAACTACTGTGAAGGTTGTACAATGAGGGCAATACTACTGTGAAGGGGTACCATTTTTTTTTTTTTTTTGGGGGGGGTCTTGCCAGAGAAAGGACCCGCCCAGGGTGCCAAACACCCTAGGCACGCCACTGGTGGGTGTGGTGCATGAAACAGGGGTCCTCTTTGTAGAATCAGTTAAATCTCCATGTCTTTAGACCTTGCACCAGGTACAGTATTAAAGAGAGTTTGTCACTTCCAACGAGCCCTAAATACAGTAATACATGTAGAGAACACATGTCGCTGAATCCAGATTATTAATTTGTATGTCGATATTCACCCCCATTTTTCTGCTATGCTCCCACACACCAGCTGTGGAGAGGAATGTATAGATAGGACTTCTCCAGGAGTCCTCCCCATTCTGTGCCTATGCATAGGAGTCCTCTCAATGCATTAAATTGGTGGTTTGCAGGCACACCACAAGGAAATTTGGGTGAATATGAACATGCAGATTACTGATCTGGAGTCAGTGGCAGGTATTCCATACATGTATTATTGCACTTATTAGGCCCTGCCAGAGGTGGCACATTCCCTTTAAAGGGTTATCTGGGATTAGATAAAGGGTCTACCTTTTTTCTAGAAGCAGTGCCAGTCTTGTTTATGGTACTGCAGTCTATCTTCATTTGAGTGAATATGAATGAACTACAATACCATAAATGACACATGAAGCGTGGCGCTGTTTCTGTTTAAAAAAAAACCAAAAACAAAAGTAGACAGTTTTTTTTCTAGCCCTTGGCAACCGTTTTACATACACTAAGATAAAGTATCGCTAAATGAAAATTAAATTCTATATTTAAAGATTTTATGATAATTTATGACCCTATGGGCACGATCTCACGTAGCATCAGAGAGGCTGTCCAAAAGCTGCACTGTCATGTATGGCAACACTGTTTTCAAATGAATTGTTGAAAATTGAGAATTAATTGTCGATTTATAAAGGAACCGTTTTAAGGTTTACTTGTAGCTATTTACAATTAAGCATCAAACAAAACTCAGTTTTTAGAAATCCATTTTCGGTTGCATAGTAGGCAAGTGGTGGATGTGTGGTGCCCGCTGTGTGTGACTGTACTCTGTATATGCCAATATAACTTAATTTGCAATGATAAGGTAACAATGCAATATGTTACTGTAAAGTGTAGGAAGCAGAGGCACAGAAATTATTACAAATTATGAACTTTACAGTATAATATATGCATTTAAAAAAAATAAAATAATATTTAAATATATATATATATATATATATATATATATACACAGTTGTGTTCAAAATTATTCAACCCCCACTGAAATTGAGTGTTTTGGCCAGTTTGACATTGATTTTGATCATTTCAGTCATCTTGTTTACAATTAAATCAAAGAGGCACTTGTAAGTCAGACAAATATAACATAACATTTATAATAAAATAACCACAAATGTCTTTTCTGTGCTCACATCATTATCAGTTTTATTCAACCCCCAAGTGACATTCAATCTTAGTACTTAGTACAACATCATTTTCCAGTTATAACAGCTTTTAAACGTGAAGCATAGCTTGAAACAAGTGTCATGCAGTGATCTACGGGTATCTTCGTCCATTCTTCATGGGCAAAAGGCTCCAGTTCAGTCATATTCTTAGGCTTGCGCGCTGCAACTGCTTTCTTTAAGTCCCACCAGAGGTTCTCAATCGGATTTAAGTCTGGTGACTGCGATGGCCACTTCAAAATGTTCCAGCCTTTAATCTGCAACCATGCTCTAGTGGACTTGGAGGTATGCTTGGGATCATTGTCCTGTTGAAAGGTCCAATGTCTCCCAAGCCTCAGGTTTGTGACGGACTGCATCACATTTTCATCCAATATCTCCTGGTACTGAAGAGAATTCATGGTACCTTGCACACGCTGAAGCTTCCCTGTACCTGTAGAAGCAAAACAGCCCCAAAGCATGATTGACCCCCCGCCATGCTTCACTGTAGGCAAGGTTTTCTTTTCTTCATAGGCCTTGTTCTTCCTTCTCCAAACATAGCGTTGATCTATGGGCCCAAACAGTTCTAATTTTGTTTCATCAGTCCACAGAACACTATCCCAAAACTTTTGTGGTTTGTCCACATGACTTTTTGCATACTGCAGTCGACTCTTCTTATTCTTTGGAGACAGCAAGGGGGTGCGCCTGGGAGTTCTGGCATGGAGGCCTTCATTACGCAGTGTGTGCCTTATTGTCTGAGCTGAAACTTCAGTACCCGCATCTGACAAATCTTATTTCAGTTCCTCAGCAGTCACACAGGGACTTCTCTCCACTTTGCGCTTCAGGTAGCGCACAGCAGTCGAAGTCAACATCTTCTTTCTGCCACGACCAGGTAGCATTTCAACAGTGTCCTTTGCCTTGAATTTGTGTATGATGCTTTCTATGGTGTCTCTTGGTATGTTTAACATCTTTACAATCTTCTTATAGCCAGTGGCGTACCGCCCATAGAGGCAGACCACGCCACTGCTATGGGGCCCGCAGCACTGGGGGGCCCGGAGCGCAGAGAAGGCCCCGCCCACATTATTTGGTCCCGCCCACATTATTTGGTCCCGCCCACCCGTGACACGCGGCGGGCCCCGGCTTGGCACTTTTCTATCTGCAGCCGGCTCTTTCTTCCGCATCCCTCATTCCCCCCCCGGGCTATCTCGAATCTGACCTGATCCTGACTGCTGCGGAATCAGGATCAAGCCAGCCTGTAGCGCTCGCTGGCCAATCAGTGCAAGGCAGGGGGTAGGGAGGGGGACAGTGTGGGACATGCTTCAATCTGCCCCCCAAAATGCCCATGGGGGAGAAGTAGGAGGAAAGCACACTGTCCTGAGAATTTTGGGGGGCATTAGGGGTTGGGGGGGCTCATAGAGGACAGTGTGCTTTCCTCCTACACCTTCTCCTTCCTAACACCCCCTTGGCATTTTGGAGGGCAGTAGGGGTTGGATATTAAAGGGTTTCTGTCATCAGGTTTACACATTATAAGCTGTCTGACATTAGCTATGTGCTAATGTCAGAGCAGCTTGATAATGTGTTTTTTATGTAAATCCAAGTTATATTTATGCTAAAAAACGTATTTTTTTAATGTGTAAATTAGCGTCTAGGAGCAGGGGGGCGTTGCCCTGCTTCTAGAGGCTCCGTGCGCCAACCTGCTGCCATGCCCCTTCTTTCCTTGATTGACAGTGCCGGGCAGCGATCCTCTGCTGCCCCCGACACTGTCTCCCTGCTAAATCCTGCGCCTGTGCCGCCGTTCTGTATTCGGCGCAGGCGCGATGAGTTGAGGACGCTGGTGCCTGCTGTCCTCAGCTCACCGCGCCTGCGCCGAATACAGAGCAGGCGCTGTATTCCACCAACCAGCATGGGTGTGTGGCATGGGAGGAGCCATGGTGGGTAGTAGGCGTGGTTAAGGGGGCCCAATTCAGATTTTTGCTATGGGGCCCAGTGATTTCTATGTACGCCCCTGCTTATAGCCCTTGCCCTTCCTGTGAAGAGAAATCGCCTCTTCTCTTGTCTTCCTGGACTATTCTCTTGACTTCACCATGTTTGTAAACACACCAGTAAATGTCTAGAAGGAGCTGAGTATCACAGTCATTTTAAATCTGCCAAATTAGTGCTTATTATGCTTGATTGCTGCTCCTTGACATCCACAGGTGTTTTCAATACCTGATCGAAAACACTTGAATGAACCTCTGTTCTTAAGAGTGGTAGTCTTTAAGGGGTTGAATAATTGTGTCAATGAAGAAATCACAAAAAAAAATGTAATACTGTATTAATACTGTATTACAAAACCAATTGATGTCATTTTAGTTGCATTTGTTTTTTTAAAAAGTCCTTGTAAGATTTCATTATGAACACAATTACAAATGTACACTAAATTCCCTAAAACCCTTTACAGCATTGGGGGTTGAATTATTTTGAACACAACTGTATATATATATATATATATATATATATATATTCCCATGGTATACAGCTTCATGTCTGCAATTCACTCAATATAAGAGCACAAAACTGTCTTAAAGGCACAATAGTCTTAGCGTTCACTCACTTAGGGTGGGTTTACGCTAGCGTTATGGTTTCCGTTTTGGCTTTCCGTTATAAGAAAGGTTGCAAAACAGAAGCCTTTAAGAGGCACTCTGCTTTGCTCGGTCCTAATAGAAGGCTATGGGAAAGCATAATCAATCCGTCTGGGTCCCGTTATGCAAGACGGAAAACAAAGTCCTGTCATACGGATCCGTTATGCTTTCTAATAGACTTCTATTATGATGGAAAGCAAACGGAATGCCTTTTAAAGGCTTATATTTTACATTCTGTCATAATACAAGTCTATGGGCTCCAGAATGGATCCGTCCTCCGTTTTATGAATTCCGTTTTTTATTTCCGTTACAACCATGTTATAACGGAAAGCCATAACAGAAACCATAACGCTAGTGTGAACCCACAGGGGAAGATTTATGAAACTGGTGTAAAGGGAAACTAACTTAGGCTGCTGGGGAGGTTCTTATATAGTAAGGGGTAGGCGACTTTCCTTTTGGTTGCTAGGGATGTTGCTAAGCTCAGACAAAGATATTGCAGCCTTCTCATTGGCCCACAAGCAAGAAGGGAGGTTACTGATGAAAAAAAATCTAGAATATTAAAAATTACGAATATATATCACTATATTCAAAATATTTGCGAATTCTCGAGGTGCTGATATTTGCGATTAATATTCGCTAATCGAATATTTGCGCCCAAAACTAGTCTAAATGATTAAGATTTGTCAAGAACAAGAAATTCAAATGAACAGTATGTTACACTACAGCTCAGTATAAATATAAAACATAATACATTTGTCTACTGAAGGGTTGTTCAATCAGAAGCTATTCAGTGAAAACAGCTTCACCTGAACATTTGATAGAACAACTTCAATGCAAATGTGATGAACTTAGCCAGCCAAAACAGACGTATGCCCTCTTAATTGGGTTTAGCTGTTTGGACAGTTCTGATAGGAAGAAGCAATCTCTACATCTGTCTTTTGTCATTTCCATCTTATTTTCTTTCATTCCTCTCTCCCTTCATGCTAATCCTTATCCTGCTATAAAGCAACATCTGAACATATGTACGGAATAATCCTGGCTTTCTAGAATACTACAGGCACAAAGCTTTTATACTCCTCGCACAAAAAAAAGAACCTCTGATCTTGGCTTCTACCATAAGCCATCCAGGGTCTATTTTTGGTTGGTGCATGTACTGAAGCTACTCTGATAGTAGAACAAAAATTCTGGCAGTTTGACTGGGACAATGACAGATTAGGAGTTTATGCAACCAATCAGACTTTGAAATTAAATTGAAATCAAGGCATTTATCCAAGAGTAGATAGGATGGCCAGGCAGGAGTAATCAATTGGAAGATATTCCACTTAATATAGCTGCACCACAAGGTTTCCAAAAAAATGTCAGGGGCTAAGATCTTGTGTTAAAAGCTGGTTTGCTTGGTCGCTTTCCCAGCCAGTATGAAATAATGAATATTACATAATGCTAATGAATAGCTGCGTGTAAACAGCAAGTCCTCTTTGTCATGCACTCTTTTATACCCTGGTGTATAATTAATGTACGACAGTTATCAGCCATTAAGAAGGCGACAATAAGAGCTGGGTATAATACTAATGGCAGAGCATTAGATGGCCATAGTTTGGTGTACATCATGACTTGTAATTCATTGACCATTTCTGTGCAGCCAAAGACATTTCATTTGTTGAAGTGTGTGGTATTCTAATGAGATGTATCGATGTAAATTTTGTTTTATGCTCCCTCTTCTGCCAGATACTTTCAGTTCTGCAAAGTTGGTGCTGGAGAAGAGAAGTATTGGTAATTGGGTAGCATATCATTTTATCAATACAATGCAAGTGTTCACTGTCAAGAAGGATGTTGGTGAAAAGATTGATAGTACCCAGATACTATATGACTTTGCTGGGGTTTATACTGTGTAATGGAAAGCCACATGCTGGACCAAAATCAGATTACAAAGTTACACTTTTAGGAATTTATTAAATACTAGACATTAGGCCCGTTACAATAACGGGCGCTAGAACATTAGTTCTGACAGTGTTATGGTGGATTTGTGGATGACACTGTTATGGGTGGGGGATCTGTGGATGGCACTGTTATGGGGGATCTGTGGATGACACTGTTATGGGGGATCTGTGGATGATGCACTGTTATGGTGGTCTGTGGCTGACACTGTTATGGGGGATCTGTGGCTGACACTGTTATGGGATGGATCTGTGGATGGCACTGTTATTGAAGATCTGTGGCTGACACTGTTATGGGGGATCTGTTGGTGACACTGTTATGGGGGATCTGAGGCTGACACTGTTATGGGGGGACTGTGGCTGACACTGTTATGGGGGTCTGTGGCTGACACTGTTATGGGGGGACTGTGGCTGACACTGTTATGGGGGGTCTGTGGCTGACACAGTTATGGGGGTCTGTGGCTGACACAGTTATGGGGGGTCTTTCTTAGTAGTTGAGACTTGTTATTGTGACACTGTCACTGCTGGCACTGAGACAGCGGGCACGTTGATTGGTGTCTGACACTGACTACTTACATTGAGGCGGTGGACAGTATTACTGGTGGCTGACAAAGCTGGCACTCACTGCTGACACTGAGACAGCGGGTACTTTGGTGGCTAACATGACTAAAACTGAATTCTGGCACTGAGACGGCGGACACTGTCACTGCTGGTGGATACTGCTGGCACTCACTACTTACTGGTTGACACTGATTACATACATTGAGGCGTCGGACACTATTACTGGTGGCTGACACTGACTGCTAATATTGAGACGACGGACACTGTCACTGGTGACTGACACTGAGACGGCAGGTACTTTGACTGGTGGCTGACACGACTGAAACTGAATGCTGGCACTGAGACGGCGGGCACGGTGATTGGTGGCTGTCACTGCTTACACTGAGACGGCGAACACTGTCACTGATGGCGGATACAGCTGGCACTCACGGCTGACACTGAGACGGCGAGTACTTTGGTGGCTAACACGACTGAAACTGAATTCTGGCACTGAGACGGCGGACACTGTCACTGCTGGCTGATACTGCTGGCACTAACTACTTACTGGCTGACACTGACTACTTACATTGAGGCGGCAGACACTGTAACTGACGACTGACACTGAGATGGCCGGTACTTTGACTGGTGGCTAATATGACTGAAACTGAATTCTGGCACTGAGATGGCGAACACTGTCATTGGTGGCTGACACAGCTGGCACTGAGACGGCGGATACAGCTGGCAATCACTGCTGACACTGAGACGGCGAGTACTTTGGTGGCTAATACGACTGAAACTGAATGCTGGCTCTGAGACAGCAGGCACGTTGATTGGTGGCTGTCACTGCTTACACTGAGACGACGAACACTGTCACTGATGGCGGATACAGCTGGCACTCACGGCTGACACTGAGACGACGAGTACTTTGGTGGCTAACACGACTGAAACTGAATTCTGGCACTGAGACGGCGGACACTGTCACTGCTGGCTGATACTGCTGGCACTCACTACTTACTGGCTGACACTGACTACTTACATTGAGGCGGCAGACACTGTAACTGACGACTGACACTGAGATGGCCGGTACTTTGACTGGTGGCTAATACGACTGAAACTGAATTCTGGCACTGAGATGGCGAACACTGTCATTGGTGGCTGACACAGCTGGCACTGAGACGGCGGATACAGCTGGCAATCACTGCTGACACTGAGACGGCGAGTACTTTGGTGGCTAATACGACTGAAACTGAATGCTGGCTCTGAGACAGCAGGCACGTTGATTGGTGGCTGACACTGACTACTTACATTGAGGCGGCGGACACTATTACTGGTGGCTGACACAACTGAAACTGAATTCTGGCACTGAGACGGCGGACACTGTCACTGCTGGCAGATACAGCTGGCACTCACTGCTGACACTGAGACGGCGAGTACTTTGGTGGCTAATACGACTGAAACTGAATGCTGGCTCTGAGACAGCAGCCACATTGATTGGTGGCTGACACTGACTACTTACATTGAGGCGGCGGACACTATTACTGGTGGCTGACACTGACTGCTAATATTGAGACGGCGGACACTATTACTGGTGGCTGACAAAGCTGGCACTCACTGCTGACACTGAGACAGCGGGTACTTTGGTGGCTAACATGACTGAAACTGAATGCTGGCACTGAGACGGCGGGCACAGTGATTGGTGGCTGTCACTGCTTACACTGAGACGGCGAACACTGTCACTGCTGGCAGATACTGCTGGCACTCACGGCTGACACTGAGACGGCGGGTAATTTGTTGGCTAACACGACTGAAACTGAATTCTGGCACTGAGACGGCGGACACTGTCACTGCTGGCTGATACTGCTGGCACTCACTACTTACTGGCTGACACTGACTACTTACATTGTGGCAGCAGATACTATTACTGGTGGCTGACAAAGCTGGCACTGAGATGGCAGGCACGGTTATTGGTGACTGACACTGACTGCTTACATTGAGACGGCGGACACTGTCACTGGTCACTGACACTGAGACGGCGGGTATTTTGACTGGTGGCTGACACGACTCAAACTGAATTCTGGCACTGAGACGACAGATACTGTCACTGGTGGCTGACACGGACTGCTGGCACTGAGATGGCAGGCACGGTTATTGGTGACTGACACTGACTGCTTACATTGAGACGGCGGACACTGTCACTGGTCACTGACACTGAGACGGCGGGTACTTTGACTGGTGGCTGACACGACTCAAACTGAATTCTGGCACTGAGACGACGGATACTGTCACTGGTGGCTGACACGGACTGCTGGCACTGAGATGGCAGGCACGGTTATTGGTGACTGACACTGACTGCTTACATTGAGATGGCGGACACTGTCACTGGTCACTGACACTGAGACGGCGGGTACTTTGACTGGTGGCTGACACGACTCAAACTGAATTCTGGCACTGAGAGGACGGATACTGTCACTGGTGGCTGACACGGACTGCTGGCACTGACACGTGACTGCTGGCACTCAGACAGTGGACATTATCACTGGTGACTGACACATGTGGCACTGACTGCTGGAAAAGTGACTGGTGACTGGCACAGCTGGAGTTTTAAGCACATGTAGGCTCTGCTCTCCTCTCCTAAAATGGCGGCGCAGGGCTCCAACTACGCAGCCTGAAAAGACGACTTAGGGCTGGGGGCGGTCCCTACCTTTCCTCTGCCTTTTCATTGGCTGACGATTTAATGGGCGGTCCGGTCCTTTTCACTTACTACTGCCGCGGGAGACGCAGAGCTGAGGATATGCAAATCAGCTAAGCTGCTTCTCCCGCGGCGATATCCTGCTTCATGGCAGCCCTCTCCCCTTACTGTGGACGCGGCCGCTTGCCTCCTGCACTTCCACTGTGCAGCGGCCGAGTCCCATATGAATGCTGTGCCCTGTCCCCTCCTTCCCTGTCCTTTTAGTGTGAGGAAGCAGACAGGACGCAGCCGCTTAACTCCTGCTGCTGCGTCCTATCTGCTTCTTGTCCCGGTCAGTGTGTGCCGAATTCTCCTGTGCGTCGCGCATGCGCACAGGAGAATTCGGCACACACGCACGGGTGGCGTGTATGCATTTTATTAGTATAGATATACAACAAAGTTAAATGGAGTTATTCATTAGGAAAATCACAGTTAAAGTGCTGTCCACTTTTCATATATTAATTGACCTCAGGATAGGTTATCAAGAGATGAGCAAAGTTTTAAAAAAATTGATTTGGCAGCTTTATTGAAGTTTTCTAAGAAATTCGATTTATTAAGAATTAATTTGTCATGAATCACTATAAATCAGGTATACCCAGGCTACTCTGCCTTTGGGTACAGCCACACAGAGTGTCCAATTAGCTGCCTATCATTTAATAATGAAGACCTCACTGTGCTACTTGATTATTAATGGCCGTACATACCATTTAAACAGGGGCTGTTGCTGGTAAGGGGTTTGGCTGGTTAGGTGGGAGGACAATATGCATATATTTTCTGTTCTTGCCTTCAATCCTCTGCAGGTTATTTGACAGTAAACAATGATGGGGTCAATTATTAAACTGGTGTAAAGTAGAACTGGCTTAATTGCCCATAGCAACCAATCAGATTCCACCTGTCATGTTTTACAGCTCCTTTGGAAAATGAAATATGTAATCTGATTGGTTGCTATGGGCAACTAAGACAGTTTTACTTTATACCAGTTTGATAATTGACCCCATAAATATGAATCAGCTCTGGCATACCCACTGCTCCAACCCCAACACTCTCCTGTCCTACAGGTGTGAGTCCTTCTTCTGCCATCTGATTTTCCTCCTTTTCCACATCATCCAATATTGATAAGAATATGTAATCAGAAACATCCATCTCCTCTGCTCTCTGCATCTCACTGACTTTTCTAGGACATGGAGACTTTAAAGGATGATTTGGAAGAAATAAAGTCAGCAAAAGATTAGCATTGTTAAAACCTGGCCCCCTAAGGGGTTCGGACTGGATGGTATTGGTTAGACTGCTGGCACCGGAATAATAATGGTGTTTATCTTATTGGTATTAACCTACATAACTTAGATTATGGCTGATATAAGAGCATGTAAAAGAAGGAATAAATAAATAAAACTGTGGCAGAATAAGTCTCTCTGCACTCTCTCTGCACTCTCCCTCTCCAACATTCTTCTATTAATCATTTTTAGCAACACTGTCCCTAGCGCATGAGCACTTGCCAGGTCCAACCCTATGCTCAGCTTATAGGACAATGGTGGAGAGATGACTATGTAGAAACCAGGTCCTGTCAATCAACAAGGAGAGGGATGGGCTGGTGAAGGAAGCAAGTGGAGCAAGGTGCACAGAGTAGCTTTGCCCACCCTTGTTGCACTTAACAGTTTTTTTGCATATGTATTCAGAATAAAAAAATGGATCTCTAAGTGAAAGGTATCATTACATTCAGCTATGCTAGTCCTACAAGGATTTGTGCCTGGTTTAAAAGGGTTGTCCAGTTTTCCTCAAGATAGGTCATCAATATGAGATCGGTGGGGGCCCAACTCCCAGCACCGCCTCCGATCAGGTATTTAAAGAGAGTGCATTGCTTGCGCAAGTACTGCATTCGCTTCAAAAAGCTGATTGAAGGTGGTGATGGGAGTTGGACCCCCATCGATCTGATATTAATGACCTATCTTGAGGAAAACCAGACAATTCTTTTAAAACAGGCACAAATCCTTGTAAGACTAGCTTAGCTGAATGATATATTTCACTTAGAGATCCATTCCTTCACCAGCCTTTCTCTCTCCTTGTTGATTGACAGGACCTAGTTTCTACATAGTCATCTTACCTTGTCATGTCAATCAAGAAGAAGAGGGAGGGGATTTTCTCCAGAATGAAGCAATGGACCAATAAGAGACATGTATCATTACATTCAGTTTGCCCTACCATTGTGCTTGGTTTAACATTGAATATCCTGGTGACAGGTTCCCTTCAAAACTGGGTCTATATATTCAAGAGAAAAAATACACTAGTAAATTCCCACAAGTGGTAAATATTGGTTTATAGTCATCAAGAAGAAAAAAAATATCTATAAAAACACAGAATTTCTTGTGAATCTAGCAACTGTGGCAGTGGGCCACTAAGAAGCTACTATGCATATACTTTATAAAACAAGTCCTACTTTACGACATGCTTTTTCTTTGTATTGAGCAAAATTTACTGTTTTGTGGGATTTACTTGTGTTTACTCTTGAATAATTTTTTCACCTGGTTTCCCACTTGATTTTATTTCTCTTTGTGATATATACTTTTAATATGAATTAACAAATTTGTTATTTTTTATTTTTTTTAGATCATATTTTGGTCCAGCATATATATTGTTTTAATTGTTCCAGTTTTTTTGCTTAGAGCAGGCATGCTCAACCTGTAGCCCTCCAGCTGTTGCAAAACTACAACTCCCATCACTCCCTGACAACCCACAGCTATCATCCTACAGAAGGGCATTGTGGTAGTTGTAGTTTTACAACAGCTGGAGGGCCGCAGGTTGAGCATTCCTGGCTTAGAGGATTCTTTTCATAGGCTGGCCATACAGTTAAAATGCATGTCAACAGCTATCACTTCCAATCACCTCATACTCAATCACTGCTTAGGCGATCAAGAGTGTGTTCTCAGTAGGTCTCTTCTGGCAAAGGCTTATCTCACGAAAAACAAAATAATAGGGCAAAATCCAACTTGCCTGATCCTTATCATCCCCAACATCTGCCATTAGATGGTTGGCCGCCAGTCTGGCTGAAATAAGCAAATTGGGCCAACAAACATCTAATGAGCATGGCCAGCTTTACTTATGGGAATCTTAATTGATGTTGTAGAGGCTGAAAGGAATGAGAGGCTTTATTTCAATATTTATCTATGGGAAATAAAGTCATCAGCGACCTTTAGAACCATTGAAAACAAATCAGCTGCTGTACTGCCTGGAATTCAAGTTGGAGTCCTAAGCCTAAGTCTACTTTCGCACTCGCATTTTGGCTTTCCATTTGTGAGATCCGTTCAGGGCTCTCACAAGCGGTACAAAACAGATCGGTTTGCATTCTAATGCATTCTGAATGGAAAAAGATCCGCTCAGAATGCATCAGTTTGCATCAGTTCAGTCTCTATTCTGCTTTGGAGACGGACACCAAAATGCTGCTTGCAGCGTTTGGTGTCCATCTGATGAAACTGAGCAAATAGATCTGTCCTGGAACACAATGTAAGTCAATGGGGAAGGATCTGTTTTCACTGACACAATCTGGCACAATAGAAAATGGATCTGTCCTCCATTGACTTTCAATGGTATTCAAGACGGATCCGTCTTGGCTATGTTAAAGATAATACAAACGGATCAGTTCGGAACGGCTGCAGGCGGTTGAATTATCTGAACGGATCCGTCCATGATGAATCCGCACAAAACGCGAGTGTGAAAGTACCCTAAAAGAGGTGAGCTGTTTAGTGTAGGACCCAATCTGATAAAGTTGCATTGTTGGGACAAATGAACTTACATAATGATCAAAATTTCAAAAAGTCATTTTCGATGTCAATTTCATTTACTGTCAGGAGGTATGGAGTTCTACAGAACTGCAACATGTCACCCATAGACGTCTATGTAGCCATACAGTTCCGCCATTTGCTTTCAGTTTTATTGTGGGATGCTCCAACATTGCTTACACAGTGCTGCACAGAGACACCATGTGTTGGCATGTGAAATACCTGCTACTCCATAGTACCAATATATAAGCTCCATACCATCCAAACTTGCTCTTGTGCCTGATGCCTCAAAAGTTTTTACACAAATTTCAAGCACCACTGGCCGTGGTGACTCCATTGAAGTGGTAGACAGGAGTGAAGCAGCTCTTGACATGGTCTGAGTATGAGCAGAGTATGAGCAGAGGACTAAGAATACTAATTCTGCAGGATGATATACTGTACGTAAAAAAATTAAGTACTGTATCTGGCTATGGAAAGTCTCTTAGTTAGCTAATGGTATAAAGTTCTTCATTCAACTTTTTATTCTTACTATATTGTCTAAAACTTAGACACGTTGTCATATAGTTTTCCATATTATATTATATTTATACTCAAATTCTCCATTATTAATGAAGAAGCAAAAACACATGCAGAGGCATACTTAAAAAAGTGGAAAACCAGGGATTCAAATAATTCAGAAGTTTTGAAACTTGTCAAGTCGTCAATGTCTATATGACATCATTTTGGATATATTTCATTGGGTAACTATGGTTTCTGCACATCTCCAACAGCCTGATGCATTTCCAATAACACTCTTACACAAATGCAAAGTAAGATGGCAATGATTACACTAAGAATTCTAAATGCATTTTATTTATTCATAATCTGGCTACATTTCCTCTATGTCTGCTGTCCTTTTGGGAAATTATAATCGTGCAAGCAAATGGAATCTGGCTAATTGGAATGGGTTTACACTTTTGGGAAAACAGAATGCTGCAGTACTATAGAAACGGGTAAAATTGTCGCTCAAGTTGGACTGGGCACACAGACAACTGTAACTTTATAAAACCTTCCATTACAAAGTGATAAATATCAAATACATATTGATCTTCGGAATGCAGTCAGTATGAATCACAGATTCCATTAAAAAAAGCTCATGGGTTCCCCTCATTCCTAGGGGAACGCATGATTTTGGTAAAACACACTGACACCAATGACTGTTTTCATATCATAAGTAACTCTGAGCCACCAATGACTGAGTGAGCCACAGAACAGGATTTAGAAGACAGGGCTGTCTAAACTTGTCAATCAAAAGGGAAGTGGGTGTACTGAGGTGCTCAAACTGCCTAATTTATATAAATATAAAAGTCCATGAGACAAAAATGGACTTTAGACAAAAGTCTAAAAAGAAAAGGAAGGTATGGTTTTAATCAACCCTACCAAGCAATATGCCTTGTTTAATATGGTTGATCATGCTGACAGAGGCTCTTTTAGGCTGGGAACACACCTAAGCGTTTTTGGAGCGGGCGTTTTTTTGAGCATTTTTTAGCGCGACAAACGCGTGTTTTCATGGGCATTTTTGCATTTAAGGAATGCGCGTTTTTGAGGCGTTTTTTGGATTGACAGCTTCCAGATCCACTAAAAATGTAGGCCCACCTATATGAAAGTTGCAGACTGTTAGCCAAATTGGGCCTTTTTATGCTGGGTCAAATGAGAAAAACGCGCGATCGTATGCGCGTTTTTTAAACAGAAAACGCGCATATCTTCAACTTGGAGCGTTCCCATGCATTCCAATGGGTGGAAACGCTTGAAAAAACACCCCAAAGA
Source organism: Bufotes viridis (assembly GCA_033119425.1). Lineage (NCBI taxonomy): Eukaryota > Metazoa > Chordata > Amphibia > Anura > Bufonidae > Bufotes > Bufotes viridis. Next base: position 395,573,487 of record CM065590.1, read on the forward strand.
AGCTCAAGCACTAGCGTTTGAGTCAGGCGTTTTTTAGCGCGTTTAAACGCGCTGTAAAATGCCCAAATGTGTACCATGCCCATAGGGATACATGGCATTTCACATGTTGTGCGTTTTTCAGCGCGTAGGAACGCGCTGAAAAACGCTTAGGTGTGTACCTAGGGTAAGTGATGCCATTAGAAAGTACAACTTGTCCCACAAGCCCCAGCTCTGATTTGACTATGTGAACAGGAAAGTGTAAGGATTCACATGCACGAATGTATTTTGCATCTCGTGTAATCCAAATTTCGTAGGACTTACACAGCTCCATTATTATATAAGGGTCCTCAAAAACAAAACAAAAGTAAAGCACACAGATGTCATCTGCGTGCTGTAGGCATTCATATGTTTGTTCCGCTAATTGCAGAACAAGTCCTATTTTTGTCTGTATTGCGTAGAAGAATGCTCATTTTTAGTCATGGGAGTGAGAACAATGCAGACTGCACGTGTAAGTTATCCATGGTTTGAGGACCGTAATACAGACATGGTTGTGTGCTTGAGGTAAAAAATATATGGCTTCTGGAAAGCAGGGAATGAAAAACGAAAATGAAAAAACTGGAAATGGCTGCATTCAGTAGGAGTTCGTTAAATGCATTTGAGGGGCACTTATCACATATCTTGCATATCTTTTTTTTTTTTTTTTTTCCCATAGTAAGAGCTTCATTAAGCCAAGAACCAAGCTTAGTACATACATTCCATAAGCACATGCGTCAGCCCTTGCTGTGATTATAGGTAGGGCAACTTAATTTAATTCCAGAGAAAACCATATTCACATATAAGATGTAGCAAGGATGAACACACAAACTTTTAACTCAAATTGTTTAACTCGTCGCATTATCTTAAAACAAAAGCCGTTGAAAAGCAATTGAAGGTGTTTGCTTAATGCATTTAGTTTAGATAACATGTGTCAGAAAGCATGTGTGTTAACTCTACTACATCTGTACATCAAGCTTGTACATTTATGTGTTTCCATCAAATGTGCTCTACAGTATGTATCAATGGGGAGAGACAGACTGGATCGCACATCCACAACGCTTAACCCTTGATATGTTCTATTCAGCTAACTTTCTTTAGTACTAGTCCCCCATATCGCATGCAAATATTGGAGACATTAGTGTACATTTTGATCAAAAGGTAATAAGCCCACTCACCCCATCAGGGTTGTCTCCTAGAGTGGGTCCCTACTCTGTCCATAATCTGATAAAGGCACTGTGCTGCATGGCAACACGTGGCACCATCCCAGCAGGCTGCAGTTACGCCGGCCAGCCAAAAAAGCACCACAACAACAAAGGCCACAATGCAGCACAGCACCGTCTGAACAGGAGCCTAATGCAACCTGCTCAGTATTAACAGAAACAGGACTTACAGCTAGTGGGTCCATTACACTCTTATGCAGTCTCCTGCTAATTAATTTAAACCGCCTGTGGCAAGTGGGAGGAGTGCTGATACCAGGAATGAAAAAGAAGAAAGATCCACAAATATGTATCAATGGGGAGAGAAAGACTTGATCGCACATCCACAACGCTTAACCCTTGATATGTGCTATTCAGCTAACTTTCTATAGTACTAGTCCCCCATATCGCATGCAAATATTGGAGACATTAGTGTACATTTTGATCAAAAGGTAATAAGCCCACTCACCCCGTCACGGTTGTCTCCTAGAGTGGGTCCCTACTCTGTCCATAATCTGATAAAGGCGCCGTGCTGCATGGCGACACGTGACACCGTCCCAGCAGGCTGCAGTTATGCCGGCCAGCCAAAAAAGCACCACAACAACAAAGGCCACCATGCAGCACAGCACCGTCTGAACAGGAGCCTAATGCAACCTGCTCAGTACTAACAGAAACAGGACTAACAGCTAGTGGGTCCATTACACTGGGGACTAGTACTATAGAAAGTTAGCTGAATAGCACATATCAAGGGTTAAGCGTTGTGGATGTGCGATCCAGTCTGTCTCTCCCCATTGATACATATTTGTGGATCTTTGTTCTTACAGTATGCATGCATTCTGCAAAGCATGTCAAAAATACTTCTAGAATAAATCATAAAACTGCACTCACATGCTGAATAATTGCTTAATTTACTATTTCAGCTTTATATAACAAGTACTGTCCCTAAATTTGTAAAATTTATGCCAGCAGATCATAAAACATAAACTGAATAAAACAGAAAAAAAGCATAATAACAATAAAGCTTTATGATCTTCTAATAGCTACATTTATTTCCAATTTAAATAACACTTTCCAAACTCCCACTCACCTGCTTTTTAACAAGGCCTCAGAGAATAATATGTTTTAGAGCTATGTAATTAATGTGGGGTCTGTTAGATATCTCCGTGATAAGGTCACTTCATGTTACAAAGCCTTAGAGAGTTGCTGCCTGTTTCTGTCTATATACCACTGGTACAGTAAGTTCCTGACGTAGCCTATAGTGTGTAGCTTAAGTGGTGTAATTAGCTCCATTTTCATGTGACCTTCGTGAAGCCCATTTCCAGCACTGTATATATCTCTGAAACCATCTGCCTATATCATTCTGTGTAAATTCATCTTTCAAAAAACACATTTTTTTAAAACTTTTTATTCCACTCTAATCAGTTCCTTCATTATTTGTGCTGCTGTAAATGTGACATATCTGGGGCCAGTAATTAAGGAGATACACACTACTTCTTTCTGGATTATCACAATAATGTGTCCTGAAGGAGAAAGGTGTGACTGCAAAGATAAAAACTGCTGGAATTACTGTAAAGTGTGAAGATTTAATGCTACACCCAGGAGGATGGCTCATAATCTGTAATTATAATTAGAGATGAGCGAATTGAAGTTGACGAAGTAGAATTTGATCCGAATTTCAGGAAAAATTTGATTCACACCAAATCCAAATTTCCTCGTGGTAACGAATCACTTTCTTTCCTAAAATGGCTGCTGGACCTGTTTGGACATGGAACAAGGAACTCTGGGAATGAGGGATCACCCACAATGCCATGCATGCAGCCAATCAGCAGCCAGCCAGCCTCATGATGTCACAGCCCTATAAATCATCATCTTGGATTTTGCCATTTTCCATTGTACTTAGTGCAGGGAGAGACGTCAGCAGGCACTAGGGACAGTGGTAGAAAAGACTTTAAAACTTTTATTTTGCTGTAAAGGATAGGATAGGGAGGAATCATTCCACAGTATTAAAGCAGAACAGGGTTCAGTAGGGGAGTTTATATCCTGGGTAATAGGAATAGGAACAATTCTATTACAACTTGCTGCACTGACTGCAAATCCAAATTTCCATTATACAGCTCTGTTATTCCAGCTCTGTAATTCAAGATTGTTATTGGGGAGCAAGTGTTGTTTGATACAGCCATTAACACAGTTTATTACAAGGAAACATTTCTATGTCTTATTTGCCCTTGTGTGGTGCAGTTATATGTTCTAAAGCATTTTTTGTCTTGTATTAGTGGCAAAAAAGGGCTAATTAGCCGTTGTGTAGTGAAGTGAGAAAATTACAGCCCTTTTTGGCGAGTATAGTGGCAAAAAATATATATATTTGTCTTTCACTGGTGCAGTTATATGTTCTAAAGCCCTTTTTGGCGTGTATTAGGGGCAAAAAAATATATATTATTTGCCATTAAGCGTTGTAGTTATACACTGCCTGTCCCAAAAAAAAGTCGCCACCTGGATTTAACTAAGCAAATAGGTATGAGCCTCCTATTAGATAATTACAGTATGGGCGATTATCTTTCAGCTGGCAACAAGTTATTTAATCCCAACTGGTACAATGAGTTGCTTTTCATTTCTTAAACAACCATGTTGAAAGACACATCTAGTGGTCGTGGAAAAGATGTTGAGAAAGTCTGTTTGAGAAGGGTCAAATCATTGGCATGCATCAAGCAGAGAAAACATCTAAGTAGAACTACTAAATTTGGGTTAAGAACTGTCCAATGCATTATTTAAAACTGGAAGGATAGTGGGGAACCATCGTATTTGAGGAAGAAATGTAGCTGGAAAAAAATCCTGAATGATCGTGATCGGCGATCACTAAAACGTTTGGTGAAATCAAATCGAAGAAAAACAACAGAACAACTCAGGGCTATGTTTAATAGTTAAAGTAAGAGCATTTCCACACACACAATGCGAAGGGAACGCAGGGGATTGCGACTGAACAGCTTTGTAGCCATAAGAAAACCACTAAACATTGAAGCAAACCAGACAAAATGGCTTCATTTTGCTAGGGAGCATAAAGATTGGACTCTGGAGCAATGGAAGAAGGTCATGTGGTCTGATGAGTCCAGATTTACCCTGTTCCAGAGTGATGGGCACATCATGCCTAGTGCCTACTGTACAAGCCTTTGGGGGCAGTGCTATAATCTGGGGTTGCTGCAGTTGGTCAGGTCTAGGTTCAGCAACAGTATGTGCTCCAAAAATAAGGTTAGCTGACTTTCTGAACATACTGAATGACCAGGTTATTCCATCAATGGACTTTTTCTTCGCTGATGGCACAGGCATTTTCCAAGATGACAATGCCAGGATTCATCAGGCTCAAATTCTGAAAGAGTGGTTCAGGGAGCATGAGACATTATTTTCACACATGGATTGGCCATCACAGAGTCCAGACCTTAACCCTATTGAGAATCTTTGGAATGTGCTGGAGAAGGCTTTGCGCAGCAGCCAGATTGTACCATCATCAATGCAAGATCTTGGTGAAAAATTAATGCAACACTGGATGGAAATAGATCTTGTGACATTGCAGAAGCTTATCGAAACAATGCCACAGTGAATGTGTGCCATCAAAGCTAAAGGCGACCCAACAAAATATTAGAGTGTGTGACCTTTGTTTTTTGGTGGTGACTTTTTTTTTGGACATGCAATGTATGTTCTAAAGCCCTTTGTGGTGTGTATAAGTGGAAAAAAATAAGGGTCTATTTGCCGTTCAGCGGTGCAGTTAGATTTTCTAAAGCCTTTTGTGGAGTGTATAAGTGGAAAAATTAAGGGCCTATTTTCCGTTCAGCAGGGCAGTTATATGTTCTAAAGCCCTTTTTGGCATGTATTAGTAGCACAAAAAAAAAGTGTTTGCCGTTGTGTGGTGAAGTGAGAAAATTACAGCCCTTTTTGCCATGTATTAGTGGCAATATATATATATATATATATATATATATATATATTTGCCGTTCAGCGGTGCAGTTATATGTTCTAAAGCACTTTTTTCGTGTATTAGTGGCACAAAAAAAAAGTATTTGCCTTTGTGTGGTGAAGTGAGAAAATGACAGCCCTTTTTGGCGTGTATTAGTAGCAAAAAAAAAAAATATGTTATTTGCGGTTCAGTGGTGTAGTTATGTTCTAAAGCCTTTTGTGGCGTGTATAAGTGGAAAAAATAAGGGCCTATTTGCCGTTTAGCAGTGCAGTTATTTGTTCTAAAGCCCTTTTTGGCATGCATTAGTGGCAAAATATATATGTATATATTATTTGCCGTTCAGCGGTGAAGTTATATGTTCTAAAGCCTTTTGTGGAGTGTATAGGTGGAAAAAAGTTAGGGCTTATTTGCCATTCAGCGGTGCAGTTATAGGTTGTAAAGCCCTTTTTGGCATGTATTAGTGGCAAAAAAATATATATTTTTTGCTGTTCAGTGGTGCAGCTATATGTTCTAAAGCGCTTTTTGGCGTGTATTAGTGGCAAAAATATATACCATATATTTGTCGTTCAGCTGTGTAGTTATAAGTTCTAAAGCCTTTTGTAGCATGTATAAGTAAATAAAACTAAGGGCCTGTTTGCCATTCAGTGGTGCAGTTATATGTTCTAAAGCCCTTTTTGGTGTGTATTGGGGGGGGGCTTATTAGCCGTTGTGTGGTGAAGTGAAACAATAAAAAAATGTTTGGGGTGTTTTAATTTCCTTTTATCTATTTATTTGATCTTAGAGTATGTCAGACAGAGAAGTGCCAGGCCCTGCACAGGGGAGTGGCAGAGGCCTAAATGTTTCTGGCGCAGGCATACGTCGCAGCAGAATAAAGGGGCATGGCAGCAGGAGTCGCAGCGAGAGGCCTGAGCTCCTGGTGTCTCAGCGGTCGTGTCTTGACCAGTAACTCAGCAGTTCTGGAATGGTTAACTCGGTCATCCACTTCATCCAAAGTAATATCAGACACCCCAGCCAAGAGTTGGTGGGTTTGTTAGACACAACCATTAGCTTGCATGGCCCGGTAGCAGGCCCTGTACCCTCACCTGTCCTATTCTGTTCCCTGAGCCAGAGAAGTATTATATGCTGTGGGCTCAGCTCCACTATACAACAAGGATGAGCTACTAGAGGACAGTCAGCAGCTACTAGCCAGCGAAGCTGTGGAGAAGACATCCGCCGCTTCCTTCGGTAGGCAGGCAAGTAGTGATTAGGAGAGTGGCGTGGGAGCTGGTGTTGCGAACAGTCTCTTGACCCAGAGACTGTTGAGGAGGACATCAGTCATGTGCAGACAGTACTTAATGATGATGATGTAGCTGATCACACTTGGGAGCCGGGTGAATTAGGGGCTTCATCATCATCGGGAGAAGAGGGTGGCAGCTTGCCCATGAGGCAGCAGTGGAGCCAGCAAGTTGCTAGCGTGGTCGGGAGTCAGCAGGGTGGCAGCAGTGGGAGGTCAGGAGCCAAACATGCCCAGGGTAGACCACCCGCTTCGCAGGAGCCTACCTTTCCAGAAAGTAGTGGTGCAGGGGTTCATAAAAGCAGAGGCGGTAGCATTCAGTCAGTGCGGAGTGTTGGGGGTAAAATCACCTACTCGGTGGTGTGGCAGTTTTTTGTTAAGCCGTTTAAGGAGGTGAACATGACTATTTGTAGAATATGTGGGCCGAAGGTTAAGGGTGGCCAGGGTGCCAATGTTGGCACCATGTCATTGCGTCAACATATGCAGCATTTCCCTCAAGTGGCCTGGGAGAACCGTGGCTCCAATGTGGTGGTCCAGCCTGCCGCAGCAACCGCTGCGTCACCAAGTGGCATGCACCCAATTTCAGGCAGTCAAGGCTCAACCACCTCAGCCAAAGGGAGCTGTCTCTCCTTCCCATCATCTGCTAGTCCTGATGCTCCTGCTCCTCCTCCTACTCTTCGTCAGTCATTCCGTCAGCAATTGATCACTGAAGCGATTGCCAAGAGACAACAGTATGCATGCACTTATCCAACGGCGCAGAAGCTGAATGTGCTCCTGGCCAAGTTGCTGGTGCAGCAGTCCCTCCCTTTCCAAGTGTTGGACTAAACACCTTTCATAGAACTGATGGCTTATGCAAAGCCAAGGTGAAGAGTCCCAAGATGTCATTTCTTTGCCAAAAAGGCAGTACCAGCCCTGCACACGTATAGAGAACAGAAGGTGGGCCAGTCATTGAGCCTGTCGGTGTCTGCCAAAGTGCACAGCAGCGCCGATGTGTGGAGCTGTAACAACGGTCAGGGACAATACATGTCCTTTACGGCCCACTGGGTTAATTTGGTTCCTGCACAGCCACACAGCTAATTGGCTAGGTGACACTGTATCCGCCCCTCCACATACTCACAACGTTGGTCCTGTCCACCTCTGCCTCCTCATCCTCCACCGTGTCCTCAGCCTCCACTGCAGTGACAATTCACAGTGCCTCTCCAGCATACCACATGTGCAGGGCACAGTGGTGTCACTCTGTGCTGCACACAGGGGAGGAACTGCTCCGTGTCCTTCATAAATATATCGAATCCTGGCTTTCTCCGCGACAACTTAAAATCAAAACCATGGTGACCGACAATGGGAATAACATGGTGTAGGCGCTGCATCAAGGAGGGCTGTGCCATTTGCCCTGCATGGCACAAGTATTTAATTTGGTTGTCAATCATTTTGTGAAGTCTTCCACCCATCTGCAAGACATCCTAAAAATGGCCAGGAAACTTTGCATGTACTTCAGCCACTCATACACCGCAAAGCACACCCTGCTTGAGCTGCAGCGGCAGAACGTCATCCCCCAACATAGGATGATATGCGACGTTTCCACCCTCCATATGTTGGACCGACTATACGAACAGAGAAAGGCTGTGTAACTTCGATGTCAGCCAGTGGCAGCTCATGCGTGACACCTGCCGTTTGCTCAGGCCCTTTGAGGGCGCCACGTTATTTGTCAGTCGACGGGACTACGGGATGAACAATGTCATTCCACTGCTTCATGTCACGGAACAGATGGTGGTAACAATGGCTGGTCAGAGTACTGGAGACATGGCGCCTAGATCTCACACACACATGAGCCCTGTGAGGGCTGAACTGGAAGAAGAGGGGGAGGAGGACATTGGAGCACAGGCAATGTGTAGCGAAATGACAGTTTTTTCTACTCAGCTAACAGGAGAGTAGGAGCAGCCAGAGGAGCTACAGTGTGATCAGGAAGACGAGACAAAGGACCCAGACACACCGTGAAAGTATGCAGTGGAGATGGAGGCAGGGAGTACATCTGAGTCACTTGCACAAATGTGCAAGCCAAATTGTCACCATTCGGCAGAGGGATGACTTCAGTCTCTCCACCTTATTGGACCCTCGCTACCAAAATGGGGGCCTTTTTTACACTCACTGAGAGGGAGTACAATCTGAACTACTATAGAGACATCCTATGTAGTGAGTTGGGAGCTGCCTATCTGCGCCATCGTCCATCCTCTCGCAGGTCTGACTGCGAGGGCCCTCCATCTGCAGCAACTTCAGTCTAGTGTCTCCGATGAGCAGCTTTTTTCACATGTCTAGTGAAGAAAAAACTCACCAGCAGCAGCTAGACCTGGAGCAAGACCTAAACCAGCATGTGGTGGCATACTTGGACAGCACACTCACCACATTAAATATCCGCTGGACTACTGGGCAGCCAAACTGCATTTGTGGCAACAACTGGCAGAGTGTGCCCTGGAAAAGTTGTCACGCCCGGCCAGCAATGTGCTATCAGAGCAGGTGTTTAGTGCAGCGGGGGCCATAGTTACCCAGAGAAGAACTCACCTGTCCATGCAAAATGTGGAGAGACTGACCTTTTATCAAGATGAGGCAGGCGTGGATCAGCCAGGATTTCCGTATACCAATGCCTGATGCATCAGGCTACATCATCCATGGTACCACAGCAACACTTTGACAAAAGAGATCAGTTTCTTCTGGCTACCTAACTCAGCTACTATTCTGATGCTGCCACCCGCCTGATGCTACACATCTGATGCCAAGTGCTCCTTCTTTCACCCACCATCTTCAGCTGGCACTGGTATTGCCACCCACCTCCGCACTATGTTGTCTACTCATGCTGCTGCCACCTCCACACTATGTCACATTGCCACTCTGTGGTCTCCTCATGCTGCTGCCACCTCCACACTATCTCACCTTGCCACTCTGTGGTATCCTGATGCTTCTGCCACCTACACACTATGTCACTTTGCCACTCTGTGGTCTCCTGATGCCTATGCTACCTCAACACTATGTCACCTTGCCCCTCTGTGGTCTCCTGATGCTTCTGCTGCCACCTCCACACTTTCATTGTGCCACCCTGTGGCCTCCTCCTGATGCTGGTGCTGTCACCACCTCCACACTCTATCATCGTGCCACTTTGTGGCCTTTTGGATGCTGCTGCCACCTACACAATGTCATTGTGCTACCCTGTGGCCTCCTCCTGATTCTGCTGCTGCCGCCACCTCTACGCTCTATCATTGTGCTACTCTGTGGCTTGCTGATGCTGCTGCCACCTCCACACTGTCATTGTGCCACTCAGTGGCCTCCTCCTGATGCTGCTGCCACCTCCAGACTCTGTCATTGGGCCACTCTGTGGTCTCCTCATGCTGCTTCTACCACACCACTATGTCATAGGGCCACTCTGGGGACTTCTCATGCTGTTACCACCCTCCCCACTCCATGACTGGGACACTATTTTGCCTTTCGGTCTGGCTGACATCATCATTTATTTGACCATTCTTCTGATCTGTCAGAAGGAAGGAAAAATGAGATGCACAATGGATCCTGTCTACGTAACAGCTGTATGACCTGCATGGTCCCTATTTTGCATCAGAATTTGCTTATGATTTGGTAGCCAAAAGCAGGAGTGGGTTCAAAATGCAGAATTCATGCAAATATTCCATTCACATCTCATCTATGTTTTGGATCCACTCCTGTTTTTTGGCTTTAGCAATACTGATGGATTACTGACCAAATGCTGACCAAGTGAAGGTAGATGCTCCACAGACAGGATCCATTTTTTAGCGGTTATTGTTCTGACGGATAATAGGTAGGGCAAAATAATCAGTGACGTCAACATAATCTTACTGCTGACACTCTCTCCATTATGTCAGGGGGCTCTACTTGTATAAGCGTTTAATAGAACAGGTTCTGTAGACATGTATGTAGAATCAGCTGCCGACTTGAGTTATTGGTCAGTTTTGTCCCCGTAACTGCCCAAATAAGTGAAGTGTGCAGTGATTCTAAGAGCAACACCTGCCATCTACATGTCAAACTGACTCACAGTATTGTTTATACATGTTACTGCAAGGCACAGTGTTCTCTGCAGCCAGAAAGTTGCCATTTTTAACATGTTTTGCCACAAATGAATTTGTATCGAACCAAATTTTTTCAAAAAATTCGGTCAACCGGCCGAATCGAATTTTTGAGAAATTTGTTCATCTCTACTCATAATCAAGCTGTTGTACTTTTTGTATTTTTACAAACAGTAAATTGTATGGAAGTTGTGAATCCAAGAATTCAAATGAGAATTAAGAATGGAAATTATGAATTGTTCAAATGTACATATTATAGATCGAAAACCTGAAGCCACAAATGTTCTAACTTACATCAGTATAGGGATCAATGGTGCTTTAAATTTTCATTGTTTACTACATCCATAAGATCCCTATGGCACTTTAAAGGGCTACTGTATAGCGTTGTTAAGGACTGTCAGGGGCGCAAAGTGTTACATTCAGAATTTCAACAGTTAATCATAGTGACAGTGTTTTGTGTTTTAAAAATTTATAATGGTAGTTACTATTAGTCCATATATAAACATAGTTAATATATAAATATATGGTTAATATAAAAATATATAAATGTGAATCAGGTGGAAACCTCTTCAATCTGTAGACCTACCATATCTGTTCTGGGCAGGATGAAGCTAATAATGAAGTGAACATCTGACAGTGACAGAAACCCATATTTTATATTTAGTTCCCTTCTTCTTTATGTAATCCTCATATCAGTCCTCGATGCCCCTTGATATGAAATCTTTTATTTTTTTAACCGATCATTTAGTATAAGGGTCTAGAATGCGGTTTATCACGGTGTACTATAAGAGGAGTTACAAAACTACTAGAATGATCTAAGATGAGGGCATGCTGCCCTAATTTAATAATATGTTAGCCAAAGATCAGTATTACCTTGTGTTACATCAGCAGCCAATGCCGGTTGCCATCCCGATCTCCTAGTTCACTCAACCTTCTTCTCCTTCTCTGTTGGCCAAGACCTGCCAGCATTCTCCTCTTGCTCCCTTTCGGTGGGCCTAACCATCAGAGTTGAATTTGTCTTCTCAACAGCAGGCCGCAGCTACTTCTTGCCAGCAAGGCCTCTTCCCTCTGCCTGTAGGACATCGTGCCGGCACCTAAATTCACACAAGCGAATGGCTGGTCACCTTTGGGTACTTAAGTCACTATACCCCCCCCCCCCATGGGAGGATGCCTGAGCTATACATGCCTAGCTAGCTAGGTCCTAAAAAGGTGTTCTGTATTCGTTTGTATGCCAGTGTACTGCTTATTTCCTGGATATTGACCCTTCACTGACTGACCAAACATGTGCCTGACCCTTTACTGCCTTCCTTGATCTTGGAATGTTTATATAAATTGCTCATACTCCGTCTGCCCTGACCTTGGCCTGTCCCTGACTATGATCCTGCCTGATCCCTCAGGTGTCTCTGACCCCAAGGGTCAGCTGGAAATCACACAGAGACACTCCAGAATGTAGTGGCCTGGTGATTCCCCTGCAGCAAAGTCTAGATCCCTCTACAGGGTTTAAAGGGTGAAAACCAAGGGACTACCAAGATAAGTCAGTTAGGAGTAGTCCTAATACAAATTTGTTGGTAGACACAGTGGTTCCTCACCCACTGCTGTAACACCTTAATTTTAAGGTTGAATCAGTTCTCCGAACAATTAGTTGTTTTGTTATACAATACTATGATTTAACTGTAAATTAACAGTTCTCTTACTGTTACTGTGGAAAAGCAGGGGTCTACCTCCGCATATATGCCTCATGGTGAGTGTAAAACAGAGAATTTGCTCATTTTGCAGTCTTCAGTGGGGGTATAAATTATATAAATATGCTGTAATTGTTCTGAAGGGATATGCTACAGGTTAAAATATGCTACATTTTTAAAATGAATGCACTGAATATACTTGAAATAGTAAACTTAAACAGGACCTGTGACCTCTCCTGATATGTCTGTTTTAGTAATTATGTTGCCTATGTAATAATAGTTCTGGAGGATTTATCCTGCTAGACATCATAAATAGAGTTGAGCGAACCCGAACTGTAACTAATTTTGGGGTGTTCGGGGACACGGACCCAGACCTGAAACATTTTCAATAAAGTTCGGGTTCGGGTTAGTTGTTCAGCGATTTCTTCCCACTTTCTGAAGGGCTGCACAGAAGCCAATCAGCTAGCATTTTACTTCTTTCCCTAAGAAGCCATCACAGCCATGCCTACTAATGGCATGGCTGTGATTGGCCAAGTGCAGCATGTGACCCAGCCTCTATTTAAGCTGGAGTCACATAGCGCCTCAAGTCACTCTGCTCTGATTAGTGTAGGGAGAGGACACAGCTTCTGTGAGGGCGAGATTAGGCAGGGAAAAGTCAGCAACAGCACCTAATGAATGGATCGATCTACAGCTGTGAATGATTGAACTTCTGCTAGTTACTTGCTCACTGGTTTTTAGGCTGCACAGAGCGTTTTTCTGTCACTTATTTTCTGGGGTGATCGGCGGCCATTTTGTGACTTGTGGTGCACCAGAACAAGCTGCCACCAAGTCCATCAATCCATCAATACTAGTTTTTTTTTTGCTATATCCTACATCAGGGGCTTGGCTGTGCTTATTGTCACCCTTGGAAACTCAGGATAGAAATTTCTATATTTTATTAAGGGGTTAAATACAATTGCCAAAATACCAATCCCCTAAATCTGGTGTTCCAGCTTTGGCTAGCCAAGTATAATTCTGTCTGCAGTCTGGCAAAGGATAGCTTATTTTCTGTGGTGAAATTCAATTGCCAAAATAGCAATCCCCTAAATCTGGTGTCCCAGCACTGGCTGGCAAACTATAATAGTGTCCGCCAAAACATAAATTTTGTTCTGGGGTGAAATTCAATTGCCAAATAAGCAATACCGTAAATCAGTGGTTTCAGTGTGGCTGGACAAGTTTCATAGTGTCCGGCAAAGGATATATTTTGTTCTGGAGTGAAATTCAGTTGCAAAAATAGAAATACTGTAAATCTGGTGTTCCAGCTGTGACTAGACAAGTTTCATAGTGTCCGTCAAAGGATATATTATTTTCTGGGGTGAAATTCAGTTGCAAAAATAGAAATACTGTAAATCTGGTGTTCCAGCTGTGATTGGACAAGTTTCATAGTGTCCGTCAAAGGATATATTATTTTCTCGGGTGAAATTCAATTGCCAAAATAGCAATACCCAAAATCTGGTGTTCCAGCTGTTGCAGGCCAAGTGTAAATCTTTGTGTAAAAGGGTATATTACACTCAGCGTGCATCTCCAAGTGTATTTCTTTCCGTTAAACGGTATATTACAGTAAGTGTTAAAATACAGCATAATCCTCTACATTTGCACGCACTATTTTGCATCTCTAAGTGTATTTCTTTCAGTTAAGGGGTATATTACACAAAGTGTTAAAATACAAGTGCTGAAGGCATAATCCTATATATTTTTTCACACTCTACTGTGCATCTCCAAGTGTAAATCTGTCTGTAAAAGGATACCTTTCATCCAGGGCCTAAATTCTAGGCCTACAATTGATATTCCCCTAAATCTGTGGTTACCGCTGTGCCTGGATTAGTGTAGTAAAGTACATAAATAGTTAGCCAGATAGTGTTAGGTGCCTGTAAAAAAAAAGGCCTGAATTTGAATTCAATACATTGGGCCAAATAATTATTTTCTTATTGTGGTGAACAGTAACAATGAGGAAAACATATAGTAAGGGACGCGGATGCGGACATGGTCGTGGTGTTGTTAGTGCACCCTCTGGTGCTGCGATAGGACGTGGCCGTTTGCCACAACCATATGTCCTATTGAACCAACTACCTCAGGTTCCAGTACCCACCAGAATTTACAGCGATTTTTGGTGGGGCCCAATGCCGTTCTAAGGATGGTAAGGCCTGAGCAAGTACAGGCGCTAGTCAATTGGGTGGCCGACAGTGGATCCAGCATGTTCATAACATTATCTCCCACCCAGTCTTCTTCAGAAAGCGCACAGGTGGCACCTGAAAAGCAAGCCCATCAGTCTGTCACATCACCCCCATGCATATCAGGGAAACTGTCTGAGCCTCAAGTTATGCAACAGTCTCGTATGCTGTTTGAAGACTCTGCTGGCAGGTTTCCCAAGGGAATCCACCTAGCCCTTCCCCAGTGATGGAAGACATAGAATGCACTGACGCACCTTTCTGATGATGAGGACATGGGAATACAACCTTATCAGAGTCCGCACGTCTCTGCTGATGAGGCTCACCTGCAGGCCCTTACATATAATTTTTTAGAGGGTCAGCTCACCAGCAGGCCCTCACCTACAATCTTTTACAGGTTCAGCTCACCTGCAGGCCCTCAAATATAATGTTTTACAGGGTCAGCTCACCTGCAGGCCCTCACATATAATTTTTTACAGGGTCAGCTCACCTGCAGGCCCTTGTATATAATGTTTTACAGGGTCAACTTAACTATAGGCTCTCACATATAATTTTTTAGAGGGTCAGCTCACCAGCAGGCCCTCACCTACAACCTTTTACAGGGTCAGCTCACCTGCAGGCCCTCACATATAATGATTAACAGGGTCAGCTCACCTGAAGGCCCTCGCATATAATGTTTTACAGGGTCAGCTCACCTGGAGACCCTAACATATAAGGTTTTACACGGTCAGCTCACCTGCAGACCCTCACCTACAAACCTTTTAGATGGTCAGCTCACAAGCAGGCCTTCACCTACAATTTTTTAGAGGGTCAGCTCACCAGCAGACCCTCACCCCTAATGTTTTAGAGGGTCAGCTCAACAGCAGACCCTCGCCCCTAATGTTTTAGATGGTCAGATCAGCAGGCCCTTGCTCCAAATGTTTTTGAGGGTCACCAACAGGCCATAAATCATAATTTTTTAAGGGTGCGTATGATGCCCTCCTTTATGTGTAACAAAGGGTGTTTCGGAGTGCCGTTTCTTGTCATTTTTGGCACCCCTTTCACTTAGTGCATAGGGTTTATGAGTGTAGGAGTCCCACTACCTGAACAATTGTACCATAATGTGAATGAGGCACTCCTTTATGTGATATAAAGGTTGTATCGGAGTGCCTCTTGCTTGCAATCTTTTGGCAGCACTTGCACTTTATATACAAGTAAATATACAGGAAAGAATGTTTCGTAACAATTTTTCGATATTATCTTTGGTTTTGTGCGTATTATTGTCAGTCTGTAAAAGTGGCGTACTACTCGGACAACATCGTTCCCAGCAGCGACCTGGGAGTCCCAGATGCATCCATATATCCTCCCCATGCTGCTCCCAAACCATCTGTGTGGTGTTTCCATCAATTTCTGACCTTTTTCTATGAACCAGGCATCCTCCCCTCTTCAGAGCAGGGGGTGCCTGGTTTAATGCTTGGGTTCTCCTATTGACTTCCATTATGACCATCCCAATGTGTTCGGCCCAAGAACTTTGGTGCTCAACACTAATGTGGAACCTACAATCTCTGAATTTTATTTTAGCCGTCATGGTATATAACTGGTAGAATTTAGTGTTAGGTTCCTGTCATACAGAGATTGCCTTAATGTGTGGCAGACGTGCCCACATTATTTTGTACAAAATGTATTTGCCAAGAATCTTAAATATTCTTAATAACATAGCATTGGCATTAGAATCCTTTTTTGTACTTTATTTGGTCTGCAGAGTGCTGTTGCATTGTATTTTTTTCTTTGTGTTTTCAGCCATAGCAATGTACACCTACGCATTGGGATGTGCTTACTGACCCCTTTTTTTCTTTGCAGTCTGTATTAAAGTGATGAACGGGGGTGCCATATTCGATTTTGCGATATTTCGCGAATATTCTATTAAATATTCATTATATATTCGTCGAAATAAAATATTTTTCATTATAACGAATTTAGCACTATATTCTCTATATTTGTTAATTCTACCAAGCCAACCAATAGGAAAGTTATACCCAGTTCAAAGTTCCACTCCCAGTATGCAAATATTATGTAATATTGACATACTGCGAATGAAACTTGGAATTGGGTATAACCTTCCATTGGATGCGCAATGTGAGAATATTACTTTGCCTAGTTTTTGCAATAAATTGAATAATGACTCAGTATTCTATTTATTGCAAAAAAAAGGTAAAATAATATTCTCGCATTGCGCATCCAACTTAGAGCTGTCTATAGGCAACTTTCCTATTGGCTTGCTAGAATTAGCGAATATAGAGTATATAGCGCTATATTCGTATTCATCATAAATTCTTTCTACCAAGCCAAACAATAAGTATTAATAAGTAAGTTGCATATCCCCCGCTCTAAGTTAGATGCGCAATGTGAGTAATATTACTTAATATTCACGCATTGCGCATCCAACTTAGAGCTGTGTAAAGGCAAGTTTACTTGGCTTGCTAGAATTAACAAAGATAACCAATACGAATATAGAACTATATTCTCTATCTTCGTTAATTCTAGCATGCCAGCCAATTGGAAAGTTATACCCCGTTCAAAGTTTCATTTGCAGAACGGGAATATTACGTAATGTAATATTCGCTTACTGCGAGTGGAACTTTGAACGGGGTATAACTTTCCTATTGGATGGCTTGCTAGAATTAACGAAGATAGAGAACATAGCGCTATATTCTCTATCATCGTTAACGGCATCTTGGGTTCAGATTAAAACAAACAAATCAAAAAATGAATATTTGTTTTTTTACGAATATATTGCACTATACTCTAAATATTCACAAATTAGCGAAGTGCTTAAAAAAATTCTCTATTCGAATATTCGCACTCAACACTAGTATTAAAAGGGTTTACCACTTTTACTATACTGATGAACCATCATCAGGATAGGGTATAAATATCTGATCTGCAGGGGTCGACTGCCTGCACACCAGCCTATCAGCTGTTTAAAGAGAATGTGAAGCTCATACGAGGGCTGTGTTCTCCTCACTGTTTATCTGCTTTGCTGTTAACATTGTATCCGTGAGCAGTGTAATTACAGTGAAGCTGTCCTGTTCACTTCAACGGGACGGCTCCCTCCTATTCAAGAAAATAGAACGGACATTGCAGCGGCGTGCAGGTAAACAGAGAAGAGAACATAGCACTGTCAAGAGCACTGCATTTTCTCCAGCTGATGAGCGGGGGTACAGACAGTCGGTCCCCTGCTGATCTGATATTGATGACCTATCCTGGGGATAAGTCATCAATATAGTAAAAGAGGCGAACCCTTTTAGGCTTTTAATACAGACCTCCCAGAGTGGGCTTGCATGGAATGCAAAGAGAGATTATAAATATAAATATTTCTGAGCTCTTATAGTTTACTGAGTGAAATCCAGCACTTTGTTATAGGGAAACATGTTCTTGGGCTTTTGCACATTTGGGGCAGCGGCTGGCCCCATTTGGACCATGCACTCCTACCCATCTGCCTAGGGCTTTTAATCAAAGTGTGATATAGCTGGATTCTACATTGCCCTGAAATTCTGTAGGCGATAATAACAGGAGAAGCAAGACTTTTAGCGTAGATCCCGTCTGTAAGAAGCCACCTTATTGCTTGTAGACGGGCCCGACAATTTTTTTAACCACTTGACGACCGCCCATAGACTATAAATGTCCTATGGGTGGTTGTCTATCATTGAATGGACGTTTTAGAACGTCCATTCAGAGTAGGCATCTGCACGCAAATCGTGCCGACGCCGAGCGGGTTGCCTGCTGTCAGTGACGGCAGGGCAACCCAGAGAGAAGGCAGGAACCGTGCCCAAGTGTCCCTGCCTTCTAAATCACCGCTGTCCGCTTTGCAGGAAGCTCTTTGCGCTTCCTGCTCCTGGCCCAGTGGTCATGTGACCGCCGGGGCCGGCAGTGTGCAGGAGCTGTCGGGTCTCTCACAGACCTCGATCATCCCTGCACTGAGGCTGTACAGCATAGTATTATGCTGTACAACCTCTCTGGGGGTCATACTTTGTCAGCCCCAGTTACAGGAGAAATCAATAGAAAAATCAAAGTGAAGTTAAATGTCCCCCAGAGGTCTTGTGTGACCTTATGGGGGACGCAAAGTGTAAAATAAAAAATGGCCGGCTCTATAAATATATCATATCATCCACCCCGTCCGATAAACACCATAAAAAAAAACTGTATAAAAAAAACATTTTTGTTATCTTATATAACAGAAAGTGCAGCAACAAACGATCAAAAACGCATATGTCCCACAAAATAAATCCAATAAAACCGTCACTTCATCCCGCAAATATTGAGCCCCTACATGAGAAAATCACTAAAAAAATTAAAAAATTATAGCTCTCAGAACATGGAGACATCACAACATAATTTTTTGTTTAAAAAAAGCTATTATTGTGTTAAAGTGAAATAAATTTTAAAAGAGTATACATATTATGTATCGTCACATTCTTAAAAACCAGCTCTATAAAAATATCACATGCCCTAACCCCTCACCGTAATAAAAATAAAATAAAAACAGTGCCAAAAAAGCCATTTTTTGTCACTTAACATCACATAAAGTGCAACACCAAGCAATCAAAATGGCATATCCCCCCCAAAATAGTACCAATCAAACCGTCACCTCATCCCACAAAAAATGAGACCCTAAATAAGACAATTGGTCAAAAAATAAAAAAAACCAAGGCTACCAGACTATGGAGACACTAAAGCATCAATTTTTTGGTTTCAAAAATGCTATTATTGTGTAAAACTTAGATAAATAAGAAAAGTTAAACATATTATGTATTGCTGCATCCGTAACAACCTGCTCTATAAAAATATCACATGATTTAACCCCTTAGATGAACGCTGTAAAAATAAATAAATAAAAACTGTGCTAAAATAACTAATTTTTTGGTCACCTTATACCCTAAAGTGTAATAATGAATGCACAGAAAAACATATGTACCCAAAAATGGCACCAATAAAAACATCAACTCTTTCTGCAAAAAACGAGTCCCTACACAAGACGCTCGGCAGAAAAAAAAAATGTGGCGTTCAGAAAATGTAGACACAAAAACATTATTTATTTTTCAAAAATGCTTTATTATGTAAAAACTGAAACAAATAAACAAACCAAAAAAGAAAGTAGACATTTATTATATCATTTCGTCCGTAAAAACCTGCTCTATAAAAAAGAGTGCATGATCTACTGTATCAGATCAATGTTTAAAAAAATAAAAAATAAACAGTTTCAAGACAGCCATTTTTTTGTTACCTTGCCTCACAAGAAATGTAATATACAGCAATCAAAAATCACATTCACCCCAAAATAGTACCAAAAAAACTGGCACCTTATCTCCTAGTTTTCAAAATAGGGTCAATTTTGGGGAGTTTCTACTGTCAGGATGCATTAGGGGGGCTTCAAATGGGACAAGGCATCTAAAAACGAGTTCAGCAAAATCTGACCTCCAAAAATGATATGGCGTTTCTTTCTTTCTGTGCCCTGCCGTGTGCCCTTCCAACAGTTTAAGACCTCATGTGGGGTATTTCTGAAAAACCGCAGAATAAGGGTAATAAATATTGAGTTTTGTTTGGCTGTTAACCCTTGATGTTTAAAAACAAAATGGATTAAAATGGAAAATCTACCAAAAAAGTGAAATTTTGAAATATCATCTCCATTTTCCTTTAATTCTTGTGGAACGCCTAAAGGGTTAACAAAGTTTGTAAAATCTGTTTTGAGTAACCTGAGGGGTGTAGTTTCTACAGTGGGGTCATTTATGGGGGGTTTCCACTGTGTAAGCCCCACAATTTGACTTCAGACCTGAACTGGTCCTTAAAAAGTGGGTTTCAAAAATTTTCTTAAAAACTTTAAGAATTGATTCTAAACTTCTAAGCCTTCTAACGTCCTAAAAAAAATGACATTTACAAAATGATGCCGACACAAAGTAGACATATGGGGAATGTTAAGTAATCAATATTTTATGAGGTATCACTTTTTGTTTTAAAAATAGAGAAATAGAAATTTAGAAAAAAGCGAATTTTTCAAATTTTTGGGGAAATTTGGGATTTTTTCATAAATAAAGGTGAAATATATTGACTCAAATTTATGACTATCATGAAGTACAATATGTCACAAGAAAACTATCTCAGAACGGCTTGTTGTTTGCATTAAACTGGTGACACAGCCACATCTTGAGCTACACTTGCACAAAGAAATGCATTGGAAATGTGTTTATCTGAGTCCTCAAATTTTAATGAAAGATATGGATGAGAAATCAGATAGAAAAAAAAAAAAAAGAAAGAAAGAATTGAAGCTGACATTTGTAGGTTTTTGTGCTTTGGTGACTTTTCTCTTCTGTTGGTGACATTATTGTGCACCATTCTAAGTGAGCATTAATGAACAATAACTGAGTTATGTTTCAATTTCCTGAAATGTCTGTATCTGTGTGAGCTGCTCATTAGCCTTATATAAGAGATAAGGAACACGTTAATTAGAGTATATATGTTGCAAAGTCAGGTTCAAGCTTCCTCAAACCTGACTATTATATTTTAGTGGGTTAATCAAGTTCATTAGATGCAAGATTCTTTAAAGGAAACCTGTCATCAACTTTATGCTGTCAATACTAATGGCAGCATAAAGGAGAGATAGGTGAGTTGATTTCAGCGGTCTGTCATTGAAAAGTTAAAAGTAAGTGGTTGTGGAGAACCAACATGACAATCATTGTAGACTGGGCCTGGAAAAGAGTCCCGGCCACACGAGAAGAGTCATGGTTATTCATGAATTCTTGCTCTCCATGCCCACCTGCTGATGACTGATAGAGATGTCGCGAACATAAAATTTTCCGTTCATGAACGGCGAACACCAACTTCCGCAAATGTTCGCGACCGGGCAAACCAGGCGAACCGCCATAGACTACATTAGGCAGGCGAATTTTAAAACCCACAGAGACTCCTTCTGTCCTCAATATTGATGGAAAAGTTGTTTCAAGGGGACTAACACCTGGGCTGTGGCATGCCGGAGGGGGATCCATGGCAAAACTCCCATGGAAAATTATGTAGTTGACGCAGAGTCGGGTTTTAATCCATAAAGGACATAAATCACCTAACATTCCTAAATTGTTTGCAATAACGTGCTTTAAAACATCCAGTGTGTGTATACGATCAGGTATGATGTTGTATCGATCAGGTAGTGTAAGGGTTATGCCCGCTACACAGTGACAGACCAAACTCTGACAGACCAAACTCCCCGTTTAACGCACCACAAACGCAAACAGTCCATTTGCACAACCGCAAACTCCCCATTTGCACAAGGTTGGATACCAAGCTAGCCATGTCCCATTCCTTGTCCTCACTGATGTCATTGAAGGTCTCTTCCTCCACCCAGCCACGTACAATACCAAGGGTCCCTGAAAGGTGACTAGTGATGAGCGGCAGGTGCCATATTCGATTTCGACGAAATTCGCGAATATTCGAACGAATATTCGTTTCATATTCGTCGAAATCGAATATTCGTCATTTTTTCTAGTTATCGCGATTAACATGCGATCTAAATAATCGCATATTGCGATTTGTACTTAAGGCTACTTTCCTATTGGTTTCATATCTAGAATTAGCGAGGATGACGAATATGACGAATGTATTCGTCTATTCCTCAAAACGAAGATAACGAAGTATTCTACATCTTCGTTTTAGCTACCTATTCGTCAACTTCGCTAATTCTAGCAATCAAATAGGAAGGTTGACTATACTTATACTTATAATAATTTTATCAAGTAATATAATTATTGTATTAAAAAAAAAAAAAAAAATCGCATAGCGAATTTAACAAAGCTGTCTGGTAAGTCAACCTTCCTATTTGATTGCTAGAATTAGCGAATAGCGAAGTTGACGATGACGAGACGAATAGGTAGCTAAAACGAAGATGTAGAATACTTCGTTATCTTCGTTTTGAGGAATATGACGAATACATTCGTCATATTCGCTATTCGCTAATTCTACCAAGCCAACCATAACTTCTGTGCTCATGGAGCGTCCCCATCACCATGGGAACGACTCCATATACTAAAATGTACTGTCGGATTTGAGTAATTACGTTGAAATCGCAATGCGATTAATTCAAGTTATATTAATCGCATTGCGATTTCAACTTAGAGCTGGGTTTATAATGGGTCAGCTTGCTAGAATTAACGAAGTTAACGAATATGGAATATAGCAGCAGTGCTAAGTTGAAATCGCAATGCGATTAATTTAACTTAAAGTATTCGCATTGCGATTTCAACTTAGCACTGCTAGTGCATAGCATTAGCTATATTCCATATTCGTTAATTCTAGCCTATGTAAGATAGCAGTGCTAAGTTGTAATCGCAATGCGATTAATATAACTTGAATTAATCGCATTGCGATTTCAACGTAATTCCTCAAATCCGACAGTACATTTTAGTATATGGAGATTCTCCCATGGATGGGGACGCTCCACATGAGCACGGAAGTCGGCAGAAGCGGCAACGGGCACTGACTAGAGCAGCCAGGAAGCCAGGAATCCTCAGGACAGGTAAGAACTACTTTTGGGAAGTAGGAAAGAAAAAAATATAACTAAAAAAAAACAAAAAAAAAACGAATATTCGAAATAGCGAATTTATAGCGCTATATTCGAAATATTCGCGAATTAGCGAAGTGCCGATATTCGCTAAAAAAATTCGCTTTTCGAATATTCGCACTCAACACTAAAGGTGACAACAAGCCCCTGGGATGTGTGCTGTGGTTGGTCTTCCACCTCCTCAAAGCCACCTTCCTCCTCTGACTCCTCTTCTTCAGACTCCTCTCTCTGCGTTGCCGCAGGTCTAGCAATCGACGACAAGGCTGCTTCTGGTGGTGATGGTGACCACAACTCTTCCTCTTCATGCTCATCTACGGCCTGATCCAGCACTCTTCGCAGGGCATGCTCCGGAAAAAATGCATATGGGATGAGGTCAATGATGTTGCCTTGGGTTTGACTGACCAGGTTTGTCACCTCCGCAAAAGGACGCATGAGCCTACAGCCATTGTGCATGAGCATTCAGTAATATGGGCCAAAAATACCCAGCTCTGCAGAGGCTGTCCTCTTTTTTTTTTTCTTTTTTTTTTTAAATCTGTTCTTACCAGTTTAATCTCTGTTTTGTCCCCTATCACAGGCCGGTGTATGGAATAGATTTTAGGAAACGAGAGATGGAAAAAGATGGTTGGTCAGTCCTCCTCTTTCCAATTTGGGGCACTGCGCGTGTGCCGTGCAATTTACTGTGCCACCCTATATTAATGGTGTGTTAAGTAGTACTATTCCTATCAGTTTAATCACTGTTACATCCCCTATCAGGGGATGTGTATCGAATAGATTTTAGGAACCAGGAGATGGAAAAAGATGATTGGTTGGTCCTCTTACATCCAATTTGGGGCACTGCGCCAATACAAATAGTGTGAACTACTATTCTTACCATTTTAATCTTAGTTAAGTCCCCTATCAGGGGACGTGTATTGAATTGAATCCTTGCATGGGGAGATAGAGAAAAATAGCTTGCTCTGTCCGTTTCCTTCCACTTTTGGGCACTTGCAATGGAATTTGCCACCAATGCAACTAGTGTTAACTAAGTACTATTCCTATCAGTTTAATCTCTGTTTTGTCCCTTATCAGGGCCAGGGCCGGTGAAGTGAATAGATTTTTGGAACTGGGAGATGGAAAAAAAAATATTGTTTGAATTTTAGGCCAGTGCGCCTGCGCCGTGCAATGTACTGTGACACCCTATATGAGTGGTGGGCAGTGGGCACAGTACAGTCTGTGGGCCTGACACACACTGGCAGGCAACTGCAATTATAGTAAAGGGTAAAAATTAAATTACTTTTTTATCTGCAAGGTACTGTGCCACCCTATATGAGTGGTGTGCACACAGTACAGTCTTTGGGCCTGTGGCCTCTCACACACGGCAGGCAACTGCAATATATATACTGTGGTAAGGTGCAAGGTACCGTGGTCGATGGCAGGTACGTGTCACCGAGGTTCCTGGCCTCGGTGAGGTAAGAGCCGGGTTTGCTTGCGTGTCAGCAGCAGCTAGTGCTGTTTTGACACATTTCTATTTAGTTTGGCTGCAAAGCCAATCCGGGCCGGCTCTTACTGGGAGTAGGCAAAGAGTTGGGTGGGTGCCTATTCCCCACGGTCCAGGCCGGTTTTTCCCGGGCCTTTATAAGACAGCCAGCACCAGCAGGTGAGGTGTGATTGTCCTGGAGCTGCTGTAAGGCTGTGGAATCATTTGAGTTTGGGAGTTCTCTGGGCTGGAAGCAAGAGCCCAGCAAGGAGGAGTGCAGACGGCTTGGAAACCTGACGTCGCTTGTCTTGCGGCTGGACTGACAGCCAGGTGCGAACCTGCACCTAAAAACCTCCCAGGTGACTGGAGCCTGTATAGGACTGTCTTGTTTTTCTCATGATTTCTTATGTGTGTGAAGTAACACCAAGAGACTGTTTATTGTTTATCTTGTGCAAGTATGAATAAAACACTGTTTATTGCACCTTCGGGACTCCTGTTTTGCCTCGGTACTGCACCCGCACCGCTATCTACCAGAGCGACTCCCCACATTTGGTGTCGGATGCGGGCATGCGCAGTGAGGCTGGCGTGAACGCCGAAAATTTTTGTTTTTGCTGGGCACGACTGGATGTCCTATATTAGGCCAGCAAAGTTGCATCCTGTGTTCCCTGACAAAATGGAGGCGGCTGTGAAAGCTCTCATAGAGGCTAACGTGCAGCAGCAGGAGACCAACCAGCTACTATTACAGCACGTGATGGCGTTACAAGCTGCAGGAGCGTCCCACCACGACCATGATGCCCGGAAAGCGGTCCTTACCCCCTTCAGCACTGGATTGGCCAGGTATCCCCCACTAATGCCCTTGAAATGGTTGATCTGGTGGAGCGCTATGAGGCCACAAAAAACTTGCAAGGGGGTGTTGTTGGGAGGGGGCCGGTCAAACCCCGGAGGTCTCCCATCCAGTCCCGACGTCTGATACCTGAGAGACCTGTTCGGGGTGTGCCCCCTATGGACCCAGCCCCGGTTGTCTGCTGGCGGTGTCAGGAGCCTGGCCACGTAAGGGCCGACTGTCCACACCGGGGAGAACCCATGGAGACTAATTATGGGTACCGGGCTTCCATGTATGCCCGGAGACTGTGTGCAACCGGCACCCCCGAGACAATAGACAATCGTCACCTGTGCCAGGTGCAAGTGGGTGATAATCTGGCCGTGGCTCTGCTGGACTCAGGGAGCCTAGTAACCCTGGTAAGTGCTGCCCTGGTACAGCCCTCCCAGTATACGGGCCGGAAAGTTGGTGTGGTGTGCATACACGGAGACTTAAAGGACTATCCCACGGCTGTAATGTCTCTGTCCACGGCGGCCGGCACATGGACTTGTGAAGTGGCGATCTCCGCAAATCTACCTTATGAACTAATAATTGGGAGAGACTTCCCTGGTTTTCCGTCACTATGGCCTGAGGTGAAAGTGACTAATAGCCCTGAGACAGGGATAACCCTAGCAGAGTGGCCTGGTTCCTGTGGGAGGCCAGAGCCCTGGGAGCCCGAGTCCGAAGGGCCTGCGGTAGGGGTGACCACCACTTCTGTGATAGAGGGGGAGACACCCCCACTGAGTGTAATGGTGGGAGACATGGAGGACTTGCTACCCGGACCTGAGTTGGCAGACCTCCACGTCTCCGGAGATAATTTTGGGACCGCCCAACACCGGGACCAAACCGTAACCAGGGCCTGGGAGAATGTGCTGGAAATTGATGGTAAACCCCAGAAACCAGGGGCTGAGTTAATATTTCCCCGCTTTGTTGTTCACCAAGAAATGTTATATCGGGTGAACCAAATCCGGGGTGAACCTGTTGAACAGTTGGTGGTGCCCACAGCGTACCGCAAGCTTGTCATGGAGCTTGCCCACCAACATGTTCTTGGGGGACACTTGGGGTGACAGAAAACCCAGGACCGCATACTGCAGCGGTTCTATTGGCCCAGTGTGTTCAAGGAGGTAGAAAATGATTGTAAGTCCTGTCCCACCTGTCAGATAAATAGCCCCCAGCCACATTTCCGTAGTCCTCTGGTACCTCTTCCAATTATTGAGGTCCCGTTTGAGCGAATCGCTATGGATCTAATTGGGCCTGTACCAAAGTCTGCCAGGGGCCACCAACACATTCTGGTAGTTCTTGACTATGCCACTCGGTATCCGGAGGCGGTGCCTCTGCGACATACCTCAGCTAAGCTCATTGCCAAAGAGTTAATGGAAATGTTTTCCCGTGTGGGCCTGCCAAAAGAGGTTCTGACAGACCAAGGGACCCCTTTTATGTCCAAAGTTATGAGGGAACTGTGTAAATTGTTGCGTATAAAGCAGTTACGGACGTCCGTTTACCATCCGCAAACAGACGGTCTTGTCGAGAGGTTTAACCAAACTTTAAAAAATATGTTAAAAGGGTGGTGTCTAGAGATGGGAAGGACTGGGATCTGCTTCTGCCCTATCTCATGTTCGCAGTGCGAGAGGTGCCCCAGGCCTCTACTGGGTTCTCGCCCTTCGAACTGTTTTATGGCAGACACCCTCGGGGCCTGTTGGATATCGCCAAGGAAGCGTGGGAACAACAGCCTGTCCCCCACAAAAGTGTCATTGAGTATGTCACCCAGATGCAGGAACGGATGGAAAGGGTGTTGCCGCTGGTCCGCGAGCATATGGAGGCAGCGCAACAAGCCCAGAGTAGGGTGTACAATCGTCAGGCTCGGGTACGGGGCTTCAATCCGGGAGATCGGGTTTTGGTTCTGGTACCCACCCTGGACAGCAAGTTCCTAGCTCGGTGGCAGGGCCCCTATGAGGTGATCGAGAAGGTAGGGGAAGTAAATTACAAAGTACACCAGCCAGGGCGGCGCAAGCCGGAGCAGGTGTACCACATGAATTTACTAAAGCCGTGGAAAGATAGGGACACGGCCGACGACCACAGCCCCCAGCCAGGGCTTCTAGGTGAAAAGGGTCCAGCCCCACAGTTCATGGCCTGTGAAGCAGTAACCACGGTAAAAATTGCAGACAGCCTGTCTTCCAAACAAGTTCAGGAAGTCAGGGAGTTCGTCAGTCGGAACACGGATGTGTTCTCGGACCTCCCTGGCCGCACGTCTCTCATCCAACATGACATCATCACTGAGCCTCAGGCCAAGATCCGGTTAAAACCATACCGGGTACCCGAGGCTCGGCGACGGGCCATCGCGGAGGAAGTGCAGTTAATGTTGAAGCTTGATGTCATTGAGGAATCGAAAAGTGAGTGGGCCAGTCCCATAGTCCAAATACCCAAGCCGGATGGGACGTTGTGGTTCTGCAACGATTTTCGCAAGTTAAATGAAGTGTCCAAGTTCGATGCGTATCCCATGCCCCGGGTAGACGAGCTTGTTGAGAATTTAGGGCAAGCCCGTTATTTTTCTGTGCTAGACCTCACTAAAGGATACTGGCAAGTGCCCTTAACGGAGGCGGCCAAGGAAAAAAACGCTTTTGTTACCCCACAGGGCCTGTATCATTACAAGGTGTTACCCTTTGGCCTGCATGGTGCCCCCGCCACCTTCCAAAGGTTAATGGATATAGTACTGCGACCTCATCGTCGGTACGCTTCGGCCTACTTAGATGATGTAATCATCCACAGCACCGACTGGGAAAGCCATTTGCCCAAAGTGCAGGCGGTAGTGGATGCCCTGATGAAAGCTGGACTGACCGCCAATCCAAAGAAGTGTGCGATTGGGTTGGAGGAGACCAAATACCTGGGATATGTTATTGGGCGGGGAGTCATCAAGCCGCAGGTAACTAAAGTAGAAGCCATACGTAACTGGCCCCGACCGGTCACCACCAGGCAGGTAAAGTCCTTCCTAGGAATTGTAGAGTACTACATGCGGTTTGTGCCCCACTTTGCCACAATAGCAGCGCCGTTGACTGACCTGTTGAAAGGGCGAAAGTCTGGGAAGGTTAGCTGGAGTGAGAAGGCGGAGGAGGCTTTCTCCGAGTTGAAGTCAGCCCTGTGTGGGTCCCCGGTTTTGGTGACACCCGACTTCAACAGGGAGTTCGTCGTTCAGACGGATGCCTCGGAGGTAGGTCTCGGTGCAGTGCTGTCTCAGGAAGTCAATGGGGAAGAACATCCCGTTGTCTTCCTGAGCCGGAAACTCACTCCCGCCGAGACCAGGTATAGTATAGTGGAGAGGGAGTGCCTGGCTATCAAGTGGGCACTCGAATCTCTCCGCTATTACCTGTTAGGGAGGAGGTTCCGTCTGGTGACCGACCATTCCCCTCTCAAGTGGATGAGCCAGGCCAAGGAGAGGAATGCTCGGGTCACCAGGTGGTTCCTGTCCTTGCAAAATTTCAAATTTTCAGTAGAACACAGGGCAGGCCGCTTGCAGGGTAACGCAGATGCCCTGTCCCGCGTCCACTGCCTCATTTGTGTTCACCCCCTCAGGTGCAAGGTACCGTGGTCGATGGCAGGTACGTGTCACCGAGGTTCCTGGCCTCGGTGAGGTAAGAGCCGGGTTTTCTTGCGTGTCAGCAGCAGCTAGTGCTGTTTTGACACATTTCTATTTAGTTTGGCTGCAAAGCCAATCCGGGCCGGCTCTTACTGGGAGTAGGCAAAGAGTTGGGTGGGTGCCTATTCCCCACGGTCCAGGCCGGTTTTTCCCGGGCCTTTATAAGACAGCCAGCACCAGCAGGTGAGGTGTGATTGTCCTGGAGCTGCTGTAAGGCTGTGGAATCATTTGAGTTTGGGAGTTCTCTGGGCTGGAAGCAAGAGCCCAGCAAGGAGGAGTGCAGACAGCCTGGAAACCTGACGTCGCTTGTCTTGCGGCTGGACTGACAGCCAGGTGCGAACCTGCACCTAAAAACCTCCCAGGTGACTGGAGCCTGTATAGGACTGTCTTGTTTTTCTCATGATTTCTTATGTGTGTGAAGTAACACCAAGAGACTGTTTATTGTTTATCTTGTGCAAGTGTGAATAAAACACTATTTATTGCACCTTCGGGACTCCTGTTTTGCCTCGGTACTGCACCCGCACCGCTATCTACCAGAGCGACTCCCCACAATACATATAGAAAAAATAAATTATAGATGACTGATGTACCAGCCCTAAAACGTGCTTTTTGGGGTGCTGTCGGGAAGCTGTCCTTACAGCAGATGGCCCCTTTCACAAAAGCGAGTTCTCCGCGCGGGTGCAATGCGTGACGTGAACGCATAGCATCTGCACTGAATCCTGACCCATTCATTTCAATGGGTCTGTGTACATGAGCATTTTTTTTCACGCATCACTTGTGCGTTGTGTGAAAATCGCAGCATGTTCTATATTCTGCATTTTTCACGCAACCCTAGCCCCATTGAAGTGAATAGGGGGGCCCGTGAAAAACGCATTGCATCTGCAAGCAACTGCAGGTGCATTGCGTATTTCACTGATGGTTGCTAGCAGATGTTGTTTGTAAACCTTCAGTTTTTTATCACGCGCGTGAAAAATGCATCAAAACGCATTGCACCCGCGCAGAAAAAACTGAACAAATGAACGCAATCGCACGCAAAACTGAATGGCTTTGCCTGTGAAATCGCACAGTTTTCACTGAATGCATCCGCAACGCATCCGGACCTAAGGCCCCATTCACACATCCGCAATTTTTGTCCGCATCCATTCCGCAATTCTGCGGAATGAATGCGGACCCATTCATACTTTATCATTAAGAAAACTTTGACCCTGTACCTCACAGTCAGCAGACACATACCATATATAGCTATGTCAATATACGGAGTCAGTGCTTGGGGACACCCCAGTGTATTTAAATCTAATTTAGCCTCTATTTCTTTGAAGAGGCGAAGGTGTCAGGACTCTAGTTCAGCTTAGGAGTCCCTGCTCTGACTCCATATATAGCTATGTCAATATATGGAGTCAGTGCTTGGGGACACCCCAGTGTATTTAAATCTAATTTTGCCTCTATTTCTATGCAGAAGATCGCCATACAGTGGGGGAATCCCTCAGTGTGAGTTTGCGGCTTAGGAGTCCCTGCTCTGACTCCACTACTAGTAAGTTCACTACTGTAGAGGAATACTTACTACTAGTAAGTTTTTAGCCATAATATATTTACACATATTATTATATATTTAGAATATATTATAATATATGTAGATATATTATGGCTAAAAACATCAGTAGTAGTTTCCCACATATTATGAAAAAGTTTGGGAGAGGGAGAGGGGGCAGCAGAACACGAGATCCACTGCATGCGCAGTTGACTCATCGAAGCCAGTGCCAGTAGTCCGCACGGGCGCAGACTACAGTGTCCACTGCGCCTGCGTGAGATTACAGCACGGAGAAAAATTGACGCCAGGGCAAGGGAAGTAAATAAATTAAGTGGCAGGCGGTGCTGGTCTCCAGATCGGTGGGCGCTGCTGGTCTCCAACTGATCGTGGGACAACCCCTTCGGCACCTTACCAAGGTAATTTACATATCAAAATCATTGATTTTTATAAAAATCTAAGACACAGAGCAGTAACAGTGGGGTCATTTTAAACACAACAAGGAGACGGATGGGCACATAAAAATATTGCTATAGCGTTAACCCTAGTCACAGAATCCTTTTAACAGCAGTTGCTGAGTAGGGGATGTTCCCCTACTCACCACTACGGTCCCTGGCTCCATGCTGAGTCGGGCACTGTCCTCCCTGCCCACCTCGATCATTGTCCGCGTCTGGCTGCATTGTAGGCCAGGTAGCGGCGGTGATCAGCTGCCGGAGTCTTCTTATTCACCGCCAGGTTCCTGTGCATTATCATTACAGACATCGTCTTTCCTGGAATCTGCTCAACGGTTTCCTTCTAACCCTGGACACAGAATGTCTTCCTGTCTGTTCCCTGTAGAACCTCGTAAAGGGCCAGCACGTGTCACGTCCTGTGATTTAAGTGTTTTGCACATGTGACTTGTTGACCAATCCCAGCCATCCTGCACCTATATAAGTAGTACAGCCCCCTTCCTAGGTGCCTGAACGTCAAAGGTTGCTGTTGTTTGTGCCTGTGTTTCTGCATTACTGACACGTGCTTGTATTCTGGACTTTGCTTCCTGTTTGATCATTATCTGTTTTGTCTTGACTCTCCTGTTGCTGACTTGGATTGCCTGACCTATACTGCTCTGAGCCATTAGCATAGTAATATAGTAACATATATAACGTATAATGTATATAAGGCTGAAAAAAGACATCTGTCCATCCAGTTCAGCATGTCATCCTGCTAGTTGACCCAGAGGAAGGCAAAAAAAACCCTGTGAGGTAGAAGCCAATTTTCCCCACTTCCCCAATAAAAAAATTCCTTCCCAACTCCAATCAGTCGATCAGAATAACTCCCTGGATCAACAACCCATCTCTAGTAGCTATAGCCTGTAATATTATTACACTCCAGAAATACATCCAGTACCCTCTTGAATTCCTTTATTGTACTCACCATCACCACCTCCTCAGGCAGAGAGTTCCATAGTCTCACTGCTCTTACCGTAAAGAATCCTCTTCTATGTTTGTGTACAAACCTTCTTTCCTCCAGACGCAGAGGATGTCCCCTCATCACAGTCAAAGTCCTGAGGATAAATAGATGATGGGAGAGATCTCTGTTCTGACACCTGATATTTATACATAGTTATTAGATCTCCCCTTAGTCGTCTTTTTTCTAAAGTAAATAACCCAAATTTTAATAATCTTTTAGGGTACTGTAGTTGCCCTGTTCCAGTTATTACTTTAGTTGCCCTCCTCTGAACCCTCTCTAGCTCTGCTATGTCTGCCTTGTTTACAGGAGCCCAGAACTGTACACAGTACTCCATGTGTGGTCTGACTAGCGATTTGTAAAGTGGTAGGACTATGTTCTCATCACGGGCGTCTATGCCCCTTTTGATGCATCTCATTATCTTATTGACCTTGGCAGCAGCTGCCTGACACTGGTTTTTGCAGCTTAGTTTGCTGTTTATTAAAATTCCTAGATCCTTTTCCATGTCAGTGTTACCGAGTGTTTTACTATTTAGTATGTACGGGTGACTTGCAATATTCCTTCCCATGTGCATAACTTTACATTTGTCAGTGTTAAACCTCATCTGCCACTTATCTGCCCAAGCCTCCAACCTATCCAAATCCCTCTGTAGTAGTATATTGTCCTCTTCAGTGTTAATTACTTTACACAGTTTAGTGTCACCTGCAAAAATTAATATTTTACTATGCAAGCCTTCAACAAGATCATTAATGAATATATTGAAAAGAATAGAGCCCAGTACTGACCCTTGAGGTACCCCACTAGTGACAGTGACCCAATCTGAGTGTGTACCGTTAATTATAACCACCCTCTGTTTTCTGTCACTCAGCCAGTTACTTACCCACTTAGAGACATTTTCTCCCAGTCCGAGCATCCTCATTTTATATACTAACCATTTATGTGGTACAGTGTAAAATGCTTTGAAGAAGTCCAGATATACGACATCCATTGATTCGCCGCTGACAAGTCTAGAACTTACCTCCTCATAGAAACTGATAAAATTTGTTTGGCATGACCGATCCCTCATGAAGCCATGCTGATATGGCGTTATTTGCTTATTTCAGTTGAGATCCTCTAAGATAGCATCTTTCAAAAAACCTTCAAACAGTTTCCCCACAATAGATGTTAAACTTACTGGCCTAAAGTTTCCAGGCTCTGTTTTTGGACCCTTTTTAAATATTGGCACCACATTTGTAATGCGCCAATCCTGTGGAACATTCCCTGTCAGTATAGAGTCCACAAATATCAGAAACAAGGGTCTGGCTATGACATTAATTAATTCCCTTAGGATACGGGGGTGTATGCCATCCAGTCCTGGCGATTTATCTATTTTAATCTTTTTAAGTCGCTGTTGTACTTCTTCTTGGGTCAGACAGGACACTTTTAAAGAGGAATTTATGTTTGCATTCAGCATTTCATCTGACAGTTTATTTTCCTCAGTGAATACATTGGAGAGAAAAATATTTAACAGCTTTGCTTTCTCCTCGTCACTCTCTGCAACTCCCCCCTTATTACTCTTTAAAGGGCCAACACCTTCAGATTTATACTTTTTAACATTTATATTATTGAAGAACATTTTAGGGCTAGTTTTACTCTCTTTGGCAATGAAGCTCTCGGTCTCTAGTTTAGCTGCTTTTATTTGTTTTTTACATGTTCTATTTTTTTCAATATAGTTTTTCAGTGCTTCCTCGCTACCCTCCTTTTTTAGAGATTTATATGCTTTCTTTTTGTCATTTATTGCTTTCTTTACATTTCTATTTATCCACATTGGTTTCTTTTTGTTCCTTAAGCTTTTATTCCCTTACGGTATGTACCTCTCACAATGATATTTTAGGATGTTTTTAAAGATATCCAATTTTGTGGCTGTATTGTTGTTTTTGAGGACTTTGTCCCAATCAGTTAGACATATAGCCTCATTTAGTTGGCTAAATTTAGCTCTTTTGAAGTTTGGTATTTTTGTTCCTCCCTGTAGAAATACTTATTCGAATGATAATTGGAAGGTTATTACTTTATGGTCACTATTTCCCAGGTGTCCCCCAACCTGCACATCTGTTGTTCTGTCAGATCTATTGGTAAATACTAAGTCCAGTATGGCTGTCCCTCTAGTTGGGTCCTGAACCAGTTGGGAAAGGTAATTGTCGTTATTGCCAAGAACCTGTTTCCTTTATGCGATGTACAGCTTTCAGTTTCCCAGTCTATATCTGGGAAGTTGAAGTCTCCCATAATAACCACCTCATTATGATTTGTGGCCTCGTCTATCTCGTTTAGTAATAGATTTTATGTGGACTCTGGTATATTAGGTGGTTTATAGTAAACTCCTATAAGTAATTTATTGTTTTTAGCTCTATGTATCTCTACCCACAGTGACTCCACATGTTAATGTCCCTCACTTATATCTTCTCGGACTGTGGGCTTTAGATAGGACTTTACATAAAGGCAGACCCCTCCCCCTCTCCGGTTTTGATGATCCTTTCTAAACAGACTGTAACCGTGTACATTAACGGCCCAATCATAGCTATCATCCAGCCATGTCTCAGTTATTCCTACTATGTCATAGTCCTCCTCACACATGACTAAATCCAGTTCCCCAGTTTTGTTAGTCAGGCTTCTGGCATTAGTGTACATACAATTAAGAGGTTTTTGTATATTTTGAACACTATACCTGTCCTTCTGAACTGTTTTAGTCCCTCCTTCCATTTCTGGGCAAGTCTGGTGCCAGCAGCCTACTCGCTCACTCCCGGCCTCTAAAACATTCACCCAGTATGCCGTCAGGGTGGGGATTGTGTTGACCAGACTCTTGGATAGTAAGACAGATCTTGTAGGTGAGGGACTACAGGTGAGCTGACCCTGTAAAAGATTGTAGGTGAGGGCCTGCTGGTGAGCTGACCCTCTAAAAGGTTGTAGGTGAGGGCGTGCTGCTGAGCTGAACTTGTAAAACATTATATGAATGGGCCTGCAGGTGAGCTGACCCTGTAAAAGATTGTAGGTAAGGGCCTGCAGGTGAGCTGACCCTGTAAAAGATTGTAGGTAAGGGCCTGCAGGTGAGCTGACCCTATAAAAGATTGTAGGTGAGGGCCTGCAGGTGAGCTGTTCCTGTAAAGCATTATATGCAAGGACCTGTAGATGAGCTGACCCTGTAGAAGATTGTAGGTGAGTGCCTGCTGGTGAGCTGACCCTCTAAAAAATTATATGTGAGGGCCTGCAGGTGAGCTGACCCTGTAAAAGATTGTAGTTAAGGGCCTGCAGGTGAGCAGACCCTGTAAAACATTATATGTGATTGCATTATGTGCGACAAATAAGCATGTTGATATGATGGAAGGAGGAGGAGGATGAGAAAAGGAACATTCAACCAAATACCCTTTTATCCCTTCGTCCAATGACAGCACCAGGAGAGAGGGATCCTCCTCCCAGGACAGGAAACCACAGGTATAAGTTCTTCAAAGATGCCCCTCCTCCTCAGTGGTTTCCTGTCCTAGGAGGGACAACTACAGGTTTTGTTATTTTCTGGGGAGTAGTTTCTCCCTTATGCGGATTTGGGGCTGGCTGGAGGCGTGCGCCGGGTGATGTCCCCGCTACGCACACCGCGAAGAAGCATCGGGGTCACAGTTTCCCCCCCCCCTACTCCCTTCCCTACTTACTTCTGCTCTGCCGGTCTGCGGGAGGGAGCGCGGCCACGGCCTTGCTGCCGCTCGGCAGGGAAGCCGCAACCCGGAAGTAGCCGGGTGACGTATGGGGTGGGGGGGGAGACATCCAGACAAAAGAAGTTTTATTCCATCCATGGTTAAGAGAAAGTACCCATTTGAAGAGGGAGAGTGTTCCGTATGGGATAAAGCCCCTAAAATAGATGTACCCATCGCAAAAGTATCAAGGAAAACTTCCCTACCCTTTGATGACCTGGGGAATCTAAAAGATCCTATGGATAGGAAAGCGGACACCTTTTTGAAAAGAACATGGGAGTCTATTGGTGCATATTTTAAGCCGAACATAGCCTCCACCTGTACGGCTAGGGCCCAGATTCTGTGGATCAAACAGTTAGAAGCTCAGATCCGGGATAAGACACCAAGGGATAAATTGCTGGAGTCAGTCGAGTCTATTGGAAAAGCGGCTGATTTTTTGGCCGATGCCTCGGCGGATGCGGTAAGTTTGTCCGCTAGGGCCTCATCCATGGCTAACTCCGCCCATAGGGCTATTTGGCTCAAGAGTTGGTCAGGGGACGTGGCATCTAAAAACCGACTGTGTGGTCTTCCATGCGAAGGGAAATATTTGTTTGGCTCCTCTCTAGATGATATTCTAGAAAAAGCAGGAGACAGAAAGAAAGGATTTCCATCCTCTTTTCAGTCTTCCTTTCGCAAGCGGGACCGTTTTTCCCAAGGGAATAAATACACCAGAGACAGAAATAGGAGCCCGACAAATAGAAATGACAGATGGAAATTTTCCCGATCCAAGGGTCTCTTGTTTAAAAATCAGTCTAGAGAACCCCCTAAAAAAGATAGCTCCCAATGACGCCAGGGTGGGAGAAAGGCTTCAATTTTTCCTCCCAGCTTGGTCCAAAATATCAAGCAGCTCCTGGATCCTGAGCTCACTAAAAGAAGGGTTCAAAATAGAATTTCAGAGGATTCCCCCGGAGCACTTCAAAATAACGCAAGTAGACCATACGACTCAAACAGCGCTCGAAAAAGAGGTGATGAAGCTTCTTCAAAAAGGGGCTCTCATTCAGTGTCCAGAGGAAGAGAAAGGCAGAGGCTATTATTCCACTCTATTCTTGGTGAAGAAACCAAGTGGGGAATTCAGGACTATCATAAATCTGAAATCCTTAAACAAATACCTGGTGTATCAGCGGTTCAAAATGGAGACGGTGAAAACGGTAACCCAGCTTCTGTACAAAGACTGTTTTATGGCTGTTTTGGATGTCAAAGACGCCTATTATCACCTTCCGATTTTTCAGGACACCAGAAATACCTCAGGGTGGCCTTAAGATTCCAGGGGAACTGAGACACTTCCAATTCCAGGTACTCCCGTTCGGAATCTCCATGGCTCCGAGAATATTCTGAAGCTAGTGTCGGAAATGGCAGCACATATCAGGGAAAGGGATATTCTATTTGTCCCTTACCTGGACGATTTTTTAATTGTGGCAAAATCTCATCAGGAATGCTTTTTCCAGGTCCAACAGGTGAGAGAAATTCTGACAACGCTGGGCTGGATACTTAACGAGGAGAAGTCAAGATTGATTCCAGAAAAAAGGCAACGGTTTCTGGGAATCTTGCTGGATTCGACGGTACAGAAATCCTTCCTGACTCCGGAGAAAGTTCAGAAAGTAAGGTCAGTAGTTCACACCCTGATGATCAATCCAGGGGTATCCTTGAGGAAAGCAATGTCGGTACTGGGAACCTTAACTGCGTGCATGCCAGCAGTCCAGTGGGCCCAGATTCATTCCAGGGCCCTTCAGGAGGAGATCTTGAACAACTGGTCAGGAGAAGTAGAGAGCCTGGACTTCAGCCTTGTAATATCAGCACAGACCTGCCGGACACTGGAATGGTGGCTTTCGATAGAAAACCTGGAGCAGGGGGTTCCATGGAGGATCGAAGATCCCCTTATAATCACCACAGATGCCAGCCCGAGGGGGTGGGGGGCTCATGTTGGGGAGACCTTGCTTCAAGGATTATGGAACTACCAGATGTTGGACAGTTCTTCAAATCTCAAAGAGCTAATGGCAGTTTTTTTGGTTTCTCAGAGACTGCTTCCTCAGATCAGGGATCGGCACGTAAGGATTCTTTCCGACAATACGTCTGTTGTAGCCTATCTGAATCATCAGGGAGGTACCCGTTCGAGAACCCTGTTGTCCCTGACAACTCAGATTTTCTCCCTAGTAGAGGGGGTAGCCTTGTCTCTCTCAGCCCTGCACATCAGGGGGTCAGAGAATTGGAAAGCCGATTTTTTGAGTCGCCGATCCCTAGATCAGAGGGAGTGGTCGCTGAATCCTTCCGTCTTCCGCAAAATAGTAACCCTGTGGGGGTCCCCTCAAATAGACCTTTTGCTACCAGAGAGAACAGGAAGGTAAGAAGATTTTATTCCCTATCTCCCCGAGATCAGAGGCGGTAGATGCCTTAGTTCAACCCTGGGGTCAGGGGCTATTGTACGCCTTTCCGCCCCTCCAATTGATTCCGAGAGTCCTCAAGAAAATCAGGGAGGACAGAGCTCAGGTCATCATGATTGCCCCCTTCTGGCCACGTCGAGCATGGTTCTATTGGCTGAGGGTGTTGTCGGCAGCAGACCCGTGGGTTCTTCCAGAGATCCCCGACCTTCTCTATCAGGGCCCTTTATTACACCCTCCGATGAAAAGACTCCATTTGACGGCATGGCTTTTGAACGGCGCATGTTACTAGACAGGGGTCTCTCTGAATCAGTTGTTGCCACCATGCTGTCAAGTAGGAAGCCAGTTACAACAAATATCTATGCTAGGACCTGGATCACCTTCTTTAGATTTCTAGGCATTGCTCCTTGCACTGATTGCCCTCTGAAGTTAAATTAAGTTTTGGATTTCCTGCAGAAAGGGGTGGAGAAGGGCCTTGCGTTGAGTACTATTAAGGTCCAGATAGCCGCACTCAGTGTCCTGTTCGACTACAGGCTAGCGTGTCACCCTTGGCTTATAAGATTCTGTAAAGCTTTATCTAGGGGTATTCCTGCTAGGAATTTCAGGGCTCCCCCCTGGGATCTCAATTTAGTTCTCAGGGCTTTAGAAAAGCCTCCTTTTGAACCTCTGGACGCTTTACCGATTAAGTTTTTGACTTTAAAGTGTATCTTTTTAGTGGCTATTACATCCGCAAGGAGGGTAAGTGAGCTACAGGCCCTTTCAATTAGTCCACCCTATACGGTCATCCAGGATGATTGTATTCGGCTTAGACCAGACCCGGCTTTCTTGCCCAAGGTGGTCTCCGGATTCCATAAAAGTCAGGAAGTGATTCTTCCTTCTTTTTATGAGGATGAGGGGAAAGCAGAACGTCATTCCCTGGATGTTAGGAGTTGTGTCCTGCAATACTTAGAAGCTACCAGATCCTGGAGGAAGTGTTCTTCCCTGTTTGTCTTGCATTCAGGCCCTAATAAGGGTAAAGTTGCCAGTAAAGGTACTTTGGCCCGCTGGATAAAGAAGGCCATTTCTTTAGCATATGTTTCTATGCAGGAACCTGTCCCGTCTGGTTGGTCGGCCCATTCCACTAGAGCAGTAGCAACTTCCTGGGCAGAGAGAGCGGAAGTTTCAATTCAAGAGATTTGCAGAGCAGCAACTTGGACTTCTGCTTCCACCTTCTTTAGGCACTACAGGTTAAACCTGTCGGAAGTGTCTGATCTTTCCTTTGGACATAAAGTCCTTCAGGCTGTGGGCCCTCCCTGAATTTCACTCTCTGGGATATCTCCTGGTGCTGTCATTGGACGAAGGGATAAATGATCATTACATACCGGTAATGTTGTTTTCCGGAGTCCATGACAGCACCACCTTAATTCCCCCCCTATTTTTCCTTTCCGTTTTCTTGTCTTCCACTCTGTTCTCTGGGTGTTGGTTCTGCTTCACGGGTGTGCAGAGAAAAAAAAAAAGTCTTGTTATGATGCTAAACTCGGAAAATGACCGAAAATATGGGACAGAGCTGTTCCAGGAATGGTGAAGATGTCCTTAAGTCTCATCTATGATAACCACTGAGGAGGAAAGGCATCTTTGAAGAACTTATACCTGTGGTTTCCTGTCCTGGGAGGAGGATCCCTCTCTCCTGGTGCTGTCATGGACTCCGGAAAACAACATTACCGGTATGTAATGATCATTTTTGTGGTGGAAGGGGAAAATGGGAATACAGTGTATTCAGTATACTATAAACAACACATTTATAGCGCCTTTATGTTCATCAGCTTTCTTCTGGTGGAGTTGAGAAGTCAAGTGCAATCCAGGCCTTGTTTATTTTTATAAGAGTCAATCTGCCAGAGTTTTCAGTTGACAGGCGGATACGCTTATCTGTTATAATGCCACCAGCAGCACTAAATTCCCGCTCAGACAAAAAGCTGGCGGCAGGGCAGGCCAGCACCTCCAAGGCATAGAGCTCTAGTTTGTGCCAGCTTGTACACCCAGTAGATGTAAGTAAAGATGTCCCGAACTATTCGTCGGTGAACAGTTCCCGGCGAACATTGCATGTTCGCATTCGACGTGGCGGGCGAACATATGCGATGTTCGATTCGCCCCCTATACTTTTTCGTTGAGCAAACTTTGACCCTGTACCTCACAGTCAGCAGACACATTCCAGCCAATCAGCATACCCTCCCTCCCAGACCCTCCCACCTCCTATCAAAAAGCAAGGACAGCATCCATCTTAGATTCATTCTAAAGCTGCAGTGTTTGTTAGAGCAGGGAGAGTGCTGCTGCTGCTGAATTAATAGGGAAAGTGTTAGGCCAGTGTGTCCACTCCAGTCCTCAAAGACTCATCGGCCGCTTTCACACGAGCGTGTCCGGATTAGGTCCCATTCACACGTCCGTAGTGTGTTGCGGATCCGCAAATTGCGTATCCGCAACACACCATGCCGGCACTCCCCATAGAGATGCCTATTCTTGTCCGCAAGCTGCGGACAAGAATAGGACATGCTCTATCTTTTGCGGAGCCGCTGCCGGATGTTTCGGAGCCGAAACCCGGAAGTTCGGGGCCGCGGCTCCGCCAATGCGGAAGCGGAGAGCACATAGTGTGCTCTCCGCATCACGTCCGGCCCCATTCACAATGAATGGGTCTGCATCCATTCCACAGAATTGCGGAATGGATGCGGACAAAAATGGCGGATGTGTGAATGGGGCTTTAGGTCCGGATGCGTTGCGGATGCATTCATTGAAAACTTTGCGATTTCACAGGCAAAGCCATTCAGTTTTGCCTGTGATTACGTTCAGTTGTTCAGTTTTTTCTGCGCGGGTGCAATGCGTTTTGATGCGTTTTTCACGCGCATGATAAAAAACTGAAGGTTTACAAACAACATCTCCTTACAACCATCACTGAAAAACGAAACAAACCTGCACTTGCTTGCGGATGCAATGCTTTTTTCACGCAGCCCTATTTACTTTTATGGGGTTGGGGCTGCATGAAAAACACTGAATATAGAACATGCTGCGATTTTCACGCAAAGTGATGCGTGAAAAAAAACACTCATGTACACAGACCCATTAAAATGAATGGGTCAGGATTCAGTGCGGATGCTATGCGTTCACGTCACACATTGCACCCACGTGGAAAACTTGTCATCTGCTGTAAGGACAGCGTCCTGACAGCACCCCAAAAAGCCCTTTTTAGGGCTGGTACATCAGTCTGCTTTTATTTATTTTTTGTATGTATATATATATATATATATATATATATATAAATATATTGCAGTAGCTTGCCCATGTGTGAGAGGCTGCAGCCCACAGATTGTACTGTGTGCCCACTGCCCACCACTCATATAGGGTGTCACAGTACATTGCACAGCGCACGCGCAGTGACCTAAAATTCAGACAACGCGGACCGAGCATGGGTCTTTTTCCATCTCCCGGTTCCAAAAATCTATTCACTACACCGGCCTTGGCCCTGATAAGGGAAAAAACAGAGATTAAACTGATAGGAATAGTACTTAGTTAACACTAGTTGCATTGGTGGCAAATTCCATTGCAAGTGCCCAAAATTAGAAGGAAGCGGACAGAGCAATCATTTTTCTCTATCTCCCCATGCAAGGATTCAATTCAATAGACGTCTCCTGATAGGGGACTTAACAAAGATTAAAATGGTAAGAATAGTAGTTCACACTATTTGTATTGGTGGCACAGTACTTTGCGCGGCGCACGCGCAGTGCCCCAAATTGGAAGTAAGAGGACCGACCAATCATCTTTTTTCATCTCCCGGTTCCTAAAATCTATTTGATACATGTCCCCTAATAGGGGATGTAACAGGGATTAGACTGATAGGAATAGTACAACTTAACATACCACTCATATAGGGTGGCACAGCATATTGCACGGCGCACGCGCAGTGCCCCAAATTGGAAGAAAGAGGACCGACCAACCATCTTTTTCCATCTCCCGGATCCTAAAATCTATTCCATACACCAGCCTGTGATAGGGAACAAAACAGAGATGAAACTGGTAAGAACAGATTTTCTTAATTTAAAAAATACAGGACAGCCTCTGCATAGCTGAGTATTTTTTGGCCGCATTACTGAACGCTCATGCACAATGGCTGTAGGCTCATGCGTCCTTTTGATGAGATGACAAACCTGGTCAGTCAAACCCAAGGCAACATCATCGACCTCATCCCATATGAGTTCTTTCTGGAGCGTGCCGTGCGAAGAGTGCTGGATCAGGCCATAGATGAGCCTGAAGAGAAAGATTTGTGGTCACCATCACCACCAGAAGCAGCCTTGTCGTCGTCAATTGCTGGACCTGTGGCAACTCAGAGAGAGGAGTCTGAAGAAGAGGAATCAGAGGAGGAAGGTGGCTTTGAGGAGGTGGAAGACCAACCACAGCACGCGTCCCAGGGGGCTTGTTG
Source organism: Bufotes viridis (assembly GCA_033119425.1). Taxonomy (NCBI): domain Eukaryota; kingdom Metazoa; phylum Chordata; class Amphibia; order Anura; family Bufonidae; genus Bufotes; species Bufotes viridis. The sequence goes on from CM065590.1 coordinate 395,615,966, forward strand.
TCACCTTTCGAGGACCCTTGGTGCTGTACGTGGCTGGGTGGAGGAAGAGACCTTCAATGACATCAGTGAGGACAAGGAACGGAATATGGCTAAATTAGTATCCAACCTTGTGCAAATGCAGCGTTTGCGGTTGTGCAAATGGAGTGTTTGCGGTTGTTTGCGGTGCGTTAAACGGGGAGTCTGGTCTGTCAGAGTTTGGTCTGTCATTGTAAAGGGGGTGTAACCCTTACACTACCTGATCAATACAAAATCATACCTGATCGTATACACACACTGGATGTTTTAAAGCACGTTATTGCAAACAATTTAGGAATGTTAGGTGATTAATGTCCTTTATGGATTAAAACCCGACTCTGCGTCAACTACGTAATTTTCCATGGGAGTTTGGCCATGGGTTCCCCTCCGGCATGCCACATTCCAGGTGTTAGTCCCCTTGAAACAACTTTTCCATCACTATTGTGGCCATAAAGAGTCCCTGTGGGTTTTAAAATTCGCCTTCCAATTGAAGTCTATGGTGGTTCGCCCGGTTCGCGAACATTTGCGGAAGTTCGCGTTCTAGTTGTAAGGCACTGAGGGATCATTAAGGAGGCTTACACGGTCTGCTATGTACTCCTTCACCATGTTCCAAAATTTTTCCCTCCATATGACAATAGGCCGCACATCAGGATGAGTTTGCTGGTGGGTGTCATGAAACTGTCCCTGGCTTTGGAGAGTGTTGCCCTACATCTGTTGGAACTTCTGTGTGTTCCCCTTGTCTCCCCTACTTGGTTTCTCAAGGAACTACGGACTCTGCCTCCAGCGTTGTCAGAAGGAAATTTTTAGAGCAATTTTTCAACAATAACCTTTTTGGTATTGCACCGTTTTGCTCATCCTCTCCACCAGAGGAATGAGAGATGAGACATTCTCTTTGTAGTGGGGGTCGAGAACGGTGAACAACCAGTAATCCGTGTTGTCTAAAATGCGTATAATGTGCGGGTCGCGGGAAAGGCAGCCTTTCATGAAGTCAGCAATATGTGCCAGAGAACTAACAGGCAAAACTTTGCTGTCGTCATCAGGAAGATGACTCTCAATCTCCTCAGCCTCTTCCTCCTCTTCTGCCCACACACGCTGAACAGATGGAATTTAACTTCCATGAGTACTACCCTCTGTAGCGGAGGCAAACGTCTCCTGCTTCTCCTCCTCTTCCTCTTCATCATACAATTTGCGCTGAGAAGACAAAATGAGGGTGGTCTGGCTACCACCCTGTTTAATGACTTCCCCCATTTCTACCTCTTTCACATGCAAAGCGTCGTCCTTAATTGTGAGCAGCGAGTGTTTGAGTAGACATAGAAGTGGGATGGTTACGCTAATAATAGCATTATGACCTCTCACCATCTGGGTTGATTCCTCAAAGTTTCTTAAAACCTCACAGAGGTCAGACATCCATGCCCATTCCTTGCTTGTGAATAGCGGAAGCTGACTGGAAAGGTGATGACCATGTTGCAGCTGGTATTCCACTACTGCCCTCTGCTGCTCACAAAACCTGGCCAACATGTAGAACGTAGAGTTCCAGCATGTGCTCACGTCGCACAACATCCATTGAGCTGGCAATTGAGCACTGCTGTAGAGTTGACAGGCTGGCTGAAGCTGTCAATGATTTGTGGAAATGTGCACACACGCGGCGCACCTTCACCAGTATTGCCGTTGACTTATTGGCAACTGTGTCTCATCATCATCCACCTCATTAAACAGTAATTGCCGTTCCCCACCGTCATCTTCTTGTTACTGTGGATGCTCAAGAGGTTGGAATCAGGGAACAAGATCTGTCCCTCTTCAAGTGTGCCTGGCAAGAGGGCCAAATGAACGAATGGCGATGAGAAGTGGTCCTCGGGATCACTTGTTTGGCCAGACTCTCCATGGTTGGAGGAAGGAGAATCAAGGTGAGTATTGTGTTGACCAGACTCCTGGCTACTGAGAGTGGACTTGGTGGAAGACAGGGTGGTGCTTAACCGACTGGAAGCATTATTTGCTGCAATCCAACCGACCACCTGGTTGCACTGGTCTGACTTCAAGAGTGGTGTCCTGTACCGCCCTGCAAACTGGGAAATGAAGCTAGGTATCGTGGATGATTGCTTTTCTTGTGCTCTGGCAGCAGGCACAGTTTCAATCCGCCCACGGCCACGGCCTCTGCGTGCACCATCAGCATCACGGCCACTTTCCTGTCCCGTACTGCTCACCTTCTTCATATTAAATGTTATATATGCTTGAAAATATGTCACATGTACAGTAGCATACAGTAGTGTAGGATTTAGAAGTGTATGCACAAAAAAATTTAAAAAGGTATTTGGGGTGTGGAAACGTCACACAGGACATATATTCCGCAGATAATGTCAATGCTGTCACCAGTGGCTAATAAAAAATTGCAGGGAATGTCACAGGTATTTGGGATGAAGAAAGTTATACATGAGAGGTACCACAGGTAATGTCACTGTGCGTGGCGTCAACGGAAAAAGTACACTGTATGTCATAGATACATTTTTTCACTTCACACGTTACTCTGCAGATGTTCCACCTCTAATGTCACTGTCTGCAGGGGACACCGTCTACAGAAAAAGTTCACTAGATGTCACAGATAGTTTTTGGATGCGCGCACTTAACACAGGAGATGTGGCACAACTAATTTAACTGTCCGCATTGAACACCATCTACGTAAAAAGTACACTGGATGTCACAGATATTTTTGGGATGCGCACACTTTACACTAGAGATGTGGCACAGATAATTTAGCTATCCACAGCGGACACCGTCTATGGAAAAAGTACACTGGATGTCACAGATATTTTTGGGGATGCGCACACTTTACACAGGAGATGTGGCGCAGATAATTTAACTGTCCGCAGCAGCCTATTAGATGCTATTTAGCACTAAGAAAATATATTGCTGCTGCCTTAAAAGGACTTTTGGGTCTGCATAGTTTTAGCAATTTAGCGCAGGTTGCACTAAAAATATATATTGCTGCTGTCACACACAATAGTCCTTAAAATGACTTTTGGGTCTCTGAAAATTTTTTCTAATTAAAATAGTCCAATATCACACCCTATACTTTCTGTACCTTCCTATGCAGAGCTCTTCCTGACTAAAATTGAGCCGAACACGCTCCATCGGGTGCTTTATATGACCCGATGATGCGTTCTGGCCAGCCAATCACTGTAATGCCAGTAACCAACATGCCTACGGCATTAGAGTGAGGGCAGTACTCACCTACATGTTTATTGGCTGCATAGCAGCCAAGAAACGTGCAGGAAGGAGACTCGAGCATTGCCCTCGAGCACAAGCGGTATTTGGCCGAAGACCACCATGTGCTGAGCAAAGCGATGCTCGAGCCGAACTAATGTCTTAACAACGCTTACAGTGTTTACTTTTCTAATGTATTGAGGTTTGCTGCATCATTTCTGAGCCATGGGAAACAGGATGAAGGGCAAACACCATATAAGTAGATATCTCAGTGGTTAGACATACTTAGTATTGCAGTACAGCTATTTGAACTCTGTGTCACATATAATGTAAATTTTATATATACTCATTGATTCCAGTCTTTAAATGTGGCTGTAGTCACCATGCTGGAAAGGTTTAATACTTTGACTCTGAAGTTACTTTCAAACCTATCATCATGTTTACACCAGTTAGTTGACTGGCTTACTGCTGCTTAGAGTCACAGCTAGTTCTATAGCCTCTTTTACATCCTTTCATATCCTTATATGACGGGTATTTTATGTACCTGAATATGATTCTAACGAGAATACAGATGGACTTTAATATGCTCCTGTGAAAGGGGGCATTAAGATAAGTGGCTACCTGGTGATTTTTCTGCATCTCCAAAACACAACCCACTTAAATCAGCACCAGAGTCACTTGCCTACTGAGCCTATGTTCACCAGATCAACATCCAGAATGTATAAACGAACAAAAGACCGCAGCATTGCAGGCTTCAAACGTAGCTACATATTGTTTATTCAGGCAGTCATATCCACCATACAAAAATGGTACTCCGAGAATACATGTACATATGTTATTTTTTTTACTGCTTTTTTAATAGTTTAATTTTTAATTTGGATTTTAGCTTTACCAGAATACTAGGCTCTGTTCTTATTACAATTGTTTGTTACATTATTCAAATATCTTACCTACGATTACAGCATTCTACATGATCTAAAATGGAACCTGATATTTTATGACCAACATTGAATGTTAGTAAGCTAACGGTCTAGTCCCAATTTAAGATTATTGGCAATATGCTGTTTATAGGATCTGATAGACCATGACTGGGGTTTGCTGTTAGGGGACAAAAATATGTTGGGCAGAATTATTAATGCCAGCAGTGCCTAGCAGCTGCTCATCTATCCTTCTCTACACCTGTGCCATTTTGTAATGTGTGCTGAAAGGCCAAGTCTATGGAACATCAATTACACTTTTTAAAAAAATAAAGGGAACACTTAAACAACACAATGTAACTCCAAGTCGATCACACTTCTGTGAAATCAACCTGTCCAGTTATGAAGCAACACTGATTGTGAATCAATTTCTCCTCCTGTTGTGCAAATTGAACAGACAACAGGCAATTAACAAGACAACCCCTATAAAGGAGTGATTCTGCAGGTTGTAACCACAGACCATTTCTCTGTTCTCATCCTTTTTGGCTTATGTTTGGTCACTTTTGATATTTGGTCATTGCTCTCACCCCTCGAGGTAGCATGAGGCACTGTCTACAACCCACATAGGTTGCTCAGGTAGTTAAGCTCATCCAGGATGGCACATCAATGATGTGGCAAGAAGGTTAGCTGTGTCTGTCAGCACAGTGTCCAGAGCATGAAGCAGATACCAGGAGACAGGCCAGTACACCAGGAGACATAGAGTGGGGCCGTAGGAGACTAAAAACCTAGTAGCAGAACCCCTCTTTCCTCCTTTGTGCAAGGAAGAACAGGAGGAGCAGTGCCAGAGCCCTGCAAAATTACCTCCAGCAGGCCACTAATATCTATGTGTCTGCTCAAACTGTCAGAAACATACTCCATGAGGGTGGTATGAGGGCCCAACGTCCACAAGTCGGTGTTGGGCTTACAGCCCAACACTGTGCAGGGCAATTAGCATTTGCCAGAGAAAACCAAGATTGGCAGATTCGACATTGGTGCCCTGTGCTTTTCACGGATGAGAGCAGGTTTGAACTGAGCACATGTGACAGACGTGACAGAGTCTGGAGACACAATGGAGAACTTTCTGCTGCCTGCAATATCGTCCAACATGACCAGTTCGGTAGTTGGTCAGTAATGGTGTGGGGAAGCACTTCCTGTGCTAGCTCTCCATGTGCCCTCCATGTGCTAGATAGAGTTACCCTAACTGCCATTGGGTACCAGGAAGAGATCCTCAGACCCATTGTGAGACCATATGCAGGTGCAATGGGCCCTGGGTTCCTTCTAGGCCTCATGTGGCTGAAGTGATAACGCATTGATGCTATGGACTGGCCTGCCCATTCCCCAGACCTGAAACCAATCGAGCACATTTAGGACATTATGTCTTGTTCCATCCACCAACGCCACGTTGCACCACAGACTGTCCAGGAGTTCACTGATGCTTTAATCCAAGTCTGGGATGAAATCCTTCATGGGAAAATCTCCTGCCTTATCAGGAGCATGCCCAGGCATTGTCGGGAGGTCATACAGGCTCGTGGAGGCCACACACACTGCTGAGCCTCATTTCCTTGTCCTGAGGCATTTCCACTGAGATTGGATCAGCCTGAATTTTGATTTTCCACTTTGATTTTGAGTATCATTCCAAATCCAGATCTCCATGGGATATTAATTTTGATTTACATTCATCATTGTTATGTTTTATTGTTCACTGAAATTTAGGATATGGTATTTTAGTGTTCCCTAAATCATTTATGTAATAAGAATACACACCAATGAAATGGTAGCTTTAAACATAATTTTACTGGAGAAAACTTTGTAACCTAATTTTAATAAAAATATTGCTGACTTTGTGAGTAACCCAAAGTTTGTCATCTTTGGAACCTTCCCATAACTAAACAAAAGGGAATATTAACAATTACCTTATTTTCCCCCCATAAGACACACTTTTTCCCCCCAAAGTGGAGGAAAAAAGTCACTGCGTCTTATGGGGAAAATACTAATGAGTTTTGGGGGTCTGATTGGGGCTGTGAGCTGAGGTCTGAATTACATTTGGAGTCTGATTGCTGGTCTGATCTGAGAATGAAAAATCATTTTTTTCTTATTGTCCTCCTCTAAACCTTAGTTGCGTCTTATGGACCAGTGCGTCTTATATGGTAAAAAATATGGTAGATTATTATATTTGAGATGTGTTATCTAGGTATTCTTTTAATATATTCTGGATGGTTTACCAGAGTTCAATATTAAATTTAAGTTTAGTAACAGTAGAAGAAACATTGAGGAAAATTTTTCATTAAGGTAATATTTGAGGTCATTTTTCCTTGAGTCATTTGTTAAAAATGTTTAAACCTAACACTTTTGTCTAAAAACACTACTACACCACTGCCCTAATGGAGTGACTTTAGGGCTTTTTTGTGTCTTTTTTAAAAAAAAGTTCCAGTGATTAGGTTACATTATAAATAGTACATCATGAAAAGTCTCAGTAAATACAGCTATGCAAACTAGGCCCACTTTTCCATCCACTGTTCAAAACTGAAGACATTGGTGTACAAATTCAAAAATTAATATTTTTTGGGTGAAAATAGCCTCCCAAAAAGTTAAAAAGCCCTATTTTGCAAATATTTGAAATCAGAACTACTGTAATTACAGAGCAGTAACTTCAGTGAGTCCTCACCCCCAACTATTATATTACATACCGATTAAGCCAACACTGTTACATAGTGCGCAAATACGCCAAATAAGACCAAATGTTAACAGTTTTTTGTAGTTGTCAAAATGTCCCTTTTTTACCACTCTTCTTGAGTTAATAAGCCCAATATAGCACCAGCTGATAGTATAATCAATCTCAATTCTAAATCAATAAGGTTTAATGCCAAACATATGACTAGATGTGATAGTGAGTGACAGGGACCATTGCCATTTATATTACAACCTGAACCATGTTTTTCAAGGCCCCACAAGCAGCAATGGTAACCATAGAAAGTCTCAACGCATTAACCTCCTCTGCATCAGCTACCGAGCCATTCTGCCAATGCTGCAGGTGCTTGGCTATCTAATTTTCAACCCTTTGATTATGAAAGTGTGCCTCCTGATCCTCTCCATTAATCAACATGCTTTAACGCCAGCTATGCAAATGCTTGGTCTTCTAGTCCTCGTCTATCTAAGCCAAACGGGCCATTTGCCAGGCGCACAAATGCCAGTGCTTCTAATCCTCTCCAGCATTAATCAGCAGGCTTTATGGTAACCCTGTAAATGCCTTGCATTCCCTCTTTAGCCTTGTGTTAAGATCCAGCATGGATTAGTTAAATCTAAATTACTGTCCATTTCCTGAAATCCTCCTGGCTAGCCATTCAATATTAGGAAGGCCATGGCTAATATACTTATAATATATACAAAAGGTTACATTATAAATAGTACATCATAAAAAGTCTCAGTAAAAAACAAGCAGTATAAGTAAGTCAGTACAGTAAGTTAATAGCATGAACCTCTAAATTATACTGTAGGTACCATGGGATACTTAGAATAGGGTCATAACTGATGCTGCTTCTAGATTTAACAATAAACACACTTTTTATGAGAACCCAATTTGTACAGCATGACACTTTCATGTTTAATGACTTATAAAGGCGATTTTAAATCAAATACCAATTTGTGACCTATAATATCCATAGATTCAGGGTGACCAGAGTTTGGGTAGGACCATATTTGGCTTTCAGGTCTTTTTTTTAGACTTTCATGACTTTGCAATCTCATAATAAACCGGTACCCAACATTTATTAAGGCAATCTCAGATTCCTGGCATTATTTTGAAAGAAATATAAAAAGAAAAAAATAGAGGGCTATATTCAAATATTCTGGGAGAATTGTTCTCAACATAGAAGGATAGTCGCCAATAAGGAGATATAACTAGATGGTATTCCTGGAATAATGAAAGCTTGGTTTGGATAGAGTTCACGTGGTGTTACATTGAAGTGGAATTATAGTATTCTATATTCACACGATTCCAATAGAGGGAGGCTGCTAAATCACATGGAAATATTATACATGAAAAAAATGTTATATTCTAGCAACGACCGTTAGGAACTCAGCTCTAAGTTTCATTCGCAAAGCGAACATATACTCGCATTGCGAATTGAGCTTAGAGTCAATTCCTAGTGGTTCTATTGCTAGAATATAACAAAGATGACGAATATCACAAATTCACTAATATAGCATTATATTCTCAATCTTCGTTATATTCTAGCAACAACCATTAGCAACACAGCTCTAAGTTTCATTTGCGAAGCGAACATATACTCGCATTGCGAATTGATCTTAGAGCTAAGTTCCTAATGGTTGTATTGCTAGAATATAACGAAGATGACGAATATCACAAATTCACGAATATAGCACTATATTCTCAATCTTCGTTATATTCTAGCAATACAAACCATTAGGAACTCAGATCTAAGTTGATTTCGCAATGCGAGTATATGTTTGCATTGTGAATTCAACTTAAAGCTGGGTTCCTAATGGTTGTATTGCTAGAATATAACGAATATCGCAATGCGAATAATTCAGGTTATATTAATCGAATTGCGATCACAACTTAGTCAAATTTCGAAATAGCGATATTTGCGATAAAAATTCGCTATTTGAATATACGTGCTCAACACTAGTTATAACGGAAAATAATAGCATTCTTAAGACATAATGCTAGATAAAATGGCCATTGAGGGTTTAAAAATAATAAAAAAAACTTACCTTATCCACTTGAACTCGCAGCCAGTATCCTCTTCTTTCTTCTTTCTGCAGGACCATGTGATGAGCGCGGTGATGACATCGCAGGTCCTGCTGAATTAAGATAGAAGGACCTGCGGTGACGTCACCTCGCGGTGATGTCATTGCAGGTCCTTTTGCAGGTCCTGCAGAAAGAAGAGGATACCGGCTGCGCGATCTAGTGGATGAGGTGAGTTTTTTAAATTATATTTAACCCGTCAATGGCCATTTTATTTGGCATTATGTCTTAGGAATGCTATTATTTTTCGTTATAACTAGAGATGAGCAAATTTCTCAAAAAATTGAATTAGCTAGTTCGCCGAGGCTGCATAGAGACGGGCTGCATAGAGCCTTTATATCGGTGTAGAACACTGTGCCTTGCAGTAACACACATAGGGAGTGTTCTGGGGAATCTGATTGGCTGCTGTGGACAACTAAGCCAGTTCTACTTTACACCAGTTTGATAAATGACCCCCATTTGTGCCTGTTTGACAATTTTCTGACATAGAAAGCTAACAAGATTTTTTTGGATTAGAAAACCCCTTTAGTTATCAACATGCATATTACTTGTAGGCTTTAAGGATGAGTGAACCAGTTCGGACCACACCTGTTTCAGTCCAAACTTTGCTATTTTTCGGATGGCAGATAATTCTGATTATTTTCAGGTTTATTTTGGACAAATCAACTAAAATGGATCTTATTGTACATGTCGGCAGGAAAAAACTACTAGGGAGAAAGAAGAAGGGTCCTCACATAACCCGTAGAACAGGTATGCTCAACCTGCTGCCCTCCAGCTGTTGCAAAACTACAACTCCCAGCATGCCCAAACAGCCTACAGCTATCAGCCTACAGCAGGGCATTGTGGGAGTTGTAGTTTTACAACAGCTGGAGGGCCATAGGTTGAGCATGCCTGCCGTAGAAGAAGAAGTCAATAAAGAAGTGCCGTAGAAGAAGTGCAGGGGAGGGAGGGCTTGCCCTGATTGGCTCCCAGGCTGACAGGCTGCGGGATGAGCCAATCAATGTTGCAGCAGAGAGAGATGTGCCCTAGCAGAACATGTAGAATGGCATTCTGTGCTAGGCTGTGAATGAGGGTGTTTCCGGGTTTTCCTGAAAAAATTATTTTATGGATTCAGGGAGAGTGAAAAACCAACTTTTAATGTTAATCAATAAAATCCATAAATATGAAATCAATTAACAACAGACCAGGCCTTTGGTACAAACAAAACAATTGCCAGATGGTCACAGTGAAATAGGTAGTTGGGCTTGAAAGATTAGACAGAGAGAGAGAGTCCTGTCCCTAGAGTATCTCTTTCTACCCCGAACTACAAGGAACAACCCTGATGGTGGGTGGACCTTGCACAGGAACCTAACCCTTAGTGAACCCTGTAATATCTTAGAAGGTCCCAACATGTTTCTCCCTGTTGGGTTCCTCAGGGAACCAGTAGAGGCAAGGGTATATAGTCAAACATAGACAAACAAAAATTGCAGCTTTAAGGATTGTTATTGTTAATACAAATCAATGTCACAGAAAATTGTTTAGCTCCCCAAAAGGCCGACCCATAGTATCTGGGGTGGACTCAGTGATGGAAAACAGTAGTGTCTATGTAGACAAAGTGTTGCAACAGTTTGTGTCAGCTGTCCTGTCATACACTCGCAACATTATGAACTTCCTAGGGAAAATTGAGTCTCCTAACATTGAACCAACCTGTTTACTAGAGTGTACTGACGTTGACTCATTGTATAGTTCCATCCCACATTAATGTAAGCTTGAGGCTGTCTCCACAATAATTTTGCAATATATCTCAAGTCTATACTCATAATTTTTATCTATTTGACACACTCCTCTACCACCAGCTCAAAGTGACAGCTATAGGGGCCCCGTGTATGCCTGGGCTGGTGGGAGGACACTATTGTGTTTCCAGATGCCCGTCTCTAGTGGATGAGAAGATCCTTTTCTGGACATGTTACATTGACAATGTTTTCCTGATTTTTTTGAATTTTGTCACCTCACTAAATGTAGATAACATTGGCCTATCATTCACTTCAGAAGTGCATCCAAACTTAATAACTTTCTTGGATGTGGAAATCTGCAAACAAGTGAAAAAATGTGTCTACAAAGTATACTGTAAACCCTTATGGCAACCAATGGCCTCTTACACAGGGGTAGCTACCTTAGTGATGGACGAACATCAGTCAGGAATGCTCATTTACGGCGGTCCCCATTCATTTTAATGGCAGGCGAACCTGAAGAACCTTCAGGTCACATTTGCAGCAACCAAATACTTACTAGAAGTGCACAAATAGTCCCACAACATGGACAGTGACATACCAAAGGGGGATCAATGGCAAAAATTCCATTGGTTCTGGGTGGTGGCGGATATGTGTGGGCTGGCGTGAGGAAATTCAATTAAACGTGGTTGTCACAGGTGTTGAATTCCTCCAAGATCCATGCCTCATTCATTTTTAGAAATGTGAGGCAGTCGTGAGCTAAGAAATTGCCTTATCGGTCACGATCCTCCCTGCTGCGCTGAATGTCCTTTTGGACAGCACACTCAACTAGGGGCAAGCCAAGAGTTCCATGGCAAAGTGTGCCAGCTTTGGCCACATGTCAAGCCTGCACACCGCGAAGTCCAGGGGTTCCTCGCTTCTCAGAGCATCCACAACGGCAGTTAACCCGATGTAGTTGGACACCTGTCAGTCTAGGCGTTCCCTGAGGATGGATCTGGACGGTGATTTTGATTGGTTGGCTGCAAGAATGATCTCATATCCGAAGTGACCAACACATCTTCAAACTGCCCTCTTCTTGCAGGCACGGTAGGATTTGTACCTGCACCTGTTTCGCTGTGGGTGGAAATTCCTCTGCCAGCGCCCGCAACAGTAGAATGCAGCATCTCTTGCAGAAAGGCATGGAAATGATGCATTCTGCCAGCACTCTGTGATGCTGTTAACATGTTTGCCATTTTGTGTTTGTACCGGGGGTCTAAGTACGTTGCCACTCAGTACTGGTCCTTGCCCTTTATGCTTTTATACGGGGGTCCCTCTTCAAACACTGAAGCATGAAGGCCCCCATTTGCTCTAAATTAGAAGCGGTGGAGCGCCCTGGCTCCTGCTTATCGCCCAGGAGAATGTTGTCCTCTGTCTCATCCGCCCAGCCACGGACAACACCAGGGATCCCCTAAAAGTTTAAAGTCACCCTCAAAGCCTGCTCTTCTTGATCCTCCTCCTTTTCTTACCCCCAGCCACCATCCTCCTCTGACTCCTCTTCAGACTCCTGTCCTTGTCTCAGATGGAGTAGCCCTCCTGGGAATTCATTCAGCATTACGACTTCCTCATCTTATAGCTCCTGCTCCTCGACAGCCTGATCAATGACAAGACGAAATGCACACTCAAGAAAGAAGATGAAAGGTACGATGTCACTGATGGCGCCCTGACTGCGACTAACCAGTTTGGTGATCTCATCAAATGGCCGCAGAAGTCTGCATGCATTGCGCATGAGCAGCCACTGGTGCGGTGAAAAAAAACAAGCTCCCCAGAACCTGTCCTGGTGCAGAGCTCGTACAGGTAGTCATTAACGGCACATTTCTGCTGGAGCAGCCAATCAAGCATATACAAGGTAGAGTTCCAACGTGTCGGGCTGTCACAAATCAGACATCTGACAGGTAGGTGTTGTTGCCTCTGAAAGTCAGCAAGGTGAGCCATGGCAGTGTAAGATTTTATAAAATATCCACATATTTTCCTGGCCTGCCGCAAGACGTCCTGGACTACGGGGAATTTAGCAATGAATCGCTGCATGACTAAGTTCAGGACTAGAGTTGAGCGAACACCTGGATGTTCGGGTTCGAGAAGTTCGGCCGAACTTCCCGAAAATGTTCAGGTTAGGGATCCGAACTCGATCCGAACTTCATCCCGAACCCCATTGTCTTTTGGGCACTAAAAAGGCTGTAAAATAGTCCAGGAAAGGGCTAGAGGGCTGCAAAAGGCAGCAAAATGTAGGTAAATGCCCTGCAAACAAATGTGGATAGGGAAATGAATTGAAATAAAATAAAATAAATAAAAATTAACCAATATCAATTGGAGAGAGGTCCCATAGCAGAGAATCAGGCCTCAAGTCACCCACCAATGGAGAAGGTCACTTTCTGTTATTTCGGCCCTAGCACTCAGACAGAGGAGAGAGGTCCCACAGCAAGGAATAAGGCGTCATATCACCCACCACTGGAGAAGACCACTTTCAGTTATTTAGGCCCCAGCACCCAGACAGAGGAGAGAGGTCCTATAGCAGAGAATCATGCGTCATATCACCCACCACTAGAGAAGGCCACTTTGAATTATTTTGGCCCCAGCACCCAGACAGAGGAGAGAGGTCCCACAGCAGAGAATCATGCATCATATTCAGTTATTTAGCCCACGGCACCCAGACAGAGAAGAGAGGTCCCCTAGCAGAGGTTCAGGCTTCATGTCACCCACCATTGTAACTTTCAGTTATTTAGGCCCCGGCACCCAGATTGAGGAGATGTTCATTCAACTTTGGGTTGCACCGCTAGGTCATGGTAAAAAACATTAGGATCGAATAAAGAAGTGCCCCGGAGTACAAGAATACATGGTTAAGGGGGAGGCAGTTATAAATGTCTATTCTGCACATGGGAGGGACAGGTCCTGTGGGATCACTGGTTCATTTTTATGAATGTCAGCTTGTCCACATTGGCTGTGGACAGGCGGCTGCATTTGTCAGTAATGACGCCCCCTGCTGTGCTGAATACACGTTCAGACAAAACGCTAGCCGCCAGGCAGGCCAGCACCTCCAAGGCATAAAAGGCTAACTCTGGCCACGTGGACAATTTGGAGACCTAGAAGTTGAATAGGGCCGAACCATCAGTCAGTACGTGTAGGGGTGTGCAGACGTACTGTTCAACCATGTTAGTAAAAATGCTGCCTCCTGCTAACACGTTCCGTATCAGGTGGTGGTGCAGTTAGCTGTGGCGTGGAGACAAAACTTTTCCACATTTCTGCCATGCTAACCCTGCCCTCAGAGGAGCTGGCCGTGACACAGCTGCATTGGCGACCTCTTGCTCCTCCTCTGCCTTCACCTTGGGCTTCCAACTGTTCCCCTGTGACATTTGGGAATGATCTCAGGAGCGCGTCTACCAGCGTGCGCTTGTACTCATGCATCTTCCTATCACGCTCCAGTGCAGGAAGTAAGGTGGGCACATTGTCTTTGTACCGGGGATCCAGCAGGGTGGCAACCCAGTAGTCTGCACACGTTGAGATGTGGGCAACTCTGCTGTCGCTGCGCAGGCACTGCAGCATGTAGTCGCTCATGTGTGCCAGGCTGCCCAGAGGTAAGGACAAGCTGTCCTCTGTGGGAGGCGTATCGTCATCGTCCTCCGTATCCCCCCAGCCACGCACCAGTGATGGGCCTGAGCTGTTTTGGGTGCCATCCCGCTGTGAACCTGCTTCATCCTGATCCTCCTCCACCTCCTCCTCATGCTCCTCGTGTTCCAGTAGTGGGCCCTGGCTGGTCACATTTATACCTGGCCTCTGCTGTTGCAAAAAACCTCACTCTGAGCCACTTCTAACAGACTGGCCTGAAAGTGCTAAAAATGACCCCTCATCCTCCTCCTCCTCCTGGGCCACCTCCTCTTCCATCATCGCCCTAAGTGTTTTCTCAAGGAGACATAGAAGTGGTATTGTAACGCTGATAACGGCGTCATCGCCACTGGCCATGTTGGTGGAGTACTCGAAACGGCGCAACAGGGCACACAGGTCTCTCATGGAGGCCCAGTCATTGGTAGTGAAGTGGTGCTGTTCCGCCGAGCGACTCACAGGTGCGTGCTGCAGCTGAAACTCTCGTACTATCGCTGGCTGCTGCTCGCACAGTCTGGCCAGCATGTGCAAGGTGGAGTTCCACCTGGTGGGTACGTCGCTTATGAGGCGGTGAGCGGGAAGGCTGAAGTTACGCTGTAGCGCAGACAGGTGAGCAGCGGCAGGATGTGAACGCCGGAAGCGCGTACAGACGGCCCACACTTTATGCAGCAGCTCTGACATGTTGTGGTAGTTGTGAATGAACTTCTGCACCACCAAATTCAGCACATGCGACAGGCAAGGGATATGCGTGAAACCGGCTAGTCCCAGAGCTGCGACGAGATTTCGCCCATTATCACACACCACCAGGCCGGGCTTGACGCCCACCGGCAGAAACCACTCGTCGGTCTGTTGTTCAATACCCCGCCACAACTCCTGCGCGGTGTGGGGCCTGTCCCCCAAACATATGAGTTTCAGAATGGCCTGCTGACGTTTACCCCGGGCTGTGCTGAAGTTGGTGGTGAAGGTGGACCTTGCCACAGATGGTGTTGCGCAGTGCACACTTGATTTTATTGGATACTTGGTTGTGCAGGGAAGGCACGGCTGTCATGGAGAAGTAGTGGCGGATGGGAACAACATACTGTGGGACAGCCATGGCCATCAGCTGTTTGAAGCTGTCTGTGTCCACAGGGTGGCTAGGTGCGAATTTACGCTTTTTCTCCAAGGTTTGTGAGATGGAGAGCTGAACGCTGCCGTGTTACATGGTGGAGATGCTTGGTGATGCAGGTGGTGGTGTCGGTGGCACATCCTCTGTTTGGTGGGCAGCAGGTGGCAACATTCTTCTCGGGGCGGAGGAAGAGGCCGAGGAAGCAGCAGAAGAGGGAGCAGGGGGAGCCTGAGTGAGTTCCTTGCTTTTAAGGTGTTTACTCCACTGCAGTTCATGCTTTGCATGTAGATGCCTGGTCATGCAGGTTGTGCTAAGGTTCAGAATGTTAATGCCTCGCTTCAGGCTCTGATGACACAGCGTGCAAACCACTCAGGTCATGTCATCAGCACATTGTTTAAAGAAGTGCCATGCCAGGGAACTCCTTGAAGCTGCCTTTGGGGTGCTCAGCCCCTGGTGGCGGTGGCCAGTAGTAAGCAAACTCTCTTGGCGGCGGCTGTTCTGCTTTTTCCCCCTGCTCCCTCCTTTGCTAAGCTGTTGGCTCGGTCTCACCACTGCCTCTTCCTCTGAACTATGAAAGCCAGTGGCACAACTTTCATTCCATGTGGGGTCTAGGACCTCATCGTCCCCTGCATCATCTTCCACACAGTCTTTCTCCCTGACCTCCTGTTTGGTCTGCAAACTGCAGAAAGACGCAGCATTTGGCACCTGTGTTTCGTCATCATCAGAGACGTGCGGACTCCGAAGAGGTGGTATTCCCATGTCCGCATCATCAGGAAACATAAGTGGTTGTGCATCAGTGCATTCTATGTCTTCCACCACTGGGGAAGAGCTAGGTGGATTCACTTTGGAAACCCTGCCAGCAGAGTCTTCAAACAGCATAAGAGACTGCTGCATAACTTGAGGCTCAGGCAGTTTCCCTGATATGCATGGGGGCGATGTGACAGACTGATGGGCTTGGTTTTCAGGCGCCACCTGTGCGCTTTCTGCAGAAGACTGGGTGGGAGATTATGTTGTGAACGTGCTGGATTCACTGTCGGCCACCCAATTGACTAGCGCCTGTACCTGATCATGCCTTCCCATCCTTAGAACGGCATTGGGCCCCACGAAATATCGCTGTAAATTCTGGTGGGTACTGGAACCTGAGGTAGTTGGTTCACTAGGACGTGTGGCTGTGGCAGAATGGCCATGTCCTCTACCAGCACCAGAGGGTCTAGTAACACCACCACGACTGTGTTTGCGTCCCTTACTAGATGTTTTCCTCATTGTTACCGTTCACCAAGCACTACAATAAGAAGAAAAATATATGGCCCAATGTATTGATTTCAAATTCAGGCCTTTTTTTACAGGCACCTAACACTATCTGCCTATTTATTTTTGTACCGTATTACACTAATCCAGGCACAGCATTAACCACTGATTTAGGGGAATATCAATTGTAGGTCTAGTATTTAGGCCCTGAATGAAAGGTATCCTTTTATGGACAGATTTACACTTGGAGATGCACAGTAGCGTGTGAAAAAATATGTAGGATTATGCTTCAGCAATTGTATTTTAACACTTTGTGTAATATACCATTTAACGGACAAAAATACAATGGTAGATGCCCGGTAGCGTGTGAAATTATTGAGGATGACCCTCTCAGCACTTGTATATAAACCTTGCAAGTAATATACCCTTTTACGGACTGATTAACACTTGGCCTGCAACAGCTGGAAAACCAGATTCAGGGTATTGCTATATTGGCAAGTGAATTTCACCCCAGAACAAAATATATCCTTTGCCGGACACAACTTGACCAGCCACAGCTGAAACCACTGATTTACGTTATTGCTATTTTGGCTATTGAATTTCACCCCAGAACAAAAAATATCCTTTGCCGGACACTATTATACTTTGCCAGCCACTGCTGGGACACCAGATTTAGGGGATTGCTATTTTGGCAATTGAATTTCACCACAGAAAAAAATATACCCTGTTACGGACTGATTTAAACTAGACCTGCAACATCTGGAACACCAGATTCAGGGTATTGCTATTTTGGCAAATGAATTTCATCCCAGAACACACTATATCCTTTGCCGGACACAATTAAACTTGGCCAGCCTCAGCTGAAACCACTGATTTATGGTATTGCTATTTTGGCAATTGAATTGCACCCCAGAAGAAAATCTATCCTTTGTCAGACACTATTAAACTTGGCCAGCCACAACTGAAACCACTGATTTATGGTATTGCTATTTTGGCAATTGAATTTCACCGAAGAAAAAAATATATCCTTTGCCGGACACTATGAAACTTGGCCAGCCACAGCTGAAACCACTGTTTTATGGTATTGCTATTTTGTTTATTGAATTTCACCCCAGAACAAAATATATCCTTTGCCGGACACTATTATACTTTGCCAGCCACTGCTGGGACGCCAGATTTAGTGGATTGCTATTTTGGCAATTGAATTTCCCCACAGAAAAAAAATCTATGCTTTGCCAGACAGCAGACAGTATTACACTTGGCTAGTGACAGCTGGGACACCAGATTTAGGGGATTGCTATTTTGGCAATTGAATTTAACCCCTTAATAAAATATAGAAATTTCTATCCTGAGTTTCCAAGGGTGACAATAAGCACAACCAAGCCCCTGATGTAGTATATAGCAAAAAAAAACTAGTATTGATGGATTGATGGACTTGGTGGCAGCTTGTTCTGGTGCACCACAAGTCACAAAATGGCAGCCGATCACCCCAGAAAAAATTGACAGAAAAACGCTCTGTGCAGCCTAAAAACCCGTGAGCAATTAACTAGCAGAAGTTGAATCATTCACAGCTGTAGATTGATCACTTCATTAGGTTCTTTGCTGACTTTTCCCTGCCTAATCTCGCCCTCACAGAAGCTGCGTCCTCTCCCTACACTAATCAGAGCAGTGTGACGTGCGGTGTTACGTGACTCCAGCTTAAATAGAGGCTGGGTCACATGCTGCACTTGGCCAATCACAGCCATGCCATTAGTAGGCATGGCTGTGATAGCGTCTTAGGGCAATAAGTAAAACGCTAGCTGATTGGCCGCTGTGCAGCCCTTCAGAAAGCGGGAAGAAATCGCCGAACAACGGACCCGAACCCGGGTCCGTGTCCTGAACACCCCAAAATTCGGTACAAACCTGAAGTATGCTTGAACTGTTCGCTCAACACTTTTCAGAACGTGTGCAGTGCATGGCACGTTTGACATTATGCCCTGTTGAAGCGCACTCAGCATATCGGCACCGTTGTGGCACACCACTTTAGCAACTGTCAAATTGAGCGGGGTTAACCACTAATCGGCCTGTGACCGCAGAGCTTAAATCAGTACAGGACCGGTGTGGCTCTTGGCTTCCAGGCACAACAGCCGCAGCACAGCATGGCAACATCTCACCTGGCACGTCAAGTAGGTTCTGGGGAGCTTGGGGGCGCAGCGGAAGAGGCGGTAGCAGTGGAACAGAAGGAGTCAGTCGGGGAGGAGACGGAGGACCGAGTAGGAGGAGGGGAAGGAAAAGAAGAGGCAGGCTGCATGCCATCCGTGGCAGTAACAACAAATGCACAAGGGAGCCACGGGTTACATGCTTGATGGCCGTCAGAAGGTTCACCCAGTGGGCAGTAAAAGTTATGTACCTTCCCTGCCCGTGTTTGCTAGGCCACTTGTCTGTGTTCTTATGTATCTTGGCACCGACAATGTGTGCCAGAGATATATTCACTTGCTGTTGAACGTGGCCATATAGCTCTGGGATGCCCTTCTAGGAGGATTATTTCCTTCCAGTGACCTTCCATTGCGGTGTGCCAATGGCCACACTTTTTCTTAAGGCCTGCGAGTCCACCAGTTTATATGGCAGTAGTTGGCAGGCTATCAGTTCCGACAAGGCAGCGGTCAGCCATTGGGCAAGAGAGTTATCCAGTGTCATCGAACATTTGGGCCACGGAAACCTGCCTTCTGCCAGATGAAGGTGACGACGGCAAAGTGGAAGGTGGAATGGAGGACAAATGAGAGGAGAGAGTAGAAGGAGAAGAGGCAGGACGTGGAGCACCGGGAGTGTGGCTTTGTGGGTTATGGTGGCGTTCCTCCCACCGGGCTCGATGATGGGAGGCCAGGTGCTTTCTTAAGGCGGTCGTCCCTAGGTAAGTGTTGGGTTTACCTCGACTTATACGTTGACAGCACAGGCTGCAGATGGCAACACTATTGTCAGCAGCTGACACGTTAAAAAATGCCCACACTGCAGAACCATATGCTGGCGTCCTGGGAGCGCCAGATGTGACCGTGCATGGTGGATGGCTCGCTCCAGATATATTTGCAGTCTGCTTTTTGCCTCCTGTGCCCTGCAAGCTCTGCCTGCTTCTCCTTCTCCTCCCTCTCTGCTGCTCCGTCTCACTCTGAACTCCCCTCCTCTTCCTCTCTTGTGGGCACCCATGTGACGTCCATCAACACGTCATCATCGTCACCTTCAGCACCACTGACATTTGAGATTTTGGAGTAGGCAGCAACAGCGGGGACCTCCCTCCTTGGGCTGATCTTGGTACTGTCGCCAGACCGCTGGGTGGAAGCCGTTGCTACCTCCTCTTTCTCATCCAATGCCAAGAATGGCTGTAAGGTCTGGGAATAGATGGCAAAATAATTCTTCTGACTTGAGTGGAGGGTCTATGGTGGTGGTGTTTTTGGGGGTGCACACAGCAGAGAGTGAGGAGGGTGCAGATACAGAGGATGAGGCGGGTGCAGAAGCAGAAGGCTGAGTGAGCCACTCAACCAACTCTGGTGCGTCCTTTGAAGTTATCGCACGCACCTTCTCCAACTTCCCACTTAGGCTCCGGCCTAGTGCACCTGCCTGACCCATACCACCCCTGCAGAACGGCCTGCCTCTTCCTTTGCCTGTCATTTTCAAAATTACCCTGTGCCTAAGTTCCTAGAGAAGAGCAGTATTTTTGGAAGAAGGTATATCGCAGCCCTCAATCAGTATTTTGTGGAAGCAGGTATATCAAACCTCTTAATCAGTATTTGGTGGAAGCAAGTATATCGCAGGACTCAATCAATATTTGGTGGAAGCAAGAATATCAATCGCCTTAATCAGTATTTTGTGAAAGCAGGTATATCACACCCCTCAATTATTTTTTTTGCCACAACAGTTATATCCCACCACCATGTTTATTTGGGGCAACAGGTTACAGATATATCGCAGCCATCAATCAGTATTTTGTGGAAGCAGTTAAATCGCACCCCTCAGTCTGTTTTTTTTGGGGGGCAACAGGCTGGGCTGCCATCAGAAATTTTGGGGCCCCTTACACAGCTCAAGGCCTGGGCCCCCCCTGCCAGGCCCCACAAAGCAGAATCGCAGACACAACTGCTGTACAATACAAATGCACTATATACTTTCTATGTTAGAAAGTATATTATAGGTATATCACACCCCTCAATCACTTTTTTTTAGGGGCAACAGGTATATCACACCAGTTGCAATTAGTTATTCCAATAGCGTTTGTCCCTCTATATACCTGCGGTATCGCAGCAGAACCGCACACAACTGCTGCACAATACAAATGCACTATAATATACTTTCTATGTTAGAAAGTATATTATAAGTATATCACACCCCTCATTATGTCACACCTATCGATAGCTCACCTATACCAGCCCTTAAAAGGACTTTTGTGGCCCTATTAGCTAGCGTTTGGTGTCTCTAACAGTCTGTCCCTGCTCCACAAAGCAACCTCTCCCTACACTGGCAAAACACAGAATGTAAAATGGCTGCCAGATATGGTTCATTTATAGGGTGGGGCTGTGTCCATCTGCTGAAATGTCTCAATTGGCTGTCCTGACCCACCTGATGGATGTGTCATTGGTCAAAGTTCGACGCAATGCAAAAAAATATGGCGCATGCGAATATCGCCATATGTTTGCATCTTCGGCGAATCTCTAGTTACCATCCACCTTCCCTCAAAAGAAAGATCCCAAAGGACCAGTACCTGAGGATACAAAAGAACTGCTCAGATAATGAGGAATTCCATAAAATAGACTAAAAAATTACAAAGAAGCTTTGCAACAAAGGGATACCCAGACTTAATTCTGTGTGCAACATTTTGTAATGCAAAAATGTAGAATAGGAGTGACCTTCTTATTCCCAAGGCTCCTCCCCTGAGTAATGATAAAATAATCAGATTGATCTCCACTTATGACGCGTGTATAAAGACACTAGAGATGTCATCTAAAAATACTGGTCGATCCTTCTCATGAACACAAACCTTTCTGATGTTATCAAAAATTATCCTAGTATCACTTAACGAAAATGGAGAAGTCTTGGTGATAGATTGGTGCACAGTCATCATACCCATGTAAGCATGCAGATATATTGGAATAACAAAGGTTAATGGCTTCTCAGCTACTAACTCTCCTATACCATCAGTGATATTCTTAATTGTCAAACTAAGGGGGTCATTTACCTTTGTCAATGCCCCTATCCCCTGGATTGGAAAAACTAAGTGTGAATTTAGGCCCCAGATTTGCGAGTATATAAATTGCATCATTAAAAAGATTGACACCTCAGTATCCAATCATATGGCCATAGTAGTAATCACAGGGTACTGAGATGTATCCCATTGGAGGTTGTGTGCCCCATTTAAACCTGGAAACACTTCTCACAGGGGCCAACATCTAGCCCCGTATCTCCAGTATCATCTCATGCTGGATGGAGACCCTGCTGTTGCGCCCGGACTCAGCCTTGTTGTGTGAGTGAACGTATAATCAACCAGGTTTTTGCACATTTTTCTAATTGAACAAATGGCCATTTGTGTTACTGGTGAATACTAGACTATTTACCATACTTATATTTAGGGTTGTTTGTTGTACAGCTTGCATGGCTTTTGATCACTTGACTAATTACTAGTGTTGATAGAGCACCAAAGTGCTTGGGTGCTCTGGTGCTCGAGTAGAACACTTTGGGATGCTCGGGTGCTCTTCAGAGCACAATGGAAGTCAATGGGAGAACCAAAGCATTAAACCAGACACCGCCTCTCATTTTCATAAGAGTCAACCTGTCAGCATTTTCAGTTGACAGGCGGATGCGCTTATAAGTGATTATGCCCCCAGCAGCACTAAATACCCGCTCAGACAAAACGCTGGCGGCAGGGCAGGCCAGCACCTCCAAGGCGTAGAGCGCCATTTCGTGCCACGTGTCCAGTTTGGACATGAAATAGTTGTACGGCACAGAGGAATTAGACCGTCTGATACGTACTCCTTCACTATCTTCCAAAACTTTTCAGGGTCAGGGTGCTGGCGGGGTGTCATGAAACTGTCCCAGGCCTTGGAGAGTGTTGCCCTTCCTCTGTGTGTTGGCTATGCATGGTATGTGTGTGAGCTTGCCGAGCTCCAAAGCCGCCACCAAGTTACGGCCATTATCAGACACAACCATGCCTGATTGTAGGTTGAGTGGCGAGAGCCACAGCTCAGTTTGGTCTCTTATCCCCTGCCACAGCTATGCGGCGGTGTGCTGTTTTGCACCTAAGCATATCAGTTTCAGCACGGCCTGTTGCCGCTTCCTCACTGCAGTGCTGCACTGCTTCCAGCTACCGACTGATAGCTGACTGGCGCTGCACACTGATAATTCGGAGGGGGATGTGTAGAAGGAGGCGGAGGAGGAGAAGTGGGGTTGGAGCCAGTAATGTAGGTGAAACCCTGATCGATGTAAGGCCCGCAGACCTTGGCGTCGGTAGCACCTGTGCCATCCCAGGGTACGATTTGCTCCCGGCCTCCACAATGTTCACCCAGTGTGCGGTCGGGTCGAGTCCCTGGCCAAAAGCACTTGTCTATGTGTCAGTCGTTAAGTCGTTAAGTTGACCTTCCCAATAACTGCATTGGTCAGGGCACGGGTGATGTTACGGGACACATGCTGTAAGGCAGGGACAACATTCCGGGAAAAATAGTGGTTGCTGGAGACTGAGTAACAAGCAGGCGGTGGAATGCCTCAGTATCCACAAGCCAAAATGGCGACATTTCCAGGGCCAGCAATTTGGAAACGTGCACATTTAGTGCTATGGCCTGTGGGTGGGTATTTCCGCTTTCGTTCAGTGGCCTGGGGTATGGACATCTATACGCTGCGCTGGGACACAGAACAGGATGTGCTAGCTAATTGTGCTTGCGTAGGTCCAGGTGCAGGACGGGAGGCATCCGGGCCTGCATCTTGGACAGGGGATTGGCCAGCACGTAACAAAGGGGTAGAGGAGGCAGTGGTGTGACCCACAGACACTAAATTTGTGGACCGAGGCGTTCGTCCCACCTATTAGGGTGCTTTGATGCCATGTGGAGGATCATGCTGGTGGTGATGAGGTTGCTAGTAATTCGGTTCGGCACAGGTTGCAAATGACAATTCTTTTATCATCCGCACTAGCTCATTCGGTTCGGCACAGGTTGCAAATGACAATTCTTTTATCATCCGCACTTTCGTCAAAAAAGCTCCTTGGCAAGAGAGATTGCCGCAAGGGGGTGCTCCGGGGAACAGTTGCGGGTCTGTTTGGTGTGGCCCGCCTTCTCCCTTTTGCCACCCAACTGCCTCTTCTAGTCTGTTGCGGTGCTGCGGATCCCTCCCCCTCCGTATTGCTGTCCTCACTCGGCTTGGCCCCTTCCCAGGTTGGGTCCGTGATTTCATCGTCTACCACCTCCTCTTCCACTTCCTCACTCTGGTCATCCTCCTGACTTGTTGACCTAACAAGAACCTCACTTATTGACAACTGTGTCTCATCCTCATCATCATCTACCTCGTGAAACATTAATTGCCATTCCCCACCGTCATCCTCTTCTGTCTGTGGATGCTCAAGGAATCAGTGCACAAGATCTCTTAATGTCCCTCTTCAAGTGGGCTTGGCGAGAGGCCCAAATCAAGGAATGGCAATGAAAAGAGCTCCTCGGAATATCCGAGAGTGGGATCACTTGTTTGCCAAGACTCTCCATGGTGGGAGGAAGGAGGATCAGGGTAAGGATTCTGTTGATCAGACTCTTGGGTACTGAGACTGGACTTTGTGGAAGACAGGGTGGTGCTTAACCGAATGGAAGCATTATCTGCTGCAATTCAACCGACCACCTGGTCGCAATGGTGTGACTTCGAGAGTGGTGTCCTGCGCCGCCCTGCAAACTGGGACATGAAGCTAGGTATCGTGGATGAGTGTGTTTCTTGTTCTCTAGCAGCAGGTACAGTTTCACCATGCACAGGGCCACGGGCTATGCTTACACCATCAGCAGCACGGGAACTTCCCTGTCCCTTACTGCTCGCCTTGAGCATATTAAATGGTATATATGCTTGCAAGTATGTCACATGTACAGTAGTGCAGGTTTTGTAAATGTATGCGCAAATAAATTACACTGAATGTAATTGATACTTAGGATGTTTAAACGTTACACAGGAGATGTAGCGCATGTAATGTCTCTGTCACCAGCGGCTAAGAAAAAATTACACTGAAAGTCACAGATATTTAGGATGCGCAAACATTATACAGGAGAAGGTGCGCAGGTAATGTTGCTGTCACCTGCGGCCAAGAAAAAATTACACTGAAAGTCACAGATATTTAGGATGCGCAAACATTGTACAGTAGATCTAGCGCAGGTTACGTCGCTGTCAGCAGCGGCCAAACAATTGCGCTGAATGTCACAGATATTTAGGATGCGCAAATGTAACACAACAGATGAAGCAGAGGTTGTGCCACTGTCAGCAGCGGCCAAACAATTGCATGCAATTTAGCGCAGGTTGCGATAATAATATATATTGCAGCCAGATAAAACAATTGTCCTTAAAAAACTTTTGGGTCTCTTACACCTTTCAACACTAAACTCTGCCTAAAAAAATGAATAAAATTCCTTTCCCTACACTATCTGTCCCTTCTGCTGCAGCTCGACCTGACTAAGGCTATTACGCATTTTTACTGGCTGCATAGCAGCCAACAAACGTGTGGGGAAGAGAGTCGAGTGCTCTCAAGCACACACGGTGTTCGGCCGAACACAGCGATGTGCAGAGCATCGCGATGCTCGAGTCAAAATGGTGTTCGGCCGAGCATGCTCGCCCAACTCAACTAATTACCACCACCCATCTGACAGTCGTTCCTTTGAAACAATCACAATATGTTACATTATTTGTTTCCACCTTCCAACAATGGTATGATCTGCGTGACAGGACAAACTGTTTGGTGCATTCTCTGATCTTGCTAGTGTATATTGTAGCATTTTCAGTGATATTGATTTGTAATAACACAAATTTGAGTTTTTTTTCTTAATCTGGTGATATTCTTGAAGCAGCATGTTTTGTTTGTCTATGTTTGACTATATACCGTTCTCTCTACTGGTCCCCTAAGGAACCCGACAGGGAGGAACATGTTGGGACCTTCTAGAGCATTTCAGGGTTCACTAAGGGGTAGGTTCCTGTGCAGGGTCGACCTGCCATCAGGGTGGTTCCCTGTAGTTCGTTGTAGAAAGGGATACTCTAGGGACAATACTCTCCCTGTCTAATCTCTGCCCATCCCATATACCTGTCTCACTGTGACCCTATGGTAATTGTTTTGTTTGTATGAAAGGCCTGGTCTGTTGTTAATCAGCTCCATATTTATGGATTTTATTGAATTACATTAAAATTTATGCTTTAGTCCCTCTGTGATCAAATTAAGCAGCTGGTTTTTGACTAATCTATAGCATATGCTCTGTGAATGGTGTTCAAAAGCAGCTACCTGCAAGGAAATTGTTTAATTATTTTTTCACATTTTCACAGAAATCCTTTTTGGGGATGGGGTGGAGGGAGTTGGAATAAATGAAAACTGTGGAACACATGTATTGCCATCAATCTAGCATAGCAGAGAATACTAGTGATTCTATTTATTTATTTATTTGTCTATTTTAGTTTGAAAAAGCATATGCATCTGTGATTGAGAATGAAATATTAGGGCTAAATCCTATTATTATCTCCACACACAGAGTTCAGTTTAAATTATTATTTTTTTTTGGGGGAGGAGGGTTTTTGAATTTATTGAAACCAGCATATAGGTGGTCAGTAAATCAATGCACACTAGGAAAACTATTTACTTGTGAGTGCTAACGTGAAATTGAGCATCAGGCCCAGGGGTGTACCGCCAATTAGGCGAGGTGAGGCTATCGCCTCAGGTAGCGCCAGGTAGCGGAAGACATGTGGGCAATGAGCGCTTCTCTGCATTTTTAACTGTATCGCTGTTCTCAGGTGTTCAGGAGGAGAGGAGGATGGAAAAATAGTGTGTGCCAAACTCTGCAGAGACAAGAGATGGTTGAAGGAAATCATCATGGCTGTTTGCTCTGAATAGTAGGGCTGGAGGGTAGTGGTTAGCCTGAGAATTGGGGTATGCGCCGTTTCATTTTTTGCCTCAGGCAGAAGAAGAGCTAGGTGCCACCCTGGTCAGGCATCAATCGTCCATCTCCGTGAATTCTATTTCCACACAGTTGGGGGATTGTTCAATTAAAAAAAAAACTATATATATATAATTACTAAAAGAATACACACCCTAGGGCAGCAATTTACCTGTGAGTGTTAACGTGAATTTGACCATCATGCCTCAATTGTCTGTATCCGTTTATTTTATATTCACACGGTTGGAATGTTATTTTTGGGGGAATTAAATTGTTCAATTTAATAAAACAAGCATATATACGTGGTTACTACAGCGAAACAGGGTTGAGCACAAAATTATCTGTGAGTAATAATAAATTTAGGCCTAAATTAGTTTTCCTTTATTTATGTTACACACATTTCCAATCAATTTATTTTAGCCGGTTATTGTTGTTTATTTTAAAACCAGCATACATACGTGATTACTACAGCGAAACACAGGATAT
Source organism: Bufotes viridis (assembly GCA_033119425.1). Lineage (NCBI taxonomy): Eukaryota > Metazoa > Chordata > Amphibia > Anura > Bufonidae > Bufotes > Bufotes viridis. Next base: position 395,643,193 of record CM065590.1, read on the forward strand.
CTTACAAAATTATCAGTTTTTTGTTTTTTTTGCGGGGAGGGGCTGGTCTGTTGTCGATTATATTCAAACCAGCATATTTACATGATCACTATACAAATACACAGGGTAGTGCATAACATTATCTGAGAAGTACAAAAATGTCAGGACTATGGAATGGTTCCAAACAAAAGACACAGAGCCAGAATGTGGGTAGTACCAGCACCAGTTATCCAGGCAGTAGTACTAGCAGTAGGCCGCAGTTGTCCCTGCTGGCTTCAGAAAGGCGCAACATTATTGTTGAGGAGAAAGAGATTTGGATGGCTCTGTCTTCCTCTGAGTCACAGCAGGATGACGTGGAGGTGACTTCAGAGTCTGACATGGTTGTGTGGTGCCAGGGTTCACAGCATTTCTCCTGCTCCTCCTCCTTGCAGCCCCAGAGAAGGCTTGTAGTGGAATTGTCACAGTCTTCACTGCTTCTTCCTAGGTGGGCACCTTCATTTTTCCTAAGAAGTGGCAAAAAGTCCCACCATACCCTACAGCAGATAGTCAAGAGAATCTCCCTGTTGATGAATTTTATGAGCGTTGTCATCATTTGAACTGTCCTGAGAAGGAGTTTGGGTGGAGGCTGGGGACCTCATGCATACCTGTGTCGATTGTGGTGGCAATAGTGGCACCTGTAGCAATGGCATTGGCAGTGGGGGCAAGAACAGTGAGAGTTGGGGAAAATGCAAAGTAGGGGAGGGGGCCCAGGAACCAACCCCAATATCTCAAAGACTTATAAAAGCGGCAGGGAGGGTGAGGACTCCGATGACCTTTGTGTGCTGGATGGGACCTGGGAGCTGGATCGAAGTACTGAAGAGGAGGTATCAGTGCAGGGAAGGGGCAGAAGCAATAAAGAGCCGAGACAACATATCTCCCAAAGAGCAGCCAGGACCACGTCTGCTTCAGGCTCTGGTGTTGCCACTGACACTGTGGGTGGGTTAGGCCTGAAAGTTGCCAGAGCTATTACCAGCTTGGATGCCTGTAGCTTTGTCTGAGCAACTTCCGTATGGTGCTTTTTCTCCACAAGGCAGGCACACAGCGGTGTTCAAAATCTGCAGGATTAAAATAAGCGAGGGCCATTCAAACACAGTTATAGGTATGAGAGGTCTATTGCTGCACATGAGGCGGTGTCAACGGATCCTTTAGAAAAAAATAACTGGCCAGCATTCCCAATCAGAACAAGTACTGTATGTCTTCCTTCTCTTAGTCCTCTTTGTGGCAGCCAGCCTGCATCCCCAAGAAATATGAAATCTGACTCAGGGCCATGGCACCCACAAAGAGGAGAGCGGTCCCGTAACAGCAACACAGGCCTCAGGTCAACCTGCAATGGAACAGGCCATTATCATTTATGTAGGCCCCTGACACACAGACAGAGGAGAGGTCATTTGACAGTAAAAAAGAGTTTAATGTCTCCCACCAAGACAGCAAGCAATTAAACAAAATATTGGCCACTGACACCCACACAATGGGGCGGTCATTAGACAGTAAAAAGAGTTTAATATCTCCCACCAAGACAACAAATGATTAAACAACATATAGGCCCCTGACACTCACACAATGGGGCAGTCATTTGACAGTAAAAAGAGTTAAATGTCTGCCACCAAGACAGCAGGCAAGTATGTGAAATTTAGACCCCTAACACACACACAATTATGTGGTCATTAGACAGCAAAAAGAGTTTAATGTCTGCCACCAAGACAGCAAACAATTAAACAAAATTTAGGCCCCTGACACCCAGACAAAGGGGCGGTCATTCGACAGTAAAAAGAGTTTAATATGTTCCACCAAGACAACAAATGATTAAACGACATATAGGTTCCTGACACCCAGACAATGGGCGGTCATTAGACAGTAAAAAGAGTTAAATGTCTGCCACCAAGACAGCAAGAAATTACGTGAAATTCAGGCCCCTTACAACCAGACAGAGGAGAGAGGTCCCATAGCAGCAAAAGAGGCATCATGTCTCCCACCAACGGAGAAGACCACTTTCAGTTATTTTGGCCCCGACACCCAGACAGAGGATAGAGGTCTCATAGCAGCAAAAGAAGCATCATGTCACCCACCAACGGAGAAGTCCACTTTTATTTATTTAGGCCCCAGCACCCAGACAGAGGAGAGAGGTCCCATAGCAGAGAATCAGGCTTCATGTCACCCAGCAATGGAGAAGGCCACTTTCATATATTTAGGCCCCTGGCACCCAAACGGAGGGAAGGTTCATTCAACTTTGGGTTGCCCGGCAAAATAATGATAAAATTAAAAAAAGAGGATTCAATAAAGAGGGCCCTGGAGTACAAGAATATATGGTTAAGGGGAGGTAGTTATAAATGTCTATTCTGCAAAAGGGATGGAGAGGTCCTGTGGGATCCATGCCTGGTTCATTGTTATGAACATCAGCTTGTCAACGTTGGCTGTGGACAGGCGGCTGAGTTTGTCAGTAATGACGCCACCTGCCGTGCTGAATACACGTTCAGACAAAACACTGGCCGCCGGGCAGGCCAGCACCTCCAAGGCTAGCTCTGGCCATGTGGACAATTTGGAGACCCAGAAGTTGAATGGGGCCGAACCATCAGTCAGTACGTGGAGGGGTGTGCACATGTACTGTTCCACCATGTTATTGAAATGCTGCCTCATGCTAACACGTTCCGTTTCGGGTGGTGGTGCAGTTAGCTGTGGCGTGGTGACAAAACATCTCTGCCATGCTAACCCTGCCCTCAGAGGAGCTGGCCGTGACACAGCTGCGTTGGCGACCTCTTGCTCCTCCTCTGCCTTCGCCTTGGGCTATCACTTGTTCCCCTGTGACATTTGGGAATGCTCTCTTAGGGCGTCTACCAGCATGCGCTTGTACTCGCGCATCTTCCTATCACGCTCCAGTGCAGGAATTAAGGTGGGCACATTGTCTTTGTACCGGGGATCCAGAAAGTGCTAAAAATGACCCCTCTTCCTCCTTCTCCTCCTCCTGGGCCACATCCTCTTCCATCATCGCCCTAAGTGTTTTCTCAAGGAGACATAGAAGTGGTATTGTAACGCTGATAACGGTGTCATCTCCACTAGCTATGTTGGTGGAGTACTCGAAACAACGCAACAGGGCACACAGGTCTCGCATGGAAGCCCAGTCATTGGTGGTGAAGTGGTGCTGTTCCGCAGTGCGACTCACCCGTGCGTACTGCAGTTGAAACTCCACTATGGCCTGCTGCTGCTCGCACAGACTCTTCCGCATGTGCAAGGTGGAGTTCCACTTGGTTGGCATGTCACATATGAGGCGGTGAGCGGGAAGGCCTGAAGTTACACTGCAGCGCAGACAGGCGAGCAGCGGCAGGATGTGAACACCGGAAGCGCTCACAGATGGAACACATTTTATGCAGCAGCTCTGACATGTCGGGGTAGTTGTGATTGAACTTCTGCACCACCAAATTCAGCACATGCGCCAGGAAGGGATGTGCATCAAACCGGCTAGTCCCAGAACAGCGGCAAGATTTCGCCCATTATCGCACACCACCAGGCCGGGCTTGAGGCTCACCGGCAGCAACCACTCGTAGATGTGTTGTTGCCACAGCTCCTGCGCAGTGTGGGGCCTGTCCCCCAAACATATGAGTTTCAGAATGGCCTGCTGACATTTACCCCGGGCTGTGCTGAAGTTGATGGCGAAGGTCTGTTTGCTGACTGGATGAGCAGGTGGAAGAAGAGGAGGAGGAAGCCGAGTAGGAGGAGGAGGCAACAGGAGGCAAAGAATGATGCCCTGCGATCCTTGGCAGCGGAAGGACGTGCGCCAAAGAACTCTCCGCCTGGGGCCCAGCCGCCACTACATTTACCCAGTGTGCAGTTAGGGAAATATAGTGTCCCTGGCCTTGCTAACTGGTCCACATATCTGTGGTTAGATGGACCTTCCCACAGATGGCGTTGCGCAGTGCACACTTGATTTTATTTTGATACTTGTTTGTGCAAGGAAGGCAGGGCTATCTTGGAGAAATAGTGGCGACTGCGAACAACGTAATGTGGGACAGCCACCACCATCAGCTGTTTGAAGCTGTCCGTGTCCACCAGCCTGAATGACAGCATTTCAAAGGCCAGTAGTTTAGAAATGCTGGCATTCAGGCCCAGGGCTCGAGGGTGGCTAGGTAGTAATTTACGCTTTCTCTCCAAGATGGAGAGCTGAACGCTGCTGTGTGACATGGTGGAGATGCTTGGTGACGGAGGTGGTGGTGTTTGGTGGTGGGGCACTGGCAGTGGGCACCCTACAGTCAGTGGAAGTCGGCCTGACACACACTGGCAGGCAACTAACCTTAGATTAAAGGGTAAAAATTAAATACCTTTTTTTATGCAAAGTCCTGAGCCACCCGGTATGAGTGGTGGGCACTGGCAGTGGGCACACTACAGTCAGTAGAAGTGGGCCTGACACACACAGGCAGGCAACTAACCTTAGATTAAAGGGTAAAAATGATGCTCTAACCCTAATACTGGCCCCGCCCCCCTAGTGCTGACCCCCAATACTCACCCTGCCGTACCCCTAACCCTAATACTGGCCCCTTACCCCCTAGTACTTACCCCTAATACGGACCTGACCTTTAATACTGGCCCTACCTAACCCCTAACCCCAGTACTGACCTCTAATACTGATTCTACCCTAGTACTGACCTCTAACCCTGGCCCCCGACCCCTATCCCTGATACTGACACCTAACCCTAAGGCTACATTCACATGACCGTATGTGTTTTGCGTTCCGCATTTTGTGGAATGCACATGGCCGCCCTATGATAGAAATGCCTGTTCTTGTCTGTCATTGCGGACAACAATAGAACATTATCCATCTTTTTTGCAGGGCCACGTAACGGAACTATGGATTTGTGGCCCCATTAAAGTGTATGGAAATGCTGACTCTAACCCCAATACTGGCTCCTAACTGATACTGACCCTAATCCTAATACTGGCCCTAAAGGTGCATTCAGATGACCGTATTTCTGGGTCCACATCAGTTCCACAATTTTGCGGAAAGAGTGGGGACCAGTTCATTTCAATGGGGCTGCAGAAGATGCTGACAGCACAACACATGCTGTCAGCATCCATAGTTCCATTCAGTGACCCCACAAAAAATATAGAGCATGTCCTATTCTTATCTGCAAGAATAAGAATTTCTAATATAGTGCTGGCCCTGTGCGTTCCACAAAATGATTGGTCGTCTGAATGTAGCCTTATGCTAATACTACGCCTAACCCTAATACTGGCTCCTAACTGTAATGCTGTGCCTAATTCTAATACTGACCGTTAACCCCAATACTGACCTCTAACTTTAATACTGGCCCGAATGTTAATACTACGCATAACCCTAATACTTGCTGTAATATACTTACCCCAATACTAATCCTAACCCTAAAACTGACCTGAACCTTAACTACAACCCCTAACACCTCACGTACCTCACACAGTGAACATTATATATGACTGTCCAGATAAATCTTTACCCACTGCCTCTTTTATACCTCACACCTGACACATAGTATAAACACAGAGCACTGATAAGTCAGGTACAAGGTATAAAAGATGAAGTGGGTACGGGTATGTAGTGTATACAGCAGTGTACTGATATGTTAGGTGCGAGGTATAATACATGCAGTGTGTACAGGTATATAGTATACAAAGCAGTCTACTCATTTGAGATACGAGGTGTAATTTATACCTCATACCTCACATATCAGTACACTGCTGTATATACTATATATCTGTACACACTGCATCTATTATACATTGCACCTCCCATATCAGTACACTGCTGTATATACTATATATCTGTACACACTACATCTATTATACCTAGTACTTCACATATCAGTACACTGCTGTGTATACAATATATCTGTATATATACTGCATGTATTATAAAAGTATAATAGAATGTGCAATGTGTACAGATATATAGTATATACAGCAGTGTACTGATATGTGAGGTATGAGGTATAATAGAAGCACTGTGTACAGATATATAGTATATTCAGCAGTGTACTGATATTTTAAATACAAGGTGTAATTTTTAGTCCCACCCATTTAGGCCACGTTTATTTTTGTGATTCTTGTTTTATATGTATTGAATGTGCCATTGCATATGGCTGGTAAACATTCTGTTGCACCTGGAAGCCGGTGTCACATGGTCTGTTGTAGGTGTAGCTTGCGGCCTCATTTGTTCCCCATTGCATTGTTGGTCCTGCAATGCAGGTGAGTGGGAGGGGGCTGTAGGCTGCTTAATACCTGTTCAGACCTTGTTCACACACCATAGGTAGTCTAGTGGTAGGACCCCATGTCATGCTGAGAAACCGTGAAGTGGTGCCTAAAGGGGCTCCGATATGTTCCTGATTGGAAATATTGGCGAATCTCTCAGCTTTTAACACCAGAGTGAGGGATTAGCCAGTGTTGTCAGTTGCTTATCCATGTGGTGCATCTTTTTTCTGTGAGTTATGTAATTTTTACCTACTACCGCACATATCAATACACTGCTGTATATACTATATATACCCACTGCATCTATTATAACTCTTGTCATGTGACCATCAACAACATGATGACAGTGACGTCACACCCACTGCATTCTAGCTTTTACCAAGTATTATAATACAGTGTGTGTATGCTGTATTCAGGGGGCACAAATAAGAGGCACTAAACATAAAGGGGTCACAAATAACAAGTACTACACATAAAGGGGCACATATTAGAGGCACTATACATAAAGGGGGCACATACTGTATAAGAGGAACTATACATAAAGGTAGCACAAATAATAGGCACAATTATTAGGGGTCCAGATAGGGAAATCTGTCACAAAGACCGGGATCGTCAAACGATGTGTTGTCCTCGTGGCGTTCAAGTTCGACACATCACGGATCGGGTTGACAGATTACTAGGAGGGGCCGAAGAAGATTCAGCAGTCATGGTCCATGTCGGGCAATGACAAAGTTAGAGGTAGGTGGAGCATCCTTGAAAATGATTTTAGGGATTGAGGTCACAAGCTGAGAGCAAGCACCTCAAAGGTAGTGTTTTCCAAAATACTCCCTGTACCACGATACACACAAGAAAGGCCGCGGGAGATTAGGGAGGTTAACAAGTGTCTCAAAAACTGGTGTAGGAGGGGTTTAGGTTCCTGGAGAACTGGGCCAACTTCTCTGTCGACTACTCTATCGTAGGGATGGGCTGCATCTCAATGGGGAAGGGGCAGCTGTTTTGGGGGAGAAGATGGCTAGAAGGTTGGAGGAGTGTTTAAACTAGGGACTGGGGGGAGGGTAATTACATTATAGGGGGGAAGATAGTGCAGATAGAGACCTGGGGCAAAGTCTTAATTGTATGTATACTAATTCCAGAAGCCTGACTAATAAAACTCGTTAACTGGAATTAGTGATGGGTGAGGAGGACTATGACTTAGTGGGAAAACTAAGACATGGCTGGATGATAGCTATAACTGAGTGGTTAACGTACAGGGTTACAGTCTGTGTAGAAAGGATCATCAAAACCGGAGAGTGGGAGAGGTCTGCCTTTATGTAAAGTCCTGTATAGAGCCCACACTCTGGGAAGATATAAGTGAGGGACATAAACATGTGGGTAGAAATACATGGAGGAAAAAACAATAATAAAATACTAATAAAAGTTTATTATAAGCCACCTACTATACCAGAGTCCACAAAAAATCTACTTCTAAACAAAATAGATGAGGCGGTAAATCATAGTTAGGTCGTTATTATGGGGGACTTCAACTATCCAGATATAGACTGGGAAACTGAAACCTGTACATCTCATAAAGATAACGGGTTCTTGGCAATAACCAAAGACAATTACTTTTCCCAACTGGTTCAGGACCCAACTAGAGGGACAGACATACTGGACTTAGTATTAACTAATAGACCTGACAGAACAACTAATGTGCAGGTTGGGGGACACCTTGGAAATAGTGACCGTAAAGTAATAACCTTCCAATTGTCATTCAAAGAGTGTTTCCTAAGGAAGTAACAAAAATACCAAGCTTCAAAAATGCAAAATTTAGCCAACTAAGAGAGGCTATAGGCCTAACTAACTGGGACAAAGTCCTCGAAAATAAAAATACAGCCACAAAATGGGATTTTTTAAAACGATCTAATTGTGAGAGGTACATACCTTATGTGATTAAAGGGTTACAGAACAAGAAAAAAACAATGTGGATAAATAGAATTGTAAAGAAAGCAATAAATGACAAAAATAAAGCATTTAAATCACAAAAACAGGAGGGGAACTAGAAAGCATTGAGAAATAAATGCAGCCAAACTAGAAACCAATAGATTAATTGCCAAAGAGAGCAAAACTAACCCTATAATGTTCTTCAATTATATAAATGGTACAAAGTATAAATCTGAGTCTGCCCTTTAATGAGTGATGAGGGGGGAATTGCAGAGAGCGATGAGGAAAAAGCAAAGCTATTCATTTTTTTTTTTCTCCACTGTATTCACTGAAGAAAATAAACTGTCAGATGAAATGCAGAATGTGAAAGTAAATTCCCCATTAAAAGTGCCCTGTCTGGCCCAGGAAGAAGTACAGTGGCGTCTTAAAAGGATAAAAATAGACAAATCACCAGGACCATGTGGCATAGACCCGTATCCTAAGAGAATTAAGTAATGTCATAGCCAGACCCTTATTTCTGATATTTAAGGACTCTATAATGACAGGGAGTGTTCCACAGGATTGGCGCATAGCAAATGTGGTGCCAATATTCAAAAAGGGTCCAAAAACAGAGCCTGGAAACTATAGGCCGGTAAGTTTATCATCTGTTGTGGGTAAACTGTTTGAAGGTTTTCTAAAAGATGCTATCTTGGAGTACCTCAATGAAAATAAGCAAATAGCACCATATCAGCATGGTTTCATGGGGGATCGGTCATGTCAAAGAATTTAATCTGTTTCTATGAGGATATAAGTTCTAGACTTGACCGTGGCAGATGTCGTATATCTGGACTTCTCCAAAGCATTTGACACTGTACCAAATAAAAGGTTAGTATATAAAATGAGAATGCTTGGACTGGGAGAAAATGTCTGTATGTGGGTAAATAACTGGCTCAGTAATTAACCACTTCAGCCCCCCTAGCTTAAACACCCTTAATGACCAGGCCACTTTTTACAATTCCGCACTACACTACTTTCACCGTTTATTGCTCCGTCATGCAACTTACCACCCAAATGAATTTTGCCTCCTTTTCTTCTCACTAATAGAGCTTTCATTTGGTGGTATTTCATTGTTGCTGACATTTTTACTTTTTTTGCTATTAATAAAAATTTAACGACATTTTTCACTTTCTGTTGTAAAATTTTTCAAAAAAAACTACATTTCTATATACATTTTTCTCTAAATTTATTGTTCTACATGTCTTTGATAAAAAAAAGTCCAATAAGTGTATATTTATAGGTTTGGGTAAAAGTTATAGCGTTTACAAACTATGGTGCAAAAAAGTGAATTTCGGCATTTTGAAGCAGCTCTGACTTTCTGAGCACCTGTCATGTTTCTTCAGGTGCTAGAATGTCAGGATAGTATAAATACCCCCCAAATGATACCATTTTAGAAAGAAGACACCCCAAAGTATTTGCGGAGGGGCATGGTGAGTTCATGTATCATTTCATTTTTTTTCACAAGTTAGCGGAAAATGACACTTTCTGAGGAAAAAAATAAAAATAATAAAGTTTCCATTTCTGCTAACTTCTGGCAAAAAAAAAAAATAATCTCCCACGGACTCACTATGCCCCTCAGTGAATACCTTGGGGTGTCTACTTTCCGAAATGGGGTCATTTGTGGGGCGTGTTTACTGTTCTGGCATTTTGGGCGGGGCTAAATTGTGAGCAGTCCTGTAAAAGCTAAAGGTACTCGTTGGAATTTGGGCCCCTTTGCGCACCCAGGCTGCAAAAAAGTGTCACTCATGTGGTATCGCCGTACTCAGAAGAAGTAGGGCAATGTGTTTTAGGGTGTATTTTTACATATACCCATGTTGGAGTGAGAGAAATATCTCTGTAAACTGACAACTTTGTATAAAAATTTTTAAAAGTTGTCGTTTACAGCGATATTTCTCACACAAAGTATGGGTATATATAAAATACACCCCAAAACTTATTGCCCTACTTCTCCTAATGCAATACCACATGTGTGACACTTTTGCAGCCATGATGCGTAAGGGGCCCTAAAACCAATGAGTACCTTTAAGATTTCATGAGCCATTTTTACACATTTGGATTCCAGACTTCTTCTCACGCTTTAGGGGCCCCTAAAATGCCAGGACAGTATAAATAGTAAATACCCCACATGTGACCCCATTTTAGAAAGAAGACACCCCAAGGTATTCTGTGAGGGGTATGGTGAGTTCATGTAAAATTTTATTTTTTGTCACAAGTTAGTGAAATAAGAGACTTTGTAAAAAAAAAAAAAAAAATATCAATTTCCGCTAACTTGTGCCAAAAAAATAAAAATTCTGTGAACTCGCCATACCCCTCACGGAATACCTTTGGGTGTCTTCTTTCCAAAATGGGGTCACATGTGGGGTATTTATACTGACCTGGCATTTTAGGGCCCTAAGCGTGAGAATCCAAATGCGTAAAAATGCCCTGTGAAATCCTAAAGGTACTCATTGGATTTAGGGCCCTTTGCGCATCTTGGCTGCAAAAAGTGTCACTCATGTGGTATCGCCGTACTCAGGAGAAGTAGGGCAATGTGTTTTAGGGTGTATTTTTACATATACCCATACTGTGTGTGAGAAATATCGCTGTAAACTGACAACTTTGTATACAATTTTTATTCAAAGTTGTCAATTTACAGAGATATTTCTCTCACCCAGCATGGGTATATGTAAAATACACCCCAAACACATTGCCCTACTTCTCTTGAGTACTGGCGATACCACATGTGTGCCACTTTTTGCAGCCAAGATGCGCAAAGGGGCCCTAAAACCAATGAGTACCTTTAGGATGGCATTTTTACGCATTTGCTTCTTCTCACGCTTTAGGGCCCCTAAAATGCCAGGGCAGTATAAAGTAAATACCCACATGTGACCCCATTTTGAAAGAAGACACCCCAAGGTATTCTGTGAGGGGTATGGTGAGTTCATGTAAGATTTTATTTTTGTCACAAGTTAGTGAAATAGAGACTTTGTAAAATAATTTCTCATAAAGTCTCACTTTCTGCTAACTTTTGACAAAAAGTTAAAATTTTCATGGACTCACTATGCCCCTCACGTGAATACCTTTGGGTGTCTTCTTTCCAAAATGGGGTCATATGTGGAGTGTTTGTACTGTTCTGGCATTTTAGGGCCTAAGCGTGAGAACCAAATGTGAGCAATGCCATGTGAAATCTAAAGGTACTCGTTGGAATTTAGGGCCCCTTTAGCATCTAGGCTGCAAAAAGTGTCACTCATGTGGTATCGCCGTACTTAGGAGAAGTAGGGCAATGTGTTTTGGGGTGTATTTTTACATATACCCATACTGTGTGTGAGAAATATCGCTGTAAATTGACAACTTTGTATAAATTTTTTATTCAAAGTTGTCAATTTACAGAGATATTTCTCTACTGCAGCATGAGTATATGTAAAATACACCCCAAACACATTGCCTACTTCTCTGAGTACGGCGATACCACATGTGTGCCACTTTTGCAGCCAAGATGCGCAAAGGGCCTAAATCCAATGAGTACCTTTCAGGATGGCATTTTTACGCATTTTGCTTCTCACGCTTTAGGACCCCTAAAATGCCAGGGCAGTATAAATACCCCACATGTGACCCCATTGTGGAAGAAGACACCCCAAGGTATTCTGTGAGGGGCATGGCGAGTTCATAGAAGATTTTTTTGGCACAAGTTAGCGGAAATTGATTTTTATAGTTTTTCTCATAAAGTCTCCTTTCTGCTAACTTTTGACAAAAGTTAAATTTTTCACGGACTCACTATGCCCCTCAGTGAATACCTTAGGGTGTCTTCTTTCCAAAATGGGGTCATTTGTGGAGTGTTTGTACTGTTCTGGCATTTTGGGCGGGCGAAACTGTGAGCAGCCATGTAAAAGCTAAAGGTACTCGTTGGAATTTGGGCCCCTTTGCACCCAGGCTGCAAAAAGTGTCACACATGTGGTATCGCCGTATTTAGGAGAAGTAGGGCAATGTGTTTTGGGGTGTATTTTTACATATACCCATACTGTGTGTGAAAAATATCGCTGTAAATTGACAACTTTGTATAAATTTTTTTAAAAGTTGTAATTTACAGAGATATTTCTCATACAGTATGAGTATATGTAAAATACACTCACACATTGCCTACTCTTCTGAGTACGGCGATACCACATGTGTGCCACTTTTTTGCAGCCAAGATGCGCAAAGGGGCCCAAATTCCAATGAGTACCTTTAGGATTTCACAGGGCATTTTTACGCATTTGGATTCTCACGCTTTAGGACCCCTAAAATGCCAGGTCAGTATAAATACCCCACAAGTGACCCCATTGTGGAAAGAAGACACCCCAAGGTATTCCGTGAGGGGCATGACGAGTTCACAGAAAAAATAAAAAATTTGGCACAAGTTAGCGGAAATTGATTTTTTTTTTTTTTTTTTTTACAAAGTCTCATATTCCACTAACTTATGACAAAAAAATAAAATTTTGCATGAACTCCCCATACCCCTCAGCGAATACCTTGGGGTGTCTTCTTTCTAAAATGGGGTCACATGTGGGGTATTTATACTGCCCTGGCATTTTAGGGGTCTCCGCAATCATTACACGTATGGCCAGCATTAGGAGTTTCTGCGATTCTCCGCCAAAATCAGTGACTGCGGTGCGGTGGGCTGGGCGCTAGCTACCTAACAAGTAGCTAACTAACTGGCGGTGATAAGGGACCCTTATGCCCCATTCACACGTTCGAAATTCTGTTTGCGGAACGGAATTGCGGACCCATTCATTTCTATGGGGACAGACTTTGTCCCGCTCGGATCCGGAATTGCGGATCCGCACTTACGGGTCTGCACTTCCGTTCCGCAAAAATATAGAACATGTCGTACAAGAAAAAGCATTTTCTATATAGTTCTGGCAATGTGCGGATCTGAAAAATGCGGAAAGCACATTGCTGGTGTCCGTGTTTTGCGGATCCGCGTCGCAGATCCGCGGATCCGCAAAACACATATGGACATGTGAATAGAGCCTTACAGGGGGGTGATCAGTGACAGGGGGGTGATCAGGAAGTCTATATGGGGTGATCAGGGGTTAACAAAGGGTTAATAGTGGTTATAAAGTGAGAGGGGGTGGGGGGGGTTAGTGTATTGTTTGGTGCAACTTTACATTGTTACCTGGTCCTCTGGTGGTCGATCCCAGTAAATGGGACCACCAGAGGACCAGGTATTAGGTATATCAGACGCTGTCAACAACACAGCGTCTGATATACCACTTTGATCTAATTTATTTTACATTTACAGCCTGCCAGCGATTGATCATCGCTGGCAGGCTGTAGTACAACTGCAGAGCCGCGCTTTCACAGCAGATCTCGGCTCTCGCGAGATGACGCACGGATGCGTCCAGGAGGAATAAACCTGCCGCCGCCTGGACGCATCCGTGCGTTCGGCGGTCGGGAACAGGTTAAAAACAGATGGTGGTTATTAATTGTACTCACTCAGATTGGGTCACTGTCACTAGTGGGGAACCACAGGGGTCAGTATTGGGCCCTATTCTCTTCAATATATTTATTATTGATCTTGTAGTAGGCTTGTACAGTATAATATCCATTTTTGCAGATGACACTAAACTGTGTAAAGTAATGAACACTGAAGAGGACAGTATACTGCTATAGAGGGAACTGGATAGATTGTAGGCTTGGGCAGAGAAGTGACAGATGAGGTTTAACACTGACAAATGTAAGGTTATGCCCTTTGGAAGAAATGATGCAAGTCACCAGTACATACTAAATGGTAAAACACTGGGTAACACTGACATGGAAAAAGACCTAGGAATTTTGGTGAAACACAAACTAATTTGTAGAAACCAGTGTCAGGCATCTGCTGTCAAGACCAATAAGATAATGGGTTGCATCAAAAGGTGCATATATGCCCGTGATGAGAACATAGTCCTGCCACTTTACAAATCACCAGTCAGACCACGCATGGAGTAGTGTACAGTTCTGGGCTCCTGTGAATAAGGCATACATAGCAGAGCTGGAGAGAATTCAGAGGAGGGCAACTAAAGTAATAACTGGAATGGGGGATCTACAGTACCCTGAAAGATTAAAATTAGGGTTATTCACTTTCGGAAAAAAACGACTGAGGGGAGATCTAATAACTATGTATAAATATATTGGGGTTCAGTACAGATATCCCTCCAATCATCTATTTATCCCCAGGAATGTGACGAGGGGACATCCTCTGCGTCTGGAGGAAAGGAAGTTTGTACACAAACATAGAAGAGGATTCTTTACGGTAAGAGCAGTGAGACTATGGAACTCTCTGCCTGAGGAGTTGGTGATGGTGAGTTAACTAAAATAGTTCAAGAGGGGTGTGGATGTATTTCTGGAGTGTAATAATATTACAGGTTATAGTTACTAGAGAGGGGACATTGATCCAGGGAGTTATTCTGATTGCCTGATTGGAGTCGGGAAGGAATTTTTCCCCCTAAAATGAGGAAAATTGGCTTCTACTTCACAGGTTTTTTTTACCTTCCTCTGGATCAACTTGAAGGATAACAGGCTGAACTGGATGGACAGATGTCTTTTTTCAGCCTTATAAACTATCTTACTATACATAAAGGGGCACATATAAGAGACACTATACTTAAAGGGGGCACATCAAAAAGGCAGTATACATAAAGTGGCACATATAAGAAACACAATACATAAAGGGGACACATATAAAAGGGGCTATACAAAGGGACACGCACAAGCATGTGGCACTAGCATTGGGGGCACTGTGTGTGACACTATACACAGAGGGAACAGAGCATGTGGCACTATATACAGAGGGCACAGAGTATGTGGCACTATATACAGAAGGCACAAAGTGCATATGGCACTATATACAGAGGGCACAAAGCATGTTGCACTATATACAGAGAGCACAGAGTGTGTGTCACTATGTACAGAGGGTACAGGGTATGTTGCACTATATACTGAGGGCACAGTGTATTTGGCACAATATACTGATGGCACAGAGTATATGGCACTATATACAGAGATCACAGAATATGTGGCACTACCATTGGGGGGGACTGTGGGTGGCACTAATGCTTCTGTTATATTCAGGGCACTAAGATGAGTTTTTGTTAGTATGCAGGGTGCCAATGTGTTGGTAAAGTGAGAAGCTGAATGCATCTTCTTGGCGAAATCTGCAAAATAGTGGCCGGGAGATGTCATCATGGTGGCCCAAACCAGATGGAGAAGAACTCAGGAGAAGACATCACCTGTAAGTCACTGAATGGAAATGATTATTCTCCTACTGACTGTGTCTGATGAGTGCTCTGGTCACCTGGATGATCTACAGTTAATGATGGGTGGTAGCATACTGTTTTTGGAAACAACTCCCAGCATACCTGTACACTTGTTTAGGTCATACTGGGAGCTGTAGTTTCACACTGTACACGCTTATATGGTGAGCGCTGACCTGACTACTCAAATGTTATCTGTACTGAACTTTTAAAATGTGATGATGTATACAGTATATGTACTGCACACAGTTCTGGTGCTGTATTTATGTAGTGAACTTGGTTCTAGTGGTATATTTTACTTATGGGTTTGTTTCTGGTGCTATATTTCCTGTTGATTTTTTTTTTTTTGCTGTATTTGACATATACAGTTGTGTTCAAAATTATTCAACCCCCACTGAAATTGAGCGTTTTGGCTAGTTTGACATTGATTTTGATATTTTCAGTCATCTTGTTTACAATTAAATCAAAGAGGCACTTGTAAGTCAGACAAATATAACATAACATTTATAATGAAATAACCACAAATGTCTTTTCTGTGCTCACATCATTATAATTTTCATTCAACCCCCAAGTGACATTCAATCTTAGTACTTAGTACAACATCCTTTTCCAGTTATAACAGCTTTTAAACGTGAAGCATAGCTTGACACAAGTGTCTGGCAGCGATCTACGGGTATCTTCGCCCATTCTTCATGGGCAAAAGCCTTCAGTTCAGTCACATTCCTAGGCTTGCGCGCTGCAACTGCTTTCTTTAAGTCCCACCAGAGGTTCTCAATCGGATTTAAGTCTGGTGACTACGATAGCCACTTCAAAATGTTCCAGCCTTTAATCTGCAACCATGCTCTAGTGGACTTGGAGGTATGCTTGGGATGATTGCCCTGTTGAAAGGTCCAACGTCTCCCAAGCCTGTTTGTAACGGACTGCATCACATTTTCATCCAATATCTCCTGGTACTGAAGAGAATTCATGGTACCTTGCGCACGCTGAAGCTTCCCTGTACCTGTAGAAGCAAAACAGCCCCAAAGCATGATTGACCCCCCGCCATGCTTCACTGTAGGCAAGGTGTTCTTTTCTTCATAGGCCTCCTCCAAACATAGCGTTGATCCATGGGCCCAAACAGTTCTAATTTTTTTTCATCAGTCCACAGAACACTATCCTAAAACTTTTGTGGTTTGTCCACATGACTTTTGGCATACTGCAGTCGACTCTTCTTATTCTTTGGAGACAGCAAGGGGGTGCGCCTGGGAGTTCTGGCATGGAGGCCTTCATTACGCAGTGTGCGCCTTATTGTCTGAGCTGAAACTTCAGTACCCGCATCTGACAAATCTTTTTTCAGTTCCTCAGCAGTCACACAGGGACTTTTCTCCACTTTGCGCTTCAGGTAGCGCACAGCAGTCGAAGTCAGCATCTTCTTTCTGCCACGACCAGGTAGCGTTTCAACAGTGCCCTTTGCCTTGAATTTGCGAATGATGCTTCCTATGGTGTCTCTTGGTATGTTTAACATCTTTTGCAATCTTCTTATAGCCATTGCCCTTCCTGTGAAGAGAAATCACCTCTTCTCTTGTCTTCCTGGACCATTCTCTTGACTTCACCATGTTTGTAAACACACCAGTACATGTCTAGAAGGAGCTGAGTATCACAGTCATTTTAAATCTGACTAATTGGTGCTTATTATGCTTGATTGCTGCTCCTTGACATCCAGTCTATGGAGTCTCTTCAGCTCAGGATTGGAAAATCTTCCCCCTCTTATGACCATGCTGTTGTTACAAACTCAGTCATGTCTAGTGTTGAGCGAACAGTTCGAGCATAGTTCGGGTTCGTACCGAATTTTGGTGTGTCCGGGACATGGACCCGAACCCGAACTTTTTCAAAAAAGTTTGGGTTCGTTGTTCGGCGATTACTTCCCGCTTTCTGAAGGGCTGGCGTTTTACTTCTTGCCCTAAGAGCCCATCACAGCCATGCCTACTAATGGCATGGCAGTGATTGGCCAAGTGCAGCATGTGACCCAGCCTCTATTTAAGCTGGAGTCACGTAGCGCCGCACGTCACACTGCTCTTATTAGTGTAGGGATAGGATGCAGCTTCTGTGAGGGCGAGATTAGGCAGGGAAAAGTCAACAACAGCACCTAATGAACTGATCGATCTACAGCTGTGAATGATTGAACTTCTGCTAGTTACTTGCTCACTGGATTTTAGGCTGCACAGAGCGTTTTTCTGTCACTTATTTTCTGGGGTGATCGGCGGCCATTTTGTGACTTGTGGTGCACCAGAACAAGCTGCCACCAAGTCCATCAATCCATCAATACTAGTTTTTTTTTTTTTGCTATATCCTAGATCAGGGGCTTGGCTGTGCTAATTGTCACCCCTAGAAACTCAGGATAGCAATTTCTATATTTTATTAAGGGGTAAAATACAATTGCCCAAATACCAATTCCCTAAATCTGGTGTTCCAGCTTTGGCTAGCCAAGTATAATACTGTCTGCTGTCTGGCAAAGGATATATTATTTTCTGTGGTGAAATTCAATTGCCAAAATAGCAATACCATAAATCAGAGGTTTCAGCTGTGGCTGGCAAAGTATAATAGTGTCTGCCAAAACATATATTTTGTTCTGGGGTAAAATTCAATTGCCAAAATAGCAATACCCTTAATCTGGTGTCCCAGCTGTTGCAGGCCAAGTGTTAATCTGTCCGTAAAAGGCTATATTTTGTTCTGGGGTGAAATTCAATTGCCAAAATAGCAATACCCTGAATCTGGTGTCCCAGCTGTTGCAGGCCAAGTGTTAATCTGTCTGTAAAAGGGTATATTTTGTTCTGGGGTGAAATTCAATTGCCAAAATAGCAATACCATAAATCAGTGGTTTCAGCTGTGGCTGGCAAAGTATAAAAGTGTCCGCAAAAACATATATTTTGTTCTGGGGTGAAATTCAATTGCCAAAATAGCAATACCATAAATCAGTGGTTTCAGCTGTGGCTGGCCAAGTTTCATAGTGTCCGTAAAAACATATATTTTGTTGCGGGGTGAAGTTCAATTGCCAAAATAGCAATACACTGAATCTGGTGTCCCAGCTGTTGCAGGCCAAGTGTTAATCTGTCCATAAAAGGGTATATTTTGTTCTGGAGTGAAATTCAATTGCCAAAATAGCAATACCATAAATCAGTGGTTTCAGCTGTGGCTGGCAAAGTATAATAGTGTCAGCCAAAACATATATTTTGTTCTGGGGTAAAATTCAATTGCCAAAATAGCAATACCCTTAATCTGGTGTCCCAGCTGTTGCAGGCCAAGTCATAATCTGTCCGTAAAAGGGTATATTTTGTTCTGGGGTGAAATTCAATTGCCAAAATAGCAATACCCTGAATCTGGTGTCCCAGCTGTTGCAGGCCAAGTGTTAATCTGTCTGTAAAAGGGTATATTTTGTTCTGGGGTGAAATTCAATTTCCAAAATAGCAATACCATAAATCAGTGGTTTCAGCTGTGGCTGGCCAAGTTTCATAGTGTCCGCAAAAACATATATTTTGTTGCGGGGTGAAATTCAATTGCCAAAATAGCAATACACTGAATCTGGTGTCCCAGCTGTTGCAGGCCAAGTGATAATCTGTCCGTAAAAGGGTATATTTTGTTCTGGAGTGAAATTCAATTGCCAAAATAGCAATACCATAAATCAGTGGTTTCAGCTGTGGCTGGCAAAGTATAATAGTGTCAGCCAAAACATATATTTTGTTCTGGGGTGAAATTCAATTGCCAAAATAGCAATACGCTTAATCTGGTGTCCCAGCTGTTGCAGGCCAAGTGATAAACTGTCCGTAAAAGGGTATATTTTGTTCTGGGGTGAAATTCAATTGCCAAAATAGCAATACCATAAATCAGTGGTTTCAGCTGTGGCTGGCAAAGTATAATAGTGTCCGCCAAAACATATATTTTGTTGTGAGGTGAAATTCAATTGCCAAAATAGCAATACCCTTAATCTGGTGTCCCAGCTGTTGCAGGCCAAGTGTTAATCTGTCCGTAAAATGCTATATTTTGTTCTGGGGTGAAATTCAATTGCCAAAATAGCAATACCATAAATCAGTGGTTTCAGCTGTGGCTGGCAAAGTATAATAGTGTCCGCCAAAACATATATTTTGTTCTGGGGTGAAATTCAATTGCCAAAATTGCAATACCCTTAATCTGGTGTCCCAGCTGTTGCAGGCCAAGTAATAATCTGTCCGTAAAAGGGTATAATTTGTTCTGGGGTGAAATTCAATTGCCAAAATAGCAATACCCTGAATCTGGTGTCCCAGCTGTTGCAGGCCAAGTGTTAATCTGTCTGTAAAAGGGTATATTTTGTTCTACGGTGAAATTCAATTGCCAAAATAGCAATACCCTGAATCTGGTGTCCCAGCTGTTGCAGGCCAAGTGTTAATCTGTCTGTAAAAGGGTATATTTTGTTCTACGGTGAAATTCAATTGCCAAAATAGCAATACCATAAATCAGTGGATTCAGCTGTAGCTGACAAAGTTTAATAGTGTCCGCAAAAACATATATTTTGTTCTGGGGTGAAATTCAATTGCCAAAATAGCAATACCCTTAATCTGGTGTCCCAGCTGTTGCAGGCCAAGTGATAATCTGTCCGTAAAAGGGTATATTTTGTTCTGGGGTGAAATTCAATTGCCAAAATAGCAATACCCTGAATCTGGTGTCCCAGCTGTTGCAGGCCAAGTGTTAATCTGTCTGTAAAAGGGTATATTTTGTTCTACGGTGAAATTCAATTGCCAAAATAGCAATACCATAAATCAGTGGATTCAGCTGTAGCTGACAAAGTTTAATAGTGTCCGCAAAAACATATATTTTGTTCTGGGGTGAAATTCAATTGCCAAAAATAGCAATACCCTTAATCTGGTGTCCCAGCTGTTGCAGGCCAAGTGATAATCTGTCCGTAAAAGGGTATATTTTGTTCTGGGGTGAAATTCAATTGCCAAAATAGCAATGCCATAAATCAGTGGTTTCAGCTGTGGCTGGCAAAGTATAATAGTGTCCGCCAAAACATATATTTTGTTGTGGGGTGAAATTCAATTGCCAAAATAGCAATACCCTTAATCTGGTGCCCCAGCTGTTGCAGGCCAAGTGATAATCTATCCGTAAAAGGGTATATTTTGTTCTGGGGTGAAATTCAATTGCCAAAATAGCAATATGCTGAATCTGGTGTTCGAGCTGTTGCAGGCCAAGTGTTAATCTGTCCGTAAAAGGGTATATTTTGTTCTGGGTTGAAATTCAATTGCCAAAATAGCAATACCCTGAATCTGGTGTTCGAGCTGTTGCAGGCCAAGTGTTAATCTGTCCGTAAAAGGGTATATTTTGTTCTGGGTTGAAATTCAATTGCCAAAATAGCAATACCCTGAATCTGGTGTTCGAGCTGTTGCAGGCCAAGTGTAAATCTGTCCATAAAAGGATACCTTTCATCCAGGGCCTAAATACTAGCCCTAAAAGAGATATTCCCCTAAATCAGTGGTTACTGCTGTGCCTGGATTAGTGTAATACGCTACATAAATAAATAGGCAGATAGTGTTAGGTGCCTGTAAAAAAATGCCTGAATTTGAAATCAATTCATTGGGCCAAATATTTTTTTTCTTATTGTGGTGCTTGGTGAATGGTAACAATGAGGAAAACATCTAGTAAGGGACGCGGACGCGGTCGTGGTGGTGTTAGTGTACCCTCTTGTGCTGGGAGAGGACGTGGCCATTCTCCCACAGCCACACGTCCTAGTGAACCAACTACCTCAGGTTCCAGTATCCGCCAGAATTTACCGCGATATTTGGTGGGGCCCAATGCCGTTCTTAGGATGGTAAGGCCTGAGCAGGTAAAGGCGCTAGTCATTTGTGTGGCCGACAGTGGATCCAGCATGTTCACAACATTATCTCCCACCCAGTCTTCTGCAGAAAGCGCACAGGTGGCACCTGAAAACCAAGCCCATGAGTCTGTCACATCCCCCCCATGCATATCAGGGAAACTGCCTGAGCCTCAAGTTATGCAGCAGTCTCTTATGCTGTTTGAAGACTCTGCTGGCAGGGTTTCCCAAGGAAATCCACCTAGCCCTTCCCCAGTGGTGGAAGACATAGAATGCACTGATGCACAAACACTGATGTTTCCTGATGATGAGGACATGGGAATACCACCTCATCGGAGTCTGCACGTCTCTGATGATGACGAAACACAGGTGCCAACTGCTGCGTCTTTCTGCAGTGTGCAGACCGAACAGGAGGTCAGGGAGGAAAATTGTGTGGAAGACGATGCAGGGGATGATGAGGTCCTAGACCCCACATGGAATGAAGGTCGTGCCACTGACTTTCATAGTTCAGAGGAAGAGGCAGTGGTGAGACCGAGCCAACAGCGTAGCAAAAGAGGGAGCAGGGAGCAAAAGCATAACAGCCGCCTCCAAGAGAGTTCGCCTGCTACTGGCCACCGCCACCAGAACCCGAGCACCCCAAAGGCAGCTTCAAGGAATTCTCTGGCATGGCACTTCTTTAAACAATGTGCTGACGACAAGACCCGAGTGGTTTGCACGCTGTGCCATCAGAGCCTGAAGCGAGGCATTAACGTTCTGAACCTTAGCACAACCTGCATGACCAGGCATCTACATGCAAAGCATGAACTGCAGTGGAGTAAACACCTTAAAAGCAAGGAACTCACTCTGGCTCCCCCTGCTCCCTCTTCTGCTCCTGCCTCGGCCTCTTCCTCCGCCTTGGGAGAAATATTGGCACCTGCCGCCCACCAAACAGAGGATGTGCCACCGACAACATCACCTGCGTCACCAAGCATCTCCACCATGTCACACGGCAGCGTTCAGCTCTCCATCTCACAAACCTTGGAGAGAAAGCGTAAATTCCCACATAGCCACCCTCAAGCCCTGGGCCTGAATGCCAGCATTTCTAAACTACTGGCCTTTGAAATGCTGTCATTCAGGCTGGTGGACACAGACAGCTTCAAACAGCTGATGTCCATGGCTGTCCCACAGTATGTTGTTCCCAGCCGCCACTACTTCTCCAAGACAGGCGTGCCTTCCCTGCACAACCAAGTGTGCACTGCGCAACGCCATCTGTGGCAAGGTCCACCTAACCACAGATAAGTGGACCAGTAAGCACGGCCAGGGACACTACATCTCCCTAACTGCACACTGGGTAAATGTAGTGGCGGCCGGGCCGCAGGCGGAGAGTTCCTTGGCCACGTCTTTCCGCCGCCAAGGATCGCAGGGCATCATTCTTTGCCTCCTGTAGCCTCCTCCTCCTACTCAGCTTCCTCCTCCTCTGCTTCCACCAGCTCATCCAGTCAGCCACTCACCTTCACCACCAACTTCAGCACAGCCCGGGGTAAACGTCAGCAGGCCATTCTGAAACTCATATGTTTGGGGGACAGGCCCCACACCGCGCAGGAGTTGTGGTGGGGTATTGAACAACAGACCGACCAGTGGTTTCTGCCGGTGGGCCTCAAGCCTGGTGGTGTGCAATAATGGGCGAAATCTCGTCGCAGCTCTGGGACTAGCCGGTTTGATGCACATCCCTTGCCTGGCGCATGTGCTGAATTTGGTGGTGCAGAAGTTCATTCAGAACTACCCCGACATGTCAGAGCTGCTGCATAAAGTGTGGGCCGTCTGTGCACGCTTCCGGCGTTCACATCCTGCCGCTGCTCGCCTGTCTGCGCTACAGCGGAACTTCGGCCTTGCCGCTCACCGCCTCATATGCGACGTGCCCACCAGGTGGAACTCCACCTTGCACATGCTGGAGAGACTGTGCGAGCAGCAGCAGGCCATAGTGGAGTTTCAGCTGCAGCACGCACGCGTCAGTCGCACTGCGGAACAGCACCACTTCACCACCAATGATTGGGCCTCCATGCGAGACCTGTGTGCCCTGTTGCACTGTTTTGAGTACTCCACCAACATGGCCAGTGGCGATGACACCGTTATCAGCGTTACAATACCACTTCTATGTCTCCTTGCGAAAACGCTTAGGGCAATGATGGAAGAGGAGGTGGCCCAGGAGGAGGAGGAGGAGGATGATGAGGGGTCATTTTTAGCACTTTCAGGCCAGTCTGTTAGAAGTGGCTCAGAGGGAGGTTTTGTGCAACAGCAGAGGCCAGGTACAAATGTGGCCAGCCAGGGCCCACTACTGGAGGACGAGGAGGATGAGGGGGAGGTGAAGGAGGATGAGGATGAAGCATGTTCACAGTGGGGTGGCACCCGATACAGCTCAGGCCCATCACAGGTGCGTGGCTGGGGGATACGGAGGACGATGATGATATGCCTCCCACATAGGACAGCTTGTCCTTACCTCTGGGGAGCCTGGCACACATGAGCGACTACATGCTGCAGTGCCTGCGCAACGACAGCAGAGTTGCCCAAATTTTAACGTGTGCGAACTACTTGGTTGCCACCCTGCTGGATCCCCAGTACAAAGACAATGTGCCCACCTTACTTTCTGCACTGAAGCGTGATAGGAAGATGCGCGAGTACAAGTGCACGCTGGTAGAGGCGCTCCTGAGAGCATTCCCAAATGTCACAGGGGAACAGGTGGAAGCCCAAGGCGAAAGCAGAGGAGGAGCAAGAGGTCGCCAATGCAGCTGTATCATGGCCAGCTCCTCTGAGGGCACGGTTAGCATGGCAGAAATGTGGACAATCTGACGTTCATAAAAATGAACCAGGCATGGATCCCACAGGACCTGTGCCTCCCTTGTGCAGAATAGACATTTATAACTGCCTCCCCCTCAAACATGTATTCTTGTACTCTGGGGCACTTCTTTATTGAATCCACATTTTTTTAACTTTACCATGATCTTGCGGTGCAACCCAAAGTTGAATGAACCTCTCCTCTGTCTGGGTGCTGGGGCCGAAATAACTGAAAGTGGCCTTCTCCAGTGGCGGGTGATATGATACATGATTTCTTGCTGTGGGACCTCTCTCCTCGGTCTGGGTGCTGGGCTGAAATAACTGAAAGTGACCTTCTCCAGTGGTGGGTGATATGACGCCATATTCCTTGCTGTGGGAACTCTCTCCTCTGTCTGAGTGCTGGGCCTAAATAACTGAAAGTGGCCTTCTCCAGTGGAGGGTGATATGACGCATGATTCCTTGCTGTGGGACCTCTCTACTCTGTCTGGGTGCTGGGCCTAAATAACTGAAAGTGGCCTTCTCCAGTGGTGGGTGATATGACGCATGATTCCTTGCTTTGGGACCTCTCTCCTCTGACTGGGTGCTGGGGCCGAAATAACTGTAAGTGGCCTTCTCCAGTGGTGGGTGATATGACACATGATTCCTTGCTGTGGGACCTCTCTCCAATTGATATTGGTTAATTTTTATTTATTTTATGTTATTTTAATTCTTTCCCTATCCACATTTGTTTGCAGTGGATTTACCTACATTTTGCTGCCTTTTGCAGCCCTCTAGCCCTTTCCTGGACAATTTTAAAGCCCTTTTAGTGCCTAAAAGTTCGGGTCCCAATTGACTTCAATCGGGTCCAGGTGTTCACTCATCTCTAGTCATGTCCTGTATCTGGGACTCCACATTTGTGTATGATCCCAACATGAAAACACAACTAGCTGCCACCTTTTAATGATTTAAAGCCCATTTACCTATACTGCCTTTATATGGTAGGCAGAGTTAAACAAGTTAGGGTGTGCCCCTACACATGGGCCGGTTCTGTGTGCTTCCCCCTCAGGTTAAAATTTGCCAGCCAGCCCCTGACTACAGAGTGCCTCCGTGCGGTTTTCAGAACGTGTTGCGGACGGATCACGGACCCATTCAAGTTGAATGGCTCTGCCTCCGTCTGCAGCAACCACATGAATGATGCCCTGATGCCCATGGATTAGGGACCGCAAATTGCGGCCCCCAAAGCACTGAACGGCTGAGCATCGTCTATGTGCATGAGACCTTAGATACTTATTTTAGTGTTTTTTTTATTATTGTTGCTTGTTCCATGCATTTTTTATTCTGTTGCTTTCTATGCTCTAGAATGTTTAGTAAGCATTTTTTTGTAACATGCTATATGTAGCACAATCAGCTGCCATAGCTACCATAGAGATCATACAGTGTAGAGAGCTGGAGGCAGATAGCTCCATGCACTCTGTAGTGGCCATGCTGGGGTACTGCATCTCAGCTACTATTAGGCCCCTTTCACACGAGCGTGTCCGGATTAGGTCCGGATGCGTTGCGGATGCGTTGCAGATGCGTTCAGTGAAAACTGTGCGATTTCACAGGCAAAGCAATTCAGTTTTGCCTGCGATTGCGTTCAGTTGTTCAGTTTTTTCCGCACGGGTGCAATGCGTTTTGATGCGTTTTTCACGCGCGTGATAAAAAACTGAAGGTTTGCAAACAACATCTCCTAGCAACCATCAGTGAGAAACGCAACGCACCCGTACTTGCTTGCGGATGCAATGCATTTTTCACGCAGTCCCATTCACTTCTATGGGACTAGGGCTGCGTGAAAAACGCAGAATATAAAACATGCTGCGATTTTCACGCAACGCACAAGTGATGCGTGAAAAAAACGCTCATGTACACAGACCCATTGAAATGAATGGGTCAGGATTCAGTGCAGATGCTATGCGTTCACGTCACGCATTGCACCCGCGCGGAAAACTCGCTCGTGTGAAAGGGGCCTTAAAGTGAATGTGAGCTGAGTGTCAGTTTGCCACCCCCTGGAAACTACACAGTGTTCAGTGTCTTCTGCTTCCATACACTGTTAGTTTCCAGTGCCATAGCAGCCCCAAAGTGGTCAGTGAGCCACTCTACCAACTGGACCCTGTGAAGTTCCACTGCACACTTTTAATAACACTCATCATAGCGGATTGTATCACTTTTATTCATAATGTATTTGGACAAAAGACAAAAAAAGAATTGCTGCTAGTGACATACTAGCGAAGCACGAGCCTCTGCCTGTTAATTAACTGCTCCTGTGAACCATACTTGAAACCCCTTGCTCAGACCCCTTCTGCTTTATGATTACATCTCCAAAATGGCCTCAATTCAAGGGGTGACTGCTTTTTAAACAAAAATTTAAAACCTAGATGACTAATTTCATCTGGGAATGAAATGTCATCAAAACTCATTTCTGTCTAAATTTTAAAAAAAGTCACTCACAAGCATGAATGCTCGCTGTCCCTAAAAGATAAAAACCTGCTTTAAACTTTTTATATCAAAGTGTAAATCACTGTAATTGTTAAAGCCTGTACTAATGTTTAACTTTTCCAGTTTAGATTAAGTACCCCACCACCACTACACCCTCCCCCCCCAAAGAAAAAAAAAAATACTTGAACGGGAGTTGAGCTTGCAATAAACCCATTTAAGAGATCCTACATGACCTTGAATATCTGTAATTTTTTTCATATACTTTAATTGACTTTTCCAGGATTAGAATTGATGACTAGAGATGGCCCGAACTATTCGCTGGCGAACATAGCTTGTTCGCGTCCGCCGCGGCAGGCGAACATATTCGATGTTCGCGTTCGACCCTATACTTTATCATTGAGCAAACTTTGACCCTATACCTCACAGTCAGCAGACACAATCCAGCCAATCAGCATACCCTCCCTCCCAGACCCTCCCACCTCCTATCTAAACGCAAGGACGGCATCCATCTTAGATTCATTCTGAAGCTGCAGTGTTAGTAATTGTAAATCGCAATGTGATTAATATAACCTGTATTATTCGCATTGCGATTACAACTTAGATCTGAGTTCCTAATGGTTGTATTGCTAGAATATAACGAAGATAACGAATATAGCACTATATTCTCAATCTTCGTTATATTCTAGCAATACAATAACCATTAGGAACTCAGATCTAAGTTTAATTCGCAATGCGATTAATATAACCTGCATTAATCGCATTGCGAATTCAACTTAGAGCTGAGTTCCTAATGGTTGTTGTATTCTAGCAATACAACCATTAGGAACTCAGCTCTAAGTTGCAATCACAATGCGAATAATACTTACAATTATTAATCGCTTTGCGAATCAATTTGATGCCTCTATTTGATTGTATATGATGGTTGACTATTACTACCACCAACGTTCTGCTGCCTCAAAGGCAAGATATCTGAACCCCTCAGGGGCCATTTGGGCGTTTTTGTATTTTGCCACATTTGGTTGCATATTTACATTTGGTATAGGCAAATATGGTAGTCTAGATCATGTGTCTATACCAAAACCTAGGATCATTGTTTGACAGCATATTTTCTAAGCCATGTAGCTGAATATAGAGTAATGATCTAGACCTGTGTTTCCCAACCAGTGTGCCTCCAGCTGTAGCGAAACTACAACTCCAAAGCTGGAGGCACACTGGTTGGTAAACACTGAATTCTAGACTACCATATTTGCCTATACCAAATGTAAATATGCAACCAAATGTGGCAAAATACACAAAAAAATTAAATAAAAAATGATAAAAACGCATATGCGTTTTTGATGCGTTTTTGATGCGTTTTCTATCAAAAACGCCCAAATGGCCCCTGGGGGGTTCATATATCTTGCTTCGGAGGCAGCAGAACATTGGTGGTAGTCATAGTCAACCGTCATATACAATCAAATAGAGGCATCAAATGGATTCGCAAAGCGATTAATAATTGTAATTATTATTCGCATTGCGATTACAACTTAGAGCTGAGTTCCTAATGGTTGTATTGCTAGAATATAACGAAGATTGAGAATTCAATCTTCATTATATTCTAGCAATACAACCATTAGGAACTCAGATATAAAAATTCGCGACATCTCTATTGATGACTTATCCTGATGATAAGACATCCATATTTGATCAGCGGGGTCGGACTCCTGACACTGCTACAGATCATCTGTTTTTAAAAGTTCTCATCACTCCAGTGAATGCTGCATTCTCCTCACAGTACAAAAATCACAGCGTTATACATTGTATAGCAGCTGTGTTTGGTATTGTAGCCTTGACCTATTCACATGAATGGTACTGAGCTGCACTTGGGCCATGGAATAGATGAACATAACATCTCTGTCCTATGAAGAACTCCCTGGAGCATCACATCCTCTTTAAACAGCTGATTGGCGGTAGTGTCAGGACTCTGAACCCCCCACCACCACCAATTAGATATTGATGACCTATCATGAGAATATGTCATCATAATTGTACTTCAGGAAAACTCCTTTAAAGGGGTTGTCCAGGATCAAATTATTTTTTAATAAAACGTTTACTCACATTGTCCATCTAAGTAGAGTTCCCTCCATATATTTTCGCCACTTCTACATAGCTAAAAACGGTCCCCCACTCATTGTTTTTATTTTAGTTTATCTTCCAATCTCCTCCGGCCGCACTGCCCTGTGGGTCCTGGGGCAGCGCGGCTGCACATGGCTACAGCTGTCTCTCTCCTCGGCCTAGACTCCTTGCATTCGGCCACTGCCTTCCCTTTATCTAGCAGTGGATGCAGTTACTATGCTAATTAGCATAGTTCCCTTGCCTCCTTCCTTGTGAACAAGCCCTGCCCAGTGATGTCACCGGACCAAAGGGGCGTGGCTTAGCACTGGAGGGGCTTGGCTTAGCATGATCTGTTGGCGCTGAGGTACGGCTCCTCCCAGCGCTCTGCTTAATGCCTGATGCCGATAGTGACGTCACCGGGCTCCCTGCCAGCCGAAAGAAGAGGCTTTGCAGTGCAGAAGGGACCTGTTACGTCACTGAATGTGGAAAACTACTCACTTCCGGCTCAGCATTTCTAGAACAAATATGGGGCATCAGAAAAGGCAGCCAAAGGTAGGATAGGAAATAGAAAAGACCGGCACTCGCTTGTAGTTTTTCTAATGCTGGTTTATTGTCACATATTATAAAGTATAGGTAGGATAGTCATGTAGGAGATATTTATGTGTTGGGGAAATATTTAAAACAATGTCCCCAATCCCAGACAACCCCTTTAATAACCAAACTACTGGACTTATACTGCCAGAGTCTGTTAGGCAGGGGGAATTAAGTTTCTCTGTTGCTTCTCTGTGCTAGACATTTTTTATTTATTTTTTGTTATCTCAGATAGCCCCCTTAATCAAAAGGGAATGATAAGACCATAGAAACCCATAAAAAACTTATCCAAAAGGTCACCTTTTTGAGAAGATCACCACTGATCTAGACCCTTACTCTAGATGGATTTTCAGTTTTCCCCAGACTGTAGTCCTATTTTCTATTATGTTCATTATAAGATAAGATCACTGACCTTACATATACTATGGGGGTCATTTAATAAGACCGGCGTTTAGATGCCGGTCTTAATAACCCCTATATCTGGTGGTGGATTCGCCAAAGTTATGAAGAGGTGCAGACCTGTACATTACTTTGGCGCATCCAGTGCCAGTCTAAATGTAAGACAGCTAGTAAATTAGACGGGCCCCATCCCTGCCCACATCATGCCCACTTTTTTAGACCTGGTCTGAGCGCAGATTGAGGCGCAACTAACCATTACATCGCAATCTGCACCAGATATATGCCTAAAATAGCATTATTTCAGGAAATGACCTGCTATATTTTTTTGAACATAGTAGGTGTGACAAAAGCACCTTTGTCACTGGGAGTTGTAGAGGCCTGCTTGCCAGCCTCTTGCCCTGCCCTGTGACTATGGCCCCAGTGACAGTTAGTAAGCACAATGGACATTGCCCGTGACGCAATTAGCATTCACAATGGACATTGCCTTTGACCTAATTAACAATCACAATGGACATTGCCTGGGACGCAATCAGCAAGCACAATGGACAATGCATGTGGGGTTGTGAAATATCTGGCTGTAGGATGATTGGTCACTGTATTTTGTGTGCCTGTCCTCTATCAGGTCCCCGGGGGAGTAGCCCTGGCTGGAGGACTTGCATAAAAGGCCAAGCTTTGCCATCCAATAAAGAAGTTCTGCTTTACCCCATCATGAAGTCTTGGTTCATGGTTGGGGGATGGGATAACTACACTCTTGGGGATTGCTATATCACAATACTCCCCTGAGTATAAGCTCTTGTAAGAGCTTGTTCCTGGTTCCTGCTTTCTGGAGTTAGGAGAGGTGGTTATGGTGTCTGGTGGAGTGCTTGGAGCCCTCAGGAAGCGCTAGGAGCAAGCGTCAGTGGAAGGTGCCCAGTCGGGGTGCCAGGCGTTCCGTTACAGTAGGCTACTAGTACTTATTCCAGCAACGAAAGTTTTTAAGTAAGAAGTTAATAAGACACAAGATTTACACTTCAAGGGATTTCTTCTCTGAATCTCTCATTCAGTACTCTTCTATTTAAGTTGTCAGGATTATTAACACATTGGTGCTACAATTTAGAAAAGTGACAGCTAACACTCCCATCAGAAGCATCCTGCCTGTCAATAATTCTGTTAGTGAAATATTAATGGCTGCTTTTAAGTTGTTGAAATTTTTATGTATGTCGGAAATGTTTTACTTTTTAACCTAATTAATTAGAACATTGTGCTTATCTCACAAATATTGTTGGATAAACAGTGTGTTAAATAAACATTTTGGAATTTTTATTTCCTAAGCAGTTAATTAGGCAAAGCTCTTCAGGGGTCCTAGTATAGAACAGATGGTTAGGGGCTTTTTTTTCCTCTTTAAATAAAATGCTAATGCAAAAAAATAAAAAATAAAATCTTTATACTCAGGCAGAGGTTTTTTTCCTTTTTTCATTTTTGAATTTTGCGAGTTTTGTGTTTGATCTCTTCAATGTTAACAGGGTAAATGAGTTTGCATTGTGCTCAAAGCAGAGTTAGGTGCGGAATAAAATTATAGCTCTTTACAATGCATTTCATTTTAATAAGTTTTTGCTTCAACTTTCTAAAAGAATAGTTTAGAATAACAAATAAAGTCAGGTAAACACATGTATAACTGTTATAAAATTAACCCACTCCTACCTAGCAACAACATTACTATTATTACAAAATTCTTCTTCTTTTTATTATTATTATTGCACTTAAATACCCATGAACCTCATACACATGAGCATATTATGGCTCTGTGCAACCTCCAAGTTGATATTAATAGCAGCAAATTCACTTCAAAGTCAGCCAGTGTTCTTGCAGTAGCCCAGTAACAATACATTCTGCAATTGTTGGTAATGTAACTTCCTGTTATGCCATATTATGCACTTTATATGAGGTAATTCATACTCAGTGTGTTATTGCATGAGGTAGGCATGGCTAGAGTTAATAATCCTGGCCTGGCTTTCTTAAAAGCTCAGGGTGTGGTCCCCACCTCCTGGCTAAAGAGTTCTGGAGGATTTTAGTTGGTTGGAAGACTGTGAGGAGGTATGGAGCAGACACAATGTTCTACTCTCCTCAGGGTCTTCAGGGCTAATCCTTGGAGACACTTTTTCGCTACAGCTTCTTGTAAGAAAAGAAGAAGGACAAGATAGAGAATCTGATTGATGAGGCAAGGGGTCAGCAAGGCAAACCTCCATAAAGATTTCCAGACCCTGCTACAGTGGAGGGGAAACACGTTAGGACACCCTACACACTTCAGGACCGACTTGGCCAGTCATATCATTTGGACCCGCACACCACCGTGTGAATTGCAGACACTTTGTTATTACATAGTTGCCAGCCTGAGAGTATATATAGGGAGACTTCAGCAAGAAAGTGTGTAAAGAGGGCTAGAGTTTCTAATATTGCCTAACCCATGCACAGACATCTGGGAAAGAGTCTGTACTGTGAACAGATTGCTAGTAGAAGTACTATAACTCTTACTGTCACTTAGTGAAGAAGGTTTATTGTTTAACCTGGCCTGATTTCCTGACTCCTACCACACTGTATGCGGGCCATTGCACTACTACACTTCCTGCCAGTCAATGATACAACCACCAACATCAAGGGGACCCCAAACATCCATAAGCCAGGAGCCCCAACTATGGGGAGTGCCCAGAGGGAAGAAAGTGTGCATATAATAAAATTATAGATTTAATTAATTGCTTCAAATTATTGCTGTTTTATGTGGTTCTACATGTATTGATTCATGGGGTGTACTCAGTTTTTCACTCATGGCTTCGACATTTTGGATTCCGTTTTGTTGAATAAATAATGACATGTTGAAAACTGTTGTGTTTTGTTCATTTGAGACTATATTTACCTAATGTGAAGACTTTCTAAAGGACCAGATTTGTATTATTTTTTAATTATGTCCTGATTAGAGATGAGCGAACACCTGAATGTTCGGGTTCGAGAGGTTCGGCCGAACTTCCGGAAAATGTCCGGGTTCGTGATCCGAACTCAACCCGAACTTCATCCCGAACCCGAACCCCATAGAAGTCAATGGGGACCCGAACTTTTGGGCACCAAAAAGCCTGTAAAAGACTCCCGGAAAGGGCTAGAGGGCTGCAAAAGGCAGCAAAATGTAGGTGAATCCCCTGTAAACAAATGTAGATAGGGAAATGAATTAAAATAAAATAAAATAAATAAAAATTAACCTGTAAAAGACACCCAGAGGGATAATATACCGCAATAAACGCATTGCGATTACAACTTTGAGCTAACGATCACCATGGGAACACCTCCTCCAGTAGAATGTACTGTCAGATCTGAGAATTAAGTTGAAATCGCAATGCGATTCTTATATATTTGCTTAATCGCATTGCGATTTCAACTTAGCATTGCTAAATAATTCCATCCATATCGTTAACTTGAGTCAGTAAGTTAACGAATATGGATGGAATTATTTAGAATTAGCAATGCTAAGTTGAAACGGCAATGCGATTAAGCAGATATATAATAATCGCATAATCGTGTTCGAATAGAACTTAAAGCTGTCACTTAGTCAGTTTTAGTATTGGTGTGCTGTAATAGAAGTTACATTTGTACGCGAATATAACTTAGAGCAATACAGTCAACTTTACACTGTTAGTTTTATTATCGTGATAATACAACTATTCAAGAATCGTATGCGTGCGTCTGTGCGTGTGTGCGTTACCTCGGATCGGATCGAGAGAGACGAGTGGAGAGTGGTGACTGTCCCAGCGATTATGGCGAAAAGTAATTTCTCTAAAGAAGAGCTGGATTTCTTAATAACTGTAAGTAATTGAACTTAGTTAGTGTGTAATGCAGTAATGTGATTTAAACTTATTAATGATTTTTATTAGCCAAGAAGCCTGCAGGCCTTCACTGATCTCATAACTGCCTTACACTGTCACATGTCCTACTGCTTGGTGACATAAACTCATCACAGGCTTTAGCAGACTGCACAACTACATGAGTGATTAGTGAAAGACACTGTTAAAGGGGTGGCAATGTTCAAGTCACTTTTAAAGGGATGACGATGTTCAAGTCACTTTTAAAGGGATGGCGATGTTCAAGTCACTTTTAAAGGGCGGCAATATTCAAGCCACTTTTAAAGGGATCGCAATGTTCAAGTCACTTTTAAAGGGATGGCGATGTTCAAGTGACTTTTAAAGGTGCGGCAATATTCAAGTCACTTTTAAAGGGATGGCGATGTTCAAGTCAGTTTTAAAGGGATGGCGATGTTCAAGTCACTTTTAAAGGGGCGGCAATGTTCAAGTCACTTTTAAAGGGATGGAGAATTGGCGATGTTCAAGTCAGTTTTAAAGGGATGGCGATGTTCAAGTCACTTTTAAAGGGGCTGCAGTGTTCAAGTCACTTTTAAAGGGGCGGCAATGTTCAAGTCACTTTTAAAGGGATGGCGATGTTCTACTCTTTGACTGTTTTGATATTAAATGTTATTTTTGATGGTTCTTATGACTATGATAACTAATAATTGTATTTTAGAACTGTGGGATTACATGATTTAATTGTTATCTTGCAGGAAATGTTGGAGAAGGAGTACGACCGCAGAAGGTCAAGGGGCGAAAAGCAGGCCATAGTGCGGAGAATTGCTTTCCATCTGTGGCAGAAGCATGGGTGCACTCATCGGAAGGATGCGATTCTAAAAAGTGGTCAGATCTGAAGCGCCACAGGATGGATCTGATCACTAAGATCCGAGATAAATCTCTTCCAGGTACAATACTTATTTGCATAACTGAGCAGATAGATAACAATATGTTGGTGAGAGAAATAAGTATTTTTAACCCTTTACAATAAATCACTTAGTACAGTGGTGTTGAACTGATGGGAAAGGGTGCTAAAGGTGGCAATATGAGACCTCTTTCTGGGCCACATATGTTTTTGACTTTACACAGTTGACTTTGGCCCCTGAAGCTTGTCCAAACTCCTCGCACGTCTGGACGAGTGTAGACAACAAGCATCGATCAGGACAATTAGGCCACATGCCCAAATGAAGTCATAGACTCGAATCACTCTTGTTCCCTGGGGAGTGGCCCAACACCCAATAGCAGCAGTGAGTTGAAGCTGAACTTAATCAACGATGCTCAAAGGCAGAGTGCAGGGGTACCCACAGGGTCCTGGTCCGGCAGGTCAAGGCAGACACTGATGATACTACACTTGATCTAAGCCAAAAGGAGAAGAAAGATAGGTGTAGTTAATTATTATGCCATCCAGACACTACCATAGATTAATTTGTGTACCTTTAACTGTAATTTGGCTTTACTTGTTTATCTTGGCATTTTTAAAAATTTGGTCATCATCATTACAGATGCTCCGCTTCCCAAAGTGAGAGCCAAGCTCTCTAAAAAGAAGAAGGCGGTGGAGGTGGAGGAGGAGACAGACCACTCGGACGAGGAGGAGCAGGAAGAGGCAGGGCCATCAGGCTATCGGGCCCATAGCCCACCTGCTGCAGTGGAGGAGGGTGATGACTCTGAGGAGGCAGAAGAGGAGATGGTCACTACCCCCGACAAGAAGGTAAATGGATGATGTGGATATTTTTATTTATTCAGTGTCCCAGAAAGCTAATGTTACGGGTGGGAGTACTGATTTCCATAACGTATCTAACTGCCACATCCATTTTTGGAAGTACGATATAACAAGCATGCAATATATAAATTTTTCTAAGAATATATTTTAACAAACTATATTATTTTTTAAATGAAGAAAATATAATAAAACAGGCAACAAATAAAGTACAACACATAACAGTAATATAAAAAATAAACACTAAAAAGTAATTGATCAACATCAAAACCATTAACGTAACTACTAAGTCAATAACCCAAAACTAAAAGGAACTATTATTAATCCTACCTAAACCAATATATAACAGATTTCAAGAAAAAAATATCATCTCAGCTTTATATAACAATTAATGATTGTATTTTAATGTACATTTCCAAATTTTATTTCATTTATTTTACAGCTGACAACATCATGTTAAAAAAATAAAAACAATGGGAAGGAAGCACCAGCTGCGAATGCAGCAGTTCAGGGAGCAGCAAACCAGGAAGATGAGGCAGCTCAAGATGCAGTTCTCCCACCAAATGCGAGCCATGGAGGAGGCTCATCTTAAGGACATCGATGATCTGCTGGAGGAGCAGAGAAAAATTAAAAATTACCCTAATTTTTTTGGTTATTTATATATTTATGTTAAAAAATAATTCTATTTTGTTAAAGATTATTTTATAAAACTATAATGTTAAATCAAATTTATTGCGTTTTGTTTGATTGGAAACAAAGGGTACAGATAGTGTTGCCCATATTAATAATTATTTTTCATTACTGTAATCTTTCAAGGGTTTCAAGTTCAACTGGTTTATGTGCTAGATCTGGTAAGGTTTTTGGTAAGGCTGTAAAACACACCCGGAAAGGGCTAGAGGGCTGCAAAAGGCAGCAAAATGTAGGTAAATCCCCTGCAAACAAATGTAGATAGGGAAATGATGAGTTAACATAAAATAAATAAAAATTAAACAATATTAATTGGAGTGAGGTCCCATAGCACAGAATCAGGCTTCAAGTCACCCACCAATGGAGAAGGTCACTTACTATTATTTCGACCCCAGCACCCAGACAAAGGAGAGAGGTCCCACAGCAGAGAATCAGGCATCATATCAACCACCACAGGAGTAGGCCACCATTTAGTTACTTTGACCCCTTCACCCAGACAGAAGAGAGAGGCCACACAGCACATATTCAGGCATCATATCAACCACCGCAAGAGAAGGACACTTTTAGATACTTTGACCCCTGCACCCAGGAAGAGGAGAGAGGTTCCACAGCAGAGAATCAGGCATAATATCAACCACCACAGGAGAAGCCACCATAAAGTTACTTTGACCCCTTCACCCAAACAGAGGAGAGAGGCCCCACAGCACATATTCAGGCATCATATCAACCACCACAGGAGTAGGCCACCATTTAGTTACTTTGACCCCTTCACCCAGACAGAGGAGAGAGGCCACACAGCACATATTCAGGCATCATATCAACCACCGCAAGAGAAGGACACTTTTAGATACTTTGACCCCTGCACCCAGGAAGAGGAGAGAGGTTCCACAGCAGAGAATCAGGCATAATATCAACCACCACAGGAGAAGCCACCATAAAGTTACTTTGACCCCTTCACCCAAACAGAGGAGAGAGGCCCCACAGCACATATTCAGGCATCATATCAACCACCACAGGAGTAGGCCACCATTTAGTTACTTTGACCCCTTCACCCAGACAGAGGAGAGAGGCCACACAGCACATATTCAGGCATCATATCAACCACCGCAAGAGAAGGACACTTTTAGATACTTTGACCCCTGCACCCAGGAAGAGGAGAGAGGTTCCACAGCAGAGAATCAGGCATAATATCAACCACCACAGGAGAAGCCACCATAAAGTTACTTTGACCCCTTCACCCAAACAGAGGAGAGAGGCCCCACAGCACATATTCAGGCATCATATCAACCACCACAGGAGTAGGCCACCATTTAGTTACTTTGACCCCTTCACCCAGACAGAGGAGAGAGGCCACACAGCACATATTCAGGCATCATATCAACCACCGCAAGAGAAGGACACTTTTAGATACTTTGACCCCTGCACCCAGGAAGAGGAGAGAGGTTCCACAGCAGAGAATCAGGCATAATATCAACCACCACAGGAGAAGCCACCATAAAGTTACTTTGACCCCTTCACCCAAACAGAGGAGAGAGGCCCCACAGCACATATTCAGGCATCATATCAACCACCACAGGAGTAGGCCACCATTTAGTTACTTTGACCCCTTCACCCAGACAGAGGAGAGAGGCCACACAGCACATATTCAGGCATCATATCAACCACCGCAAGAGAAGGACACTTTTAGATACTTTGACCCCTGCACCCAGGAAGAGGAGAGAGGTTCCACAGCAGAGAATCAGGCATAATATCAACCACCACAGGAGAAGCCACCATAAAGTTACTTTGACCCCTTCACCCAAACAGAGGAGAGAGGCCCCACAGCACATATTCAGGCATCATATCAACCACCACAGGAGTAGGCCACCATTTAGTTACTTTGACCCCTTCACCCAGACAGAGGAGAGAGGCCACACAGCACATATTCAGGCATCATATCACACACCACAGGAGAAGGCCTCTTTCAGTGACTTAGGCCTTTGGACCCAGACAGAGGAGAGAGGTGAGAGATTAGCTTCATATCCCCGAGCACAGCAGAAGACCGCTTTATTTGACTTAGGCCTCAGCACCCAGACAGAGGACAGAGGTAGCATGGCAGAGGTTATGGCTTTATGTCACCCGATAGTTTAACAGGCCACTTTCATCTAGTTAGGCCCGGCGCCCAGACAGAGGAGAGTTTCATTCAACTGTGGGTTACATAAAATTTGTATTAAATAAAGAAGTGGCCCGTAGTACAACAAGACATGTTTTAGGCAGTTATTAAGGACTACTCTGCACAAGGGAGGGACAGGTCCTGTGGGATCCATGCCTGGTTCATCTTTATGAGCGTCAGCTTGTCCACATTGGCTGTGGACAGGCGGCTGCGCTTGTCAGTAATGACGCCCCCGCCGTGCTGAATACGCGTTCTGATAAAGCGCTGGCCGCCGGGCAGGAAAGCACCTCAAGGCATAACATGCTAACTCTGGCCACGTGGACAATTTTGAAACCCAGAAGTTGAATGGGGCCGAACCGTCCGTCAGTACGTGGAGGGGTGTGCAGACATACTGTTCAACCATGTTAGTGAAATGCTGCCTCCTGCTAACACGTTCCGTATCAGGTGGTGGGGCAGTTAGCTGTGGCGTGGAGACAAAACTTGTCCACATTTCTGCCATGCTAACCCTGCCCTCAGAGGAGCTGGCCGTGATACTGCTGCGTGGGCGACCTCTAGCTCCTCCTCTGCCTTGGCCTTGGCCTTCCACCTGTTCCCCTGTGACAGTTGGGAATGCTCTCAGGAGCGCGTCTACCAGCGTGCGCTTGTACTCGCGCATCTTCCTATCACGCTCCAGTGCAGGAAGTAAAGTGGGCACATTGTCTTTGTACCGGGGATCCAGCAGGGTGGCCACCCAGTAGTCAGCACACGTTAAAATGTGGGCAACTCTGCTGTCGTTGCGCAGGCACTGCAGCATGTAATCGCTCATGTGTGCCAGGCTCCCCAGAGGTAAGGACAAGCTGTCCTCTGTGGGAGGCGTATCGTCATCGTCCACCGTATCCCCCAGCCACGCACTAGTGATGGGCCTGAGCTGTGTGGGCTGCCACCCTGCTGTGAACCTGCTTCATCCTCGTCCTCCTCCACCTCCTCCTCATCCTCCTCGTCCTCCATTAGAGTGCCTTGGCTGGCGACTTGTGAACCTGCCCTCTGCTGCTTCAAAAAACCTCCCTCTGAGCTACTTCTAACAGACTGGCCTGAAAGTCTTAGAAAGCAGAGCCCTCCTCCTCCTCCTCCTCCTCCTCCACCTGGGCCACCTCCTCTTCCATCATTGCCCTAAGCGTTTTCTCTAGGAGACATAGAATTGGTATTGTAACGCTGATAACAGTGTCATCGCCACTGGCCATTTTGGTGGAGTACTCAAAGCAGTGCAGCAGGGCACACAGGTCTCGCATGGAGGCCCAATCATTGGTGGTGAAGTGGTGCCGTTCCGCGAGTACGACTGACGCGGCGTGCTGCAGCTGAAACTCCACTATGGCCTGCTGCTGCTCGCACAGTCTCTCCAGCATGTGCAAGGTGGAGTTCCACCGGGTGGGCACGTCGCATATGAGGCGGTGGCGGGAAGGCCGAAGTTCCGCTGTAGCGCAGACAGGCGAGCAGCGGCAGGATGTGAACGCCGGAGCGCGCACAGGCGGCCCGCACTTTATGCAGCAGCTCTGACATGTTGGGGTAGTGGTGAATGAACCTCTGCACCACCAAATTCAGCACATGCGCCAGGCAAGGGATGTGCGTCAAACCGGCTAGTCCCAGAGCTGCCACGAGATTTCGCCCATTATCGCATACCACCAGGCCTGGCTTGAGGCCCACCGGCAGCAACCACTCGTCCGTCTGTTGTTCAATACCCCGCCACAACTCCTGCGCGGTGTGGGGCCTGTCCCCCAAACATAAGAGTTTCAGAATGGCCTGCTGACGTTTACCCGGGCTGTGCTGAAGTTGGTGGTGAAGGTGTGTGGCTGACAGGAGGAGCTGGTGGAAGCAGTGCAGGAGGAAGCCGAGTAGGAGGAGGAGGCTACAGGAGGCAGAGAATGATGCCCTGCGATCCTAGGTGGCGGAAGGACGTGCGCCAAGGAACTCTCCGCCTGGGGCCAGCCGCCACTACATTCACCCAGTGTGCAGTTAGTGAGATATAGCGTCCTTGGCCGTGCTTACTGGTCCACGTATCTGTGGTTAGGTGGACCTTGGCACAAATGGCGTTGCGCAGTGCACACTTGATTTTATCAGACACTTGCATGTGCAGGGAAGGCACGGCTGTCTTGGAGAAGTAGTGGCGGCTGGGAACCACATACTGGGGGACAGCCATGGCCATCAGCTGTTTGAAGCTGTCTGTGTCCACCAGCCGGAATGACAGCATTTCAAAGGCCAGTAGTTTAGAAATGCTGGCATTCAGGCCAAGAGCTCGAGGGTGACTAGGTGGGAATTTGCGCTTCCTCTCAAAGGTTTGAGAGATGGAGAGCTGAACGCTGCTGTGTGAAATAGTGGAGACGCAAGGTGACGGTGGCGGTGGTGGTGGTGGTGTCGGTGGCACATCCTCTGTTTGCTGCTCGGCAGGTGGCAACATTCCTCTCGAGGCGGAAGCCGAGGCAGCAGCGGTAGAGGGAGCAGGGGGAGCCTGAGCGGGTTCCTTGTTTTTGAGGTGTGCACTCCACTGCAGTTCATGCTTTGCATGTAGATGCCTGATCATGCAGGTGGTGCTCAGGTTAAGAACGTTAATGCCTCGCCTCAGGGTCTGATGGCACAGCGTGCAAACCACTCTGGTCTTGTCCTCAGCACATTGTTTGAAGAAGTGCCATGCCAGGGAACTCCTTGAAGATGCCTTTGGGGTGCTGGGTCCCTGTTGGCACTGGCCAATAGCAGGCGAACTCTCGGGACGGCGGGTGTTCTGCTTTGCCCCCTGCTCCCTCTTTGGCTTCGCTGTTGTCTCGGTCTCACCACTGCCTCTTCCTCTGAACTATTTAAGTCAGCGGCACGACCTTCAGTCCATGTGGGGTCTAAGACCTCATCGTCCTCTGCATCGTCTTCCACCCAGTCTTCCTCCCTGACCTCCTCCTGTTCAGTCTGCACACTGCAATAAGACGCGGCAGTGGGCACCTGTGTTTCGTCATCATCAGACACTCGGTCACTCTGCTGTGGTGGTATTCCCATGTCCTCATCATCTGGATACATAAGTGGTTGTGCGTCAGTGCATGGTATGTCTTCCACCGCTAGGGAAGGGCTAGGTGGACGCCCCTGGGAACCCCTGCCAGCAGAGTCTTCAAACAGAAGAAGAGACTGCTGCATAACTTGAGGCTCGGACAGTTTCCCTGATATGCATGGGGGTGATGTGACAGACTGATGGGCTTGGTTTTCCGGTGCCACCTGTGCGCTTTCCGCAGAAGACTGGGCGGAAGACAATGTGGTGAACGTGCTGGAAGCACTGTCGGCCACCCAATCGACTAATGCCTGTACCTGCTCAGGCCTTACCATCCTCATAACGGCATTGGGCCCCACCAAATATCGCTGTAAATTCTGCCGGCTACTTGAGGGAGTTGGTTCACTACTTTGTGCGCCTGAGGCCGAACGGCCACGTCCTCTGCCAGCAACAGAGACTCCACGGACCCCACCACGACCGCGTCCTCGTCCCTTAATAGAATGTTTTCTCATTGTTGCGATTCAACTCGCACCACAATAAAATATATTATTTTTAGCCCCAAAATTCACACACTGGAAGATATACCGTAATTCCTTTTTCGGTATTAATTACAAGAAAACTGCTGCAAATTGGACACCAGAATTTTTTAAATGCTACTTATGTTAAATGAATTCCCACAGTGGGAGAACTATTTCCTTTTTACAGGAGTAACAACGTGCGGCCTACTATTTCGGGTGTCACCAACACCAGATTGATTAAATTGGCCTTTTGGAACCAAAATGACAACACTGGACACTATAATGCCTTTTTCTGGTATTAATTACAAGAAGACTGCTGCAAATTGGACACCAGAATTTTTAAATGCTACTTATGTTAAATGAATTCCCACAGTGGGAGAACTATTTCCTTTTTACAGGAGTAACAACGTGCGGCCTACTATTTCGGGTGTCACCAACACCAGATTGATTAAATTGGCCTTTTTGGAACCAAAATGACAACACTGGACACTATAATGCCTTTTTCTGGTATTAATTACAAGAGGACTGCTGCAAATTGGACACCAGAATTTTTAAATGCTACTTATGTTAAATGAATTCCCACAGTGGGAGAACTATTTCCTTTTCACAGGAGTAACAACGTGCGGCCTACTATTTCGGGTGTCACCAACACCAGATTGATTAAATTGGCCTTTTTGGAACCAAAATGACAACACTGGACACTATAATGCCTTTTTCTGGTATTAATTACAAGAGGACTGCTGCAAATTGGACACCAGAATTTTTAAATGCTACTTATGTTAAATGAATTCCCACAGTGGGAGAACTATTTCCTTTTCAAAGGAGTAACAACGTGCGGCCTACTATTTCGGGTGTCACCAACACCAGATTGATTAAATTGGCCTTTTGGAACCAAAATGACAACACTGGACACTATAATGCCTTTTTCTGGTATTAATTACAAGAGGACTGCTGGTATTTCAGAACACCGGAATTTTTAAAATGCTCGTTTTGGTACATAAATTGCCCACACTGGGAGAATTATTGCCTAAACCTTTTTACAGTATTATTTACTGAAGGAGTGCTTCTTCTGGTCTAACACCAGAATTATGTTTGTTACAGGGAAAGATTTTTTTAATTTATATTTCTGGCAAAAAAAAAAAAATTTAATTTCTGGCTGACAGTATTGGACCTGGCTGTAGTGACACTGGCTAGCCTAGCTGGAACAGCACATTCATGGGATTTGCTATCCAAGTGGGTTACTTTCAGTTTCACCACTGATATATTAAATATATTGGCAGTTAGTAGGGGTGACACAAGCACAGCCAAACCCCTGATGTAGTATATCTATGAAA
This sequence comes from Bufotes viridis, assembly GCA_033119425.1. Classification (NCBI taxonomy): domain Eukaryota; kingdom Metazoa; phylum Chordata; class Amphibia; order Anura; family Bufonidae; genus Bufotes; species Bufotes viridis. The sequence continues at coordinate 395,686,069 of CM065590.1, forward strand.
AAATCGACTATTACATGAGATTAATGGACGCTGTGGCAGCTTTTGCTGTAGCACCACAAGTCCCAAAATGGCCGCCGCCTATCAGCCCAGTAACATGTGCCAGAAAATGGTCTGCCCAGCCAGAAAAAAATTGACTTTGACTGAGCAGCTGAATCGCTGTTGTTCTGTGTCACAGGAGTAGATTTTTCAATTCTTTGGAGCTTTTCTTTGGACTCTGTGGCAGCTTGAGCTGGCGCACCACAGGTCCCAAAATGGCCGCCGCCCGGTCAGCCCAGTTACATGTGCCGGTAAAAATCGATCTGGCCAGTGTAAAAAAAATAAACTTTCAGTGAACAGCTCAGCTGAGTTGTTCTGATGCACAGGTTTAGATCATTCACTTCTTATCAGGTTTTCTTCCTCAATTATCCCTGCCTATCTCGCCCTCACAGCAGCTGCATCTTATCCCTGGTCTAATCACAGCGGGAGTGAGCACATCGCGACGTGCGCACAAGCTTATAAAGAGGCTGAGTCACATGCTGCACTTGGCCAATCACAGCCTTGCCAATAGTAGGCATGGCTGCGATGGCATCTTAGGGCAAGTAGTATGATGCATGTTGATTGGCTGCTTTGCAGCCTTTCAAAATGCGCCACAAAAAATGACGAACTACAAAACCGAACCCGAATTTTTATGAAAATGTTCGGGTTCGGGTCGTGTCACGAACACCCAAAAATTCTGTACGGACCGGAACTATTCTCGAAATGTGCGCTCAACAACAACACTAGTGCTATTCGTATCCCACTCTTAAGTTCTAATCGCATTCGATTTTAACTTATGCTTTTTTGACAGGCATCGCATTCTATTTGATGCCTGGCAAAAAAAAAAATGCATAAGTTAACATCGAATGCGATTAGAACTAATAGTGGGATACGAATAGCACTGCGTGCTAGAACAGCACGCACACGATTATTCAAATTTTGTATTATCGCGATACAAAACCAAACAGTAAAGTTAAAATCGAATGCAATTAGAGCGTGTAGTGTGATGCGATTTATTTGAGTTCTAAGAATCGCATTGCGATTTCTGCTTCAGCCGGATTCCGTGCTAATGGAGCGTCTACATCACCATGGGAAAAATGCTAGAATGTACTGTCGGATTTGAGAAGTTGAAATCGCAATGCGATTAAGCAAATATATAAGAATCGCATTGCGATTTCAACGTAATTCAAACATCCTACAGTACATTCTACTGGAGGAGCGTTCCCATGGTGATCGGTAGCTCAAAGTTGTAATCGCAATGCGATTTCAGCTTTAAGCCTGTACTATTCTGCTATATAGTACTTTCAAAATGCGCCGAGAGAACATGCCGAACTCCGAACTCGAACCCGAACTTTTTGAAAATGTCCGGGTTCGGGTCCGTGTCACGGACACCCCAAAATTCGATGCAGAACCCGAACTATTCTCGAACTGTTCGCTCAGCACTAGTCCTGATATGTAAAACCATAGAATTCAAAGAGGGTTTAATTTGTTTTTCTTGTGACTGTAGTTGATAAATTTATTATCACCAAGGGTCCAACTGCTGGGACCTTATTGATGAAAACGCTACTAATGATGACAAAATGTCGCCAAGTTCCCTGTGTAAATGGCATGGCGGTGTAATAACTACCGTGAGGGGGCACATATCTAGGCATAACTACTGTGAGGGGGCACATATCTGGCATAACTACTGTGAGGGGGCACATATCTGGCATAACTGAGCACATATGTGGCATAGCTGCTGGAGGCACATATCTGGGCATAACTACTGTGAGGGAGCACATATCTGGGCATCACTACTGTGAGGGCACTATCTGGGCATAACTACTGTGAGGGCACATATCTGGGTATAACTACTGTGAGGGGCACATATCTGGCATAACTACTGTGAGGGGCACATATCTGGCATAACTACTGTGAGGGGCACATATCTGGGCATAACTACTGTGAGGGGCACATATCTGGGCATAGCTACTGTGAGGGACACATATCTGGGCATAACTACTGTGAGGGGCACATATCTGGGCATAACTACTGTGAGGGCACATATCTGGGCATAGCTACTGTGAGGGGCATATCTGAGCATAGCTACTGTGAGGGGCACATATCTGGGCATAACTACTGTGAGGGGGCACATATCTAGGCATAACTGCTGTGAGGGTGCATATCTGAGCATAACTACTGTGAGGGGCACATATCTGGGCATAACTACTGTGAGGGGGCACATATCTGGGCATAACTACTGTGAGGGGCACATATCTGGGCATAACTACTGTGAGGGGCACATATCTGGCATAACTACTGTGAGGAGCACATATCTGGCATAACTACTGTGAGGGGCACATATCTGGGCATAACTACTGTGAGGAGCACATATCTGGGCATAACTACTGTGAGGGGCACATATCTGGGCATAACTACTGTGAGGGGCACATATCTGGGCATAACTACTGTGAGGGCACATATCTGGCATAACTACTGTGAGGGGCACATATCTGGGCATAACTACTGTGAGGAGGCACATATCTGGGCATAACTACTGTGAGGGCACATATCTGAGCATAACTACTGTGAGGGCACATATCTGGGCATAACTACTGTGAGGGGCACATATCTGGCATAACTACTGTGAGGGGCACATATGTGGCATAACTACTGTGAGGGGCACATATCTAGGCATAACTACTGTGAGGGGCACATATCTGGGCATAACTACTGTGAGGGGCACATATCTGGGCATAACTACTGTAAGAGGCACATATCTGGGCATAACTACTGTGAGGGGCACATATCTGGGCATAACTACTGTGGAGGGCACATATCTGGGCATAACTACTGTGAGGGGTACATATGTGAGCATAGCTACTGTGAGGGGGCACATATCTGGGCATAACTACTGTGAGGGGGCACATATCTGGGCATAACTACTGTGAGGGGGCACATATCTGGGCATAACTACTGTGAGGGGCACATATCTGGGCATAACTACTGTGAGGGGCACATATCTGGGCATAACTACTGTGAGGGGCACATATGTGGGCATAACTACTGTGAGGGCACATATCTGGCATAACTACTGTGAGGGGCACATATCTAGGCATAACTACTGTGAGGGCACATATGTGGGCATAACTACTGTGAGGGCACATATCTGGGCATAACTACTGTGAGGGAGTACATATCTGGGCATAACTACTGTGAGGGGCACATATCTGGGCATAACTACTGTGAAGGGGGCACATATCTGGGCATAACTACTGTGAGGGGCACATATCTGGGCATAACTACTGTGAGGGGGCACATATCTGGCATAACTACTGTGAGGGGGCACATATCTGGGCATAACTACTGTGAGGGGGCATATCTGAGCATAACTGCTGTGAGGGGGCACATATGTAGGTATTGCTACTGTGAGGGGCATATGTGAGCATAACTACTGTGAGGGGGCACATATGTAGGTATTGCTACTGTGAGGGGTACATATGTGAGCATAACTACTGTGAGGGGCACATATCTAGTATAACTACCGTGAGGTGGCACATATCTGGGAATAACTACTGTGAGGGGCACATATCTGGGCATAACTACTGTGAAGGAGGCACATATCTGGGCATAACTACTGTGAGGGGCACATATCTGGGCATAACTACTGTGAGGGGTACATATGTGAGCATAGCTACTGTGAGGGGGCACATATCTGGGCATAACTACTGTGAGGGGGCACATATCTGGGCATAACTACTGTGAGGGGGCACATATCTGGGCATAACGTACTGTGAGGGCACATATGTGGGCATAACTACTGTGAGGGGCACATATCTAGGCATAACTGTGAGGGGCACATATCTGGGCATAACTACTGTGAGGGGCACATATCTGGGCATAACTACTGTGAGGGGCACATATCTGGGCATAACTACTGTGAGGGGCACATATCTGAGCATAACTACTGTGAGGGGCACATATCTGGGCATAACTACTGTGAGGGGCACATATCTGGGCATAACTACTGTGAGGAGGCACATATCTGGGCATAACTACTGTGAGGGGCACATATCTGGGCATAACTACTGTGAGGGGTACATATGTGAGCATAGCTACTGTGAGGGGGCACATATCTGGGCATAACTACTGTGAGGGGGCACATATCTGGGCATAACTACTGTGAGGGGCTACATATCTGGGCATAACTACTGTGAGGGACATATCTGGGCATAACTACTGTGAGGGGCACATATCTGGGCATAACTACTGTGAGGGGCACATATCTGGGCATAACTACTGTGAGGGGGCACATATGTCAGGCATAGCTACTGTGAGGGGCACATATCTGGGCATAACTACTGTGAGGGCACATATCTGAGCATAACTACTGTGAGGGGGCACATATCTGGGCATAACTACTGTGAGGGGCACATATCTGGGCATAACTACTGTGAGGAGGGCACATATCTGGGCATAACTACTGTGAGGGCACATATCTGGGCATAACTACTGTGAGGAGGCACATATCTGAGCATAACTACTGTGAGGGGCACATATCTGGGCATAACTACTGTGAGGGGCACATATCTGGCATAACTACTGTGAGGGGCACATATCTGGGCATAACTACTGTGAGGGGCACATATCTGGGCATAACTACTGTGAGGGGCACATATCTGGGCATAACTACTGTGAGGGGCACATATCTGGCATAACTACTGTGAGGGGCACATATCTGGGCATAACTACTGTGAGGGGGCACATATCTGAGCATAACTACTGTGAGGGGCACATATCTGAGCATAACTACTGTGAGGGGCACATATCTGGGCATAACTACTGTGAGGGGCACATATCTGGGCACTAGCTACTGTGAGGGGCACATATCTGGCATAACTACGTGAGAGGGCACATATCTGGGCATAACTACTGTGAGGGGGCACATATCTGGGCATAACTACTGTGAGGGGCACATATCTGGGCATAACTACTGTGAAGGGGCACATATCTGGGCATAACTACTGTGAGGGGCACATATCTGGGCATAACTACTGTGAGGGGCACATATGTGAGCATAACTACTGTGGAGAGGCACATATCTGGGCATAACTAATTTGAGGGGGCACCTAATCTGGCATAACTACTGTGAGGGGACACATAACTGGGCATAAATATTTTGAAGGGGCACATAATCTGGCATAACCACTTTGATGGGGCACATATCTGGGCATATCTACTTTGAGGGGGCACATAACTGGGCATAAATACTGTGAAGGGGCACATAATCTGGCATTACTACTGTGAGTGGACACATAATCTGGCATAACTACTGTGAGGGTGCACAAATCTGGGCATATTACTGTGAGGAGACACATAATCTGGTCATTACTACTTTGAGGGGGACACATATTCTGGTCATTTCTACTGTGAGGGGGCACATATTGGGTATTACTACTATGAGGGGGCACATAACTAGTCATACCTACTGTAAGGGGACACATATTTGGCATAACTACTGTAAGGGGACACATATTTGGCATAACTACTGTAAAGGGGACACATATTTGGCATAACTACTGTGATGGGGCACATATTTGGCATAACTACGGGGAGGGGGCACATATCTGGGCATAACTACTGTGGCAGGAACAAAGGTGGGCATTAGTACTGTGTGGTAGCACTAGATTACCCTGCTATACATTGGCATGGCTCAGTCTTACAGGCCAGCACAGCGCCCCCGCTGGTGATTTTACAGGGGCAGTCACTATCCCTTCCTGATGTGATTATTCTTTTTTTCTCAACACAGGGACCTTGTTCTGGATCCAGCGGACATCACACCGATGCCAGCGATACCCTGGATGAGGTAGGACCAGATTTTATTAGGACTGGGTGAGTGTAGCCATTGAGCTTATGGCTCTTTAACACGAGCGGATCTTGTGCGGGTAATCTGCTGCGTGAAAGAGTGCCAAGCCCCATTCTGGACAGCAGACACATGGAGCAGTGACATGACTGATAATGCTCTGTGCCTCTCTGTGACCTTTTTACTACAAAATCACAGTGAGATAAGGTTGTAACCGTGATTTTCTAGTTAAAAGATCACAGTCAATCATGTTACTGCTCCGAGTTTCTGCTGTCCGGAATGGGGCTTGGCACTCATTTATGCAGCAGATTAGCCGCACGGAAAGAGCCCTTAGTAGCCAAAGCTTAAAGTGTAACTGCCATATAATTTTTTATTTTTTTTTAGCTAAAGTGTAGGGCAAGTGATAGGTAACATTTTTGTAATATACTTTATTTAGCCAAAATGTTTAATTTTAGTAGTAAACTGGGGCTAAAAATGTCCCTTAGCAGCTCTCTCAGAAATTGGGGGCTACTGCATTTCTGTAGTTTGTTGCAATAAACACTGGTTTTCTGCTACATAGCAGATCTGAGGCCTACCCTGTATTTCAGTCATTTTAAGTAACCTTTTGAACTCCACATTTACATAGCTGGTTGCAAACACACAGGTTTTGTGGTAGATAGCACATTAGCAGTGTACGCTGCATTTCTGACAGTCAAATTAAACCGTTAACTTCTGCTGTTACATTGTTGGTTGAAAAATTACATTTTTACCTAAAGAAATTTATTCTGTTTATGAAACGGGCACTGCCTTACTGTTAGTGAACTTAATTGTTGAGGATTGGCAGATAAATTGACACCTGAAATAAAACATCTGTTAGTTCGGTGGGTGAACGCAAATAATAAGGAGAATATCAAATAAGGGACGTGGACATGGTCATGGTGGTGTTGGTGGAGCTCCTGTTGCTGGGAGAGGACGTGGCCATTCTGTGCCAGTTACAGGTCCTCAGGTGAGAGTAGGCGACAGAACCTGCACCGTTATTTGGTAGGCCCGAATGTCGCTCTATGGATGGTGAGGCTAGAACAAGTACAGCCGATAGTAGATTGGGTGGCTAACAGTGCCTCCTGTTCCTTCATGTTGTCTCCAACCCCATCCCCTGCTGAAAGCATAGAGTTTGCACCTGCAGCCTATGGTCATCTATCTTGCACCTAACCCCATTGCAAATCAGCCAAGCAATCTGAGCCCCAAGTCATGCAGCAGTCTCTCATGCTTTTTGATGACTCTGCTGACAGGGCTTCTGAGGGCCATAACCATAGCCCTGCCTCAGAAGAGAAAGAGATTAAGTGCACGGATGCCCAACCACTTATGTTTCAGAATGAGGACATGGGAAAACCACCGCAGCACGTCTTTGATGATGACAAAACACAGGTGCAAACTGCTGCGGCTTTCTGCAGTGTGCAGAGCGACAAAGAGAGTAGGGGTGAAGACTGAGTGGAAGATGATGTTGAGAATGAAGAGGTCCTACACCACAAAGTATACCACTTAAATCCATGTTTTTCATGGGTGGTGAAAAAATCATATTTTTTTAGGCCAAGAATTACCTTTGAGGCCTGGGCTGCATATGTGCCGGGGACAATAATATAGTTAATCCGTCTGGGAGTTCAGGGGTTTACATATTCCAATTTTTGCTGTCAAGTAACCCTGCACTGCATAGGTGATAGGGACCGAAAATTTTAAAAATCTTCTTTTAAATTGTTGGGTGCAATATTACCATATTTGCCGGGTACACCTGCACTCCTGCACTGCATAGGTGACAGTGACCCAAAATGCGCAAAATCGTCTTTTAAATTGTTGGGTGCAATATTGCCATTTTTCCTGTGCATAAACCCCTGCTCTTCCTGAATACCAGTGGCCTACATTTTTAAAAATCGACTGTTCCATTGGTGGGGGACATGAACCCCGTTTTGTCGTGAATAAACCCCTCCTCTGCCTGGGTGCCAGGGGCCTACATTTCTAAAAATCGCCTGTTCCATTGGTGGGTGACATGAATCCCGTTTTGCCGTGAATAAACCCCTGCTCTGCCTAGATGCCAGGGTCCTACATTTTTATAAATCGTCTGTTCCCTTTGTGGGTGACATGAACCCCTTTTGCCGTGAATTAACTCCTCCTCTGCCTGGGTGCCAGGGGCCTACATTTATAAAAATCGTCTTTTCCATTGGTGGGTGACATTAACCCAGTTTTGCAGGTGAAAAACCACTGCTCTGCCTGGGTGCCAAGGGCCTACATTTCTAAAAATCGTCTTTTTCATTGGTGGGTGACATTAACCCAGTTTTGCCAGTGAAAAACCCCTGCTCTGCCTAGGTGCCAGGGGCCTACATTTCTAAAAATCGCCAGTTCCATTGGTGGGTGACATGAACGATGTTTTGGCGTGAATAAACCCCTCTTCAGCCTGGGTGCCAGGGGCCTACATTTTTAAAAATTGTCTGTTCCATTGGTGAGTGACATTAAGCCAGCTTTGCCGGTGAAAAACCCCTGCTCTGCCTGGGTGCCAGTGGCCTACATTTCTAAAAATCACCTGTTCCATTGGTGGGTGACATGAACCCCGTTTGGCCGTGAATAAACTCCTCCTCTGCCTGGATGCCAGAGGCCTACATTTTTAAAAATCACCTGTTCCATTGGTGGGTGACATGAACCCCGTTTTGCTGTGAATAAACCCCTCCTCTGCCTGGGTGCCAGGGGCCTACATTTTTTTAAATCGGCTGTCCCATTGGTGGGTAACATAAACCCAGCTTTGCCATGAATAAACCCCTCCTCTGCCTGGATGCCAGGGGACTAAATTTTTTAGATTGAGCACTCCCCGCCCATCTGCCCTGGGCTTCTGAGCAGAGTATATATGTAGCTGGTTCCTACACTGCCCTGAACATTGTAGGCTTATGTCAAGCCCATGAGAGGCAGTTCAATTAGTGTTAAAGACCCATCTGCAGAGGCCACCTAGATGGGCCCGACACACATTTGATCAAAAATGTGCGCAAAGAGCTTCAATTTTTTTCATTTATAGTAGGTATAATAATACTTTAATTTAGTATAATCCCTATTTCCCAGTGTTATTGTTTGTATAGGAATAAATAGAATGACAGATAAGACAGGATCCATGATTCACAATAGGTGATTGTCAGATCTTATGTAATCTTTCCTTGTACAATGACCTCTGCACAGGTCACGGATCATGCCTAGAAAACTCTCCCATAGAAGTCAATAATCCTGACAATTGTGTCTATTGCCCATGTGGCTACCGTAAAGCAATTTTCTTAATGCTTTCTAAATGCTGTTAAGAACAGCTCAGGCAAAATGGTCGCCCCCATAATCATGTTCAGGAATAAATCTATAAATCAGAAAATAAAAGCAGATTAGAGAAAACGGATATGTGTTACTATCTGGTTTTAATTGGCAGGAATACAAGTAAATGGTAATTATTTTTGGCTCAAACTTGTGGTTAGACTTTTTCTTAACCCCTTCTTGACCAGCAATAAAATTTTACCCCAGAACAATATCTATCCTGTGACGAACACTATTAAACTTGGCCAGCCACAGCTGAAACTACTGATTTATGGTATTGCTATTTTGGCAATTGAATTTCACCCCAGAACAAAATCTATCATGTGACACTATTAAACTTGGCCAGCCACAGCTGAAACCACTGATTTATGGTATTGCTATTTTGGCAATTGAATTTCACACCAGAAAAAAATATACTCTTTTAAGGACAGATTTAAACTAGGCCTGCAACAGCTGGAACACCAGATTTACTGTATTTCTATTTTTGCTACTGACTTTTACCCCAGAAAATAATATATCCTTTGACCGACACTAGGGAAATTGTCCAGTTACTGCTGGAACACCAGATTCAGGGTATTGCTATTTTGGCAAAAAAATTTCACCCCATTAAAAAATATACCCTTTTACGGACAGATTTAAACTAGGCCTGCAACAGCTGGAACACCAGATTTACTGTATTTCTATTTTTGCTACTGACTTTCACCCCAGAAAATAATATATCCTTTGACGGGCACTAGGGAAATTGTCCAGTTACAGCTGGAACACCAGATTCAGGGTATTGCTATTTTGGCAATAAAATTTGACCCCAGAACAATATCTATCCTGTGATGGACACTATTAAAGTTGGCCAGCCACAGCTGAAACTACTGATTTATGGTATTGCTATTTTGGCAATTGAATTTCACACCATTAAAAAAAATACCCTTTTACGGACAGATTTAAACAAGGCCTGCAACAGCTGGAACACCAGATTTACTGTATTTCTATTTTTGCTACTGACTTTCACCCCAGAAAATAATATATCCTTTGACGGACACTAGGGAAATTGTCCAGTTACAGCTGGAACACCAGATTCAGAGTATTGCTATTTTGGCAATTAAATTTCACCCCAGAACAAAATCTATCCTATGACGGACACTATTAAACTTGGCCAGCCACAGCTGAAACCACTGATTTATGGTATTGCTATTTTGGCAATTGAATTTCACCCCAGAAAAAAATATATCCTTTGCCGGACACTATTAAACTTGTCCAGCCACAGCTGGAACACCAGATTTACGGTATTGTTATTTTGTCAATTGAATTTAACCCCAGAAAATTATCTATCCTTTGCCGGACACTATTAAACTTTGCCAGCCACTGCTGGGACACCAGATTTAGGGGCTTGCTATTTTGGCAATTGAATTTCACCACAGAAAAAAATCTATCCTTTGCCAGACAGCAGACAGTATTACATTTGGCTAGCCACAGCTGGAACACCAGATTTAGGGGATTGCTATTTTGGCAATTTAATTTAACCCCTTAATAAAATATAGAAATTTCTATCCTGATTTTCTAGGGGTGACAATAAGCACAGCCAAGATTGATGGACTTGGTGGCAGCTTGTGCTTGTGCACCACAAGACACAAAATGGCCGGCGATCAAAGTGATAGAAAAACGCTCTGTGAGGCCTAAAAACCAGTGAGCAGTTAACTAGCAGAAGTTGTATGTTTCACAGCTGTAGATCGCTGTCTTCATTAGGTGTTTTTGCTGACTTTTCCCTGCCTAATCTCGCCCTCACAGAAGCTGCATCCTCTCCCTACACTAATCAGAGCAGTGTGACGTGTGGCGCTACGTGACTCCAGCTTTAATAGAGGCTGGGTCACATGCTGCACTTGGCCAATCACAGCCATGCCATTAGCAGGCATGGCTGTGATGGCTTCTTAGGGCAAGAAGTAAAACGCTAGCGGGAAGAAATCGCCGAACAACGGACCCAAACCCAAACTTTTTTGAAAATGTTCGGGTTCGGGTCCGTGTCACGAACACCCCAAAATTCGGTACAAACTATGCTCGAACTGTTCGCTCAACACTATCCATGACCCCTTTTATCTTTCAAACTACCCCTGCACTGCATATCTGACTGGGAAATATATTCTGTAAATTTGTTGCATTTAGATTGTTGGGTGATCTGTACCCCTTTTTTCTTTCACACTACCCCTGCACTGCATACCTGACTGGGAAATTTATTCTGTATGCTGGTAGACATGCTGCTGATGGCATTCCCACCTGACACCGGGGCCTCAATGGAAGCACAAGGCGAAGATAGATGAGGAAGAAGAAGTCGCCAACACAGCTGGGGCACCGCCAGCACCTCAGAAGGCAGGATTCACATGGCCAAAATGCGGAAAAGCTTTGTCAGCACGCCACAAGAACCAGCACCACCAGCTGATATGGAACATCTTAGCAGGAGGCAGCATTTCAGCAATATGGTGGAACAGTATGTGTGCACACTTCTACACGTACTGACTGATGGGTCTGCCCCATTCAACTTCTGGGTCTCCAAATCGAGCACATGGCCTGAGCTTGCCCTTTACGCCTTGGAGGTGCTGGCCTGCCCTGCATCCAGTGTATTGTCTGAACGTGTTTTTAGCACGGCAGGGGGCGTTATAGCAGACAAGCGCAGCCGCCTGTCCACAGCCAATGTGGACAACTCACGTTCATTAAAATGAATGAGGCATGGATCCCACAGGACTTGTCTGTACCTTGTGCAGAATAGACATGTATGCTGGCCTCACCCAGCCTTTGTTATAGTCCAGCGCACTTTCTCTTTTTTTCCTTCTATATTTTCCAATGTTTTGGGGGTCTACCCAGATTAAAAAAACAGAACAAAAGTTAAAAACAAAAAACCGTTGTTGGTGACTACCTCCACCACCGCTTCCACCTACACCCCCACGTTCACCGTCTCCTCAACCTCCTACTCCATATGGACCTCCTCCTCCTAGTTCAAGATTATCATGGTTCCTGCACAGCCACACCAGCAACTTAGCCAGGTGACACCGCTTCCACGTTGCCATGTGGTTGGTCCTGCGACATTGTGTGTCTCTGTCTCCTCATCCTCCACCGTGTCCTCTGTGCTCACATTCCACTGCCATGGCTGCTGGAGAGGGGTGGGAGGGTAGGAGCAGTACCAGCTCTATCAGCAGCAGCCTGAGTATAGAGTCGCTGATGAGCAGCAGAGAAGGTACAGTACTCACTAGCAGCAGCAGCTAGACCTGGAGCAGGACCTTAACCAGCAGGTGGTGGCATACTTGGACAGCACCCTGCCAACCCACATTGAAGATCCGCTGTACTACTGTGCAGCCAAATTAGATTTGTTGCAGCAACTGACCGAGTTTGCCTGGCCAATAGTGTGGCATGTGAGTGGGTGTTTAGTGTGACGGGGGCCATAGTTAACCCAAGGAGAACTCGCCTGTCCACCCAAAATGTGGAGAGACTGACCTTTGTCAAGATTAATCAGGCGTGAATCAGCCAGGATTTCCACCCACCAATTCCTGACATATCTGATTAGATCATCCATGCAGCCTCACCAAGTGCTCCTTCTTTCCCCCAACTTCGTCAGTGGGTACTGGTATTGCCATCTCCCGCCCCACTCTGTCACCGGTTCAGCTTGTGGACTCCTGGTGCTGATGCTGCTATCTCCACACTATGTCACCTTCCCCCTCTATGGTATCCTGATGCTGCTGCTGCCATCTCCACACTATGTCACCTTGCCACTCTGTGGTATCCTGATACTACTGCCATATCCACACTATGTCACCTTGCCACTGTGTGGTATGCTGATGCTGCTGCTGCCTTAACCACGCTATGTCGACTTGCCACTCTGTGGTATCTAGATGCTGCTGCTGCCATCTCCACACTATGTCACCTTACCACTCTGTGGTATCCTTATGCTGCTGCTGCTGTCATATCCACACTATGCAACCTTACCACTGTGTGGTATTCTGATGCTGTTGCTGATGCCTTATCCACACTATGTCACCTTGCCACTCTGTGGTACCCTGATGCTGCTGCTTCCATCTTCACACTATGTCACCTTGCCACTCTGTGGTATCCTAATGCTGCTGCTGCCATCTCCACACTATGTCACTTTACCACTCTGTGGTCTCCTCCTGATACTGCTGCTGTCACCACCTCCTGACTTAGTCATTGTGCCACTCAGTGGCCTCATCCTGATGCTGCCGACTCCAGACTCATTCATTGTGCCACTTGGTGGGCTTCTCCTGATGCTTGCAACTCCCGACTCTGTCATTTTGCCACTTGGTGGCCTCCTCATACTGCTGCCAACTCCAGACTTGGTCATTGTGCCAATCAGTGGCCTCATCATACTGCTGCCAACTCCAGCCTCTGTCATTGTGTCACTCGGTGGCCTTCTCCTGATGCTGCCACCTCCAGACTCGGTCATTTCACCACTCGATGTCCTTCTAATGCTGCCAACTCCATACTCTGTCATTGTGCCACTCTGTGGCCTCCTCATACTGCTGCCAAATCAAGACCATGACATTGTGCCACTTGGTGGCCTCCTTGTACTGCTGCCAACTCCAGAGTCAGTCATTGTGCCACTCGGCGGCCTCATTACACTGCTGCCCACTCCACACTCTGTCATTGTGCCACACAGTGGCCTCCTCATACTTGTGCCAACTCCAGACTCGGTCACTGTGCCTCTTGGAGGCCTCCTCATACTGCAGCCACCTCTAGACTTGGTCAGAGTGCCACTTGGTGGCCTCTTCATACTGCTTCTACCTCCAGGCTATGTCATTGTGCGACTCGGTGGCCTCCTCATACTGTTTCCACCTCCAGACCCTGTCATTGGGCCACTCTGTGGTCTCCTTTTGGCCTGGCTGACATCATCATTTATTTGACCCTTCTTCTGATCTGTCAGAAGGAAGGAAAAACGAGACGCACAACGGATCCTGTCTGTGTAGCAGCTGTAAGGCCTTTATGGTCCCATCAGAATTGGCTTATGATTTGGTAGCCAAAAGCAGGATTGGGTACAAAACAGAGAAAACATTCAAAAATTCCATTCACGTGTCATCTCTGTTATAGATCCACTCCTGTTTTATTTGGCATTAGCAGTACTGATGGATTATTGAGCAAATGCTGACCTAGTGAAGGCGTATGCTCCACAGACTGGATCCGTTTTTTGTGGGTTATTGTTCTGACACATCAGAGGAAGGGCAAATAATTCAGTGATGTCAACACAAACTTACTGCTGACACCCTCTCCCCCCTTTCAGGGGTGCTACTGCTCTACTTGTTCATGCGTTTAATAGAACAGGTTCTGTTGACATCTATGTGGAATCAGCTGGCGATGGTGTAAAAGGAGTGCGCTTCTTATTGATGCTAACATCAACCTGTATGGCTAAGTTCATACTTAAAGGAACACTGACAGGGCCAAAATGCGTTTTTAACCATAAATATGTGGGCATAGATGGTCTAATGAGTATTTAAACCATATAAGGATAACCCCTGTCGACCTTATAAACAGCATAAAATCAAGTTTTATTACCTATCCAAATCGATCTTGTTTGTGCCCAAGGGGCGGTGTTTAATCTCCTGTTATGCCCAGCCGCACCCTAACTGCCAGATTGTAGCACTGCCTAGCTCATCAATATTCAGTCTGAAGATGCCTCTGAAGATTTGTGGACGCAGGCGCAGAATCGCTGCTGCCTCTGTGACTGCCCGCCTCGTATCCCGCACATGCCCAGAAACTGCTACTGAGGCCGATGCCCATAGCTTTGTAATGGGCATGCGCGGGATCTAGGAGCATCGGGGGAGAGCAGAAGCTGCCCAGCGAAGTGAATATTGATGAGCTGAGCAGCGCTACAATCCGGCAGTTAGGGTGCGGCTGGGCACAACAGGAGATTAAACACCGCCCCTTGGGCACAAATAAGATCGCTTTGGAGAGGAAATAAAACTTGATTTTATGCTGTTTATAAGGTCGACAGGGGTTATCCTTATATGGTTTAAATACTCAATAGACCATCTATTCCCACATATTTAGGGTTAAAAACACATTTTTGCCCTGTCAGTGTCCTTTTAAGTTATTTGGTCAGTTTTGGCCGTGTGACTGCCAAAATATGTGAAGTGTGCAGTGATTCTAAGAGTGATACCTGTCATCTGCATTTCATACGGATTCACAGTATTATTTCTTTACCAAAGCAGACTTCCTATATGCGTTACTGCAAGGCACAGTGTTCTACACCACTTTAAAGGCTCTCAGCATCCAGGAAATAGCCATTTTTTAACATAATTCGCCGCAAATTTATTCGGATCAAACTGAATTTTTACTGAAAAATTTGGCGAAGCGGTGAATCGTATTTTTAAAAAATTTGCTCATCTCTAGCTAAGACTGACCGAGTTCACTAACAGTGCCAATCAATATGTCTTTTGTAGGATACCAAATAATGTACCTCTTTTCCAGTGCCAGCTACCTTTTGCCAATTTATGCTAAAATGAGAATTTTAAATGCCGGATATATAAAACTACTCTACTTGGATACAAAGATGTATTTTCTTCTTTAAAAAACTTCTAAAGAGTAAGATTGTGATAAAATACAAAATACACATGCCTTACATTGCTGAAGAGATACTGACTTCACTAAAAAAGATACTGATATTTGATATTGTCATACAAAACAAATTCAGCCAATTCTTCATGGCTTAAACAGTATAAAATATTCTTTTGAGAGTTGCATAAAATATGTTCTAGAAAATGTGTGTCTTAGAGATACCATATAGAGGAATGCAGCAACATTTCAATGCCTTGAGTGCTTTGCAAATGTGTTTTATGAGGTTTAATTTGCTCCCTCTAAGGTAAATAGTTGCACTGTATGAAATTGTCAGTTTTAATTCTGAGAAGATCCTGCTTGAATGTACAATATAAGAATCTACTTGGGAAAAGCATTAGCGCCTATTCACATGATAGTGCTGTAAAGTAATATTTAGCTGAGAAGTCATTAACATATTCCCGGCAGGAGAAAATGAAGCAACTTTGTTAACTCTTTTAGTACCTTTTATATTATTAATAAGCAAATACAAGTATAAAAATAATCTAGTAGACACCTTTAAAAATTAAACTTAAAGGGGTTGTATCATTCCAGAAACAAACAAACAAAGCATACTTGGTTATTCTGAAGTCCTATAACAGTTGATAGAGAGAGCTTTGTACGTGTGGCCACTTCTCCATTCATCCATAATTTATAATAACATTTTAATCCTGGAAACCTCTTTGAGGGGTTTGAATGAAACTGAAGAATGAAATCCAGGAAAGAATGGACCATGGGTGGAGGGAGTTATAGCCCCAGAGGTGATATATATGGCAGAGCTCAAAATTTCTCTTCAAGCCACTGGTGGCAAGAAACTCAGTGAAATGCACAATGGGTGCAAGCTGTGGACTTGCTATAAAAGTGTATAGTCACTGAGGTTAATGTAGATTCTTTAAGTGAAGAATAGAAAATATATAATGGTATGTACATCAGCCAAGGAAATGACAAGCATGGGTCCCACATGAAACAGATTGTCCCTACTCAAGTACGAGTCTGTTTTTCCCCAGTAAAGTTCACTCCTGTTACTTTCCCAGGAGGGCTGGCGAGTGCCAACACAAGCATGTGTGTGACTGTACTGTGGATGCCAATTTCAGCATGCTGAATGTCATTATTGTCAGGAAAGGTGAAAGAGATAGTCCATACCTTACTGACAAATGGTTCCTTTTAGTTTTGGTCCAAAAAGTGACAGCATAAACTATTAGCTTTTTAGCTAGCTAAAGAAGATGATTTATACCTGTATGTGGTCAGGAAACTTCTTACTTAAGCAGACAAGTAGGCCAAATCCAAGGCCCACAGTTCCCAGCACCTTGGCAATCCAATGGTTCTTTATACAAATGCAGCATACCCAGAAGAACAAGTAGGTGGCAGCAGAATATGCCAACCTGACAGAAGCTAAGGTGCCTTCTAGGACTGGTACTGTGCACGATGCTGCTGCTCAGACAGCTCAACTGACAGCAGTGTAGGGGATTGTGTTAGGCTACTTTCACACTTGCATTTAACTTTTCCGGTATTTAAATCTGGCAGATGATCTCAATACTGGAGAAAAACGCTTCAGTTTTGTCCCCATTCATTGGTAATGGGGACAAAACTGAACAGAACAGAATGCTCCAAAATGCATTCCATTCCATTGGGCTGCATTCCCATACCGGACAAAAAAAATGCAGCAAGCTGCTGTTTTCTGTCCAGCATTGGAATGCGGAGCAAAACTGATCCGGCATGAGACACAATGAAAGTCAATGGTGCCGGGGCCATTTTCTCAGACACAATAGAAAACAGATCAGGCACCCATTGACTTACAGTGGTTTTAATGCTGGATCCGTCATTGCTATTTTTAAAATAATACAACTGGATCCGTTCATAACAGATGCAGCCAGTTGTATTATCAGAAACTGAAGCATTTTTGCTGATACCTGACAGAGCAGTCAAAAACACAAGTGTGAAAGTAGTCTTAGATTATCATCCCAAGGTTCCTGACAGTGTTCCTACATCGATACCCATTGGAGTGCATCAGTTACACAGGTGTACTCCTATTTCCTCAGCCAATGATCAGGTGGCAGTCCAAGCTCCACAGTGGAAAGCAGGATTTCCTAGGATGGTGCTCATTAAAAAGAGCGGATGTGTAAAGGGATGGCGGCAACCAGGTTAAAATTAAACATTTCAGTTTACCTTGCGCTTAGAACCCTGAGATGAAGGCTGCACCAAAACAGATGTCAGGATTGGCATCATCCCGGTAACAGGGATTAATATGAGTATGTTGCCTTTATACAGTACAATTAATTTATTTACTATTAGCATATCTGTTTACCACTGGCATTTACATTGGATGTCATGAAATGAGACAAAAATGTCTGTTCAGAGAACTAGTGCCATTTGCAGAGTTGCATATTGTAATACATTGCTTAATCACATGCATTTTTTTAATAATGTGTATCTATGTGTGCTCTAATTCCAACCCATATTCCTGCAAATAGTACAACCAGTGTTTTCCATGTCCCAGGGGAGGAGCAACCCTGTTAAACTGAGGGAGTGCTGGGTGGTCATTATGGCCACGCTAGTATTGGATGCTTTGTCAGAGGCTCTGCTAGCCACACATCATCTGTGGTGGTTGGCACTGTTGAACTTTGTTTTATAGCTCCTCATATGCTCCTGATTATGTGCCTTGACTGACATAGAAATGCATAGAAAATAAATAAGGGGCTTAGTTAAGCTCAGGATCGGGAAACATTGACAACAGGCAGTGCTGAGGCTGATCTAGGTTATGTGCTATGTACCTCTTGGTTTCCTCTGCATATGGCCTCATGCACACGACCGTAGGTGTTTTGCAGTCCGCAATCCGCGGATCCGCAAAACACAGAGGCTGTTCTGCGTTCCATTCGGCAATTTGCAAAACGGAATGCGAACCATTGTAGAAATGCCTATTTTTGTCCGCAAAACGGACAAGAATAGGACATGCCATATTTTATTTTGCGGGGCCACGGAACGGAGCAAAGGATGCAGACAGCATACAGAGTGCTGTCCGCATCTTTTGCGGCCCCATTGAAGTGAATGGGTCCGCGCCCGAGCTGCAAAATATGCGACTCGGATGCGGGCCCAAAATATGTTCGTGTGCATGAGGCCTATAATTTCCTTTTTGAGCCTGAATTGATACCATAAGACATATAGCCTACATAATTTTCAATATTGTTTTCAATAAAGATGTGTTGTTGTTTTTTTAAATGTCCTAATGGACACTTAAACACTTTGATTTTTCATAGCCCGGCCTACCTTTCAACATAAATTAGTTGCAGCAGACTGCAGTCTGGCAGAGTCTGTAGATTTCAGTGTTCTACAACATAAAACTGGTGTAGAAATTAATAAATATGGTGGGGACAATGACCCCGGCCCCTTTTCAACCTCAGCTACCCCCCTTTGTGGGAAAGTGGAAAGGTAGGTGGAATAACAGCATTTGCGCAACATTTTCAGTGTAAGTGCTGCTGATAAAGTTCCAAACGTGCAGTGGTGTACTTTAATGGTCCATTGTATTTTTGGACCTTAAACTACACTATCATTTGGTTGTTTTTAACTCCAAGCTAAGTAATAACATGACCCAGATTTAAATTTAGTTGCGTAGAAAATACCCTGATTTGTAATTACACAGGAGAGAAAGAGACAGCAAGGAAATCTCTGATGCTTGCAACACACATCTTCCAGGAAAGAGATCAAAGTACAGAAAGGGACAGAGTGACATATCTCAAGACATGAGTGTGCATCACCTCTGAGTTTCTGTGGTATGGAAGGTTCGGAACACTATGGCCTCTTTCACACGAGCGTGTCCGGATTAGGTCCGGATGTGTTGCGGATGCGTTCAGTGAAAACTGTGCGATTTCACAGGCAAAGCCATTCAGTTTTGCCTGCGATTGCGTTCAGTTGTTCAGTTTCTTCCGCGCGGGTGCAATACGTTTTGATGCGTTTTTCACGCGCGTGATAAAAAACTGAAGGTTTACAAACAACATCTCCTAGCAACCATCAGTGAAAAACGCAACGCACCCGCACTTGCTTGCGGATGCAATGCGTTTTTAACGCAGCCCCATTCACTTCTTTGGGGCTAGGGCTGCGTGAAAAACGCAGAATATAGAACATGCTGCGATTTTCACGCAACGCAGAAGTGATGCGTGAAAAAAAACGCTCATGTACACAGCCCCATTGAAATGAATGGGTCAAGATTCAGTGCGGGTGCAATGCGTTCACATCACGCATTGCGCCCGCGCGGAAAACTCGCTCGTGTGAAAGGGGCCTATGAGGAAGTGGGAGCATTCAGCCCAAGACGAGTCACCATAGTCATATAGTGCCCTGTACACAAGGGTGAAAAGTTTCCATCTAATTTAATCCAAGATGTTAAAGGGAATCTGTTACCAGAAAACTTACTGTTTAACCAGGCAAACTGCTTTGTAGGGATAGCTCAGCTGAATGTCTAGCTATTGTAGCATTATAAAGAAAATTGAGTGCGAGGCCAAGCCCTTGCTTTTCTTGCTTCCACTACCAGTTCTTCCTATTCCTTGATTGACAGGACCTAGTTCCAGCACAGTCATCTCACCTGGCCCTGCCAATAAAGATGTTAGTGGGAAGGGCTGGCAGAGAAAGCAGGATGAGCAAGGGTGCACTGAACTACTTATTTGCATAAGGATTCAAAGTTTTTTTGTTTTGTTTTGTTTTTTCAGAATAAAGCAGCAAATTTCAAAGTAGAAGGTATAATTACATGCACCTGAGACAGTGAACTGCTGCAGCCATTTTTAATTTTTGTGTTTTCATTTATTCCTTTCTGCTTTCCAGAAGCCATAACTTATCTTTACTATTTACATAGCCAAATAAGGGCATATCTTTTGTGGGACAAATTGTGCTTTCTAATGGCACCATGTACTATTCAATATGATATAGTGGAAATCCAGATTTTTTTTTCTCTTTAAAGGTGCCAAAATGTTAACTTCATTCTACTGGTCAGTACAATTACAGCTATACCAAATGTTTTATTATGTTTTAATACTTTTAATAAGAAATAAAATTGTTTACTAAAATTTCTTTGCATCACAATATTTTGACATCCATAACTGATTTAAATTTTCATCTATGGAGCTGTGTGAGGGCTATTTTTTGCAAGAAGATCTGTAGTTTTTATTGATTCCATTTTGGTTTATGTATGACTTTTTAAAATAATTTTCTATTCAATTTTTTTGTAAGTCGAAGTGACTAGTGTTAAGCAAATTGAATTCCATTTTTCAATCCAAATTTGAGGAAAAATTTGATATGCCGTGAAGCAGAATTTCCTCGTGTTTTGTTGTAGTGAATCGAATTTCCCTGAAATGGCAGCCAAAAATAAAAAAAATTCATACTTACCTCATACTGTACATTTGAACGTGAAGACCCAGCCAGCGCCATCTTGATTGAAGATCCTGCATGAAATCTTGTGAGCGGAGATGTATGACGTCACCACAGGCCACATTTCATGCTGTTTTTTTAATTAAGATGACAGCGGTCAGCTCTTCACGATCAGATGCCGTGATCAGCGATTAACGTGGCATCTGAGGGATACAATGATACAGTACTTTTATATTTCAATAGTTTGGGCATTTTCAGATGGAGAGCTATTAATGATGCTACTTTTATTTTCTTTATTTTTATTTGAAAAATTGAGAAAGGGCTGATTTGAATGTTTAATACGTTTTTCTTTATTTTGCATTTTTAAATACACATTTTTTTAAGTACTGGGAGACTTATATAGCTTATATAAATTACTTATACTATATACTGCAACAATATAATATTGCACACAGTCCATGGTAGAACTGTGATATTTGTATTAAGCCCTGCCACATGCATGGCTTAATAGAAACTTTAACAGGCTTGTAAGCCTTCAGAAGGCAACAGGATGCAATAGCAACTGAATGGCTCTTACAATCTCATTGCAAGTAAGCTGCTACGGGCACAGGAACCAGTCTGGTCCCAGTAACTTAAATCTCAGGTGTCATGGTTGCAACTGAATGCATTGTTTCAGGTAATGAATGTCTGTGAACAGATTTGTCTCAGATTTGGCCAAGTGATGTCACGTTCACATGGCCACGTTCACATTAAGTTAATGGGGCTGAGCTGTAATACCAAGCACAGACGCTATCAAATGGATGGCAGTGTGCTTGCTGAGCAGAGAGAAGGCTGCGGTGTCTTCTTAAACAGCTGATCCGCGGGGTTCCCAGGTGTTGGACCCCAACTGATCAGATGCTGATGACCCATGCAGAAGATAGGTCATGAGTATATAAGTCTCAAAAAAAAACTTTAAGACTCATTGGAGAAAAGCATAAAGTTCCCAGTTCAATATAACTGTTTATCATCTCATACTCCATGTGTCTGCCTTGAGACCAGAATAAGTGGCAGTACCTACCTTCAGTACCCCATAAGCTCTGTGCTATTACAGCTCAACACCATTGCAAGTGGCATTGTTTCTGTACAAAAGCAGCCATGCCATGTATTGTACAGCCTCTTTGATAGCACAAAAGATTATAATAAATAACGAATAAATGGACATTCCATTATTTATGGCGTAGCCTTAAGCAGAAGACCTAATAAAGCCCAAGGGAATATGGAATGAGTTTATCTTGATCAGACAAACACTTCAAACCCCTGATGAAGGGACTATTCATCTGTTAGTTTAATTCTTTACTTTCAAGAGGTAATATCGACATGTCTACTGACTGTATTAGCTAGAACAGGTTATAAAAAAGGACTAAGAATATCAGGAGGACTGCCGATATCTTTTCATTACATGGACTACAATTGTTTACAATTGAGTTGCCTGCATATTTTCATTATGTGGACAACCATGTTTTGAATAGACGCCATGTAACTATCCTTACATTATTTTAGCACTTTCTTTGTGATGTCCCAAAAGCTGTTGGGATGCCCACAATCTAGTGGTAAAGGGGGCCTTAACATTAAGCTGATGTTGTCCTATATAAATGGGCATCCTATTTGATAAAAATTCCCATGGTTATATTCTTCCAAAAATGGCACGTTCACAATAGCGCTATTATTTCTATTTTTCATCTTAATTATAGGAGTAGAACAATGAAAGCGAAAGTGCCAGATCTGGCACATAACTGATATGAACAGAGCTGGAGAGATGCCATTGACTCAAATGGGGATCTTTCAGTTTTAGTTTGAGAGAATGCATTTTTTTTTTTTTTTTGCAGAGAAAAAAGTTCTGCATGCAGGATTTTTCTCTCCACTATTTTTGATGAATACTGTGATGGAAGCCCCACATGGAGCCTCCAACACAAAATATGACCATGCCCTAACTCTTTTTAAACCTAACTAAACTGAGAGAAACAAGAAGACTATGATGTGAAACCATTCAGGTTTGAAATGAGAAAAAGCACATTTCTAAATGATTCTGTATGTTCACATTCTGCATTAATAATTTAACTTCTAACATCAACAAAACAGGTCATTTCTCTCAAGAACTAAATGAGGACCCAGTGACCTCTAGCCCCAGGTCTCCAGTCATTTAATCTGCAGCTCCACCATCAAATTAGTTTTCTGCTGGTTGCATAACCCATTCTTACATTTCAACAAACAGATTCATTAGAAATTATGATAAAAATACACCCCGCACACAAAGATGCACATAATTTCTAAACAGAAATTGTGATTATCCGACAATTAGCAATTAATTTTTAATTGCATGTGAATTCACCTACACAATTATCAGAGTTACTTAATCAAAAATTTACCATTACTGATGGTTAAGGTGCACAATGTTATTATTTCAGTCAACTGGCACATATTGTTGGAATGAGCAAGAATTTTTTCAGCAAACTTGCATTCCTGTCAAAAGTGAACGCTATTAGCGGACAGTGAACGCTATTAGCGAACAGTAAACTTCATAAGAATAGCTACTTTATAAACACATTAATATTTTGAAGCTCTTTGCTTCTGCCTTTGACATGGATCATTGTGACTAATAATTTAATGTGTGGCATTATGCAGAAACACTGCGAATATACAGCATATTAACATAATAATCCTTTATAATTTTACTACTTGGAATAGTTTACTAGTTATGAAAAAAAAAATATAGCTTTCTTAACATTATTTGACAAGTGTTATTTTTAATTATATATCTCAGAGCTGTATGGAAATAAGATCATATATAAAATTTCATATAAGAACTGTTTTATCTTAAAACAACAGCTAAAAGTGTCTATAGTTATAAGAGGGGATTTTAAATAGCTGGATCTTAAAGGGGCTTTCTGAGTCGATATTGATGGCCTATCCTTTGGATTCTTAGCTTAACCCATTCTGGAAATGCACCTTACACGTTCGAAGCACACATTTATGGTGCTGATCGGGTGAGCGCAGGAGCTTCGCGTATTTGATCAATTGCAGGGGCCCGGCAGATATTTACAGTTCGGCCCCTGCTGCATTCACCTGCATCGCAATTTAAAAAATAAAGATTAGCTATCTCTGCGTCTGTAATGACTGGCTCTATAAAATATCACATGATCTACCTTATCAGATGAACAACGTAAAAAATAAAATAAAAACTGCAGCGAAACATCAATTTTTTAGTCACTTTACCTCACAAAGGGGAGCTGTGAAAAATGAAAGGTGGAATCTGATTGGTTGCTATAGACAATTCTACTTTACACCATTTGATAAATCTCCTGCAGAATTTTTTGATTTACTATCGAGTGATCAAAAAGTACTAGGTAATCCAAAATGGTACCAATAAAAACGTAATTTACTTGTACTTGGAGGCTACCGTACTACCAGTGGTGACGTCACCCAGAGGAATCTCCCGGGCAACGCTCTTACGCTCCCTAAGGTCTCCTCGCGCAGCGCGTGCTTCCGGACGGAGCAGCGCTGCTGCTAGAAGGAAACCAGAAGAGGACTACAAGTATCAGCGCAGCAAAACCTAACCTGAACCGGCGACCAACGCAGTGATCACACACCCACAAAGAATAAGGTAACCACCTAACAGCGATTGTGCACCGATTATATATGGTTCCTTGCTGCGCACTGATAGAATTTCCAAAGCCCAGTACACGGACACTGCAACTGCACTCTCACAGTTGAATTTATCTAATATCGATAACCATCCCAATACTGGTGCTGTTAACACTATTACCACCAATAGGATCACACTGTCACCCACATATAATAGCACAGTACCCCAGCGCTACTATCATTATCGCAACTTACGATTATTCCTCTACACTTTAGTACATATAGGGGCTACAACAGATCCCCAAACAGATAAGTAGCAGCGGAGTCTCCTTCCTCCCTAAGAGACTAGGTACTGTACTACACATACGGCAGCGCAGGCAGATCTCGTAATTTGTAAAAAACGTAATTTACTTGTACATAAAAAATTTATATATGACTGTCAGAAAATTGCGACACAAAAACGTGCTTTAAAAAAAAAAATGGAATTAGGTATTGCCATCTCTGAAATGACCACCCTCTCAGTTGAGAATTGTAAAAAAAAGCATAAATAAAAACGTTGCCAGAACAGGCATTGTTTGGTCACCTCATCTCACACAAGGCAAAATATCGAATGTTCAAAAAGTCATATCTATTCCAAAATGATACCAATGAAAACATCAACTTATCCCGCAGAAAACTAGACATCTTCAGAAAAATAAAATAGGCCATCGCCAGAAAAAAAAAAAAAATATATATATATATATATATATATACACCGTATAAGATGCACTCCCCCCCCCCCCCAAAAGTGTGAGAAAAATAGTGCTGCGTCTTATGGCGAATGCGGCAAACACTGATACACCGCCGCACTGCTGAAGAGCGCAGCCAGCGTGTGTATCAATGAGGAGGGGCTGTGGGCGGCATCTTGTTTGCTAATGACAGCGGGCCCGTGCAGTAACTGTATTCTACTACACCGGCCCGCTGTAGTAATGTTATAGGCGATGTTTAAAAATATTATCTTGATTAAACTTAATGCTGGCAGTAGTACACTACCTCCTATAATCTACGATCGCAGGCAGGACTGGAATCAGGAGGCCGGACGGGCAGGAGGCTGCAGCGTAACTTCACGCACCTGCTCCGCTCACTTTATGAATAAAGCAGACAGCACAGGCGCATGACGTCATGCTGCCGCCTGCTGCCCGTCCGGCCTCCTGACTCCAGTCCTGCCTGCGATCGTAGATTATAGGAGGTAGGGTACTACTGCCAGCAATAAGCTTAATCAAGATGATAGTTTTAAACATCGCCTATAACATTACTACAGCAGGCCCTGTGTAGTAGAATACAGTTACTGCACGGGCCCGCTGTCATTAGCAAACAAGATGCCGCCCACAGCCCCTATATTGGGGGTCATCACAGCCACTGTTATGGGGGGGGGATCTGTGGCTGACACATAGCATAAGATGCTATGAGTCATCCACAGATTCCCCCTTAAGCAGTGTCATTCCCAGATGCCCCCATACAGTGCCATCCACAGATGCCCCCATACAGTGCCATCCCCAGATGCCCCCATACCAGTGCCATCCCCAGCTCCCCCACATAACAGCGGTTAACCAGAGATCCCCACATAACAGTGCGTCATCCACAGATGCCCCCATAACAGTGTGTCCTCCACATATGCCCCCATAACAGTGCGTCATCCACAGATCCCCCATAACAGTGCGTCATTATACAATCTAATAGACCACCTGGGTGCACTGGTCTGACTTCAAGAGTGGTCTCCTGAGCCGCCCTGCAAACTGAGACATGAAGCTAGGTATCGTGGATGATTGTTTTTCTTGTGCTCTTGCAGCAGGCACAGTTTCTCTGCCTCTGTGTGCACCATCAGCATCACGGCTACTTCCCCGTTCCTTACTGCTCGTCTTCTTCATATTAAATGTTATATATGCTTGAAAGTATGTCAAGCGTACAGTAGCGTACAGTAGCGTAGGATTTGGAAGTGTATGTGCAAAACTTTTTAAAAAGGTATTTGGGATGTGGAAACTTCACACAGGAGATATCCCGCAGATAATGTCAATGCTTTCACCTGCGGCTAATTCAAAATTACACAGAATGTCACAGGTATTTGGGATGAGGAAACGTTATACAGGAGAGTTACCACCGTTAATGTCACTGTCAGCAGTGTCTACGGAAAAAGTACACTGTATGTCACAGATAAATATTTTAACCGCACACGATACACTGGAGATGTGGCACTGGTATTGTCACTGTCAGAGGCGGACACCGTCCATTGACAAAGTACACTGTATGTCACAGATAAATTTTTTTACTTCACACGGTACACTGGAAATGTAGCACTGGTAATTTTGCTGTCAGAAGCTGACTCTGTGTATTGAAAAAGTACACTGTAATGTCACTGATAAATATTTTCAGCGCACACTTTACACAGGAGATGAGGCGCAGCTAATTTAACTGTCCGCAGCGGACACCATCTACATAAAAAGTACACTGGATGTCATATATATTTTTGGGATGAGCACACTTTACACAGGAGATATGGCGCATATAATTTAACTGTCCGCAGCAGCCTATTAGGCACTATTTAGCGTAGGATGCGCTAAAAAATATATTGCTGCTGCCACACACAATAGTCCTTAAAGGGACTTTTGGTTATGTAAAGTTGTAGCAATTTAGCGCAGGTTGCACTACAAATATGTATTGTTGTTCTCACACACCATAGTCCTTAAAAGGACTTTTTGGTCTCTGAAAAGTTTTTCTAATAAAAATAGTCCAATATTACTCCCTGCACTGTCTGTCCCTTCATATGCACAGCTCTCCCTGACTAAGACTGATCCAAACACGTGCCATTGGGTGCTATATAGCACCCGATGACGCGTTCCGGCCAGCCAATTACTGTAATGCCAGTAACCAACATGGATACGGCATTACAGTGAGTGCAGTACTTATCTGCACATTTTTGGCTGCATAGCAGCCAAGAAACGTGCGGGGCGGAGACTCGAGCATTACGCTTGAGCACATTCGGTTTTTCGGCTGAATACCATCATATGCCGAGCATAGCGATTCTCGAGCCGAACTGGTGTTCGGCCGAGCATGCCCGCTCAACACTAGTAATGACCTGTTGTATAAATATATCATGTGACCTATTCCACTAGGTGAATGCTGTAAAAAAAAAAAAATACTGTAAATAGAAACAATGCCAGAAATGCCATTTTTTGTCACCTCATCTCCAAAAAACAAATTCAAGTGCTTAAAAAGCAGTTTATATGCACAATGGCATTTCTATACCTAGTAGAACCCATCTAACAATTTAAAGGGTGTGGAGTGTCTGAGATGGCACCAGCCGTGCACAACGTAATGGCCACTGAAATGCCACTTTGCTCCGTCTGCTGCACATTCATTTCTGCATAATACTTGTGCTGTCAAAGTACTCACTCCACCCCTTAATAAATACCTTGAGGAGTGTAGATTCCAAAATGGGGTCACTTCTCAGGGGTTCCGTTTATTATTTCAGCTCAGAGCCTCTACAGACATCAGCACAAGCAATGTAAATCACCACATTGGGCCTCAAAATATTCAGGGTGCTTTTGTACTCCTGAGCCCTCTCATATGTTCATGCAAAATAATAGGGCTACATGTTGGTTGTTTCTAAAACCAGGAAGCACAGTATAATAATTAGAGGGCTGACTTTTCCCAGTGGAATATGATAGGCACAAGATAATGGACAATGAAATGGCAGTAGAATTCTGTAGAAAAATGGCAATTTTCACATTGTGCCATCTGTTTTGCAAAATTCTCTATACACCTCTTGAAAAATTCCTTGGGGGTGTAGTTTACAAAATTGGTTCTATTTTTGGGTTTCCACTGTAGAGGTACCTCAGGGTCTCTTCAAATGCAACATGGCACCCAAAACCATTTAAGCAAAATCTGTCTCCAAAAAGCCAAATGGCTCTACTTCTCTTCCAAGCGCTGTGTTTTGCAACCATATATGGGGTGTTACCATATTCAGTAGAAGATGGTTTACAAATTTAGGGATACATTTCTCCTGTTACCCCTTATGAAATTTTTTGGGTCTAAAGCAACTTTTTTAGTTTAAATTTTATTTTTCATTTTTACAGTTAAGTGTTTGTACATTCAATGAAACATCTGTTAGGTCAAAGTGCCCACTACACCCCTTGAAAAATCCCATGCGTATATAGTTTCCAAAACAGGGTCACTTTTTGGGAGTTTCCACTGTAGGGGTATCTCAGGGTCTTTTCAAATGCAACATGGTTATTAAAAAAAAACATTTCAGCAAAATCTGCCCTCCAAAAAACAAATGGGACTCCCTCCCTTTTGAGCCCTGCATTGTGTCCATACAGCAGTTTACAACAGCATGTGGAGTGTTTCTGTATTCAGAAGAAAATGGTTAACAGATTGGGTGATACTCTCCCATCACCCTAAAAATGATAATGAAAAATGTAGGTCTAAAGCAGGCATCCTCAAACTGCGGCCCTCCAGCTGTTGCAAAACTACTACTCCCAGCATGCCCGAACAGCCTACAGGTATCAGCCTACAGCAGGGCATTCTGGGAGTTGTAGTTTTACAACATCTGGAGGGCCGCAGCTTGAGGATTCCTGGTCTAAAGCAACATGTTTTTTGAAAAAAAATATTATGTTTTGCTTTTACAGCCAAGTGTTTCTAAGTTCTATGAAATGTCTGTTGGGTCAAAGTGCTAACTACACCCTTGCAAAATTATTTTACAGCCAAGTGTTTGTAAGTTCTATGAAATGTCTGTTGGGTCAAAGTGCTAACTACACCCTTGCAAAATTCCTTAAAGGGGTATAGTTTCCCAAAATTTTTTTGAGGTTTACACTGTAGGGTTATCTCAGGGTCTCTTTAAATGCAACATGGCATCCAACATCTGTCTAACAAAATCTGTCCTCCAAAAAGCATATGGCATTCCTTTCCTTCTGAGCCCTGCAGTGTGCTCATACAGATGTTTAGGACCAGATATGGGGTGTGTATGTAAAATGAAGAATCAGGGTAATAGATATTGAGGATTGTGTTGCTGTTAACCCTAGCTATGTTATGGAAAATTGATTAAAATTGAAAATCTGCAAAAAAAAAGTTTACCAATGTTTCTAAAATCATTTTTTAATAGTTTGAGCCTCTAGTTTCTAAACTGGGGTCATTTATGGATAGTTTCTATTATGTACCTAAAAGTGACTTCAGAACTAAACTGATCCTTAAAAAGTAGGTTTTGGAAATTTTCTAAAATATTTTAAAAATTGCTTTTTCAAATTCTAAGCCTTCTAGCCTAAAAAATAAAATGACATTTATAAAATGGTGCTATCTCCAACATAAAGTAGAACTATGATGAATCATAAGTAATAACTTATTACTTACAAGTACAATGTATCATGAGAAAACATGAATGAGTCTTGGATAAATAAAAGCGTTCAAAGCATCTATAGTGACAAATGTCAGATTTGCAAAGTTGGGCTTAGGTTCTTAAAGTGAAAAATGGCTTAAGGAGTTAAAGAACACCTTTTCCCGGGCATCTCTCCCTCTGGGCTTAATAGTCAGCTGACTGTATGCCGTTCAGCACATCTTTAATGGCGCACTTGTCACATCGCCTCAGCCTCTCTACCTCTGGAAACCAAGAAGTCTTCACAGTTACTAGAGGCGATCATCTTGTACTGTGACCAGTCTGAATGCCAGCTCAGGGTATATTTAATGGTGCACTTGCCACATCACCTCACCCTTTATACCTCTTGGAAATAAGGAGGCTGCACAGTCACTGGAGACCACCATTTGGTGTAGTGACTATCATCTTGCAACACACTGGTTGTCTCCCAATTTTAAATGTGCCATGGACTTGAACTCCATGCCATGGCTTTTTGTCATCCTGCAGTGACCTGCCCACAGCTGACCATGTGTCTGCCATGTTCTGGTTCTGTGGGGGTCATTTATTAAAGACTGGTGTTCACATGCCTGTCAGTATAATTGTCAGATAAATGCACCAGAAACTGAAATCTACATAAGCTAGGAGCTGGATTAGAGTTCAGTTATTATAATGAGCAGAGATGAGTGACGTTTTGAAAAATTTGATTTGGCAGCTTCACCAAAGTTTGACAACAAAGTTGATTAGTTACAAATTAATTTGTCATGAATAGCTATGTTAAAACCCCATTCCGCCTCTCAATCCATGGGACCATTTTTAACGGCTGCTTAGACAGAAGTTCACCTGTCTAATGGCCGGTAAAAATTGTAATACGCTAGTGTAATATGGCCTTTTGTGTTAAAAAAAAAATGAATCATGCTTTTTATCCACTTGCTCATGCAGAGGCAAGCGGATGAGAATTAGATATTTTTTTTCCATTCTTTCTAAGACAACTCCAACCACCATTTTATGAAAAATTATTTGTTACCACAAAGTGTGAGGAAATTCAGCGTCATTTAGAATTGAATTTTTCCTGCTTTGCTTTTCTCAACACTAAAAAATCAACAGAGGTCATCAGTATCTGCATAGGTCACCTGTCATCAACTTTATGCTGACCACACTGAGGGCAGCATAAATTTGTGACAGAAATGCTGATTTCAGTGGCGTGTCACTCATGAGCTAAAGGTAAGTGGTTGCCGAGAACCAGCATCATAATCATTGCAGCCCAGGCCTTGAAAAGAGTCAAATCTACCTGAGAAGAGTCATGGTTATTAATAATCTCCTGCTCTCCCGCCCATCTGCTGCTGATTGGCAGTTCTCTCCTAGAGAGAAAGGGAGAAAACTAGGTAGAAGACTGTTCACCAGCAGGTGGGCAGGGAGAGCAGGAATTTATGAATAACCATGACTCTTCTCAGGTGGCCGTCACTCTTTTCCAGGCCAGGTCTGCAATGATTATGATGATGTTGGTTCTCGGCAACCATTTACTTTAAACTTTTAGACAGAACGCTGAAATCAACTCACCTGTCTCTTATTTATACTGCTGTTAGTATGGGCAGCATAAAGTTGAAGACAGGTTCCCTTTAACAATCAGCTGTATTCAGCAGTTACTGAAAAACTAAACAGCGGATGGTATTTAGGTTGGGAGCGAATGGGAGCTAAATTGCAGTACACATCATGGCTACTACACAGTAGATGGAACTTTTCGCTTCTGGCTCTATCCACTGTATATTTACAGGTCTGGTGGCTGCCAAAAACAACTGATTACAATCAGATATGCTGAGTAGAGATGTTAGAATCGAAGCAGACAAAGTGAAATTTGATCCGATTTTCAGGAAAAATTCGATTTGCAACTAATGCAAATTTCCTCGCACTTTGTGTTAACGAATCACAATTGTTCTGAAAATGGCGTGTACACGTGTGAGGACATGGGGAAAGGAACTCTGGGAAGGCGGGATGATGCCATGCATGCAGCCAATCAGCAGCCAGCCAGCCCTGTGATGTCATAGCCCTATAAATACGGTAGCCATCTTAGAATCAGACATTTTCCAGCATTCTGAGTGCAGGGGACAGACGTGAAAAGGCGCTAGGGACAGCTGTTGGAAAAACCTCCTTGTGAAAAAAAAAATGGCGTATTGCAGTAGAAAAAGAAATATACATTCGCCATTCGCTGGTGCACTTATATGTTGAAAAAACGTTATTGACGTGTATCTGTAGAAAAATAAAAATACATTCGCCATTCGTTGCTGCACTTATATGTAGAAAAAACTGTATTGACATATATCAGTACAAAAGGAAATATACATTTGTCATTCACTGGTGCACTTATATGTAGAAAAAACGGTATTGATGTATATCAGTACAAAAAGAAATATACATTCGCTGCTGCACTTATATCTTGAAAAACCTTTAGTGATGTATATCAGCAGAAAAAGAAATATACATTCGCCATTTGCTGCTGCACTTATATCTTGAAAAACCTTTATTGACGTATATCAGTAGAAAAATAAAAATATATTTGCCATTCGTTGCTGCACTTATATGTAGAAAAAACTGTATTGACGTATATTAGCACAAAAAGAAATATACATTCGCCATTCGCTGCTGCACTTATATATAGAAAAAACTTTATTGACGTTTATCAGTAAAAAATAAAAATTTGTGTTGATTGAGCACCCAAGTGCTTGGGTGCTCGGGCCGAACACATCGGGATGCCGGTGTGCTCTACAGAGCATTCAAGTATATTGGAAGTCAATGGGAGAACCTGAGCATTAAACCAGGCACACCCTGCTCTGAAGAGGGGAAGGTGCCTGGTTCATAGGAAAAGGTCAGAAATTGATGGAAAGACCACCAAAATGGTTCAGGAACAGCATGGGGGGGGGGGTGTCTAGATGCATCTTGGACTCCCAGGTCACTGCTGGGAACAATGTTGTCCGAGTAGTACACCGCTTTTACAGACTTAAAATAATATGCACAGAACCAAAAATAGAATCGATTTTAGAGGAAAAATTGTTAGGAAACATTCTTTCCTGTAAATTTACTTGTACAGTATATAAAGTGCAAGTGCTGCCAAAAATTACAAGCAAGAGGCACTCCGATACAACCTGTATACTGTATCACATAAAGGAGGGCCTCATTCACATTGTTCATGCAGTGAGACTCCTACACTCATAAAGCCTATGAACTAAGTAAAAGGGCTGCCAAAAATTACAAGAAACCGGTACTACAATACACCCTTTGTTACACATAAAGGAGGGAATCATACACACCCTTGAAAAATTATGATAGATGGCCTGCTGGTGACCCTCAAAAACATTTGGAGAAAGGGCCTGCTGATTTGACCATCTAAAACATTAGGGGTGAGGTCCTGCTGCTGAGATGACCCTCTAAATCATTAGGGGTGAGGGTCTGCTGGTGAGTTGACCCTCTAAAAGATTGTAGGTGAGGCCCTGCAGATGAGCTGACCCCATAAAACATTATATGCGAGAGCCTTCAGGTGAGCTGACCCTGTAAAAGATTGTTGATGAGGGCCTGCAGGTGAGCTGACCCTATAAAACATTATATGCGAGGGCCTGTAGATGAGCTGACCCTGTAAAACATTATATGCGAGGGCCTAAATGTGAGCTGACCCTGTAATGATTGTAGGTGAGGGCCTGCTGGGGAGCTGACCCTCTAAAAAATTATATGCAAGGGCCTGCAGGTGAGCTGATCCTGTAAAAAATTATATGCGAGGGCCTGTAGGTGAGCTCACACTGTAAAACATTATATATGAGGGCCTTGGCTACTGAGACTGTACTTGGTGAAAGACAGGGTGGTGCTTAACCGACTGAAAGGATTATCTGCTGCAATCCAATCGACCATCTGGTCACACTAGTCTGACTTCAAGAGTGGTGTCCTGTGCCGCCCTGCAAACTGGGACTTGAAGCTAGGTATCGTGGATGATTGTTTTTCTTGTGCTCTGGCAGCAGGCACAGTTTCAATGCGCCCAGGGCCACGGCCTCTGCGTGCAGCATCAGCATCATGACCACTTCCTCGTACCTTACTGCTCGCCTTTAGTGTTGATCACGAATTTTCGAATTGCGAATTTTAATCGCGAATATCTTCACTTGGAGAATTTGCGAATATTTAGAATATCGTGAAATATATTCGCAATTGCGAATATTAGTTTTTTTTATTCCATTTTATGTGAATGTTTATGCAAATTTTTTATATGCAAATTTCCTTAATCAAGAAAATAATGTCATTAAAAATAATGTCATTTAAATACCAGTTTATGCAAATGTTTTATGCAAATTTTTTATGCAACTTTTCGCAATCAAGAAAATATTGACTGGAGATCACGAATTCGAGAATTTTCGAATATATGGCGAATATTCGCCCAAATATTCGCGAAATATCGCAAATTCGAATATTGCCCCTGCCGCTCATCACTACTCGCCTTCTTCATATTAAATGTTATATATGCTTGAAAGTATGTCACATGTACAGTAGCGTATAGTAGCATAGGGTTTGGAAGTGTGTGCGCAAAAAAATAAAAAAAGGTATTTGGGATGTGAAAACGTCACAAAGGAGATATCCCGCAGATAATGTCAATGCTGTCACCAGCGGCTAATAAAAAATTACAAGGAATGTAACAGGTATTTGGGATGAGGAAACGTTTTAAAGGAGAGGTACCACCGGTAATATCACTGTCCGCCGTGTCTACAGAAAAAGGACACTGTATGTCACAGATAAAAAAATGTATGTGCACACGTTACACTAGAAATTTGGCACTGGTAATTTCGCTGTCAGAAGCGGACACCGTCTATTGAAAATGTACACTGTCTGTCACAGATAAATTTTTTAAGCGCACGCATTATACTGCAGATGTGGCACTGGTAATGTCACTGTCAGAAGCAGACACTGTCTATTAACAAAGTACACTGTATGTCACAGATACATTTTTTAAACGCACACGTTACACTTTAGATATGGCACTGGTAATGTCACTGTAACTACACTGTGAGTCACAGATACATTTTTTCAGCGCACACGGTACACTGGAGATGTAGCACTGGTAATGTCACTGTCAGAAGCGGACACCGTCTATTGAAAAAGTATACTGCATGTCACAGATACATTTTTTTCAGCGCTCACGTTACACTGTCCGCTGCGGACACCGTCTACAGAAAAAGTACACTGGATGTCACAGATATATTTTGGGTCTCTGAAAAGTTTTTCTAATAAAAATAGTCCAATATCACTCCCCACACTGTCTGTCCCTTCCTATGCAAGACTAAGACGGAGCCGAACATGCGCCATTGGGTGCTATATAGCCCCCGATGACACGTTCCAGCCAGCCAATCACTGTAATGCCTGTAACCAAGATGGCTACGGCATTACAGTTAGGTTAGTACTCACTTGCATGTTTATCGGCCATATACCGCCATGTGCCGAGCATAGAGATGCTCGAGCTGAACTGGTGTCCGGCCGAGCATGCTCGCTTAACACTAATAAATATACATTTTCCATTTGCTGCTGCACTAATATGTAG
This sequence comes from Bufotes viridis, assembly GCA_033119425.1. Taxonomy (NCBI): domain Eukaryota; kingdom Metazoa; phylum Chordata; class Amphibia; order Anura; family Bufonidae; genus Bufotes; species Bufotes viridis. Next base: position 395,721,742 of record CM065590.1, read on the forward strand.
AAAATACTGTAATGATGTATATCAGTACAAAAACAAATATACTTTCACCCTTCGTTGCTGCACATATATTAATAAAAAACTGTAATGACGTATATCAGTACAAAAAGCCTACTCATGCTGCTGCCACCTCCACACTATGTCATTGTGCCACTCAGTTGCCTCCTCCTGATGCTGCTGCCGCCACCTCCAGTCTCTGTCATTGTGCCGCTCTGTGGCCTACTCATGCTGCCACCACCTCCAGACTCGGTCATTGTGCCACTCGGTGGCCTCCTCATTCTGCCACCACCTCCAGTCATTCTGCCGCTCTGTGGTGTCCTCATGCTGCTGTCACCTCCAGACTCTTTCATTGTTCTGCTCTCTGGCCTACTCATGCTGCTGCCACCTCAACACTCTGTCATTGTTCCACTTTGTGGCATTCTCATGCTGCTGCCAACTCCAGACCTTGTCATTGGGCCACTCTGTGGTCTCCTCATTCCTGCTTCCACCTCATCACTATGTCATAGGTCCACTCTGTGGACTTCTCATGCTGTTCCCACCCTCCCCACTTCATAACTGGTCCACTATTTTGGCTTTCGGCCTGGCTGACATCATCATTTATTCGACCCTTCTTTTGATCTGTAAGAAGGAAGGAAAAATGAGACGCACAACGGATCCTGTCTGTGTAGCGCTTTAAGGCCTGTATGGTCCCATCAAAACTGGCTTATGATTTGGTAGCCGAAAGCAGGAGTGGGTAGAAAACATGCACATATTCCATTCATGTGTGATCTGTTTTAGATCCACTCCTATTTTTTTGCCATTAGGTTTCACTCCTCCCTTTGGGGTTTTCCTTTGCCTTCACCAATACTACAGGTGAAAGACATTATTGCTTTAGCACCCAAGGAACTTATAGATAGTCTCCCTATCTCCTTCAAGACACTAGACACTCCCATTCTTCAGCTGTTTGATGACACTGGAACACTCTCTGAAGCATCTATTATGACCTCCCATCCTGATCTGACAAAGTATCGCCAAGGCGCCCGTTTCCTCTGGTCATACATCTCCAAATACATTTCATTTTCCTCCCTACTGAGACCACTCACCTGGTTTGAGAGTTTTATCATAAGCCCCACACCACCTGTGAAGCTTATCTCAAAACTTTAAGACGACTGAATATTCCTGCCTTAATGCCTAAACCAGCGTTTATATGACTTTGGGAGAAAGATCTAGACCTCAAGTTTTCTGACACTCAGCAGTCTAAATTGTTTCTAACTCCTAATACTTCATCAAGATGTGTGAGGATGCAAGAAAACGGTTATAAGCTGCTTTCTAGATGGTATAAAACCCCCAATATCACTAGCAGATTCTCCTCCCAAGGTTCTGACACGTGCTTGCGATGCAAAACCGACAGAGGCTCATTTTACCACATTTGGTGGTCCTGCCCGATTGTGGCAAAGTGGTGGGACTCTATCTTTGATAAATGTAATGCCATCTGCGACGCAAAGATCGCCCCCACCCCCCTTCTGGCTCTACTTAACCTGGATATGATGGATCCTCCCATTAAACATTCCTATCTATTCTGACAATTGCTATGTGCCGCCCGCCTTCTATTACTGAGACACTGGTTGACCCCAGATACCCCTACCCTGGAACACTGGCTCAATAAGATTGACTCCCTCTACAGGTTCGAAGAACTTGCAGCCTGCGAGACATACTCCCACAAATAAATTTAAAAATAAATGGAAAGCGTGGGAACGTTTCAGGTATCTAAAAACATAAAGGAGCAATGGTATAACAACGAACTTGCATGTAATGCAATTATGATAATGTTTGAGACAATGTCCAAGTTCTTTCTCTATGTATGTTAATTCGATACCTTATACTCTTTTGTATGACAATGTCTAATGCTACGATTTTCTATATGACATTTGCACTTTTAATTTGCCATATTGGATGGTATCTGTATGTATGTAACTGCATTATTTTCAATAAAAGTAAAAAAAAAAAAAAAAAGAATAGATGCTTCTGAATAGTTATTACATGGGGAATATCAGGAGAGTTGACAGGTCCTCTTTAAGGCACAATTGTTACAATCCAAGTACTGATGTGTAACATAAAGAACACATTCTTTGTACATGCAGGGTTGCCAACCTCCTTACCGTTTTTTTTCCTGGACAACTAATCTAAGAAGAGCGAACCTTTTGAGATTATTGTCACATCATTTGGGTAAACACATGTTTGACAATGTTAATAAACAGCTCCACTTGCATTTGTTATATTTTTTTTTCATATTCCAAAGTTTCCAAAAAGTGTCCTTTATCAGGGGCAGATGGTGTTTAAATAACCACAGTGTTATTTAAAATGTAGCTTGTTGGGGACCAAGAGTCCAAAAATTATGCCTTCAGGCTGGGGACACAACTAGGCGTTTCTGAATCGCGCGTATGACGTGTGTTTTACGCGCGTTTTTGGATGCGCGTTTTTGTAACTAAGAAACGCGCGTCATACGCGCTATTCAGTGATTCTCCCCTATGGCAACATTGTCCATAGGCGCGTTAAAACGCCCAAAAGAAGCTCATGTACTTGTTTGGGCGTTGGGCGTTTTACAGCGCGTTCAAACGCGCTGTAAAACGCCCAAATGTGAACCATGCCCATAGGGATGCATGGCTTTTCACATGTTGAGCGTTTTTCAGCGCGTTTGAACGCGCTGAAAAATGCTCAGGTGTGTTCCCAGGGTCAGGGGGGCAGTATACCTACCCATACAACACATACAAGTGCTACTTATCAGAAGAAAGAAGTGCTTGTTGGAACAAATTCTCCACAAATTATGCCTTAATGGGGGAAGAATGCACACACAAATGGTTATTGCCAATAAAAAAATGTACAGTGTGGAAAGATTAATGTAATATCAGCATGTAGCTGCAAATGTTGTAAAAGCTTAGTATGGAACATACAAGGCAGTAGATCAGCTGTTCATGGATAGTACTAGTAGTAGTAGTGGCAGTAGATCGGCTGTTTATGGGTAGCAGTAATAATAGTAGTGGTAAATGAGGATGCAGACAGCACACTGTGTGCTTTCCACACCCTTTCTGTCCCCATGTAAAATGAATGGGTTCCGGATCCATTACGTAACATTGAGGAATGGATAAAATCATATTCTATGGACATCTGAATGGACCTTTAATCTGTTATTTTAATGAAACAGTTAGTTTGCCTCAGTATTAAAGTCAGGTGTCATATATTACCGTGTGTATATTACCGTGTGCATCATTGCTGCTGCTGACACCCTCCCTATTGTGTCATGGGGCCACTACTGCTGTTGCCACTCTTCCCACTCTGTCATGGGGGCACTACTGTTAATTCTGCAAATGGAGTGAGCTCACTAGAGCAGCCTGCTCCATACATTTCCTCTCCTACTGTTCTCCCACTGTGATGAATGGGTAGACCTGATTTATAGCAATTTGTAATGAAATAATTTATAACAAATTAAATTTCTTGGCAAACTTCAGCTAATCAGCCAAATCAATTTTTTTAAAACTTCGCTCATCTCTAGTGTCGAGTCCAGTTATGCCAAATGTACTCATGCCATTGTCCATAATCTGTATTTTTCAAGTGCACCTCACAAAGTACTTTTACACCCAATATCACTAGCAGATTCTCCTCCCAAGGTTCTGACACGTGCTTGCGATGCAAAACCGACAGAGGCTCATTTTACCACATTTGGTGGTCCTGCCCGATTGTGGCAAAGTGGCGGGACTCTATCTTTGATAAATGTAATGCCATCTACGACGCAAAGATCGCCCCCACCCCCCTTCTGGCTCTACTTAACCTGGATATGATGGATCCTCCCATTAAACATTCCTATCTATTCAGACAATTGCTATGTGCCGCCCGCCTTCTATTACTGAGACACTGGTTGACCCCAGATACCCCTACCCTGGAACACTGGCTCAATAAGATTGACTCCCTCTACAGGTTCGAAGAACAGTTAGTTTGCCTCAGTATTAAAGTCAGGTGTCATATATTACCGTGTGTATATTACCGTGTGCATCATTGCTGCTGCTGACACCCTCCCTATTGTGTCATGGGGCCACTAATGCTGTTGCCACTCTACCCACTCTGTCATGGGGGCACTACTGTTAATTCTGCAAATGGAGTGAGCTCACTAGAGCAGCCTGCTCCATACATTTCCTCTCCTACTGTTCTCCCACTGTGATGAATGGGTAGACCTGATTTATAGCAATTTGTAATGAAATAATTTATAACAAATTAAATTTCTTGGCAAACTTCAGCTAATCAGCCAAATCAATTTTTTTAAAACTTCGCTCATCTCTAGTGTCGAGATTATGCCATTGTCCATAATCTGTATTTTTCAAATGCACCTCACAAAGTACTTTTACACGGGACGATGTACAAGCAGGTTGTCCAGAAAGATGCGTTCCTTCCCAAAAATCTGCTGATTGATAGCAGAGGAGGCTGCTATTACATGCACCAATTTCCTCCAGCTTACTAATGCCATTGCTCTTCCTCATCCTCATACAGTTTTGTTGTTTCCCGGCAGCAGATCGTGTTTACACAGCACGATCTGCTGTTGGGCAACAAGGATTTTTGTGCTGCCCTAACAATCCCATTACCCCCTGAATGAGCGTTTAGTTTGTTTATTGGGTAATTGGCGGTACATTTACACCGCCAGATCATTGCTAATGAGCGTTAATGTGAATGCTCCTTAGCTATGATCTTTTCAATTCTCGGCCTGTATAAAGGGCCCTATAGAAATATGTTTCCACCACTTTAAAGTTGCATGGACTTCACATTTAAAGTTATCACACCACTTTGGTTTTTGTCCTGTAACCCACATTTGTTAAACTCTATCTATTGAATGACTAAGGCCTCTTTCACACGGGCGTCATGTTTGACGCTCAGATAGGATGCGGGTGCGTTGCGGGAATATGCGCGATTTTTCCACGTGTGTGCAAACGTTTGTAATGCGTTTTGCACGCACATTAGAAAAATCTCCATGTTTGGTACCCAGACCCGAAGCCGGACTTCATTACTGAAGTCCGGTTTTGGGTTGAGTATTCTGGAGAATTTATTATTTTCCCTTATAGCATGGTTATAAGGGAAAATAATAGCATTCTTAATAAAGAATGCTTTGTAAAATGAGGATTAAGGGGTGAAAAATAGAAAACTTAACTTACCTTAGTCACTTGATCGCATAGTTTGCGATCTCTCCTCTCACTTCAAGCTTTAGCTGCAGTCTAAAGGACCTGTGATGAGGTCACTTCACATGGTCCAATCACATGGTCTGTGATGGTCCCGTTGCTAAGCAACCATGCGGGAAAATCGCACTGCATCCGCAGTTGCTTGCGGATGCTTGCGATTTTCCCGCAACCCCATTCACTTCTATGGGGCCTGCGAAAAACACAAAATATAGAGCATGCTGCGATTTTCACGCAATGCAGAAGTGATGCGTGAAAATCACCGCTCATGTGCACAGCCTCATAGAAATGAATCGGTCCGGATTAAATGCTGGTTCAATGCGTCCACCTAACGCATTGCACCCGCGCTCAAAACTCGTCCGTGTGAAAGGGGCCTAACACAACAAATAATTAAACCAAACAATAAAAAATACAAAAAGAAAACAGTCTTGGAAGGTCTGGACATGCTGTACACAAGTAAAAGATAATGAAGAAAGTAGTCCTTTGACAAATCCTGAGTGAACTTGGTTGCTTTCAACATAATCTCAAATTTTACAAACACTAAGGCTGCATTCACATGGGCGTGTTTTCCGCGCGGGTGCAATGCGTGATGTGAACGCATTGCACCTGCACGGAATCCTGATTCATTCAATTCAATGGGTCTGTGTTAATGAGCATTTTTTTTCACGCATCACTTGTGCGTTGCGTTAAAATCGCAGCATGTTCTATATTCTGCATTTTTCAGGCAGCCCCCAGCCCCATAGGCCCCTTTCACAAGGGCAAGTTTTCCGCGCGGGTGCAATGCGTGACCCATTCATTTCTATGAGGCTGTGCACATGAGCGGTGATTTTCACGCATCACTTCTGCATTGCGTGAAAATCGCAGCATGCTCTATATTGTGCGTTTTTCACACAACGCAGGCCCCATAGAAGTGAATGGGGCCGCGGGAAAATCGCAACAATCCGCAATCAAGTGCAGATGCAGTGCGATTTTCCCGCATGGTTGCTTAGCAATGGGACCATATCTTTTTTATTTTCCCTTATAACATGGTTATAAGGGGAAATAATAGCATTCTTAATAAAGAATGCATAGTAAAATGAAGAGGAAGGGGTTAAAAATAATAAAAGTTAACTTACCTTAGCCACTTGATCGCATAGTTGCGATCTGTCCTCTCTTTCCCAGCATCAGCTAAGAACTAAAGGACCTGTGATGACGTCACATCACATGGTCCAATCACATGGTGCATCTTACCATTGTGATGGACCATGTGATGTGACGTCATCACAGGTCCTTTAGTTGTTAGCTGATGCTGGGAAAGAGAGGACAGATCGCAACTACGCGATCAAGTGGCTAAGGTAAGTTAACTTTTATTATTTTTAACCCCTTCCACTTCATTTTACTATGCATTCTTTATTAAGAATGCTATTATTTCCCCTTATAACCATGTTATAAGGGAAAATAATCAATTCTCCAGAAGACCCGAAACCGGACTTCAGTGATGAAGTCCGGCTTCGGGTCTGGGTACCAAACATGGTGATTTTTCTCACACACTTGCAAAATGCATTACAAACGTTTGCACCCGCGCGGAAAAATCACGCATATTCCCGCAACGCACCCGCCTCTTATCCGGGTGTCAAACATGACGCCCATGTGAAAGAGGCCATAGAAGTGAATGAGGCTGCGTTAAAAACGCATTGCACTTGCAAGCAAGTGCAGGTGCGATGCGTTTTTCACTGATGGTTGCTAGGAGATGTTGTTTGTAAACCTTCAGTTTTTTATCACGCACGTGAAAAACGCATCAAAACGCAACAACTGAACGCAATCGCAGGCAAAACTGAATAGTTTTGCCTGTGGAATCACACAGTTTTCACTGAACGCATCCGCAACGCATCCGGACCTGATCCGGACACGCTCGTGTGAACCCAGCCTAAGAGAGGTCAAACTTAGGGCTGTGTTACACCAACAGATTATCTGACAGATTTTCTGACCAATCATTGGTCATATGGCCATTTACAAATTCAGATACTTAGGTATACACACTAGTGTTGAGCGCAAATATTCGAATAGTGCTATATATTCGCTATTTCGAATATTAGTTTTTTTTTTTTTTTTTTAGTTGTTAATGCTTGTTGCTCTCTGGTTGTCTTCCCACTTCCCAAAAGCTGTTCTTACTTGTCCAGAGGATTCCTGTCTCCCTGCCCGCTCCAGTCAATGCTCGTTGCCGCTTCTGCCAACTTCCCGTGTGCATGGGAACGCCTCCATGCTAAAATGTACTGTCGGATGTAAGAATCACGATCTCACAAATTTGACTAAGTTGTAAGCGCAATGCAATTAATATAACCTGAATTACTCGCATTGCGAATTCAACTTAGAGCTGGGTTCCTAATGGTTGTATTGCTAGAATATAACGAATATCACGAATTCATGAATATAGCAGAATATTCTCAATCTTTGTTATATTCTAGCAATACAACCATTAGTAACCCAGCTCTAAGTTGAATTCGCAATGCGAGTATAAGTTCGCATTGCGAATTCAACTTAGAGCTGAGTTCCAAATGGTTGTTGCTAGACTATAACGAAGATTGAGAATATAGTGCTATATTCGTGATATTCGTTATCTTCGTCAATTCTAGCAATACAAGCAATGCGAATATAAATTCACGTAACATTCACAATATATAAAATAATGAAGAATATTAGATTTTGACGAATATATGACGACTATTAAATCGAATATTCGCAAAATATTGCAAAATCGAATATGGCACCTCCCACTCATCACTAATACACACCAACTATTGGTCTGACTGTCCAGATAATCTGTTAGTGTAATACAGCCCTTAGGCAGGCTTTGTTTTGCTTCTATTATCCTGCCATGCATATTACAGTTTTCCCATAGTAGTAGTTTATCTGGTAGTTTAGTTTTGGCGCAGTAATGTGTTTATGGTATTCAATGCTTGAGTGTTCTAAATGCAAATCTATCCAAACTGCTCTTCCTGATGAGTATTTGGGTGTGTAAATAGGGTGCATGGATGGGATAGCACATCTGATGATGATCTTTGTGACAAGGATCTGATTTTTCTCAGAAGGAGCTTTTTCTGACTGCACAAGTTATCATATATACAGTACAAGCAGAGAAACATGCATTTCCAAGTGATTTTCTCAAGCACTAGAACACAAGCCAAATGAGTTGGCTACAGCCCATAGAGTCGGTGGTAGAAAGCTCAGTTGTGGTTGACTAAAGTTATTGGAATATATGATAAGCAATAAGATAAGAGCTCCCTTTGCAATTTCCCAAGCAATTTAAGAGTGGCATGTAGAATACAATATCAGCACTCATCTACATCAAGTCCTGTATTAAAATCGATACCAGTGGAAGTACCTAAATGTGATGTTGTATAGAAGCCCCTTGAGTAAAGTTGGTTGAGTAGTGTAGGATGATAAACGAAATATCATCTACATGTTGAGGTTAATGTTTATGAGTTGACCTCTGGCAGACCCTGGGGGGTGAGGTTATTTTATTAACCAAGCATGTCTTTCTGTGACCCTGCTAAGACAAATTTTGTTTCCTCTCATAAAATATTCACCTTTTCAGTAGTTAACAATCATATAGCTGGTCTCAGGGAGGTGTGCACTTGGACATACAGCAAACAATCTGTTTGGGAATGAACAATCCCAAAAAGATCAGTCCTCCCCATACAGAGGAGATGATTGCTGCAATGATTGAGAATGAACAGTTTTTTCCCATTCATTTCCCTATATAAACTGCTCTGAGATGATTTATTAAAGCAAGTTACTCATCCTGCTGTGAGTGATTCTGTTTCTGTGAAGCTTGATTTCTATTAAAATTTATCATTTTTGATCAATGTCATGAATATTAACAATACAGGGTCACACTGGATAAAATTGATCCCCTTTTGTTATTCCCAGTTTAAGAGCTAAGGGAGCTAAGGAGCCAGAGGAGGGTGTTGCTGGTATAGTATGACAGAGGTTCAAATAAGATCAAAAATATAATTCCTGTGCCATGCACCACCTCAGGCTCTGCATTAGGCATAACACAATGTATCAGTATTATCTGAAGTGTACCTTTACATACTCATTGAATATGAACAATTAAAAAAAAATCTTATTACATACAACACAAGCCTCTCTGCCATTGATTTTGTTCAGCACTGATGTTGACAAGGCCTTTGACAGGGTTAATTGACTCTTTATGAGACAAAATCTCCATAAGTTTGCCATCTCTGACCCCTTTATTAATGTGGAACCTCAATGTACCCTTTGTCATCGACGTCTATTGTGGTCATTGGGGTTCTCGCATCCCCTTTTAATATACTGAAAGGTAGTTGACAAGGGTTCCCCTTTCCCTGCTGCTCTTTGTCATTATGGTGGAGACACTGAAAAATCTCTTAGGCAGGAACAGCTAGCTGAGGCGTGTTAGGTGAAAGGTTTTGATTTTATTTAGTAAGCACTCTAAAATAAATTCAGACAAATTCTAGTTCTTGAGTTTTAACATTCTTCTTTGGATATCACAAATCATTGACTAGTCTGACCATTTTATTACATATCTGGGATTTAAAATAAGCAACAATCATACAGAACTATTTCAGCTCAATTACACTCTTCTTGTTCATTCTATTCTCTTCTTTATGTAATGTATCCCTTACCTCTCCTTGTTTGGTCAGAAAAATTTTATGTAGGAAGATAACATTTTCTATCCAGACTAGCATATTGCATTATGCCATTTCCAAATCTTAATCCAAGCTTGTCTTCAATACTGTGAAGAAAGCATTATATGTCTTCTTTTGGCATAATGAAAATGCTCAGATTGACTCCACTACTGTAAACAGGCTCAAATTCACTGGTGTACATACAGTGGTCGCAGGGGTCACAGTTGCGACCGGGCCCAAAACTCCAGGGGGCCCGGCCGCCTGCGGACCCCCCCCCCTCAGGCTGGCAGGCCACCCTAAATAATGTTAAAATGTTAAAAACGGCCGCTGGCAGGGGCCCTGCTGTACTTACATGTAATGGAGCACTCTGATGGGGACCAGCATGAAGTACAGTGGCAATTTCAGGCCCTATCAGAGCACTCCATTACATGTATAATATGGGGAGGAGGATGGGGGGAGCGCGCACTCACACACCCGGCCGGCCGACATTTCCTTTCCATATTGAAGCAGGGAAGCCTCTCTGCTCCCTGCTTCACTGATCTTCAGAGCTCAGGAGCTCCCCCTGCTGGCCCAACATTGCGCTGCTGGCTGTGGGAGGAGACCTGAGAGCCCGAGAATCTACCTTCAGCACAGCCAGCAGCGCGATGAGTGTGGAAGCCCGTCATCAGGGAAGCAGGTAAGTATGTTTTTTTTTTCTTTTTTCTAAGGTTGCAGACTGGGGGCGGGGGGGTTGATGGGCATAAATACTTTGAAGGGGCACATAATCTGGCATAAACACTCTGAGGGGGAACATATCTGGGCATAGCTGCTTTGAGGGGGCACATAACTGGGCATAAATACTATGAAGGGGCACATAATCTGGCAATACTACTGAGGGGCACATAATCTGGAATTACTACTGTGAGGGACACATAATATGGCATTACTACTGTGAGGGGCATATAATCTGGCATTATTACTGTGAGGGGACACAATCTGGCATTACTACTGTGAGTGGCACATCATATGGCATTACTACTGTGAGGGGTATGTAATCTGGCATTACTACTTTGAGGGGACAAAGTGCCCTGTCTGACCCAGGAAGAAGTACAGCAACTTAAAAAAATTAAAATAGACAAATCGCCAGGACCGGATGCCATACACCCCCGTATCCTAAGGGAATTAAGTGATGTCATAGCCAGACCTTAATTTCTGATACTTACGGACTCTACACTGACAGGGAATGTTCCACAGGATTGTCGCATAGCAAATGTGGTGCCAATCTTCAAAAAGGTTCCAAAGACAGAGCCTGGAAATTATAGGCCAGTAAGTTTAACATCTGTTGTTGGTAAACTGTTTAAAGGGTTTCTAAGAGATGCTATCTTGGAGTATCTCAATGAAAATAAGCAAATAACGCCATATCAGCATGGCGTCATGAGGGATCGGTCATGCCAAACAAATTTAATCAGTTTCTATAAGGAGGTAAGTTCTAGACTTGACAGCGGCGAATCAATGGATGTCGTATATCTCTACTTCTCCAGAGCATTTGACACTGTACCTCATAAAAGATTAGCATATAAAATGAGAATGCTCGGACTGGGAGAAAATGTCTGTATGCGGGTAAGTAACTGGCTGAGTAATAGAAAACAGAGGGTGGTTATTAACGGTACACACTCAGATTGGGTTACTGTCACTAGTGGGGTACCTAAGGGGTCAGTACTGGGACCTTTTCTCTTCAATATATTTATTAATGATCTTGTAGAAGGCTTGCACAGTAAAACATCAATTTTTGCAGATGACACTAAACTGTGTAAAGTAATTAACACTGAAGAGGACAGTTTTCTGCTACAGAGGGATCTGGATAGATTGGAGGCTTGGGCAGAGAAATGGCAGATGAGGTTTAACACTGACAAATATAAAGTTATGCACATGGGAAGGAATAATGCAAGTCACCCGTACATACTAAATGGTAGAACACTTGGTAACAATGACATGGAAAAGGATCTAGGAATTTTAATAAACAGCAAACTAAGCTGTAAAAACCAGTGTCAGGCAGCTACTGCCAAGGCCAATAAGATAATGGGTTGCATCAAAAGGGGCATAGATGCCCGTGATGAGAACATAGTCCTACCACTTTACAAATCAGTAGTCAGACCACACTTGAAGTACTGTGTACAGTTCTGGGCTCCTGTGAACAAGGCAGACATAGCAGAGCTGGAGAGGGTTCAGAGGAGGGCAACTAAAGTAATAACTGGAATGGGGCAACTACAGTACCATGAAAGGTTATAAAATCAGGGTTTTTCACTTTAGAAAAAAGACGACTGGGGGAGATCTAATAACTATGTATAAATATATCAGGGGTCAGTACAGAGATCTCTCACGTCATCTATTTATCCCCAGGACTGTAACGAGGGGACATCCTCTGCGTCTGGAGGAAAGAAGGTTTGTAGACAAACATAGAAAATGATTCTTTACGGTAAGAGCAGTGAGACTATGGAACTCTCTGCCTGAGGAGGTGGTGATGGTGAGTACAATAAAAGAAATTGAAGAGGTGCCTGGATGTATTTCTGGAGTGTAATAATATTACAGGCTATAGCTGTGGGGAAAGTGGGGAAAATTGGCTTCTGCCTCAAAGGTTTTTTTTGCCTTCCTCTGGATCAACTTGTACGAAACAGTCCGAACTGGATGGACAAATGTCTTTTTGTCAGTCTTATATACTATATTACTATGTTATTTGATCTGGCATTACTACTGTGAGGGGCATATAATCTGGCATTACTACTTTGAGGGGACACATAATCTGGTATTACTACTGTGAGGGGCATATAATCTGGCATTATTACTTTGAGGTGACACATAATCTGGCATAACTACTGTGAGGAGACACATAATCTGGCATAACTACTGTGAGGGGGCACATATCTGGGCATATTACTGTGAAGAGACACATAATCTGGCTTACTACTGTGAGGGGGGCACATATTTGGCATTCCTTCTGTGAGGGGGGCACATATTTGGCATTACTACTGTGAGGGGCACATACTGTATCTGAGCATAACTACTGTGACAGGAACAAAGGTAGGCATTAGTACTGTGTGGTAGCACTAAATTACCCTGCTGTATATTGGCATGGCTCAGTCTTACAGGCCAGCACAGCGCTCCCTGCTGGTGATTTCACAGGGGCAGTCACCATCCCTTCCTTATGTGACTATTATTTTTTTCTCACCACAGGGACCTTGTTCTGGATCCAGCGGACATCACGCCGGTGCCAGCGACACCCTGGATGAGGTTGGACCAGATTTTATCAGGACTGGGTGAGTGTAGCCATTGGGCTTAGGACTATTTAACACGAGTGGATCCCATGCGACTAATCCGCTGCTTGAAAGAGTGCCAAGCCCTGTTCCGAACAGCAGAGACACGGAGTAGTAACATGATTGATAATTCTCCGTGCCGCTCTGTGACCTTTTTGCTACAAAATTACAGTGAGATAAAGTTGTCACCGTGATTTTGTAGTAAAAAGATCACAGTCAATCATGTTACTGCTGTCTCTGTCTCTGCTGTCCGGAATGGGGCCTGGCACTCATTCACCCGGTGGTTTAGCCGCACGGAAAGAGCCCTTAGTAGCCCAAAGTTTAAAGTATGAATAAATTAAATAATAATTAATAGTTTAAAGCCATATAATTTTAATTTTTTTTTTGCTAAAGTGTAGGGCAAGTTATAGGTAACATTTTTGTAATATACTTTATTTAGCCTAAGTGTTTAATTTTGAAATGGCCCTTAGCAGCAGTCTCAGAAATAGGGGGGGGGGGGGCCCGACGGGTAGGGGGCCCCATGGATTAGTTTTGCACCGGGGCCCATTGATTGTGTGTACGCGACTGCTCGAATTGTTTGGTGGTATTCGTCTTTTAGTGCTAGAACATTATATGAGAGTAGTTAATTTGTCTCGCCCACAAGATATGGGTTAGGAGGAGATTTATCAAAACTAGAGTAAAGAAAACCTGGCTTAGTTTCACATAGCAACAAATCATATTCTACCTTTCATTTTCCAAAGGATCTCTGAAAAATGAAAGGTGGAATCTTATTGATTGCTATGGGCAACTAAGTCGGATCAAAAGAACTGAAAAATAAACGGTGATGTCAACACAGAAAAACAGGAACATTAATGTCCCCATAAAAGACTAATGAAGGTGACAACAGAATAAAGAGTCACAATAGTGTCCCTGTAACAGAGTATTGAGGGTAGCAATTGATTCGCCGGTTCGCCAAATTTTTTCGTGAAAAATTTGGTTGTATCCAAATATATGCGCGGCGAATTACATTAAAAATGGCTATTTTCTGGCTGCTGAGAGCCTTTATAGTGGTGTAGAACACTGTGCCTAGCAGTAACACGCATATAGAGTCTGCTGTGGTAGTGAAACAATACTGTGAGTCTGTATGACATGCAGATGACAGGTGTCGCTCTTAGAATCACTGCACACTTCACTTATTTGGGCAGTCACGGGGCCAAAACTGACCAAATAACTCAAGTGTAAGCTCAGCCTTACAGGTCAATGTTAGCGTCAAGAAGAAGCACACTCCTTTTACACCGTCATCAGCTGATTCCACATAGATATAAACAGAACCTGTTCTATTAAACGCTTAAACAAGTAGAGTGGAGTGGAGAGGGTGTAAGAAGTAAGTTTGTGTTGACGTCGCTGATTATTTTGCCCTTTCTCTGATCCGTCAGAACAATAGCCCCTCAAAAAAGGAACTTCACTTGGTCAGCGTTTGGTCAGTAATCCATCAGTATTGCTAATGTAAAAAAAAAAACAGGAGTGGATCCAAAGCAGGGATGACACATGAATAGAATATTTTCATGTCTTCTGTGTTTTGTACCTACTCCTGCTTTTGGCTACCAAATCATAAGCTAATTCTTTTTTTTTTTTTTTTTTTTTTGAACAGGGGAGAAAAAAAAACTTTATTTAACAAACAGGACATTAACACACATAAGATACAACACCGAAAGGGCAAAACCAATACTGGATGTTATTGATAGTGTTGATCACGAATTTTCGAATTGCAAATTTTAATCGCGAATATCGGCACTTCGAGAATTTGCGAATATTTAGAATATCGCAAAATATATTCGCAATTGCGAATATTAGTTTTTATGCAAATTTTTTACATGCAAATTTTCGCAAGCAATAAAATAATGTCATTATTTTCTGATTGTGAAAATTCGCATTAAAAAATTCGCATAAATTTGCATAAAAATTCGGATAAAAAAATTGCATAAACTGGTATTTAAAAGGTATCTTTTAAATGCCAGTTTATGCGAATTTCTATGCAAATGTTATGCAATTTTTTATGCAAATTTATGCAATTTTTATGTGAATTTTCGCAATCAAGAAAATAATGTCTGGAGATTACGAATTTGCGAATTTACGGCGAATATTCGCCCAAATATTCGCGAAATATCGCAAATTCGAATATTGCCCCTGCCACTCATCACTAGTTAATTGGACTAATAAATTGTCCACTTCTTTTAACGTAACCCCGTCCTTTGATTTATGAATATCATTCCATAAAGTCTTGAAGTCCTCTGCATGGATGGCATTAAAAAATGTCCATGCGAGGTTCGACGGGCACAGAGAAAACAAGCTCTGTGGCCGACACTGATCCAGACACGTCATACCGGGTTCACATCGCTGCTAGCCACATAAGGTCCTGAGAACTGATCACCAGCTTACTGGAACAACAGTCAAAGTTTCTTTGGAACCATGTCCCTACGATAGCTGTGAGTGCCACGGAGCTGTAATACAGGAAGAGCGGGAGGCAAGTAAATGTCATTGGTAACACCTCCAATAGATCATCCTCTGTGTACGTCCCACAGAACCAACCTGTCCACACAATCCGGTCCTCTGTGCTTGCCTTGGTAAGTGAAGGCTTAGATGAAATTTGTATGAGCACAGCCACTGGATCTCTGTTCTTTCCTTTGACTCCAGGTAAACAGGTAAAATTTGGCTTTTAGGTTCAGCTCTGAACCCACTTCAATGGCAAGACCCTTCTGCTTCTCGGCAGCTGGGTGGGCAGACAGGTGCTTGGAACACTCTTTCAGTCTGGTGTATGAGAAATTATATATCGGTGTCACGCTATGAAAAGTCCATTGTTTTTGAAGGAGCAAAGCAGCCTATGCAGGATCAAGAGTTTCCTCCAAGGAAGTGCATTGTGGGATTTTTGTTTTAGACAACTTCGCAATGCAGACCATTGACGTGCAAAGGTCAATCTTCGGGCTGTGAAAATGACTGCTCCTTCATGCCGATGACCTACTTCTGGGGTTGACACCCCATCGGTTGGTGTTTGCATATCCTTGCGATAAATGATGTTCCTGTTCACTGACTTAAAACAGAGATCTTGACAGACAAATGTATCAAACGCTGCCACCATCTTTCTAGGCACCACGTCTCCAGTCCCCTGACCAGCCAGATTTTCCAAATGAGCCGATGTTGTGGGATGCCGTTCTGCTGCTATAACTCAAGGACCATGTGCTTTGCGGTGAACAAGTGGCTAAAGTGCATTCAAAATTTCCTGGCCATTTTTAGGATGTCTTGCAGATGGGAGGAAGACTTCAGGAACTGCTTGACAACCAGATTGAACACGTGTGATATAGAGGGCGCATGGCTCAGCCCTCCAAAACGCAGTGCCGACACCATGTTCTTCCCGTTGTCGGTCAACAAGGTTCCGATTTTCAGTTGTCGCAGAGAAATTCAGGATTCAATTTCTTTCTGAAGGACACGGAGCAGTTCCTCTCCTTTGTAACTCCGTTCGCCCAGGCAAACCAGGGGCAGAACAGCATGGCTTGCATACAGTACATGCCTCCAACATAATTATTGGATCTCTACATAAAAATAATGTATTTGGTGTAAACCGCGCAAGGGGCATAGTTGGAGATATTGACCTCACAGGAAATAAAGAGCAGCAGCGTTTGCTTTATAATTCAAAACTTCACCCCTGCGTAATTTGGCCCATACAGCAAAAGAAGATGTACAGCAACCCATCAATTTTCCCAAAAAAAGGCAATTTCATATAACAAATTTCACCACTAAGTAATTTGGTCCATAACACAAAAGGAGGTGTACAATTACCCATAAATGTGACGAAAAAAAGCCTGTTTCATATAACGAATTTCACCGCTATATAATTTGGCACATACCGCAAAAGGAGATGTCACCCATGAATTTGACAAAAAAAAGCCTGTTTCATATTAAAAATGTCACCACTACGTAAATCGGACAATGCCGGTGTGCAATCACCCAAAAATTTGATGAATAAAAACCTGTTTTATATAACAATTTTCACCACTATGTAATTCGGCCCGTACGGCAAAAGAAGGTGTACAGTCACCCATGAATTTGACCAAAAAAGCCTGTTTCATATTACAAATTTCACCACTATGTTATTCGGCCCGTACAGCAATAGGAGGTGTACAGTCACCCTTGAATTTGTCTAAAGGAAGCCCATTTCATATTACAAATTTCACCACTACGTAATTTGGCCCATATGTAAAAGGATGTGTACAATCCCCCATAAATTTGACGGGAAAAAAAGCCAGTTTCATATAGAAAATTTCACCACTACGTAATTCGGTCCATACAGCAAAAGGAGGTGTACAGTCACTCAAAAATTTTCCCCAAAAAAGCTTGTTTCATATTACAAATTTCACCACTATGTAATCTGGCACATACTGCAATAGGAGGTGTACAAGATGTACAATCACCCATAAATTTGATTAAAAAAAGCCTGTTTCATATTACAAATTTCACCACTATGTTATTTGGTCCATACAGCAAAAGGAGGTGTACAGTCTCCCATGAATTTTCCCCAAAAAATCCGGTTTCACTGAAAAAATTTCATCACTACGTAATTTGTAGTGATGAGCGGCAGGTGGCATATTCGATTTCGACGAAATTCGCGAATATTCAATAGAATATTCGTTTCATATTCGTCGAAATCGAATATTCATCATTATTCGCAATATGCGATTTAAATAATCGCGTATTGCGATTTTAACTTAAGGCTACTTTCCTATTGCTTTGATATCTAGAATTTTAGCGAAGATGACGAATATGACGAATGTATTTGTCATATTCCTCAAAACGAAGATAACAAAGTATTCTCCATCTTCGTTTTAGCTATCTATTCGTCAACTTCGCTAATTCTTGCAATCAAATAGGAAGGTGGACTATGGAGACATCTGTGTTTAATTCACAATGCAATTATATTACTTTGCTTTTTCTAAATAAATAGAATAATTATAATTCTTGATAATTATAATTATTCTATTTTTTAAAAATAATACAAATATAATTGCATAGCGAATTAAACACAGCTGTCTCTATAGTCAACCTTCCTATTTGATTGCTAGAATTAGCGAAGTTGACTAATAGGTAGCTAAAACGAAGATGGAGAATACTTCGTTATCTTCGTTTTGAGGAATATGACGAATACATTCGTCATATTCGCTAATTCTACCAAGCCAACCATACATGGTAACATCTCCATACTAAAATGAACTGTCGGATTTGAGAATTACGTTGAAATCGCAATGCGATTAATATAACTTGAATAAATCGCATTGCGATCTCTACTTAGACCTGGTTTACTATGGTTGGCTTGGTAGAATTAGCGAATATGACAAATGTATTCGTCATATTCCTCAAAACGAAGATAACAAAGTATTCTTCATCTTCGTTTTAGCGACCATAGTAAACCATGTCTGTTGAAATCGCAATGCGATTAATTCAAGTTATATTAATCGCATTGCGATTTCAACTTAGAGCTGGGTTTATAATGGGTCAGCTTGCTAGAATTAACGAAGTTAACGAATATGGAATATAGCAGTGCTAAGTTGAAATCGCAATGCGATTAATATAACTTGGAGTAATCGCATTGCGATTTCTACTTAGCACTGCTGCTATATTCCATATTCGTTAATTCTAGCCTAATATGTAAGATAGCAGTGCACTTCTAAGTTGTAATCGCAATGCGATTAATATAACTTGAATTAATCGCATTGCGATTTCAACGTAATTCTCAAATCCGACAGTACATTTTAGTATGGAGACGTTCTCATGGTGATGGGGACGCTCCATGAGCACGGAAGTCGGCAGAAGCGGCAACGGGCACTGACTGGAGCAGCCAGGAAGCCAGGAATCCTCAGGACAGGTAAGAACTACTTTTGGGAAGTGGGAAAGAAAAAAATAGAACTAAAAAAAAAAAATGAATATTCAAAATAGCGAATTTATAGCGCTATATTCGAAATATTCGCGAATTAGCGAAGTGCCGATATTAGCAAAAAAAATTCATTATTTGAATATTCGCACTCAACACTAGTAATTCGGTCCATACAGCAAAAGGAGGTGTACAGGCACCCATGACATTTCCCAAAAATAACCCGCTTCACAGAAAAATTTTCACAGCGAAAAGGCCTTTATCACATATAACTGCACCGCTGAACGGCAAATAGGCCTTTCTTTTTTTTAAACTTTTACACTACACAAGGCTTATCCACAGATAAATAAAACTATGAACTGCAAATATAATTTTTTTCTTCCACTAATACACGGCAAACTGTAATACACGGCTTCCGAATATATCACTGCTCTGCTGAGCGGCAATTCGGCACAAATTTTTTCCCACTTTTACACAACAGGCTTTTCAACAGATAAATGCAACACTGGACTGCGAATATATTTTTATTTTGCCACTAATACAGAGCAAACTGGGCTTCACAATATATCACTGCACCGCAGAACTACAATTAGGCCCACATTTTTTTCTACTTTTACACAACAGGCTTTTCAACAGATATATGCAATGCTGGGCGGCAAATATATATTTATTTTGACACTAATAAATGGCAAACTGGGCTTCCAAATATATCACTGCAACGCAGAACGTCAATTAGGCCCAAAATTTTTTCTACTTTTACACAACAGGCTTTTCAACAGATATATGCAACGCTGGACGGCGAATATATTTTTATTTTGCCACTGAAACACGGCAAACTGGGCTTCCTAATATATCACTGCACCGCTGAGTGGTCATTAGGCCCTAATTTTTTTCCACTTTTACACAACAGGCTGTTCAACAGATATGTAACGGATCAACGGGTGTGGACCCGCTGTGCCACTTACCGGTTTTGCTTTGGGCCAAACTTGGGAGCAAAGTCTAAGTGTCCCCCTGGTTTTCACCCTTTATCCCGCTCCAGGATGCGGAAGCTGGCCTCAGTTGCAGGGGAGACACCAGGTCGCTACCGCAAGAGTAGTCCTGGTTAAGTGGCAGCTGGCCGGGCAGGCCAGAAAGCCCCGATGCTAGCACGGGGAAACAGGCAATATAGCAGACAGCTGCAGGATAATGCTGAGCTGAGCAAGCGGTATAGCAGAGCTAGTTCTGTGAGAACAGCAGAGCTGAGTTAGTCCAGGTGGAGCTGGTGTAACGATCTGCACAGCAGACAGAGGCGTGGTCAACAGTCCGTGTCTTTAACTTGAGAGCAGCGAGGTACAAGAGGATCAAGCAGAGACGAGGTCAGGATACAGGCAGAGGTCATAAGCAGGATATCGAATGCAGGAACAACAGGAGCCTTAGCTGTAGGAAGTACAATATTGCTCAGGCATTGCAGGAAGGGGGAAGCACCCTTATAAAGGTGGTGCCTGGCCAGGATTGGAGAGAGGGCGGAATCAGGGGTGTGCATTAACCCTTAAGGTACCAGGACGCCTGCGGCTCCTACAAGATACAACAGAAGCTGTCGTAGCCTGCGACAGCGCAGAAAGGCAGGTCCGGAGCCTGCAGCGAAGAGGAGGAGCCCCACGTGCAGCTCGACTGAGGTACATAGTCGGACGCACTGCAAGCTGGCGGCTGCCAACTGCTATTGTTACAAGATATATGCAACGCTGGACGGCAAATAGATTTTTTTTTCGCCACTAATACATGACATACGGGGCTTCCGAATATATCACTGTACTTCTAAGCGGCAAATATATTTTTTCTTTTTCCACTAATACACAGAAAAAAAAGGGCTTTAGAACAGATAACTATACCAGATAAATATATTTTACCTTTGCCACTAATACACGACAAAAAATGCAGTCATTTTCACCCTTCACCACACAACAGCTAATAACCCCTTCACCTGCCCGACTGAACCCTGTTCAACACAAATGCTGGTGGAATGATTCCTCCCTATCCTTTCCCTACACCTTGAGTAATCTTTCCCTGCATGTGAAAATCGTTAGTTTTTTTCACCACAATCAAGTCTTTCCTATCATTGTCCCTAGCGCCTGCTGACATGTCTATCACTGCACTAAGCACGCTGGTGAATGGCAGAATCTAAGATGTCCACCGTATTTATAGGGCTATGACATCACAGGACTGTCTGGCTGCTAATTGACTGCATGCATGTCAGTATGGGTGATCCCACCTTTCCAGAGGTTCATTGCCCTATGTCCTCACAAGTGTAGCAACAATTTTAGGGAAAATATGATACGTTACCACGTAGCGCAAAGTAATGCTCCTTCGGATCGAATTCCACTTTGTCAGCTTCGAATCGCTCATCTGTAGTAGAAAAAGTAAGTCTATGTATAACCAAACCCATTAATTATTAATTGCTTAGCAGGTGAACTAGATAAATGTGCCTATATATTAGACCACCTGTTGATACTAAATCTGATGTATAGTAAGTCGATCTATAACAAAACAAATTAAGTGTACTCGGCGCAGAAGGTGAACTAGATCAACATCCTTCTATATTATAGCTGCCGGTTAAAAATAAGTCTGATGCACAGTAAGTCTCTGCATAATAGAACAGATTAAGTATCAATGGGGCAGCAGGCGAACTAGATAAATGCTACTATATATTAGACTGCCTGTTTACGCTGAGTCTGATGCACAGTAAGTCTCTGTATAATAGAGCAGATTAATTATTAATGGCGCAGCTGTTGAACTAGATCACTGCTTTTATATATTAGGCTGCCTGTTGACAATGAGTCTGATGTACAATAAGTCTATAAATAACAGAAGAGATTAAGAATTAATAGTGCAGCAGTTGAACAAGCAGTTGAACAAGATGAATAGGGGGATTACATTGAGCCTGCACTGTCCCTGCAGTCTCCCTATGCTCTTCCTGCAGTGTCTAAAAACTCTCCATATGATCTCCCTATATTGTCCCTACACTCTCCCTGTCCAATTTTCTACAATTAAAAAAGGTTTCTAAAACAATGTTCCATGCACTTGTCACTTCTCTCCTTATGCTCAGTTCACAGTGAAATGGCAGCTTCTTACTTTTGTAACACATGTAGCTCCCATGTTAGTAAAAAAAAGATTTGTTACCACAAAGCCTGAGGAAATTCAGATTTGTGGTGAATCTAATTTTTCCTGAAATTCGGATAGAAGTCCACATTGTTAACTTTGATTCTTTCAATACTAATTATTATATTAGACTGCAAGGCAATACAAATATTTGGGGATAAAACAAGAATACAGAAAATTACAAATTAGGTTGTATGTTTGGTCAATATTGGAAGAATATATGTATTCACTGAAAATTTCTTTCAAATTGAAGAGCAACTTTAACTAAAATTGGCCTAACAAAAATGAAATTAGACTTGATCCAAAAGCGATTTTTCAACTATCGTTGAGTTCTGTGATATATTATTATGCACTGAACTTCCTTTAGTGGTGGCTTCAGGCAGGCAGTTTTATAACGTATTGCTTTATGTTTTATTGTGTAAAGTGTAGCATGGGGAGGAGTTTTCAATGTACAGTATTTATTCATTTTTTTTAAATGTAAACACATTAAGAAATATAGTGTACAGAAAAATCTCCATATTTACAGATATATTATTTCGACTGGTTTAACACATAATCATAGCAAAAGCACATTACAGTAATACAATAACAAGCTTTAAAGTGACGATCCTTGGGCAGCTGGTGTCAAACTAACAATGGCTACTAGTGTTGAGCGAGCATGTTCGGCTGATCTGATGTTCGACTCGAGCATCGCGATGTTCAGCCGAATACCATGTGTGCTTGAGTCAGTGTATCTAAATCTGATTTAGAATTTATTTCTGAAAAGATCCTGCCTGGATTTGAACTCAAAACCTTCTACATTAGAGGCAAGGATCTTAACCACTCAGCTATAAAGCTGAATAATAAACTGTGTCAGAAAAACCTCATAGTAGTTTGTCATTTAGAAAGTATTCCTATACAGCAGAAGTATCATTTTATATTTCACTCCAGATTAATGTGTAGCTGTATAGTGTAGTGGTTAAGGTTCTTGGCTCTAATTAGATTTAAATACACTGTGTGTCCCCAAGCACTGACTCCATATATGGACATAGCTATATATGGAGTCAGAGCAGGGACTCCTAAGCCGCAGACTCACATTGGGCGATTCCCTCACTGTACAGCTATATTCTGCATAGACCTCAGTGGGACCCAGCACCCTTCTTCAAAGCAGGGGGTGCCTGGTTTAATGCTCGGGTTCTCCCATTGATTCCATTGTGCTCGGGTGCTCTGGTGCACTTTGGTGCTCCATCAACACTAATGGCTACATCTTTATAAAACAATTGTTCCGCTTGTTTTTGCATGAAAGCTGGGTAAAGTTAGCCAAATTACTATTTTTTATTACTAGATTCATCTAAACATAAAAATAGTAATCAAAAAGATATAGGGGGGCCGCTTACTACATTTTTGAATGGGACCCTTTGATATTTGTGTATGCCTCTGCAGACTGAAATGACTGAAAAGCTCTAAAATGAGATAACTGACAAGAACCTCAGAATAATACTTTCCCTCTAACCTCTCCTCCAACTTATATATCTGTAGTTTTTAGTCTCTCAAGAGTATTACCATGCATATTTTTTAATATTACAATACCTGTAATGCCTCAGAACAAAATGGATGAATGATAATTCTTCCGGGGATGGGAGGAATCATCTTTGTACCCAAATAATTTTGTGCAAATGTAACAAAATGTGTTTCCTTGAGAAGTGATCATTATAAAGCAAACCATTGCAGCGTGTTCAACATATATTTGTAACGAGGCTGTATCACTAACCTTATGAGTTAGAATTTTAAATAAAAATTGTATCCAAGCTACTGTATAAAAGAGACATGCTTAGTCACTATTCCTATTTTTTGTGTATTTGGATTCTTTATTCTTCTTTAGATCATGAGAATGGTAGAGATGTCAAGAACTATTCGCCGGCGAACAGTTCCCAGCGAAAATCACATGTTCTCATTCACCGTGGCGGGCGAACATATGCGATGTTCGGTCCGCCCCCTATATGTCATTATTGAGCAAACTTTGACCCTGTACCTCACAGTCAGCAGACACATTCCAGCCAATCAGCATACCCTCCCAGACCCTCTCACTTCCTATCAAAAAGCAAGGACAGCATCCATCTTAGATTAATTCTGAAGCTGCAGTGTTAGGCCCCATTCAGACATCCGTAGTGTGTTGCGGATCTGCAAATTGCGGATCCGCAACATACCATGCCAGCACTCCTCATAGAGATGCCTATTCTTGTCCGCAGGTTGCAGACAAGAATAGGACATGCTCTATCTTTTGCGGAGCCACGGCCGGATGTTTCGGGGCCGAAACCCGGAAGTTCGGGGCCGCGGCTCCACAAATGCGGAAGCGGAGGGCACATAGTGTGCTCTCCGCATCACGTCCGGCCCCATTCACAATGAATGGGTCCGCATCCATTCCGCAGAATTGCGGAATGGATGCGGACAAAATTGCGGACGTGTGAATGAGGCCTTAGTTAGAGCAGGGAGAGTGCTGCTGCTGAATTAATAGAGAAAGCGTTAGCTAGGCCAGTGTTCTGTGTCCACTCCAGTCCTCAAAGACTCATCTGCTGTAAGGACAGCGTCCTGACAGCACCCCAAAAATATCTTTTTAGGGCTGGTACATCAGTCAGCTTTTTATATATATATATATATATATATATATATATATATATATATTGCAGTTGCCTGCCCATGTGTAAGAGGCCGCAGGCCCACAGACTGTACTGTGTGCACAACACTCAAATAGGGTGGCACAGTACCTTGCAGATAAAAAAGTCATTACATTTTTACCATTTAAAATAATTGCAGTTGCCTGCCAGAGTGTGTCAGGCCCACTGACTGTACTGTGCCCACTGCCCACCACTCATATAGGGTGGCACAGTACCTTGCAGATAAAAAAGTAATTTAATTTTTACCCTTTAATGTAATTGCAGTTGCCTGCCAGTGTGTGTCAGGCCCACAGACTGTAGTGTGCCCACTGCCAGTGCCTACCACTCATATCCGGTGGCACAGTACCTTGCAGATAAAAAAGTAATTTAATTTTTACCCTTTAATATAATTGCAGTTGCCTGCCAGTGTGTGTCAGGCCCACTGACTGTACTGTGCCCACTGCCCACCACTCATATAGGGTGTCACAGTACATTGCACGGCACACGCGCAGTGACCTAAAATTCAAACAAAGCGGTTCCAAAAATCTACAGTCCCTGACAAAAGTCTTGTCGCTTCTCTATTTTATATAAACTCCTGCTATTAACCTGACTTTTAATTAATCAATTGGTATTAGAAATAGCTCATATGAAAAGCTAAAGCCCTCCCAAATGATGTTTAATGCACTGAAATAAATTAGTTTCACTGAAAAAAGATTTATCATTTAATCAAGACAGAAAGGTCAAATTTTGGCAAGACAAAAGTTTTGTCGCCTATACAGAAATTGAACAACTTTACTGCAAATCCAAAAATATGTCAGCAAATTAAGTAGTGGTGCTGTGAGATCCAAATTTAATATCTTGTATGACTTCCATGAGCTTGAAGGACAGCATCCATGCAGTTTGGCAAGGAGTCATACAATTTATTGATGAAGTAATCAGGAATAGCAAAGAAAACAGTCTTGCATGCCTCCCAGAGTTCATCAATATTCTTTGGTTTCGTCTTCCATGCTTCCTCTTTCATCCTACCCCACATATGCTCAATGATGTTCATTTCTGGTGACTGGGCTGGCCAATCCTGGAGCATCTTGATCTTCTTTGCCTTAAGGAACTTTGATGTGGAGATGGAAGTATGCGATGGAGCAACATCCTGCTGCAGAATTTGGCCTATTTTATGGTTGGGAATATAAGAGGTAGCTAAGATTTCTTGGTATTTTAGACTATTGATGTTGCCTTCCACCCTGCAGATCCCTCACACACTCCCATACTGGATGTAACCCCAGACCATGATTTTGCCTCCTCCAAACTTCACAGTTTTCTGGGTAAATCTCGGCTCCATGCGGGTTTCAGTAGGTCTCCTGCAATATTTGCGGCAACTGTGGTGTAATACAGAAGAGAGAAGATTCATCAGAAAAATCCACCACCTGCCACTTTTCCAGCGTCCTGCCTTTTAGCAGGCTGTGGGCCTTGGCAAATGCCACACGGTCTTTCAATTGTCTTTTGTTTATTGCTGGCTTATGGGCACTGATTCTACCATGGAGGCCATTTCGAGACAGAATCCGACAAACTGTTCTGGTTGACACAGGGACTTCAGGTGACCAGGTGGTCTCGTGGAGCTCTGCTGCAGTGGAAAATGGGCTGGCCTTGGATTTTCGAGCCAAAAAACAGTCCTCTCGAGCCGTTGTCTTGCGGGGTCTGCCTGACCTGAGCTTGTCCAAAACGTCTCCAGTCTCTTCAAATCTTTTTTTTTTATCCTCTAAACTTGATGCTGAGACACATTGAAGGTGTCTGCCACATCAGCAGTGGATCTGGTCTTCAGCCTCTTGATAATCAACTCTTTAGTCTTAAGGTGAATCTTTGGCATGTTTGCAGAGGTCTAGTTGCAGTTGATATGAAGGTCTAGTGTACTGGAGTTCTTTTTATACACACCTGAGACCTAATTGATCCATTATTAGTCACAGGTGAAGCTCACATGACAAGGCGACAACACTTATGTCTTGGCAAAAATTGACTCAATGGGCTTTACCAAGCTGTGAATATTAGAATACTTTTTGTCAGTTTCGTTTTGCACTAAAACATTATTACAAAAGCTGTTGGGATTAAAATGATCCATTTCTTGTAAGAAAATCTTGATTTGAAATATATTTTAGCGGCACTTCAGGTCAATTTGTACACAAGCGACAAGACTTTTGTCAGGGACTGTATTCACTACACCGGCCCTGGCCCTGATAAGGGACAAAACAGAGATTCAACTGATAGGAATAGTACTTAGTTAACACTAATTCCATTGCAAGTGCCCAAAATTGGAAGGAAGCGGACAGAGCAAACTTTTTTCTCTATGTCCCAATCCAAGGATTCAATTCAATACACTAATAGGGGATTAAAGATTAAAATGGTAAGAATAGTAGTTCACACTATTTGCATTGGTGGCACATTACATTGCGAGGCGCACGCGCAGTGCCCCAAAAATGGAAGTAAGAGGACCGACCAATCATCTTTTTCCATCTCCCAGTTCCTAAAATCTATTCCATACACCGGCCCCTGATAGAGGACAAAACAGAGATTAAACTGGTAAGAACAGATTTTTTTAATTTAAAAAAAAAAAGGACAGCCTCTGCGGAGCTGGGTATTTTTTGGCCGCATTACTGAACGCTCATGCACAATGACTGTAGGCTCATGCGTCTTTTTGCAGAGGTGACAAACCTGGTCAGTCAAACCCAAGGCAACATCATTGACCTCGATCCCATATGCATTTTTTCTGGAGCGTGCCCTGCGAAGAGTGCTGGATCAGGCCGTAGATGAGCATAAAGAGGAATAGTTGTGGTCACCATCACCACCAGAAGCAACCTTGTCGTCGTGGATTGTTGGACCTGCGGCAACGCAGAGAGAGGAGTCTGAAGAAGAAGAGTCAGAGGAGTAGGGTGGCTTTGAGGAGGTGGAAGACCAACCACAGCAGGCGTCCCAGGGGGCTGTTGGGGACCCTTGGTGTTGTACGTGGCTGGGTGGAGGAAGAGACCTTCAATGACATCAGTGAGCACATGGCTAGCTTGGTATCCAACCTTGTGCAAATTGGGAGTTTGCGGTTGTGCAAATGGACTGTTTGCGGTTGTTTGCGGAGCGTTAAACGGGGAGTTTGGTTTTTAAGAGTTTGATCTGTCACTGTGAAGCGGGCGTAACCCTTACACTACCTGATCGATACAACATCATACCTGATCGTATACACACACTGGATGTTTTAAAGCACGTTATTCCAAACAATTTAGGAATGTTAGGTGATTTATGCCCTTTATGGATTAAAACCCGACTCTGCGTCAACTACGTAATTTTCCATGGGAGTTTTGCCATAGATCCCCTCCGGCATGCCACAGTCCAGGTGTTAGTCCCCTTGAAACAACTTTTCCATCACTATTGTGGCCAGAAAGAGTCCCTGTGGGATTTAAAATTCACCTGCCTATTGAAGTCTATGGCGGTTCGCCTGTTCGCGAACATTTGCGGAAATTCGCTTTCGCCGTTCATGAATGGAAAATTTTATGTTCGCGACATCTCTATAGAATGTCATGATTCCTTCTTCTCCACTTGTATCATGGGTCATGCCTTGGAATTGTATGTTACCAAAACATGCCTATCAATTCACTATTTAAAGTAATTGGTCACCTTTTCACATTTTATCCAGCACTATACAACACATACACAAAATATGTTATAAGGGAGTCCTGATGTCCTCATTTGTGAAGTTCTGCCCCCTTGTTTCATTACTTTTGTTACTGACCATAGTGAGTTCCTGTTCAGAATATTGCTATTGATGGACCGTCATGTGGCCTGGCTACCATTCTGCTTTCTAGGAGGTAGGGAAACAGCCAACTATGCTTACTTGTTTCTGTATGTTTTTCAGAAATTACTGGTGTAGCCGCACACATGCTCAGCCATGACTATATGCAACTTTCCCCCTGCAGAATTTGAGGTGACGATCATGCACGGCAAGGGCTGTTTTCTTTATATTTTTATACTGCTAAGAGGAGTCTCCCACCTTGCAGTGTTCTTAGTAACATCACTGACACTAATGGGTGAGCTTTAACACTGCCCCAGGATTCCCATACAGAGACCCAGTACGTCACCGGATCTGCTGAAAAAGCCCGTGCCCTGCGAGATCCAGCACAGGGTAAAGGAGAGCAGCATTGGAAATTAAAATAGGTTGTGATCATTGTAAAATGAAATAAGCAATACCTTTCCAATACTTTGAAGTTCCTGTTCCAATGCTTCTCGGTCCGAGTTGTTCTCTACTTCTAGTCCTTCTTGACTCGCAAAAATTTCTATCAGTCAATCACTGGCAACAGTCATAATCTACCTCAGCACATTGATTATCTGGGTAATCATTTTCTGCTTGTGAAGAGAGGCCATGAAAAAAGCATCAGTGGGGAATTGACAAGTGGTAAAATGAGAGTGGTGAGGGAATTGGTAAGAAAAGCATCACTTATGTTATTATTCTACAGTAATCTGATTGTGTCATTAAAAAGTTTAATCAGTTGCACAGACTGTTTTTATGCTCAAGACCACACATGCCTCTTAAGGGGCTGTCAAGGATAAGAAAATCATTGCTACTTTCAGTGCCACATTTGTCCATCGGTTGTGTTTGGTATAAAATCTCAACTCCATTGAAGTGAAAAGAGCTGCAATGTCACACACAACCTGTGGACAGGTGGAGAACAGTTTTTTTTTTTTTTTAGTAAGGCAGTCCCATGTTTTTTTTTTTTTTTTTTTTTAATCCTTCACAACTTATTTATTATCAAAAAAACAAAAATAATATTATAAGGATAAAAAAAAATGACAAGCAGAACCAACTCCATTTTCGTGATCTCTTGAGGACATTAAAAATTCTATTTGGAAAAACTGTGCTAAAAGTATACAGTAGTCTTTGCTCTGATGGCACTGTGCTAAAAGTATAGTCTTTGCTCCGATTGCATGTAACTTTCTCGCTGTTGAAGAAAAAGCGCTTCATTATCACAGCATATATAGTCGCGTAGAGTACATTAATACCCATTTAAAAATGCTTTTCTCTATTAAAAGGTTCATTTGCAGGCGATGGACCAATTTAAGGCAGCAGCACTGATGAAACTGCCTCTGCAGTACAATCTTACAACTTGAAATTGATTTTTTTTTTCATCTTTGCCTGTAGTTTTAGAATATTTAAATATTGCACTGCTAACAGAGTGTAATGCCAACCTCTCATACATTTCTGTTTTAATGTCTTACCACCTCTGTCTCACAGGGCTGCATACTCCCAAAGGGACCCACACTCACTCACAGTCTTTATTGATGGTGTTGAATATAATCTTAGGCTTTTTAATCCAGAGAAGACAGTAATTCACACTGTTCAGAAGGAAATAGAGCCTCGGAAACATAAAATAATTAAAAGTTGTAAACTGTGAAACAGAAGGAGGAGATAAGGAGGAGAAGCTTTAGGTAGCAGCTCAACCAGAAAACTGAGAATTAGCTACTCTATCCCCCTTTACACTCCTCCTCTGCATAACACCCTCTCGTATTTTCTGAGCATCCGTCAGATGAACTGTGGAATATGCTAATGCAAAGCTCTCATCATTGTAGGCTTATCATAGCGTGCTTTAGCCAAGATACCAGAAATTTCCCTTAACCTCTTCTGAACAACTGAGGCTGGCTAAAAGAATGACAGATACTAATTGTATCTTCTTAACAATCTTACATTACTTTGCTTGCATAACTCTATCCTCATCATTCAATAGAATCGGTTATGACCATTTATGAGAGTTCAAAGGGATTTTTAAAACCAGTCATAACAGAGCAAATGATGCAGACACTTCTTTGATTTTTCCAATCCCATAAAGCACAAATGGTTTAAAAATAGGAATTACATAGGTTTCAGTTGAAACCTCATGGCAAAAAATTCAAAAGTAAAGCACAAAGCTTGTCAGATGGGCAATTCTGCCCTTCTACCTCTTTCCCGATAAATCCCTTGCCTCCTTATTAATACCTACTACCTATTTTCCTCTAGCTCTTCTTCTCAAACCAGTCATGCAATTATTAGTTGTATAAAGAAAAATGGAAAGCAGAGCATTATATATTTGATTCCAAAAATGTCACCTCCCTTAAAGGCACAATGTATGATATTTGGTGCAGGAAATGTATGGGGCAGACTCACGAGCTGAGCCTGCTTCATATATTGCCACAAAGACCAGGATTTGAGACTCTGATCCAGGTTGTTTAATCCCTCAGATGCTACAGTCAATTGCGACATCTGAGCATTTAGATAGAGGTAGGCGTCTCACTCTGTCTTCTGGTCGGAGACCCTGCGGCAAAATCACAGGGCTCAAATCTGTTGCTATGACAGCCTAGAGCTTTGTGAAGACTCACAGGCCTGTCAAAGTGAAATGTTTGCTAGCTGTAAAAATCTTTTACACTGTAATAGTATTCTATTGCAGTCTATGGTAAAAACTATCAGAACAGGGTATGCTCAAGACCCCTAAGGAGACTTAAATTACATTAAAAATGAAATAAATAAATAAAAAATAATGGAATGGAAAAATATACGCAATTCACTTTTTAGTCACCTTGCCACCCCCCCCCCAAAAAAAAAAAATGGTGATCAAAAGTCATACCCCAATATACACTAATACCAATAAAAATGACAGCTTGCTTCACAAAAAACAAGCCCTCCCACAATGTAGATGGAAATATAAAATATTATGGGTGTCGGAAGGTGGCAATGCATCTGGTAAATTAAATGTTGCCATTAAAAAAATACTGGTCCTGTCAAAAATTAAGTGCTCATATGTGAATAAAAAGTTTAAAAAGATGTAGCTCTTGGAAGGTGGGAAGGAAAATAAGAAATTACAAATTAGCCTTAACGGGTTAAAGGGATTGTCTGATAATTTTTTCAAGGCTCAGAACACAGCAAAATACTCACCTCACCAATTGTTCACTGCTCCCATCCTAAAAGTTTCCAGTTGGAAGACTGCACTTTAATTTGGAGGCTTAAAGGACATCTTACAGTATATTACAGTAGCTACAGAATTGTAGAGTTGTAAGAACGTTCCTTACAAAAGTTATACAGCATTGTACCTATTGTAGGGTTTGAGAGGCTGGTGATGAAAAGAATCTTTCAGTCTCTTAACTAGGCAACAGAGGACTTATGTGACTGAATAAGTACAAAATGTGGATAACTATTCAACGACTTTCCCATCAAAAGATTAAGTCCATTAAGTGGGTGCACTATCTTTTATTTCTCAGGACTTTTTATAATTTCTGGCATGTACTGGCTTTAAAATTTAACCTAATCAAAATTAATAAAATCCTTTTCTATAAAGATTTCAAATGTATGGGCTCCGCCAAGGTGAAGTCTCACGAAGTCTCACGAGACTTCGGTGAAGAACTTCGTCATTCAATTTTACAACTTGAATTTTTTTTTAACTGCGATCCGAAGATGGCTTCAGTACTGAGGTACCAGTCGGTACCGAAGCCGACTTCAGATTGGAGTTTTTAAGTTGTAAAATCGAATTCTGAAGTTCTTCACTTGGACTTATCGAATTTCACCTGAGTGAAGGCCATACATTTAAATTCTGTACAGCATTCAAATGAAGTTTTGAATGATGCGACTTTGGATCTATGATCCGAAGTGCGCTTTGCTCAACACTAGTAGAGTATGGAAGTGTCCTTTTCTGGCTCATTGAGAAGCAGTCTGTGAACCCAATATCTCCTCTTCAGTTCTTCTTCCAGTCCCTGTATATCATGTCCAAATCATTGAGAGAGAAACCAGAATAGGAAGGCAAGATCCACAGGATTTTAGATAAGTTTACAAGCCAAGAGTTGCCAGAAACCAAAGCTAGCCGAGCAGAGGAATATAACAGACATCTCTACGTACAGTAGATTGAGACAACCAGATGACCAAAAGTTCAATTTTTTTATGCACTGTAAACACAGTTAATACACAGATGCATTACCGCCACAAATTTACAAATTATGGACAAACAGAATTGCAAAACAGTCAAATTATGGACATGGTAACATACATCAGGCCTGACTCTGCTCATGACATAATATTCTTCTAGTATAGCACAATTATCTGTTGACAAAGCAGAAATATTTTGGACTGATTTTAACAATAAAGGAGTATTTCCCCTAGACAAAAAATGACAACTAGAAAAATGAGGCAGAAAGTCGTATATCTTATATATGAAAATCAAATTGGATGGCTGAAGTTTATTGCAACTATTTTAGACTTCAAGAGGTTTCTGTATAATAATAACGCCAAACTGCATGCCGTGCTAATCAGTAGGACTGAATCATTGAATTGTCCAAAAATAACTGAATTGGTAATGATTTATACACCTGGAATAAAATCATACCTCATTAATATTTAAGTGTTGGGTGGACTGTGTTCACATTTGAGAGGTGATTGTTCAGTACGAGTCTTTTTTTAACTGTGTAGAAACACTTTGATTTGGGTAACGCAAAATATCTGAAGTGGACTTCATCCTGAATTTCAGGAAAAATTTGATTCGCCACAAAGACAAATTTCCTTGCACTTTGTGGTAATTAATACATTTTTCCTAAAATGGTGCCTGAAATTTTTTCAAAAAAAATTCTTAGTGATAACGTCACCGCACATGCACAGCATACAAGGTTCTTTGGCAGGTTTTCTTCAATCATGGAAGCAGAAGGCCTCTCCGTGATCAAGTGGATTAGATGAGTATATTTTTTTTTAGAACACCGGATTAACCCCTGAAAGACTTAATGTGAGTCACAGATGGCGCGATCAGCGTTGAACGCGGCACCTGAGGGGTTAAAAACAGGGACAGATAGAAATGCCAGATTCCTGCAAAATTCGGCGTACGGTTTTGACTCAGGCAGATGTGTAAATGATTACAGATGTGGTCTGAGACACTTGGTCTTTGCACAAGAGGGCATAAAAGTGCTTTCCCTGCTACTTTATAAAAAGGTTCTCAGAGGATAATTTGGGGTGGACTACCTCTGGATGAGAGATCATTCACTGCTAGACATGCCTGTATGATGCACTCAAAAAATGTATGCCTGAGTGACATACATTTAGAGGGGATACATCATTGGACTAATAGAAGTAGCATGGTTGAACTTCCCACCAGGTCATTCTGATCTAGCTGTTAGGAGTAGAGTTAAGCAAACACCCAGAAGTTCGGGTTCGAGAAGTTCGGCCGAACTTCACGAAAATGTTCGGGTTCGGGATCCAAACTCGACCCGAACTTCATCCCGAACCCGAACCCCATTGGAGTCAATGGGGACCCGAACTTTTGGGCACTAAAAAGGCTGTAAAATAGTCCAGGAAAGGGAAATTAATTAAAATAAAGTAAATAAAAATTAACCAATATCAATTGGAGAGAGGTCCCATAGCAAAAAATCAGGCTTCAAGTCACCCACCAATGGAGAAGGCCACATTCAATTATTTAGGCCCCAGCACCCAGACAGAGGAGAGAGGTCCCACAGCAGAGAATCAGGCGTCATATCACCCACCACTGGAGAAGGTCACTTTTAGTTATTTAGGCCCCAGCACCCTGAAATTGGAGAGAGGTCTCACAGCAAGGAATAAGGTGTCATATCACCCACCACTGGAGAAGGCCACTTTGAGTTATTTAGGCCCCAGCACCCAGACAAGGGAGAGAGGTTCCACAGCAGAGAATCAGGCATCATATCACCCACCACTGGAGAAGGCTACTTTCAGTTATTTAGGCCCCAGCACCAAGACAAAGGAGAGAGGTCCCATAGCACAGAATCAAGCTTTATATCACCCACAACTGGATATGGCCACTTTGAGTTATTTAGGCCCCAGCACCCAGACAGAGGAGAGAGGTCCCGCAGCAAGGAATAAGGCGTCATATCACCCACCACTGGAAAAGGCCACTTCCAGTTATTTAGCCCACGGCACCCAGACAGAGGAGAGCGGTGGCATGGCAGAGGTTTAGGATTTATGTCACCCACCATTGTAACAGGCCAATTGCAGTTATTTAGGCCCCGGCGCCCAGGTTAAGGAGAGGTTCATTCAACTTTGGTTTGCACTGCAAGATCATGGGAAAGTTAAAAAAATGATGATTCAATAAAGAAGTGCCCTGGAGTACAAGAATACATGGTTGAGGGGGAGACAGGTCCTGTGGGATCCATGCCTGGTTCATTTTTATGAACGTCAGCTTGTCCACGTTGGCTGTGGACAGTCGGCTGCGTTTGTCAGTAATGACGCCCCCTGCCGCGCTGAATACGCGTTCAGACAAAGCGCTGGCCGCCGGGCAGGCCAGCACCTCCAAGGCATAAAATGCTAACTCTGGACAAGTGGACAATTTGGAGACCAAGAAGTTAAATGGGGCCGAACCATCAGTCAGTACGTGGAGGGGTGTGCAGACGTACTGTTCAACCATGTTAGTGAAATGCTGCCTCCTGCTAACACGTTCCGTATCAGGTGGTGGTGCAGTTAGCTGTGGCGTGGAGACAAAACTTTTTCACATTTCTGCCATGCTAACCCGGCACTCAGAGGAGCTGGCCGTGATACAGCTGTGTAGGCGACCTCTTGATCCTCCTCTGCCTTCGCCTTGGGCTACCACCTGTTCCCCTGTGACATTTGGGAATGCTCTCAGGAGCGCGTCTACCAGCATATGCTTGTACTCGTGCATCTTCCTATCACGCTCCAGTGTTGGAAGTAAGGTGGGCACATTTTCTTTGTACCGGGGATCCAGCAGGGTGGCAACCCAGTAGTCCGCACACGTTAAAATGTGGGCAACTCTGCTGTCGTTGTGCAGGCACTGCAGAATGTAGTCGCTCATGTGTGCCAGGCTGCCCAGAGGTAAGGACAAGCTGTCCTCTTTGGGAGGCGTATCGTCATCGTCCTCCGTATCCCCCCAGCCACGCACCAGTGATGGGCCTGAGCTATGTCGGGTGCCACCCCGCTGTGAACCTGCTTCATCCTCATCCTCCACCACCTCATCCTCCTCGTCCTCCAGTAGTGGGCCCTGGCTGGCCACATTTGTACCTGGCCTCTGCTGTTGCAAAAAACATCCCTCTGAGCCACTTCTAACAGACTGGCCTGAAAGTGCTAAAAATGACCCCTCATCCTCCTCCTCCTCCTGGGCCACCTCCTCTTCCATCATCGCCCTAAGCGTTTTCTCAAGGAGACATAGAAGTGGTATTGTAACTCTGATAACGGTGTCATCGCCACTGGCCATGTTGGTGGAGTACTCAAAAAAGCGCAACAGGGCACACAGGTCTCGCATGGAGGCCAAATCATTGGTGGTGAAGTGGTGCTGTTCTGCAGTGCGACCGGCGCGTGCGTGCTGCAGCTGAAACTTCACTATGGCCTGCTGCTGCTCGCACAGCCTCTACAGCATGTGCAAGGTGGAGTTCCACTTGGTGTGCACGTCGCATATGAGGCGGTGAGCGGGAAGGCCAAATTTCAGCTGTAGCACAGACAGGCGAGCAGTTGCAGGATGTGAACGCTGGAAGCACGCACAGACGGCCCACACTTTATGCAGCAGCTCTGGCATGTCGGGGTAGTTGTGAATAAACTTCTGCACCACCAAATTCAGCACTTGCGCCAGGCAAGGGATGTTCGTCAAACCAGCTAGTTCCATAGCTGCGACGAGATTTCGCCCATTATCGCACACCACCAGGCCGGGCTTGAGGCCCACCAGCAGAAACCACTCGTCGGTCTGTTGTTCAATACCCCGCCACAACTCCTGCACGGTGTGGGGCCTGTCCCCCAAACATATGAGTTTCAGAATGGCCTGCTGACGTTTACCCCGGGCTGTGCTGAAGTTGTTGGTAAAGGTGGGTGGCTGACTAGATGAGCTGGTGGAAGTAGAGGAGGAGGAAGCCGAGTAGGAGGAGGAGGCTACAGGAGGCAAAGAATGATGCCCTGCGATCCTTGGTGGCGGACAGACGTGCGCCAAGGAACTCTCCGGCTGGGGCCCAGCCACCACTACATTTACCCAGTGTGCAGGTAGGGAGATATAGCGTCCTCGGCCGTGCTTACTGGTCCAAGTATTTGTGGTTAGGTGGACCTTGCCACAGATGGCGTTGCGCAGTGCACACTTGATTTTATCGGATACTTGGTTGTGCAGGGAAGGCACGGCTGTCTTGGAGAAGTAGTGGCGGCTGGGAACAACATACTGTGAAATTTAAAGCTGTCTGTGTCCACCAGCCTGAATGACAGCATTTCAAAGGCCAGTAGTTTAGAAATGCTGACATTCAGGCCCAGGGCTCGAGGGTGGCTAAGTGGAAATTTATGCTTTCTCTCCAAGGTTTGTGAGAAGGAGAGCTGAACGCGGCCGTGTGACATAGTGGAGATGCTTGGTGACGCAGGTGGTGGTGTCGGTGGCCTAACCTCTGTTTGGTGGGTGGCAGGTGCCAACATTCCTCCCGAGGCGGAGGAAGAGGCCGAGGCAGCAGCAGAAGAGAGAGCAGGGTGAGCCGGAGTGAGTTCATTGCTTTTAAGGTGTTTACTCCACTGCCGTAGATGCCTGGTCATGCAGAATGTGCTAAGGTTTAGAACGTTAATGCCTCGCTTCAGGCTCTGATGGCACAGCATGCAAACCACTCAGGTCTTGTCGTCAGCACATTGTTTAAAGAAGTGCCATGCCAGGGAACTCCTTGAAGCTGCCTTTGGGGTGCTCGGTCCCTGGTGGCGTTGGCCAGTAGCAGGCGAACTCTCTTGGCGGCGGCAGTTCTGCTTTTGCCCCCTGCTCCCTCTTTTGCTACGCTGTTGGCTCAGTCTCACCACTGCCTCTTCTTCTGAACTATGAAAGTCAGTGGCACGACCTTCATTCCATGTGGGGTCTAGGACCTCATCGTCCCCTGCATTGTCTTCCACACAGTCTTCCTCCCTGACCTCCTGCTTGGTCTGCACACTGCAAAAAGACGCTGCAGTTGGCACCTGTGTTTCGTCATCATCAGAAACGTGTGGACTAAGATGAGGTGGTATTCCCATGTCCTCATCATCAGGAAACATAAGTGGTTGTGCATCAGTGCATTCTATGTCTTCCTCCACTGGGGAAGGGCTAGGTGGATTCCCTTGGGAAACCCTGCCAGCAGAGTCTTTAAACAGCATAAGAGACTGCTGCATAACTTAAGGCTCTGACAGTTTCCCTGATATGTATGGGGTTGATGTGACAGACTGATGGGCTTGGTTTTCAGGCGCCACCTGTGCGCTCTGTAGATGGATGCTGGATCCACTGTCGGCCATCCAATTGACTTGCGCCTGTACCTGCTCAGGCCTTATCATCCTTAGAACGGCATTGGGCCCCACCAAATATCGCTGTAAATTCTGACGGGAACTGGAACCTGAGGTAGTTAATTCACTAGGACGTGTGGCTGTGGCAGAATGGCCACGTCCTCTCCCAGCACCGGAGGGTCCACTAACACCACCACGACCGCGTCCGCGTCCCTTACTAGATGTTTTTCTCATTGTTGCCGTTCACCAAGCACCACAATAAGAAAAAAAATATTTGGCCCAATGTATTGATTTCAAATTCAGGCCTTTTTTTACAGGCATCTAACACTATCTGCCTATTTATGTATGTACCGTATTTCACTAATCCAGGCACAGCATTAACCACTGATTTAAGGGAATGTCAATTGTAGGCCTAGTATTTAGGCCCTGGATGAAAAGTATCCTTTTATGGACAGATTTACACTTGGAGATGCACAGTAGCGTGTGAAAAAATATGTAGGATTATATATACCCTTTAACGGACAGAAATACACTTGGAGATGCACGGTAGTGTGTGAACTTATTGAGGACGACCCTCTCAGCACTTGTATATACACCTTGAGTGTAATATACCCTTTCACGGACAGATATACACTATGAGATGCACAATAGTTCGTGCAGATTTAAAGGATTATGCTTTCAGCAATTGTAATTTAACACTTTTTGTAATATACCCTTTAACGGAAAGAAATATACTTGGAGATGCACGCTGAGTTTAATTTACCCTTTTACGGACAGATTAACAATTGGCCTGTAACACCAGATTCAGGGTATTTCTATATTGGCAAGAACAAAATCTATCCTTTGACAGATACTATTAAACTTGTCCAGTCACAGCTGGAACACCAGATGTACTGTATTTCTAATTTGGCAACTGTATTTCACCCCAGAAAATAATATATCCTTTGACAGACACTAGGGAAATTGTCCAGTCACAGCTGAAACACCAGATTCAGGGTATTGCTATTTTGGCAATTGAATTTCACCCCAGAACAAAATCTATCCTTTGACGGATACTATTAAATTTGTCCAGTCACAGCTGGAACACCAGATGTACTGTATTTCTAATTTGGCAACTGTATTTCACCCCAGAAAATAATATATTCTTTGACGGACACTAGGGAAATTGTCCAGTCACAGCTGGAACACCAGATTAAGGGTATTGCTATTTTGGCAATTAAATTTCACCCCAGAACAAAATCTATCCTTTGACGGATACTATTAAACTTGTTCAGTCACAGCTGGAACACCAGATTCAGGGTATTGCTATTTTGGCAATTAAATTTCACCCCAGAAAAAAATATATCCTTTGCCGGACACTATTAAACTTGGCCAGCCACAGCTGAAACCACTGATTTATAGTATTGCTATTTGAGCAATTGAATTTCACCCCTGAAAAAAATCTATCCTTTGACAGATACTATTAAACTTGTTCAGTCACAGCTGGAACACCATATTCAGGGTATGGCTATTTTGGCAATTAAATTTCACCCCAGAAAATAATATATCCTGTGACGAACACTATTAAACTTGGCCAGCCACAGCTGAAACCACTGATTTATGCTATTGCTATTTGGGCAATTGAATTTCACCCCAGAACAAAATATATCCTTTGCCAGACACTATTAAACTTTTCCAGCCACTGCTGGAACACCAGATTTACGGTATTGCTATTTTGGCAATTGAATTTCACCCGAGAAAAAAATATATCCTTTGCCGGACACTATTAAACTTGTTTAGTCACAGCTGGAACACCAGATTTACTGTATTTCTATTTTTACAACTTAATTTCACCGCAGAAAATAATATATCCTATGACGGACACTATTAAACTTGGCCAGCCACTGCTGGCACAACCGATTTATGGTATTCCTATTTTGGCAACTGAATTTCACCCCATAAAATTATCTATCCTTTGCCGGACACTATTAAACTTGGCCAGCCACTGCTGGGGCACCAGATTTACGGTATTGCTATTTTGGCTATTCAATTTCACCCAACAACAAAATATATCCTTTGTCGGACACTATTAAACTTTGCCATCCACTGCTGGAACACCAGATTTACGGTATAGCTATTTTGGCAATTGAATTTCACCCCAGAACAAAATATATCCTTTGCCGGACACTATTAAACTTGGCCAGCCACTGCTGGCACACTAGATTTATGGTATTGCTATTTTGCCAATTGAATTTTACCCCACAACAAAATATATCCTAGGATATGACGGACACTATTAAACTTGGCCAGCCACTGCTGGGACACCAGATTTACGGTATTGCTATTTTGGCAATTGAATTTCACCCCAGAAAATTATCTATCCTTTGCCAGACACTATTAAACTAGGCCAGCCACTGCTGGGACACCAGATTTACGGTGTTGCTATTTTGGCTATTGAACTTCACCCCAGAACAAAATATATCCTTTGCCGGACACTATTAAACCTGGCCAGCCACTGTTGGGACACCAGATTTAGGGGATTGCGATTTTGGCAATTGAATTTCACCACAGAAAAAAATCTATCCTTTGCCAGACAGCAGACAGTAGTACACTTGGCTAGCCAGAGCTGGAACACCATATTTAGGGGATTGCTTTTTTGGCAATTGAATTTAACCTCTTAATAAAATATAGAAATTTCTATTACAATAAGCACAGCCAAGCCCCTGATGTAGGAAATTTCAAAAAAATAACTAGTATTGATGGATTGATGGACTTGGTGGCAGCTTGTGCTGGTGCACAACAAGACACAAAATTGCTGCCGATCAAACTGACAGAAAAACACTCTGTGCAGCATAAAAACCAGTGATCAATTAACTAGCAGAAGTTGAATGATTCACAGCTGTAGATTGATCACTTCATTAGGTGTTTTTGCTGACTTTTCCCTGCCTAATCTCGCCCTCACAGAAGCTGCGTCCTCTCCATACACTAATCAGAGCAGAGTGACGTGCGGCGCTACGTGACTCCAGCTTATATAGAGGCTGGGTCACATGCTGCACTTGACCAATCACAGCCATGCCATTAGTAGGCATGACTGTGATGGCTTTTTAGGGCAAGAAGTAAAATACTAGCTGATTGGCTGCTGTGCTGCCCTTCAGAAAGCGGGAAGAAATCACCGAACAAGCAGTTCTGCTTTTGCCCCCTGCTCCCTCTTTTGCTACGCTGTTGGCTCAGTCTCACCACTGCCTCTTCTTCTGAACTATGAAAGTCAGTGGCACGACCTTCATTCCATGTGGGGTCTAGGACCTCATCGTCCCCTGCATTGTCTTCCACACAGTCTTCCTCCCTGACCTCCTGCTTGGTCTGCACACTGCAAAAAGACGCTGCAGTTGGCACCTGTGTTTCGTCATCATCAGAAACGTGTGGACTAAGATGAGGTGGTATTCCCATGTCCTCATCATAAGGAAACATAAGTGGTTGTGCATCAGTGCATTCTATGTCTTCCTCCACTGGGGAAGGGCTAGGTGGATCCCCTTGGGAAACCCTGCCAGCAGAGTCTTTAAACAGCATAAGAGACTGCTGCATAACTTAAGGCTCTGACAGTTTCCCTGATATGTATGGGGTTGATGTGACAGACTGATGGGCTTGGTTTTCAGGCGCCACCTGTGCGCTCTGTAGATGGATGCTGGATCCACTGTCGGCCATCCAATTGACTTGCGCCTGTACCTGCTCAGGCCTTATCATCCTTAGAACGGCATTGGGCCCCACCAAATATCGCTGTAAATTCTGACGGGTACTGGAACCTGAGGTAGTTAATTCACTAGGACGTGTGGCTGTGGCAGAATGGCCACGTCCTCTCCCAGCACCGGAGGGTCCACTAACACCACCACGACCGCGTCCGCGTCCCTTACTAGATGTTTTTCTCATTGTTGCCGTTCACCAAGCACCACAATAAGAAAAAAATATTTGGCCCAATGTATTGATTTCAAATTCAGGCCTTTTTTACAGGCATCTAACACTATCTGCCTATTTATGTATGTACCGTATTTCACTAATCCAGGCACAGCATTAACCACTGATTTAGGGAATGTCAATTGTAGGCCTAGTATTTAGGCCCTGGATGAAAAGTATCCTTTTATGGACAGATTTACACTTGGAGATGCACAGTAGCGTGTGAAAAATATGTAGGATTATATATACCCTTTAACGGACAGAAATACACTTGGAGATGCACGGTAGCGTGTGAACTTATTGAGGACGACCCTCTCAGCACTTGTATATACACCTTGAGTGTAATATACCCTTTCACGGACAGATATACACTATGAGATGCACAATAGTTCGTGCAGATTTAAAGGATTATGCTTTCAGCAATTGTAATTTAACACTTTTTGTAATATACCCTTTAACGGAAAGAAATATACTTGGAGATGCACGCTGAGTTTAATTTACCCTTTTACGGACAGATTAACAATTGGCCTGTAACACCAGATTCAGGGTATTTCTATATTGGCAAGAACAAAATCTATCCTTTGACAGATACTATTAAACTTGTCCAGTCACAGCTGGAACACCAGATGTACTGTATTTCTAATTTGGCAACTGTATTTCACCCCAGAAAATAATATATCCTTTGACAGACACTAGGGAAATTGTCCAGTCACAGCTGAAACACCAGATTCAGGGTATTGCTATTTTGGCAATTGAATTTCACCCCAGAACAAAATCTATCCTTTGACGGATACTATTAAACTTGTCCAGTCACAGCTGGAACACCAGATGTCACTGTATTGCTAATTTGGCAACTGAATTTCACCCCAGAAAATAATATATCCTTTGACGGACACTAGGAAACATGTCCAGTCACAGCTGGAACCACCAGATTTATGGTATTGCTATTTTGGCAATTGAATTTCACCCCAGAACAAAATATATCCTTTGACGGACACTATTAAACTTGTCCAGTCACAGCTGGAACACCAGATTCAGGTATTGCTATTTTGGCAATTAAATTTCACCCCAGAAAAAATATATCCTTTGCCGGACACTATTAAACTTGGCCAGCCACAGCT
This sequence comes from Bufotes viridis, assembly GCA_033119425.1. NCBI lineage: Eukaryota > Metazoa > Chordata > Amphibia > Anura > Bufonidae > Bufotes > Bufotes viridis. The sequence continues at coordinate 395,764,801 of CM065590.1, forward strand.
GAAACCACTGATTTATAGTATTGCTATTTGAGCAATTGAATTTCACCCCTGAAAAAAATCTATCCTTTGACAGATACTTTGCCAGCCACTGCTGGAACACCAGATTTACGGTATAGCTATTTTGGCAATTGAATTTCACCCCACAACAAAATATATCCTTTGCCGGACACTATTAAACTTGGCCAGCCACTGCTGGCACACTAGATTTATGGTATTGCTATTTTGCCAATTGAATTTTACCCCACAACAAAATATATCCTAGGATATGACGGACACTATTAAACTTGGCCAGCCACTGCTGGGACACCAGATTTACGGTATTGCTATTTTGGCAATTGAATTTCACCCCAGAAAATTATCTATCCTTTGCCAGACACTATTAAACTAGGCCAGCCACTGCTGGGACACCAGATTTACGGTGTTGCTATTTTGGCTATTGAACTTCACCCCAGAATAAAATATATCCTTTGCCGGACACTTTTAAACCTGGCCAGCCACTGTTGGGACACCAGATTTAGGGGATTGCGATTTTGGCAATTGAATTTCACCACAGAAAAAAATCTATCCTTTGCCAGACAGCAGACAGTAGTACACTTGGCTAGCCAGAGCTGGAACACCATATTTAGGGGATTGCTTTTTTGGCAATTGAATTTAACCTCTTAATAAAATATAGAAATTTCTATTACAATAAGCACAGCCAAGCCCCTGATGTAGGAAATTTCAAAAAAATAACTAGTATTGATGGATTGATGGACTTGGTGGCAGCTTGTGCTGGTGCACAACAAGACACAAAATGGCTGCCGATCAAACTGACAGATAAACGCTCTGTGCAGCCTAAAAACCAGTGATCAATTAACTAGCAGAAGTTGAATGATTCACAGCTGTAGATTGATCACTTCATTAGGTGTTTTTGCTGACTTTTCCCTGCCTAATCTCGCCCTCACAGAAGCTGCGTCCTCTCCATACACTAATCAGAGCAGAGTGACGTGCGGCGCTACGTGACTCCAGCTTATATAGAGGCTGGGTCACATGCTGCACTTGACCAATCACAGCCATGCTATTAGTAGGCATGACTGTGATGGCTTTTTAGGGCAAGAAGTAAAATACTAGCTGATTGGCTGCTGTGCTGCCCTTCAGAAAGCGGGAAGAAATCACTGAACAACGGACCCGAACCCAAAATTTTTGAAAATGTTTGGGTCCGGGTCCCGAACACCCCAAAATTTGTTACGAACCCGAGCTATGCTCGAACTGTTCGCTCAACCCTAGTTAGGATGTATTGGCAGCAGTGCATGCATACGTGGTGAACAGGCTCTAGATGTCTAAGAAAGACAACCAGTAGAAAGGATTGTTTGATCTGCTGACAAGCACAAGCAGCTCCCGCAGTTTTGTTGTCCACTATCCAGACACCCATTACTTATCTTGCCATTGCAAGTCATCCACTGCCGCCTTCATTTGCAGTGGTATTCTGAACAAGGAACCTGGACTGCTATAAGCTGGAACTTTATCATCTTTGCAAAAAATCCAGGTTCTGTTTGGGATTGGATAATGGTCAGATTTGAATATGGAGGCCACTTTGTCATATGCGATACCTCCTAAGATCATTATACCATCAGTTGGAGCAAAGGAAGGGCTAAAGCCTCACAGTCTCTCACCGCTAGTAGTGATACAAGAGACACTTACAGCTCAGCAATATGTGGAGGACATCCAGTTGCCACACGTGTATCCTCTCAAAAATTTTTGGGCCGGCCTGGTGGCTAGATTTATCTCCATCCCAGCATTTATGGGACCAGCTGTGATGCTTTGTTTTGACAACCTACAAGTGGGCCAGATACATTGTACAGGCCCAGCTGCAACGTCTGTGGGCAAATGGGTCACAGTATAATAAACAAAACCTGTATGCCTTCATGGCAAACCTTATTTCATCTTGTATCCCAACTAGAGAAGGGTAACAGGGTACTAGAGCTTTCTTTCAGTTGTACAGTTTTCCTCAATAAATGTATCCTTTCATTCTAATATTGTAATCAATAACATATATCATCATTATGGTATTAACTATAAAACTTATAACTTTCATTCGTTTCCAACAACTCCTTCATGGTGCATTATATACTTTTTTCAATGAGTGTATGTAGGTTATTGCTTTCGCTTGGTCAGCCCCTTTTTGTGATGAGAAAAATAGATATAGGCCAATGGAAGTTTGGCAAAAACTCAGTGTGAAATATTGGATATATTTGGCCACTACTTAGGTGTAGTTATCTGTTATGTAAAATAAATTCTTGCCAAATTGATATAAATATTAATCTGCTAATACTGTCATCATCTCATCAACATTCACTTATTCTGTAAATTCACAGGTAATAAATTGCATTGGCATCTATAAACTTAATCTAACCTGACTGACGAATAACTCCATTACCAAAAATTATTATAATTTCAGTATGACAGCACACCATTAGGTTTTTGATGCTATTTAATTCATAGTTTGCCGGAAATTATACAACGTTTTGGGCTAATTGACAGCCCTTCATCAGGCTATTGATTTAGTATTAAGGCATGGATGCCGGCATGCCTTAATACTAAATCCATAGCCTGATGAAGGGTTGTCAATTAGCTCGAAACGTTGTATAATTTCTGGCAAACTATGAAATGAATATCATCAAAAAACTAATGGTGTGCTGTCATACTGAAATTATGATTGTATAGTATTCCTGAAGTGGAGGCGGGAAGAAAACCTTGACGTGCACCCAAAAGAAACTCCAGTGCTACTTGAGTGCTGTGACCCCCCCACACAAAATTACCAAAAATTATTAGGTTGCCTTTACTTTGTATGGTCACCTGATTACCATTATCCTTAAATGTCAACTTTTATCCAAGCAAAAGCTTTAGAAGATATTGAGCCAAATGTATAATTAAAGTATGCCACTTTTTGCCAAATTGCACATTTGTGACTTTATCAACAGCACTTGCTCAAAAATGTTTGTGTAACTATTGTTACACCACTGGTTTGCCATTTTCCTGAAAAGGCAGCATGGCAAAAGAGGACAATTGGAACCAGGAGCACAGCTACGGAGTCACAGACTATCACTTGCACCGGAATAAGGCCAGAAAGGGGTTTAAATAGAGCACCGGGTTTCAGGATCAGAACCTCATAGGTCATGACTTGGCACTCCTTTAGTCAACACTAGCACACAGGAATAGATCAGCTGAGCAATCAGTGCACTGCTACTCTCCTCCAGCAGGCGCCCCCTGTGGGAAGAAAGAGCATTGCATCCTGTTGCTAAGGATGGTGTTGCATCACTGGGGAACGTGGCCATGCAGCACATCACAGGGAGAATGTGTCACCGCCGGTTCTGGGAGATGGTCGGTCAGAGGTTCCTCCCTGTCTTGTGTATGACGTTCTTTGTTTTGGTTTAACTTTGCTCAGTTCCTTTCTCGCCCTCAGATGCCTCTTATCTTGATTAATTGGCTTGCTTTATATTCCCTCCCATACTACTCCTCCTTGCGGTTTATACTACTTCCTGGATAAAGTGTTCACTGCCGGAGGCTGTTGCTGCTGTTTGCTCAGATAAGTCTTTTCCCTTTATTGTGTTTCCTTGCTGGCTTGATTCTAGGTGACCCTGACTCCCTCTGTATTCAGTGCAGGGAGCCGGTGGCCGTGTCCCCTCACTACTATAGGGTTTTCAGGTGTCACACAGTCTTAGGTACGTGGGCATGCAATCGTCTACCATTGAGGCCTTTGCATGTGTAGCAGTCAGGGAGAGCTCTTAGGGTTTTAAAGGGCTCACCTATATGCCCCTTACTTTGGGATCAAGCCAGTCAGTCGTTTATTTATAAGTTCCAGCTATCTGCAACTTCATCATTGAAATTATAAACCGCCATAACAGTCTCAAGCATGGATCCGGTTTCAGCCTTGATTGACCGCATGCAAGGTCTTTCTCTGGAGGTAGAAGATCTCCGTAAAACTGTTTCTCAGCTTCAGGTGACCGGTTCTGCTGGCGTTCATGGAGTTTGTTCCAAGCCTAAAATCTTTCTGCCGGATACGTTTTCTGGGGGTAGTGAGAATTTTGTTCGTTTTAGAGAGGCTTGCAAACTCCATTTTCGCTTACGTCCCCATTCCTCTGGTGATGAGGAGCAGAGGGTGGGGATCATCATCTCGCTGCTCAGGGATAACGCTCAGTCTTGGGCCTTTTCGCTGCCGGCGGGGGCACGCTCCCTCCAATCGGTAGATTAATTTTTTATAGCCCTGGGTCAGATATATGATGATCCGGATCGTATTGTTCTGGCTGAATCTAAACTGCGTCTTTTATGCCAGGGTAAACAGTCTGCAGAGATATATTGTTCTGAATTTTGGAGATGGGCAGCTGATACTGGTTGGAATGACGCTGCACTCCGAAGTCAATTTTGTCATGGTCTTTCTGAGAGATTAAAAGATGCATTTGCGTTTCATGAGAGGCCAGTGTCTTTGGAGTCTGCCATGTCTCTAGCTGTTCGTATCGACAGGCGTCTGAGAGAGAGAGAGGAGAATACTCTTTCCTGTCATATTCAGCCTAAGGACACTGGAGTTGTCTCATGGAGTGCGCAGGGGTCTCACTCTGTCTCTATACCCTCCGTGGAGGACCCCATGCAGCTGGGTTTAGTTGCCTCTGATACTAGAGGATTCAGCTCTCAGAGGAGGGTATGTTTATGTTGTGAAGGTATTAACCATTTAGCTAATGTTTGCCCTTCTAGGAGGTTCATGGGGTTTTCTGAGGGTAATAAAAAGAAAAGGGAAGAGAAACCCTCTAAAAACTTTCCATTTGCTACAATTGGCAAGGTTAATGCGGAAATTGAAGATTTGCCGTTTGCTTGTAGTTCCCGTTCTCTCCTACCTGCCAGGGTGGCGCTAGACAGCAAGAATTTTGTTTGTGAGATTTTTGTTGATAGTGGAGCAGCTGTCAATCTCAATGATAGTCAATTTGCTACAACACATCGTTTCCAGGTGTGCACTTTGGAAAAAGCTATACCTGTTTTTGCTATCGATTCAGCTCCACTTTCTCAAAAATCGTTAAAGGGCATAGTTCAAAATATCCGTTTGACTGTGGGTGACACTCATGTTGAGGATGTGTCATGTTTTGTCTTAAGCGGATTACCTACTCCTCTAGTGTTGGGGCTACCCTGGCTCACTAAACAGAACCCCACCATTGATTGGCAAGCAAGGCAAATAAATGGTTGAAGTGAGTTTTGCAGAGAGAATTGCCTCACGGCAACTCTCGCAGAGGTTTCTACCAAGACTGTACCGTCTTTTCTCTCAGAATTTTCTGATGTGTTTTCCGAGAGTGATGTCCAGGAGTTGCCCCCTCACCGGGAGTATGATTGTCCAATTAATCTCATCCCAGGCGCCAAGCTGCCTAAATCACGATTATACAATCTCTCTCAATCTGAGAGAGCAGCCATGCGTACTTATATCTCTGAGAGCCTGAGAAAGGGACATATCAAACCCTCGTAGTCACCTGTTGCTGCTGGTTTTTTCTTTGTTAAAAAAAGATGGTTCTTTAAGACCTTGTCTGGATTTCAGGAAGCTTAACCGTATCAAGATTCGTGACCCCTATCCGCTTCCTCTGATCCCGGATTTGTTTAACCAGATTGTGGGGGCTAAAGTTTTTTCTAAGTTGGATTTAAGAGGGGCATACAACCTTGTCAGGGTCAGGAAGGGGGATGAATGGAAGACGGCCTTCAGTACCCCGGAGGGTCATTTTGATAACTTGGTTATGCCCTTTGGTTTGATGAATGCTCCGGCCGTCTTCCAACATTTTGTGAACAGCATTTTCTATCATTTAATGGAGAAATTTGTACTGGTGTATCTAGATGACATTTTGATTTTTTTCTCCTGATTTCAAGACTCATCGAGACCACCTATGTCAGGTCCTCCTGATTTAGCGGGAGAATAAATTGTATGCTAAACTGGAAAAATGTGTGTTTGCGGTTCCAGAGATTCAATTTTTTGGTTTTCTTCTCTCCACTTCTGGTTTTTGGATGGACCCGGAGAAGGTCCACGCCGTGCTTGATTGGGAGCTTTCTGAAAATCAGAAGGCGCTGATGCGGTTTTTGGGTTTTGCAAATTATTACAGAAAGTTAATTTTGAATTATTCCTCTGTTGTTAAGCCACTCACTGATATAACTAAGAAGGGGGTGGATTTTTCCTCATGGTCGGAAGAGGCGCTTCAAGCCTTTTCTAGTATTAAAGAGCGTTTTGCTTCCGCTCCCATTTTGGTACAACCTGATGTCTCTCTACCTTTTATTGTTGAGATGGATCCCTCTGAGGCGGGGGTGGGCGCGGTCTTATCTCAGGGCCCCTCTCCTGCTAAATGGCGACTGTGTGCCTTCTTCTCAAAAAAGCTCTCCGCCGCAGAGAGAAATTACGATGTGGGAAATAGGGAGTTGTTGGCCATCAAATTGGCTTTTGAGGAATGGCTTTATTGGTTGGAGGGAGCCAGACACCCAATTACCGTATTTAACGACCATAGGAATCTGGCCTATCTGGAATCAGCCAAGCGTCTGAACCCGAGACAGGCCAGATGGTCCTTGTTCTTTTCTAGGTTTAATTTTGTTGTTACGTTCCGCCCTGGGGTTAAAAATGTGAAGGCGGATGCCCTGTCACATTGTTTTCCCGGAGGGGCGAACTTTGAGGACCCAGGTCCCATTTTGGCTGATGGAGTCGTCTCTGCTCTTTATCCTGATTTGGAGGCAGAGGTTCAGGCAGCCCAGGCAGAGGCACCTGATCTTTGTCCTCCTGGGAGGTAATTTGTGCCGCTCGCTTTGCGACACAAAGTTTTTAAGGAGCACCATGACAGTGTTCTTGCTGGAAACCCGGGGAGTAGAGCCACAGTAGATCTCATTGCTCGCAGATTCTGGTGGCCAGCTCTTCGTAAGATGGTTGAGGGATTTGTGGCAGCCTGCAAGACTTGCGCTCGTGCCAAGGTCCCTCATTCACTACCATGGGGATCTCTCCTCCCGTTATCCATACCTTCCTGTCCTTGGACGCATCTGTCCATGGACTTCCTTACGGACTTGCCTCGGTCCTCGGGGAAGACTGTGATTCTGGTGGTAGTTGACCATTTTAGCAAAATGGCGCATTCTATTCCTTTTCCTGGGTTACCCAATGCTAAGACGCTGGCTCAAGCGTTTGTTGATCACATTGTTAAATTACATGGCATTCCTTCTGACATCGTTTCTGATAGGGGCACGCAATTTGTTTCCAGATTCTGGAAGGCCTTCTGTTCTCGCTTGGGGGTTCGGTTGTCGTATTCTTCTGCTTTTCACCCACAGTCGAATGGTCAGACCGAACGCATCAATCAGAATCTGGAGACATATCTGCGTTGTTTTGTTGCGGAGAACCAGGAGAATTGTTCCTTTGCTGAGTTTGCTTTAAATAACCGTCATCAGGACTCCTCTGATAAGTCACCATTTTTTGGTGCATATGGGTTTCATCCGCAGTTTGGGACATTCTCTGGAGAGGGGTCTTCTGGTTTACCTGATGAGGAGAGATTTTCCTCGTCCTTGTCACTTATTTGGCAAAAGATTCAGGGTAATCTAAAGAAGATGAGTGAAAGATATAAGCGTGAGACGTGTGCCTGGTCCAGACCTGAATGTGGGTGATCTGGTGTGGTTGTCTACAAAGAATATCAAACTGAAGGTTCCCTCCTGGAAGTTGGGTCCTAGGTTTATTGGGCCTTACAAGATCTTATCCGTCATCAATCCCGTTGCTTTCCATCTTGATCTTCCTCAGACTTGGAAGATCCATAATTTTTTTCACAAGTCCCTATTGAAACCTTATGTCCAACCTACTGTTCCTTCCTCTTTGCCTCCTCCCCCGATTTTAGTTGATGGTAATCTTGAATTTCAGGTCTCCAGGATTGTGGATTCCCACATTATCTGCGGTTCTCTTCAGTACATCGTACATTGGGAGTCTCATCAGGGCTTTCCATCGGTCTCATCCTGAGAAGGTCGGTCCTGAGTGTCTGGAGTCCACCCATGGAAGGGGGGGTACTGTCACCGCCGGTTCTGGGAGACGGTCGGTCAGAGGTTCCTCCCTGTCTTGTGTATGACGTTCTTTGTTTTGGTTTCACTTTGCTCAGTTTCTTTCTCTCCCTCAGCTGCCTCTTATCTTTATTAATTGGCTTGCTTTATATTCCCTCCCATACTACTCCTCCTTGCAGTTTATACTACTTCCTGGATAAAGTGTTCACTGCTGGAGGCTGCTGCTGCTGTTTGCTCAGATAAGTCTTTTCCCTTTATTGTGTTTCCTTGCTGGCTTGATTCTAGGTGACCCTGACTCCCTCTGTTTTCAGTGCAGGGAGTCGGTGGCCGTGTCCCCTCACTACTATAGGGTTTTCAGGTGTCACACAGTCTTAGGTACGTGGGCATGCAATTGTCTACCATTGAGGCCTTTGCATGTGTAGCAGTCAGGTAGAGCTCTTAGGGTTTTAAAGGGCTCACCTATATGCTCCTTACTTTTGGATCAAGCCGGTCAGTCGTTTATTTATAAGTTCCAGCTATCTGCAACTTCATCCTTGACAGTATGGCTTGTCAGCGTGTCTCACTCGGCTTGGCTGCACCGAAGCAAGAGACCACAGTGCAAGAGCCTGGATAGGTAAGTTTGTGACACTGAGGTTTTTGGGGGCTTTAACTTTTAACATATCCTAAGATTTATGCAGCGAGATAGCCAGCTTTGAAAAATATAATGAGTTTGTGATACTCTTATCATATGGTGTCTATACAATGTATAACCACCCAGTGGAAATGTGTCTCGCTATATTGTACTGAATTTATTTTAGGAGAAACTGAAGTCTTTAGTGAAGTTTTCCTGTAATAATTATTTTTTATCAAGTGCCCACAGCATACACCCTGAAATGGAGAATTCATACTTTCCGCTCACTCGCCTGTTCTGCCCCTGCTTTCTGCATCTTCTGATCCCCGCAGTGTTAACATCCAGATGAACATTAGTATGGTAACATAGTGATGAGCAAAGTATTTAAAAATTCGATTTGGCTGCTTTGCTGAATTTTACAAAAAAAATCAGCTTCGTAACTAATTACTTCGTCATAAAGCGCATTTCTTCGGAAGTAGTGGGTGCACTGTTACGTCCCCAGGGATATCTGGCTTTCACTGTGTTGTAGACCCATAACTGGGGCTCCACAATCTTTTTGCATTTTATGTTTCCCAGGGAGCTTTGCACTTTGGATTGCTGTGTTTGAGACTCTTAAGTGAGGCTCCACGGTATTTTTGTAGCTGGTCTCCCTAAGATCAGCTATTCAAACACTGGGACATAACAGGACCAGCCCTCAGGCAAATATGGCCCTCACCGAGCAGAATCACCACTCTGCCCAGTGACCACAGCAAAACGTCGGGAAAATTTTCCCTCAAAAACCTGCCCTAATAATAGAATCTTAATCACTGGGCAGAAAACAACCTCTGCCCAGTGAAGAAGGCAAACTTTTAAATGGGAAAAATGCTGATATGGCCATGTGGATCCCTCCTTAATGTCCGTGATCCGGCCATACCATGCCTAGCCCATGTGTTCTAAACTTTCTTCAAACCTACCCCAATTTGCCCGAGCTACTGGTGAAGGTGCATCATGTGTGTGCTCATTTCAGAAAGTCATCTACAGTTGCCGACAGTCTGGCAACAGTGCTGCAGCGCTTGTATTTGCCAGCTAACCGACTGTTGTGCGATGTGAGCACGTGCTGAAATTCTACATTACACATGTTGGCCATGCTTTCTGAGCAGCAGAAGGCAGTAGTGGAATACCAGCTGCAACATAGTCTAGTAAGTCTGATATCTGTGAGGTTTTACACAACTTTGAAGGATAAACACATATGGTGAGTGGCGATGCCGCTATTATCAACCTAACCATTCAACTTCTGTGTCTACTGAAACGCTGGCTGCTAACAATGAAGGTGGACACTTTACATGTGGAAAAGGTGGAACTAGGAGGAAGACATTACACAGGGTGATAGCCAGACCACCCTCAGTTTGTCTTGTGTGAATTAAATGATGATGAAGAGGAACAAGATACGGTTGACTCCGCTACAGAGGGTATTAACCATAGCAGGTTTATTAGATCTGTTCAGCATAGATGGGCAGAAGAAGAGGAAGAGGATAAGGAGATTGAGAGTCATCCTACTGATGAGAACAGCAAAGTCTTGTCTGTTGGGACTCTAAAACACATGGCTGACTATTTGTTATGCTGCCTTTCCTGTGACCTTTGCATTCTATGTATTTTGCACCGCAGCGATTACTGGTTGTTTAGTTCACCCTGTTCGACCCCCGCTACAAAGAGAACTTCTCATCTCTAATTTCTGGGATGGAGATGACTAGCAAAATGGTCTACCAGAAGGTCATTCTTTAAAAAAAGCCTAATAAATTTCCATCTGACAACGCTAGCGGCAGAGTATATAGTTCCTTGGGCAACCCAGGAGGGAAGATGGAGGGAACACACACAAGTTCCAACAGAGGCAGGACAACACTCTCCAAAGCCTGGGACAGATTCATGACACCCCGGCAGCAGACATAGTTGACCGTGTCAGTGTCCTCAGTGATCCCTCTGTGCCTTACAATGACTGGATGTCCAAATAGGACACATGGCAAGAACTGGCACTCTAAAGCTATAGCTATATGATAAGTAACATGGAAGATATACTATAGTGGACTGTAGAATTCAGGGTAAATGACCATGTGGGAACTTTACGATTAGGAAGTGAGTTTTGGATTGCAGATTCGGCACTCAGTCTCTAAAAGGTTCGCCATCGACATCACTGTTTTAGAGGGTTAGCGTACTTGTAGGCCCTACATTATTTTACTCAGTTTCATTGCGCCCAGGGCCACTGCCTCTGCGTGCACCATCAGCATCACGGTCACTTGCACATCCTTAACTGGCCAAATTCTTAATATTAAATATATGCTTAAAAGTATGTCACACATACAGTTAGCGTAGGATTTGTAAGTAGAGATGTTGCGAACATAAAATTTTCCATTTGCGAACAGCGAACTTCCGCGAATGTTCGGGAACGGGCGAACTGGGCGAACCGTCATAGACTTCAATAGGCACGCACAATTTAAAACCCACAGGGACTCTTTCTGGCCGGAGTAGTGATGGAAAAGTTGTTTCAAGGGGACTACCACCTGGACTGTGGCATGCCGGAGGGGGATCCATTGCAAAACTCCCATGGAAAATTACGTAGTTGATGCAGAGTCGGGTTTTAATCCATAAAGGGCATAAATCACCTAACATTCCTAAATAGTTTGGAATAACGTGCTTTAAAACATCCAGTATGTGTATACGATCAGGTATGATGTTGTATCGATCAGGTAGTGTAAGGGTTACACCCGCTTCACAGTGACAGACCTAACTGTGACAGACCAAACTCCCCATTTAACGCACTGCAAACAACCGCAAACAGTCCATTTGCACAACCGTAAGCTCCCCATTTGCACAAGGTTGGATACCAAGCTAGCCATGTCCCGTTCCTTGTCCTCACTGACATCACTAAAGGTCTCTTCCTCGCGCAATGTACTGTGCCACCCTATATGAGTGGTGTGTTCAGTAATCAGTAGTACTATTTTTATCAGTTTAATCCCTGTTACATCCCCTATCAGGGGAAATATATCGAATAGATTTTAGGAACCGGGAGATGGAAAAAGAAGCTTTGTTCTTACTCTTACTTCCAATTTGGGGCACTGAGCTTTCGCCGTGCAATGTACTGTGCAACCCTTTATGAGTGGTGTGTTACTTAGTACTATTCTCATCAGTTTAATCCCTGTTACGTCCCCTATCAGGGGACTTGTATCGAATCGATTTTAGGAAATGGGAGATGGAAAAAGAAGCTTGGTTGTTCCTCTTGCTTCCAATTTAGGGCACTGCGCATGCGCAGTGCAATGTACTGTGCCACCCTATATGAGTGGTGTTAAGTAGTACTATTCCTATCAGTTTAATCCCTGTTATGTCCCCTATCAGGGAACGTGAATAAATTTTAGGAACCGGGAGACAGAAAAAGATGATTGGTCGGTCCTCTCACTTCCAATTTGGGGCACTGCGTGTGCACCGGGCAATGTACTGTGACACCCTATATGAGTGGTGTGTTAAGTAGTACTATTCTTATCAGTTTAAGGGGGGTACTTCCTCTTTCTATTTCTTTTTCTCTCCAGTGTTTGGGAGATGGACAGCTGATAGCTGAACACTTCCATCGGATTTGGTGGAGATGCTTGGTGACAATGACAGATGTGGTGGCGTTGCTGCCACATCCTTTGTTTGCGGGGTGACAGATGCCACTGTCACTCACTTGGGCTCAAGTTTAGAATGTTTATTTCATTATTTTTCTGTATTTTATTTTAAGTCATTTCCCTATTCACATATGTGAATTTACCTACATTTTGCTGCCTTTTGCTGCCCTCTAGCCCTTTCCAGGGCTATTTTACAGCCATTTAAGTGCCCAAAAGTTTGGGTCCCCATTGACTTCTTGAACCCGAACATCCAGGTGTTCGCTCAACTCTAGTTATGGACACTAAATGTTGCACAAATAATGAACATTTCCCCCAAATACACTGTTTTCACATGTGGTACATTATTTCACACAGAGAGCCACACACTATGGACACTAAATGTTGCACAAATATTGTATATTTCCCCAGAATACACAGTTTTTTTTTTACCTGTGGTACAGTATTTGATGCAGAGAGGCACACACTGTGGACACTAAATGTTGCACAAATAATGTACATTTCCCCAAAATACACTGTTTTCACCTATGGTACAGTATTTGACACAGAGGCACACGCTGTGGACACTAAGTTTTGCACAAATAATGTACATTTCGCAAAATACACTGTTTTCACAAGTGGTACAGTATTTGACACAGTGGGGCACACACTGTGGACACTAAATGTTGCACAAATAAAGTACATTTCCCTAAAATACTCGGTTTTCACCTGTGGTACAGTATTTGACGCAGAGATGCACACAATGTAGACACTAAATGTTGCACAAATAATTTACATTTCCCTAACATATAGTGTTTTCACCTCTGGTACAGTATTTGACACAGAGAACCACACGCTATGGACACTAAATGTTGCACAAATAATGTGCATTTCCCCAAAATACACTGTTTTTACCTGTGTTACTGTACTTCATACAGAGAGGCACATGCTGGGGACAATAATTGTTGCACAAATATTGTACATTTCTGCAAAATACACTGTTTTCACCTGTTATAAAGTATTTGACACAGAGAGGCACACACTGTGGACACTAAATGTTGCACAAATAATGTACATTTCCCCAAAATACACTGTTTTCCCCTGTGGTACAGTATTTGACGCAGAAAGGCACACACTATGAACACTAAATGTTGCACAAATAATTTACATTTCAGCAAATTACACTTTTTTCACCTGTGGTACAGTATTTGACACATTGAGCCTCACGCTATGGACAATAAATGTTGCACAAATAACATTTCCCCAAAATACACTTTCACATGTGGTACAGTATTTGACACAGAGAGAAAAACGCTGTGGACACTAGATTAGGCCTAGATTATTTTGATTTGTGCATCAGACACTCTTTTCGGATGATGCACAGTATATATGTCCCATAAAACCACAGAATATGGACACTATATTAGACCCAGATTATTGCAATTTGAAATACAGAAACTGTTTTCGGATGCTGGACACTATATGTCACATAAACCCCCAGAATATGGACAGTATATTATGTCCAGATTAATGCAATTTGAAATACAGAAACTGTTTGGGGATGCCAGACAGTATATGTCACATAAATCCATATAATATGGACACTGTTAAACCCGGATTAATGGAATTTGCGCTACAGACTGTTTGCTGATGTAGTACTGTATTTTTTTTACACAAAGCCACACTCTATGGTCACTAGATATGAGCCAGATTATTAAAGACACAGTCTGTGGATGATGTACACTATATGTCACTAATAGACATTAAAAGGCATTGTGGGGTCTTTGAAAAGCTTTTGGTAGTTAAAGCAGCAAATTTCTCTCACTCATCTGTCCCTTCAGAAGTACTGTCAAATAAATGATGATGTCAGCCAGGCCAAAAGGCAAAATAGTGGCCCAGTCATGAAGTGGGGAGGGTGAGAACAGCCTGGAAAGTCCACAGAGTGGCCCTATGACATAGACGAAAGGTGGAAGCAACATGAGGAGACCACAGAGTGGCCCAATCACAAAGTCTACAGAATCAGGAGGAGGCCAAAGAATGGCACAATGACAGTGTGGAGGTGGCGGCAGCATCAGGAGGCCACAGAGCGGCACAATGACAGAGTCTGGAGGTGGCGGCAGCAGTAGTAGCGCACTCCTTTTACACCGTCATCGAGGGAAGAGAGTGTCAGCAGTAAGTTTGTGTTGACGTCACTGATTATTTTTCTCTTCCTCTAATCTGTCAGAACAATAATCCACAAAAAAAGGATCCTGTCTGTTGAGCATCTGCCTTCACTCAGCATTTGGTCAGTAATCCATCAGTATTGCCAATGCAAATACAGAGATAACACGTGAATTAAATATTTGCATGTCAAGACAGGATCTGTTGTGTGTCCAATTTTTCCTTCCTTCTGACAGATCATAAGAGGGGGTCAAATAAATGATGATGTCAGTCAGGCCATAAGGAAAAATAGTGGCCCAGTCATGAAGGTCGGAGGGTGGGAATAGCATGAGAAGTCCACAGAGTGGCCCTTTAGACATAGTGGTGAGGTGGAAGCAGCATGAGAAGGCCACAGAGTGGCACAATGACAGTGTAGAGCTGGCAGCAGCATCAGGAGGCCCTCAGAGTGGCAATAATAGTGTGGAGGTGGCGGCAGCATTAGGAGACCACATAGAGGCAAGGTGACATAGTGTGGAGGTGGCAGCAGCATGATGAGTCAACAGAGTGACCGGGTGAAAGAGTGTGGAGGTGGCAGCAGCATCAAGAGGCCACAGAGTAGCAAGGTGACATAGTGTGGAGGTGGCAGCAGCATCAGGAGACCACAGAGTAGCAAGGTGACATAGAGTGGATGTGGCAGCAGCATCAGGAGGCCACAGAGTGGCAAGGTGTCATAGTGTGAAGGTGGCAGAAGCATGAGGAGACCACAGAGTGGCAAGGTGATATAGTGTGGAGGTGGTAGCTGCATAAGAAGACCACAGAGTGGCAAAATGAAATAGTGTGGAGGTGGCAGCAGCATAATGAGACCACAGAGTGGCAAGGTGACATAGTGAGGAGGTGGCAGCAGCATCAGGAGGCCACAGAGTGACCCAGGGAGAGACCGCGGAGGTGGGTAGTACTAATAGTACCTGCTGACGATGGTGGGTGTAAGAAGGAGCACTTGGCATTAGATGTGAAGTATCAGGCGGTTGGCATCTAGTGATGAGCGGCATGAGCAATATTCAAATTTGCGATACTTTTGTAATATTTAGTAGAATATTCGTCATATATTTACAAATTCAAGCTTTTCTTTATTGGGAAAAATCGGCAATGTAATATATGCGAAATATAGGCGTGGGTCACTATTGCTATATTTTTCAAGCTGCTAGAAGTTTCCTGAGACTGGAGAAAAAGGTTGGCATGGAATAACATTACAATAGCTTTATATGCAGATGCTCCAATATATTTGCGATTGTAAAATTGGCACTAATGATGTGAATAATTTGGCGCATTACGTGTAACTTCACATTTTAACAGGTCTGACTACATATTAGTGATTGGTGCACTAAGTATTGTTGTGAACTTGTGACATCACAACTATGTATGTATGTATATATGTGGCATGCATACATACATACAGCACTATGTATGTAGTATGTATGTATAGACAGCAGAAAAAACTGAATCAGCTACACTACATTACTAAATAACTAACATACACTAACTATCTCCCACTAACTATCTATATATAATATAATTTAACTAACTAACTACCTAACTAATATCATGACACAGAAAAACAGAGCACACAGCAATAACACTGCCTTATCTGTCAGATCTGCAAAATACTGCATACAGTGGCTGCTGGGGAGGTTCTTATATAGTAAAAAGGTATACAACTTTCCTATTGGTTGCTAAGGATGTTGCTAAGCTCAGACAAAGACATTGCAGCCTTCTCATTGGCCCACAAGCAAAAAGGAGGTTACTGATTAAGAAAATCTAGAATATTCGAAATTAGGAATATATATCACTATACTCTAAATATTCCCAAATCCTCGAAGTGCCAATATTCACGATTAATATTCGCAATTCGAATATTCGCACCCAACACTAGTGGCAGCATTAGAATAGTAGCTGAGGGAGGTAGCCAGAAGAAACCTTTTGTCAAGGTTTGGGTGAGGCAGCATGGATGATCTAATCTGATGCATCAGGCATTGGTGGGTGGAAATCCTGGCTGATTCATGCCTGATTCCTCTTGACAAAGGTCAGTCTCTTCATATTTTGGGAGGAGAGGCGAGTTCTTCTTGTGGTAACTATGGCACCCGCCGCACTAAACACCCGCTCTGGTGCCACACTATTGGACGGACATGACAGCTTTTCCAGGGCAAACTCTGACAGTTGCGGCTACAAATCCAGTTTGGCTGCCCAGTAGTCCAGCAGCTTTTCAATGTGGGGTGGCAGGGTGCTGCACAAGTATGCCACCACCTGCTGGTTCAGGTCCTGCTCCAGGTCTAACTGCTGATGCTGGTGAGTAGTTTCTTCACTAGGAGAGTGAAGAAAGCTGCTCATCAGCTACTCTAGACTCAAGTTGTTGCTGATGGAGCTGGAACTGCTCCTACCCCCCACCCTGCCACAACATCCATGGCAAAGGAAAGTGATTGCAGAGGCCACCCGGTCAGTAATGCGAGAGGATGGACGATAGCGCAGATAGGCAGTGGCCAACTGACTACATAAAATTCTCTATAGTAGTTCAGTTTGTCCTCCCTCTAAGCGGGTGTAAAAAAGGCCCCCATTTTGGACTGGTAGTGAGGGTCTAACAAGGTGGAGAGCCAGAAGTCATTCCTCTGCCGAATGGTGACAATTCAGTTGACTGCGCAAGCAAGTGAGCATTAGTGTTGATCACGAATTTTTGAATTGCGAATTTTAATCGCGAATATCGGCGCTTCGAGAATTCGCGAATATTTACAATATCGCAAAATACATTCGCAATTGCGAATATTCGTTTTTTATGCAAATTTTTTATATGCAAATTTTTGCAAGCAAGAAAATAATGTCACTATTTTCTGATTGCGAACATTTGCATAAAAATTTGCATTAATTTGCATAAAAAATTGCATAAACTGGCATTTAAAAGATACCTTTTAAATACCAGTTTATGCAAATTTTTATGTACATTTTATGCGAAATTTTATGCGAATTTCCGCAATCAAGAAAATAATGACTGGAGATTACGAATTTGCGAATTTTCGAATATATGGCGAATATTCGCCCAAATATTCACGAAATATCGCGAATTCGAATATTGGGTTGAATTCCAACGGGTGGAAACATCGCTCATCAAACTATGTTGGGGGATGCCATTCTGCCACTGCAGCTCAAGGAGGGTTTGCTTTGGGGTGTATGAGTGGCTGAAGTGCATGCAAAGTTTCCTAGCTATTAGAGATGAGCGAACACCTGGAAGTTCGGGTTCGGGAAATTCGGTCGAACTTCCCGAAAATGTTCGGGTTCGGGATCCAAACTCGACCCGAACTTTATCCCGAACCCCATTGAAGTCAATGGAGACCTGAACTTTTAGGCACTAAAAATGCCGTAAAATAGTCCAGGAACGGGCTAGAGGGCTGCCAAAGGCAGCAAAATGTAGGTAAATCCACTGCAAACAAATGTGGATAGGGAAATTAATTAAAATAAAATAAATAAAATTTAACCAATATCAATTGGAGAGAGGTCCCACTGCTAGGAATCATGCGTCATATCACCCAACACTAGAGAAGGCCACTTTCAGTTATTTCGGCCCCAGCACCCAGACAGAGGAGAGAGGTCCCACAGCAAGGAATCATGCGTCATATCACACACCACTGGAGAAGGCCACTTTCAGTTATTTCAGCCCAGCACCCAGAAAGAGTAGAGAGGTCCCACAGCAAGGAATCATGCGTCATATCAACCACCACCGGAGAAGGCCACTTTCAGTTATTTCGGCCCAGCACACAGACAGAGGAGAGAGGTCCCACAGCAAGGAATCATGCGTCATATCAACCACCAACGGAGAAGGCCACTTTCAGTTATTTCGGCCCAGCACCCAGACAGAGGAGAGAGGTCCCACAGCAAGGAATCATGCGTCATATAAACCACCACCAGAGAAGGCCACTTTCAGTTATTTCAGCCCAGCACCCAGGCCGAGGGTACAGGACCCACATCAAGGAATCATGCGTCATATTACCCACCACTGGAGAAGGCCAATCAGTTATTTCGGCCCCAGCACCCAGACAGAGGAGAGATGTCACACAGGAAGGAATCATGCGTCATATCAACCACCACCGGAGAAGGCCACTTTCAGTTATTTCGACCCAGCACCCAGACAGAGGAGAGAGGTCCCACAGCAAGGAATCATGCGTCATATAAACCACCACCAGAGAAGGCCACTTTCAGTTATTTCGGCCCAGCACCCAGACAGAGGAGAGAGGTCCCACAGCAAGGAATCATGCGTCATATCAACCACCAACGGAGAAGGCCACTTTCAGTTATTTCGGCCCAGCACCCAGACAGAGGAGAGAGGTCCCACAGCAAGGAATCATGCGTCATATAAACCACCACCAGAGAAGGCCACTTTCAGTTATTTTGGCCCAGCACCCAGACAGAGGAGAGAGGTCCCACAGCAAGGAATCATGCGTCATATCAACCACCACCGGAGAAGGCCACTCTCAGTTATTTCGCCCAGCACCCAGAAAGAGGAGAGAGGTCCCACAGCAAGGAATCATGCGTCATATCAACCACCACCAGAGAAGGCCACTCTCAGTTATTTCGGCCCAGCACCCAGACAGAGGAGAGAGGTCCAACAGCAAGGAATCATGCGTCATATCAACCACCACCAGAGAAGGCCACTTTCAGTTATTTTGGCCCAGCACCCAGACAGAGGGAGAGAGGTCCCACAGCAAGGAATCATGCGCCATATCAACCACCACCGGAGAAGGCCACTCTCAGTTATTTCGGCCCAGCACCCAGACAGAGGAGAGAGGTCCCACAGCAAGGAATCATGCGTCATATCAACCACCACCGGAGAAGGCCACTTTCAGTTATTTCGGCCCAGCACCCAGACAGAGGAGAGAGGTCCCACAGCAAGGAATCATGTGTCATATCAACCACCACCGGAGAAGGCCACTTTCAGTTATTTCGGCCCAGCACACAGACAGAGGAGAGAGGTCCCACAGCAAGGAATCATGCGTCATATCAACCACCACCAGAGAAGGCCACTTTCAGTTATTTCGGCCCAGCACCCAGACAGAGGAGAGAGGTCCCACAGCAAGGAATCATGCATAATATCAACCAACACCGGAGAAGGCCACTCTCAGTTATTTCGGCCCAGCACCAAGACAGAGGAGAGAGGTCCCACAGCAAGGAATCATGCGTCATATCAACCACCACCGGAGAAGGCCACTCTCAGTTATTTCGGCCCAGCACCCAGACAGAGGAGAGAGGTCCCACAGCAAGGAATCATGCGTCATATCAAACACCACCGGAGAAGGCCACTGTTTAGTTATTTCGGCCCAGCACCCAGACAGAGGAGAGAGGTCCCACAGCAAGGAATCATGCGTCATATCAACCAACACCGGAGAAGGCCACTCTCAGTTATTTCGGCCCAGCACCAAGACAGAGGAGAGAGGTCCCACAGCAAGGAATCATGCGTCATATCAACCACCACCGGAGAAGGCCACTCTCAGTTATTTCAGCCCAGCACCCAGACAGAGGGAGAGGTCCCACAGCAAGGAATCATGCGTCATATCAAACACCACCGGAGAAGGCCACTGTTTAGTTATTTCGGCCCAGCACCCAGACAGAGGAGAGAGGTCCCACAGCAAGGAATCATGCGTCATATCAACCACCACCGGAGAAGGCCACTCTCAGTTATTTCGGCTCAGCACCCAGACAGAGGAGAGAGGTCCCACAGCAAGGAATCATGCGTCATATCAACCACCACCGGAGAAGGCCACTTTCAGTTATTTCGGCCCAGCACCCAGACAGAGGAGAGAGGTCCCACAGCAAGGAATCATGCGTCATATCAACCACCACCGGAGAAGACCACTCTCAGTTATTTCGGCCCCTCCACACAGACAGAGGAGAGGTTCATTCAACTGTGGGTTCCACCGCAAGATTATGGTAAAGTTAAAAAAATGAGGATTCAATAATGAAGTGCCCCGGAGTACAAGAATACATGGTTGAGGGGGAGGCAGTTATAAATGTCTATTCTGTACAAGGGAGGAACAGGTCCTGTGGGATCCATGCCTGGTTCATTTTTATGAACGTCAGCTTGTCCACGTTGGCTGTGGACAGACGGCTGCGTTTGTCAGTAATGACGCCCCCTGCCGTGCTGAATACACGTTCAGACAAAACGATGGCCGCCGGGCAGGCCAGCACCTCCAAGGCATAAAATGCTAACTCTAGCCACGTGGATAATTTGGAGACCCAGAAGTTGAATGGGGCCGTACCATCAGTCAGTACGTGGAGGGGTGTGCAGACGTACTGTTCAACCATGTTAGTGAAATGCTGCCTCCTGCTAACACGTTCCGTATCAGGTGGTGGTACAGTTAGCTGTGGCGTGGAGACAAAACTTTTCCACATTTCTGCCATGCTAACTCTGCCTTCAGAGGAGCTGGCCGTGACACAGCTGTGTTGGCGACCTCTTGCTCCTCCTTTGCCTTCGCCTTGGGCTTCTACCTGTTCCCCTGTGACATTTGGGAATGCTCTCAGGAGCGCCTCTACCAGCGTGCGCTTGTACTCGCGCATCTTCCTATCACGCTCCAGTGCAGGAAGTAAGGTGGGCACATTGTCTTTGTACCGGGGATCCAGCAGGGTGGCAACCCAGTAGTCCGCACACGTTAAAATGTGGGCAACTCTGCTGTCGTTGCGCAGGCACTGAAGCATGTAGTCGCACATGTGTGCCAGGCTCCCCAGAGGTAAGGACAAGCTGTCCTCTGTGGGAGGCGTATCGTCATCGTCCTCCGTATCCCCTCAGCCACGCACCAGTGATGGGCCTGAGCTGTGTCGGGTGCCACCCCGCTGTGAACCTGCTTCATCCTCATCCTCATCCATCCTCCTCGTCCTCCAGTAGTGGGCCCTGGCTGGCCACATTTGTACCTGGCCTCTGCTGTTGCAAAAAACCTCCCTCTGAGCCACATCTAACAGACTGGCCTGAAAGTGCTAAAAATTACCCCTCATCCTCCTCCTCCTCCTGGTCCACCTCCTCTTCCATCATCGCCCTAAGCGTTTTCTCAAGGAGACATAGAAGTGGTATTGTAACGCTGATAATGGTGTCATCGCCACTGGCCATGTTGGTGGAGTACTCGAAACAGCGCAACAGGGCACACAGGTCTCACATGGAGGCCCAATCATTGGTGGTGAAGTGGTGCTGTTCCGCAGTGCGACTGACGCGTGCGTGCTGCAGCTGAAACTCCACTATGGCCTGCTGCTGCTCGCACAGTCTCTCCAGCATGTGCAAGGTGGAGTTCTACCTGGTGGGCACGTCGCATATGAGGCGGTGAGCGGGAAGGCCGAAGCTCCGCTGTAGCGCAGACAGGCGAGCAGCGGCAGGATGTGAACGCCGAAAGCGCGCACAGCTAGCCCGCACTTTATGCAGCAGCTCTGACATATCGGGGTAGTTGTGAATGAACTTCTGAACCACCAAATTCAGCACATGCGCCAGAGCTGCGAAGAGATTTCGCCCATTATCGCACACCACCAGGCTGGGCTTGAGGCCCACCGGCAGAAACCACTCGTCGGTCTGTTGTTCAATACCCCGCCACAACTCCTGCGCGGTGTGGGGCCTGTCCCCCAAACATATGAGTTTCAGAATGGCCTGCTGACGTTTACCCCGGGCTGTGCTGAAGTTGGTGGTGAAGGTGTGTGGCTGACTGGATGAGCTGGTGGAAGCAGAGGAGGAGGAAGCCGAGTAGAAGGAGGAGGCTACAGGAGGCAAAGAATGATGCCCTGCGATCCTTGGCGGTGGAAGGACGTGCGCCAAGAAACTCTCCGCCTGCGGCCCAGCCGCCACTACATTTACCCAGTGTGCAGTTAGGGAGATATAGTGTCCCTGGCCGTGCTTACTGGTCCACGTATCTGTGGTTAGGTGGACCTTGCCACAGATGGTGTTGCGCAGTGCACACTTGATATTATCGGATACTTGGTTGTGCAGGGAAGGAACGCCTGTCTTGGAGAAGTAGTGGCGGCTGGGAACAACATACTGTGGGACAGCCATGGACATCAGCTGTTTGAAGCTGTCTGTGTCCACCAGCCTGAATGACAGCATTTCAAAGGCCAGTAGTTTAGAAATGCTGGCATTCAGGCCCAGGGCTCGAGGGTGGCTAGGTGGGAATTTACGCTTTCTCTCCAAGGTTTGTGAGATGGAGAGCTGACGCTGCCGTGTAACATGGTGGAGATGCTTGGTGATGCAGGTGGTGTCATCCTCTGTTTGGTGGGCGGCAGGTGCCAACATTCCTCCCGAGGCGGAGGAAGAGGCCGAGGCAGCAGCAGAAGAGGGAGCAGGGGGAGCCAGAGTGAGTTCCTTGCTTTTAAGGTGTTTACTCCGCTGCAGTTCATGCTTTGCATGTAGATGCCTGGTCATGCAGGTTGTGCTAAGGTTCAGAACGTTAATGCCTTGCTTCAGGCTCTGATGGCACAGCGTGCAAACCACTCGGGTCTTGTCGTCAGCACATTGTTTAAAGAAGTGCCATGCCAGGTAACACCTTGAAGCTGCCTTTGGGGTGCTCGGTCCCTGGTGGCGGTGGCCAGTAGCATGCAAACTCTCTTGGAGGCGGCTGTTCTGCTTTTGCCCCCTGCTCTCTCTTTTGCTACGCTGTTGGCTCGGTCTCACCACTGCCTCTTCCTCTGAACTATGAAAGTCAGTGGCACGACCTTCATTCCATGTGGGGTCTAGGACCTCATCGTCCCCTGCATCGTCTTCCACACAGTCTTCCTCCCTAACCTCCTGTTTGGTCTGCACACTGCAGAAAGAGGCAGCAGTTGGCACCTGTGTTTCGTCATCATCAGAGACGTGTAGACTCCGATGAGGTGGTATTCCCATGTCCTCATCATCAGGAAACATCAGTGGTTGTTAGTGTTGAGCGAACAGTTCGGGTTCGTTGTTCGTCGATTACTTCCCGCTTTCTGAAGGGCTGCACAGCAGCCAATCAGCTAGCGTTTTACTTCTTGCCCTAAGAGCCCACCACAGCCATGCCTACTAATGGCATGGCTGTGATTGGCCAAGTGCAGCATTTGACCCATCCTCTATTTAAGCTGGAGTCACGTAGCGCCGCACGTCACACTGCTCTGATTAGTGTAGGGAGAGGACGCAGCTTCTGTGATGGCGAGATTAGGCAGGGAAAATCAGCAACAGCACCTAATGAACGGATCGATCTACAGCTGTGAATGATTGAACTTCTGCTAGATACTTGCTCACTGGTTTTTAGGCTGCCCAGGCCGTTTTTCTGTCACTTATTTTCTGGGGGGCTCGGCTGTGCTAATTGTCACCCCTAGAAACTCAGGATAGCAATTTCTATATTTTATTAAGGGGTTAAATACAATTGCCCAAATGCCAATCCCCTAAATCTGGTGTTCCAGCTTTGGCTAGACAAGTATAATACTGTCTGCTGACTGGAAAAGGATAGATTATTTTCTGTGGTGAAATTCAACTGCCAAAATAGCAATACCATAAATCAGTGGTTTCAACTGTGGCTGGCAAAATATAATAGTGTCCGCCAAAACATATATTTTTTGTTCTTGGGTGAAATTCAATTGCCAAAATAGCAATACCCTGAATCTGGTGTCCGAGCTGTTGCATGCCAGGATTCATAGTGTCCGCAAAAACATATATTTTGTTCTGGGGTGACATTCAATTGCCAAAATAGCAATACCCTGAATCTGGTGTCCCAGCTGTTGCAGGCCAGGATTCATAGTGTCCGCAAAAACATATATTTTGTTCAGGGGTGACATTCAATTGCCAAAATACCAATACCCTGAATCTGGTGTCCAAGCTGTCGCAGGCCAGGATTCATAGTGTCCGCAAAAACATATATTTTGTTCTGGGGTGACATTCAATTTCCAAAATAGCAATACCCTGAATCTGGTGTCCCAGCTGTTGCAGGCCACGTTTCATAGTGTCCGTCAAAACATATATTTTGTTCTGGGGTGAAATTCAATTGCCAAAATAGCAATACCCTGAATCTGGTGTCCCAACTGTTGCAGGCCAGGATTCATAGTGTCCGCAAAAACATATATTTTGTTCTGGGGTGAAATTCATTTGCCAAAATAGGAATACCCTGAATCTGGTGTCCCAGCTGTTGCAGGCCAGGATTCATAGTGTCCGCAAAAACATATATTTTGTTCTGGGGTGACATTCAATTGCCAAAATAGCAATACCCTGAATCTGGTGTCCCAGCTGTTGCAGGCCACGTTTCATAGTGTCCGTCAAAACATATATTTTGTTCTGCGGTGAAATTCAATTGCCAAAATAGCAATACCCTGAATCTGGTGTCCCGACTGTTGCAGGCCAGGATTCATAGTGTCCGCAAAAACATATATTTTGTTCTGGGGTGAAATTCAATTGCCAAAATAGCAATACCCTGAATCTGGTGTCCCAGCTGTTGCAGGCCAGGATTCATAGTGTCCGCAAAAACATATATTTTGTTCTGGGGTGACATTCAATTGCCAAAATAGCAATACCCTGAATCTGGTGTCCAAGCTGTTGCAGGCCACGTTTCATAGTGTCCGTCAAAACATATTTATTTTTCTGGGGTGAAATTCAATTGCCAAAATAGCAATACCCTGAATCTGGTGTCCCAGCTGTTGCAGGCCACGTTTCATAGAGTACGTCGAAACATATATTTTGTTCTGGGGTGAAATTCAATTGCCAAAATAGCTATACCCTGAATCTGGTGTCCCAGCTGTTGTAGGCCAGGATTCATAGTGTCCGCAAAAACATATATTTTGTTCTGGGGTGACATTCAATTGCCAAAATAGCAATACCCTGAATCTGGTGTCCCAGCTGTTGCAGGCCAGGATTCATAGTGTCCGCAAAAACATATTTTGTTCTGGGGTGACATTCAGTTGCCAAAATAGCAATACCCTGAATCTGGTGTCCCAGCTGTTGCAGGCCACGTTTCATAGTGTCCGTCAAAACATATTTATTTTTCTGGGGTGAAATTCAATTGCCAAAATAGCAATACCCTGAATCTGGTGTCCCAGCTGTTGCAGGCCAGGATTCATAGTGTTCGCAAAAACATATATTTTGTTCTGGGGTGACATTCAATTGCCAAAATAGCAATACCCTGAATCTGGTGTCCTGAATCTGGTGTCTTGTGTCAAGCCAGGATTCATAGTGTCCTCAAAAACATATATTTTGTTCTGGGGTGACATTCAATTGCCAAAATAGCAATACCCTGAATCTGGTGTCTCAGCTGTTGCAGGCCACATTTCATAGTGTCCGTCAAAACATATATTTTGTTCTGGGGTGACATTCAATTGCCAAAATAGCAATACCCTGAATCTGGTGTCCCAGCTGTTGCAGGCCAAGATTCATACTGTCTGCAAAAACATAAATTTTGTTCTGGGGTAAAATTCAATTGCCAAAATAGCAATACGCTGAATGTGGTGTCCCAGCTGTTGCAGGCCAAGAGTCATAGTGTCCGCCAAAACATATATTTTGTTCTGGGGTGAAATTCAATTGCCAAAATAGTAATACCATAAATCAGTGGTTTCAGCTGTGGCTGGCAAAATATAATAGTGTCCGCCAAAACATATATTTTGTTCTGGGGTTAAATTCAATTGCCAAAATAGCAATACCCTGAATCTGGTGTTCGAGCTGTGTCAGGCCAATTGTAAATCTCTCCATAAAAGGATACCTTTCATCCAGGGCCTAAATTCTAGCCCTAAAAGAGATATTCCCCTCAATCAGTGGTTACTGCTGTGCCTGGATTAGTGTAATACGCTACATAAATAAATACGCAGATGGTGTTAGGTGCCTGTAAAAAAAGGCCTGAATTTGAAATCAATACATTTGGCCATATCATTTTTTTTCTTATTGTGGTGCTTGGTGAACGGTAACAATGAGGAAAACATCTAGTAAGGGACGCGGACGCTGTCGTGGTGGTGTTAGTGTACCCTCTGGTGCTGGGAGAGGACGTGGCCATTCTGCCACAGCCACATGTCCTAGTTAACCAACTACCTCAGGTTCCAGTACCCGCCAGAATTTACAGCGATATTTGGTGGGCCCCAATGCCATTCTAAGGATGGTAAGGCCTGAGTAGGTACAGGCGCTAGTCAATTGGGTGGCCGACAGTGGATCCAGCATGTTCACAACATTATCTCCCAACCAGTCTTCTGCTGAAAGCGCACAGGTGGCACCTGAAAACCAAGCGCATCAGTCTGTCACATCACCCCCATGCATATCAGGGAAACTGTCAGAGCCTCAAGTTATGCAGCAGTCTCTTATGCTGTTTGAAGAATCTGCTGGCAGGGTTTCCCAAGGAAATCCACATAGCCCTTCCCCAGTGGTGGAAGATATAGAATGCACTGATGCACAACCACTGATGTTTCCTGATGATGAGGACATGGGAATACCAGCTCATCGGAGTTCGCACGTCTCTGATGATGACGAAACACAGGTGCCAACTGCTGCGTCTTTCTGCAGTGTGCAGACCGAACAGGAGGTCAGGGAGGAAGACTGTGTGGAAGACGATGCAGGGGCGATGAGGTCCTAGACCTCACATGGAATGAAGGTCGTGCCACTGACTTTCATAGTTCAGAGGAAGAGGCAGTGGTGAGACAGAGCCAACAGCGTAGCAAAAGAGGGAGCAGGGGGTAAAAGCAGACCAGCCGCCGCCAAGAGAGTTCGCCTGCTACTGGCCACCGCCACCAGGGACCGAGCACCCCAAAGGCAGCTTCAAGGAGTTCCCTGGCATGGCACTTCTTTAAACAATGTGCTGACGACAAGACCCGAGTGGTTTGCTCGCTGTGCCATCAGATCCTGAAGCGAGGCATTAACGTTCTGAACCTTAGCACAACCTGCATGACCAGTCTTCTACATGCAAAGCATGAACTGCAGTGGAGTAAACACCTTAAAAGCAATGAACTCACTCTGGCTCTCCCTGCTCCCTCTTCTGCTGCTGCCTCGGCCTCTTCCTCCGCCTCGGGAGGAATGTTGGCACCTGCCGCCCACCAAACAGAGGATGTGCCACCGACAACACCACCTGCGTCACCTAGCATCTCCACCATGTCACACGGCAGCGTTCAGCTCTCCATCTCACAAACCTTGGAGAGAAAGCGTAAATTCCCAACTAGCCACCCTCGAGCCCTGGGCCTGAATGCCAGCATTTCTAAACTACTGGCCTCTGAAATGCTGTCATTCAGGCTGGTGGACACAGACAGCTTCAAACAGCTGATGTCCATGGCTGTCCCACAGTATGTTGTTCCCAGCCGCCACTACTTCTCCAAGACAGCCGTGCCATCCCTGCACAACCAAGTATCCGATAAAATCAAGTGTGCACTGCGCAACTCCATCTGTGGCAAGGTCCACCTAACCACAGATACGTGGACCAGTAAGCACGGCCAGGGACGCTATATCTCCCTAACTGCACACTGGGTAAATGTAGTGGCGGCTGGGCCGCAGGCGGAGAGTTCCTTGGCGCACTTCCTTCCGCCGCCAAGGATCGCAGGGCATCATTATTTGCCTCCTGTAGCCTCCTCTGCTTCCACCAGCTCATCCTGTCAGCCACACACCTTCACTACCAACTTCAGCACAGCCCGGGGTAAACGTCAGCAGGCCATTCTGAAACTCATATGTTTGGGGGACAGGCCCCACACCGCGCAGGAGTTGTGGCGGGGTATTGAACAACAGACCGACCAGTGGTTTCTGCCGGTGGGCCTCAAGCCTGGTGGTGTGCAATAATGGGCGAAATCTCATCGCAGTTCTGGGACTAGCCGGTTTGACGCACATCCCTTGCCTGGCGCATGTGCTGAATTTGGTGGTGCAGAAGTTTATTCACTACTACCCCGACATGTCAGAGCTGCTGCATACAGTGAGGGCCGTCTGTGCTTGCTTCAGGCGTTCACATCCTGCCGCTGCTCGCCTGTCTGCGCTACAGCGGAACTTCGGCCTTCCCTCTCACTGCCTCATATGCGACGTGCCCACTAGGTGGAACTCCACCTTGCACATGCTGGAGAGACTGTGCGAGCAGCAGCAGGCCATAGTGGAGTTTCAGCTGCAGCACGCACGCGCCAGTCGCACTGCGGAACAGCACCACTTCACCACCAATGATTGGGCCTCCATGCGAGACCTGTGTGCCCTGTTGCGCTGTTTCGAGTACTCCACCAACATGGCCAGTGGCGATGACACCGTTATCAGCGTTACAATACCACTTCTATGTCTCCTTGAGAAAACGCTATAGGGCGATGATGGAAGAGGAGGTGGCCCAGGAGGAGGATGATGGGTCATTTTTAGCACTTTCAGGCCAGTCTGTTAGAAGGGGCTCAGAGGGAGTTTTTTTGCAACAGCAGAGGCCAGGTACAAATGTGGCCAGCCAGGGCCCACTACTGGAGGACGAGGAGGATGAGGAGGTGGTGGATGAAGCAAGTTCACAGCGTGGTGGCACCAGACACAGCTCAGGCCCATCACTTGTGCGTGGCTGGGGGGATACGGAGGACGATGACGATACGCCTCCCACAGAGGACAGCTTGTCCTTACCTCTGGGGAGCCTGGCACACATGAGCGACTACATGCTGCAGTGCCTGTGCAAAGACAGCAGAGTTGCCCACATTTTAACGTGTGCGGACTACTGGGTTGCCACCCTGCTGGATCCCCGGAACAAAGACAATGTGCCCAACTTACTTCCTGCACTGGAGCGTGATAGGAAGATGCGCGAGTACAAGCACACGCTGGTAGAGGCGCTCCTGAGAGGATTCCCAAATGTCACAGGGGAACAGGTGGAAGCCCAAGGCGAAGGCAGAGGAGGAGCAAGAGGTCGCCAACACAGCTGTGTCACGGCCAGCTCCTCTGAGGGCAGGATTAGCATGGCAGAAATGTGGAAAAGTTTTGTCTCCACGCCACAGCTAACTGCACCACCACCTGATACGGAACGTGTTAGCAGGAGGCAGCATTTTACTAACATTGTTGAACAGTACGTCTGCACACCCCTCCACGTACTGACTGATGGTTCGGCCCCATTCAACTTCTGGGTCTCCAAATTGGCCACGTGGCCAGAGTTAGCATTTTATGCCTTGGAGGTGCTGGCCTGCCCGGCGGCTAGCGTTTTGTCTGAACGTGTATTCAGTACGGCAGGGGGCGTCATTACTGACAAACGCAGCCGCCTGTCCACAGCCAACGTGGACAAGCTGACGTTCATAAAAATGAACCAGGCATGGATCCCACAGGACCTGTCCCTCCCTTGTGCAGAATAGACATTTATAACTGCCTCCCCCTCAACCATGTATTCTTGTACTCCGGGGCACTTCATTATTGAATCTTCATTTTTTTAACTTTACCATGATCTTGCGGTGGAACCCACAGTTGAATGAACCTTTCCTCTGTCTGGGTGGAGGGGCCGAAATAACTGAGAGTGGTCTTCTCCGGTGGTGGTTGATATGACGCATGATTCCTTGCTGTGGGACCTCTCTCCTCTGTATGGGTACTGGGCCGAAATAACTGAGAGTGGCCTTCTCCGGTGGTGGTTGATATGACACATGATTCCTTGCTGTGGGACCTCTCTCCTCTGTCTGGGTGCTGGGCCGAAATAACTGAGAGTGGCCTTCTCCGGTGGTGGTTGATATGACGCATGATTCCTTGCTGTGGGACCTCTCTCCTCTGTCTGGGTGCTGGGCCGAAATAACTGAAAGTGGCCTTCTCCAGTGGTGGGTGATATGACGCATGATTACTTGCTGTGGGACCTCTCCCCTCTGTCTGGGTGCTGGGGCCGAAATAACTGAAAGTGGCCTTCTCCAGTGTTGACTGATATGACGCATGATTCCTTGCAGTGGGACCTCTCTCCAATTGATATTGGTTAAATTTTATTTATTTTATTTTATTTTAATTAATTTCCCTATCCACATTTGTTTGCAGGTTATTTACCTACATTTTGCTGCCTTTGGCAGCCCTCTAGCCCGTTCCTGGACTATTTTACAGCCTTTTTAGTGCCTAAAAGTTCGGGTCCCCATTGATTTCAATGGGGTTCGGAAAAGATCGGGTCGAGTTCGGATCCCTAACCCGAACATTTTCGGGAAGTTCGGCCGAACTTCTCGATCCCGAAAATACAGATGTTCGCTCATCTCTAGTGGTTTTGCATCAGTGCATTCTATGTCTTCCACCACTGGGGAAGGGCTAGGTGGATTCCCTTGGGAAACCCTGCCAGCAGTATCTTCAAACAGCATAATAGACTGCTGCATAACTTGAGGCTCATACAGTTTCCCTGATATGCATGGGGGTGATGCGACAGACTGATGGGCTTGGTTTTCAGGTGCCACCTGTGCGCTTTCTGCAGAAGACTGGGTGGGAGATAATGTTGTGAACGTGCTGGA
The DNA here is from genome assembly GCA_033119425.1 of Bufotes viridis. NCBI lineage: Eukaryota > Metazoa > Chordata > Amphibia > Anura > Bufonidae > Bufotes > Bufotes viridis. Next base: position 395,795,542 of record CM065590.1, read on the forward strand.
TCCACTGTCGGCCACCCAATTGACTAGCACCTGTACCTGCTCAGGCCTTACCATCCTTAGAACGGCATTGGGCCCCACCAAATAACGCTGTAAATTCTGGCGGGTACTGGAACCTGAGTTGGTTCACTAGGACGTGTGGCTGTGGCAGAATGGCCACGTCCTCTCCCAGTGCAAGAGGGTACACAAACACCACCACGACCGCATCCGCGTCCCTTACTAGATGTTTTCCTCATTGTTACTGTTCACCAAGCACCACAATAAGAAAAAAAATATTTGGCTAAATGTATTGATTTCAAATTCAGGCCTTTTTTTACAGGCACCTAACACCATCTGCCTATTTATTTATGTAGCGTATTACACTAATCCAGGCACATCAGTAACCACTGATTTAGGGGAATATCTCTTTTAGGGCTAGTATTTAGGCCCTGGATGAAAGGTATCCTTTTATGGACAGATTTACAATTGGCCTGCAACAGCTCGAACACCAGATTCAGGGTATTGCTATTTTGGCAATTGAATTTAACCCCAGAACAAAACATATGTTTTAGCGGACACTATTATACTTGGCCTGCAACAGCTGGGACACCAGATTCAGGGTATTGCTATTTTGGCAATTGAATTTCAACCCAGAACAAAATATATGTTTTGGCGGACACTATTATATTTTGCCAGCCACAGCTGAAACCACTGATTTATGGTATTGCTATTTTGGCAATTGAATTTCCCCCCAGAACAAAATATATGTTTTGGCGGACACTATGAATCTTGGCCTGCAACAGCTGGGACACCAGATTCAGGGTATTGCTATTTTGGCAATTGAATTTCACCCCAGAACAAAATATATGTTTTGGCGGACACTATGAATCTTGGCCTGCAACAGCTGGGACACCAGATTCAGGGTATTGCTATTTTGGCAATTGAATTTCACCCCAGAACAAAATATATGTTTTGGCGTACACTATTATACTTTGCCAGCCACAGCTGAAACCAATGATTTATGGTATTGCTATTTTGGCAATTGAATTTCACCCCAGATCAAAATATATGTTTTGGCGGACACTATTATATTTTGCCAGCCACAGCTGAAACCACTGATTTATGGTATTGCTATTTTGGCAATTGAATTTCACCCCAGAACAAAATATATGTTTTGGCGGACACTATGAATCTTGGCCTGCAACAGCTGGGACACCAGATTCAGGGTATTGCTATTTTGGCAATTGAATTTCACCCCAGAACAAAATATATGTTTCGGCAGACACTATGAATCTTGGCCTGCAACAGCTGGGACACCAGATTCAGCGTAGTGCTATTTTGGCAATTGAATTTCACCACAGAACAAAATATATGTTTTGGCGGACACTATGAATCTTGGCCTGCAACAGCTGGGACACCAGATTCAGGGTATTGCTATTTTGGCAATTGAATTTCACCCCAGAACAAAATATATGTTTTGGCGGACACTATGAATCTTGGCCTGCAACAGCTGGGACACCAGATTCAGGGTATTGCTATTTTGGCAATTGAATTTCACCCCAGAACAAAATATATGTTTTGGCGGACACTATGAATCTTGGCCTGCAACAGCTGGGACACCAGATTCAGGGTATTGCTATTTTGGCAATTGAATTTCACCCCAGAACAAAATATATGTTTTGGCGGACACTATCATATTTTGCCAGCCACAGTTGAAACCACTGATTTATGGTATTGCTATTTTGGCAATTGAATTTCACCCCAGAACAAAATACATGTTTTGGCGGACACTATTATATGTTGCCAGCCACAGCTGAAACCACTGATTTATGGTATTGCTATTTTGGCAAATGAATTTCACCCCAGAACAAAATATATGTTTTGGTGGACACTATGAATCTTTGCCTGCAACAGCTGGGACACCAGTTTCAGGGTATTGCTATTTTGGCAATTGAATTTCACCCCAGAACAAAATATATGTTTTGGTGGACACTATGAATCTTGGCCTGCAACAGCTGGGACACCAGATTCAGGGTATTGCTATTTTGGCAATTGAATTTCACCCCAGAACAAAATATATGTTTTTGCGGACACTATGAATCTTGGCCTGCAACAGCTGGGACACCAGATTCAGGGTATTGCTATTTTGGCAATTTAATTTCACCCCAGAACAAAATATATGTTTTGGCTGACACTATTATAATTTGCCAGCCACAGCTGAAACCACTGATTTATGGTATTGCTATTTTGGCAATTGAATTTCACCACATAAAATAATCTATCCTTTGCCAGACAGCAGACAGTATTATACTTGGCTAGCCAAAGCTGGAACACCAGATTTAGGGGATTGGTATTTGGGCAATTGTATTTAACCCCTTTATAAAATATAGAAATTGCTATCCTGAGTTTCTAGGGGTGACATTTAGCACAGCCAAGCCCCTGATGTAGGATATAGCAAAAAAAAAAACTAGTATTGATGGATTGATGGACTTGGTAGCAGCTTGTTCTGGTGCACCACAAGTCACAAAATGGCCGCCGATCACCCCAGAAAATAAGTGATAGAAAAACGCTCTGTGTAGCCTAAAAACCAGTTAGCAGTTAACTAGCAGAAGTTGAATGTTTCACATCTGTAGATCGCTCTCTTCATTAGGTGTTTTTGCTGACTTTTCCCTGCCTAATCTCGCCCTCACAGAAGCTGCGTCCTCTCCCTACACTAATCAGAGCAGTGTGACGTGCGGCGCTACGTGACTCCAGCTTAAATAGAGGCTGGGTCACATGCTGCACTTGGCCAATCACAGCCATGCCATTAGTAGGCATGGCTGTGATGGGCTCTTAGGGCAAGAAGTAAAATGCTAGCTGATTGGCTGCTGTGCAGCCCTTCAGAAAGCGGGAAGTAATCGCTGAACAACGAACCCGAACCTTTTTGAAAATGTCCGGGTTCGGGTCCGGACACCCCAAAATTTGGTACGAACCCGAACTATGCTCGAACTGTTCGCTCAACACTACTAGCTACTTTTGGCATGTCTTGCAAATGGGTGGAAGATTAAACATGTGTGCCATGCAGGGCGCTTGGCTCAGCCCTCTACTATGTAGCGCTGACACCATGTGCTTCCTGTTGTCGGTCACCATGGTTCCGACTTTGAGTTGCTGCAGAGAAAGCCAAGATTTGATTTCTTGCTGAAGGACACGGAGCATTTTCTCCTCTGTGTTCGCCCAGGCAAACCAGGTGCAGAACAGCGTGAGAGGAGTCGCACATAGCTTGCATACACTATATGCCTCTAACATAATTCTTGGATCTCTACATGAAAATAATGTATTTACTGTAAATCGTGAGAGGGGCATAGTTGGAGACATTGACTTCACAAGCGATGCAGAGCACCAGAGTTCAGCCACCTCTATTTGCTTCCCGCTGTTTACTGCTCCTGAATTAAAATTGGGCCAACTAGCTTCAGCTTCCTCTGATGTGTATGCCTATGGAGTCCTTTAGTTATGGCTTTGCACAGGGAGCAAGAATGTTATGCACAATTCTGATGAAACTCCTGATCTTAAGAAACTGGACTTGGACTCCAAAGCTAACTTTCCTGTCATGTCTTGTTTGCTGTGGAGATCGAATGCAGATAGAGCAGATAAAAACACATGAATATTTTCAGCTTGCTGAAGCTGCTTGATTTAATTGTGAATAGATGGTAAAGGCAAAGTCTGCTGGTGTGTTGTCATCAGTGTCTTCATTATGTTCAGTGCAGGACCCACAACAACATAATTCGATCCATACAGCAAAAGGAGATCTACAGCCATTCATCAATTTTTCCGAAAAAAAAAAACATGTTTGAAATAAAAAATTCCACGAATGCAAAAGATAATGGAATTCAGTTCATTCAGAAGAAAGTGTACAATCGCCCATCAATTTTCCTCAAAAAAGTTTGTTTCACATATAAAATTTCACCACTACATGGCCCATATAGCAAAAGGAGGTCTAGAGCCATACATTTTCCTGAAAAAAGCCTGTTTTACATAAACAATTTCACCACTACGTAATTCGGCCCATACAGCAAAAGGTCTATAGCCACCTATCAATTTTCCCGAAAAAAGACTATTTCACATACAAAATTTCACCACTGCGTATTTCGACCCATACAGCAAAAGGAGGTCTACAGCCACCCATTCATTTTCCCCAAAAAACAAGTTTGAAATTAAAAATTTCACCAAATTCATCGTACAACGCTGAACGGCGAATATATATTTATTTTGCTACTAATACACAGCAAACAGGGCTTTAGAAGATAATACTGCATCGCTGAACGGCAATTAGGCCCTAATTTTTTTGTACTTGTAGACAACACAAAAGGCTTTTCAATAGATAAGTGCAATGCTGAATGGCGAATATATTTTTGTTTCCCCACTAATACACGGCAAACAGGGCTTTAGAAAATATTACTGCACCGCTGAACAGCAATTAGGCCCAAATTTTTTCTACTTTTCTACAACACAAAAGGCTTCTTAACAGATAATTGCAAAGCTGAACGGCGAATATATTTTTGTTTCCCCACTGATACACGGCAAACAGGGCTTTAAAAAATATCACTGCACCTCACAAGGGCAAATATATTTTTCTTTTGCCACTAATACACTGCAAAAAGTGCTTTACAACATATAACTGCACCGTACAAGAGCAAATAAGACATACTGTAGAAATATTTCCTTGTAATAAACCCTGTTAATGCCTGTATCAAACAGCACTTGCACCCTAATAACAAGAACGGTTTGCTGAAATGACAGAGCTGTATAATGGCAATTTAGATCCCCAGTCAGTGCACTAAGGTGTAATAGGATTGTTCCTATTACCCAGTCTGTAACCTCCCCTACTGAAACCTGTTCTACATAAATGCTGTGTAACGATTCCTCACTATCCTTTTCCTGCACTTATAAATTGTTTTTCACCACAATCAAGTCTTTACTATCACTGTCCCTAGCGCCTGCAGACGTCTATCCCTGCACTAAGTACACTGGTAAATGGCTAAATCCTAAGAATCTAAGACGGCACTATTTATAGGGCTGTGACATCACAGGGCTGGATGGCTGCTAATTTGCTGCAGGCATGGCATTATATGTGATTCCACCTTCCCAGAGTTCCTATCTCCATGTCCTCACACGTGCAGCAGCCATTTTAGGATAAAATGTGTTTCGTTACCAAGAAGCGTGAGTAAATTCGGCTTCGATGCGAATCAAATTTTTCCTGAAATTCGGATGGAAATCCACTTCGTCAGCTTTGATTCGCTCATCTCTAGTCATCAATATCAGATTAGTGAGGGTCCAACTCCCAACACCTCTTACCACGCAACTGGCTAAAGACGCCGCTGGGCTTGTGCTGCAACCTCTTCATTATTTATGTACCTGCACAATGTCTCCACCATTCAAGTGCATACTAGATAAAGGTCTAATTATTCTGCACAGTCGTTACAATTTAGATCAGGGATCAGCATTCAGCAACCGTCGGCGCTCCAGCTGTTGTGAAACTACAACTCCCAGCATGCACACTTTTTTGGCTGTTCTTTTAACTACCATAGAAGTGAAAATTGGGTTCTGGGAGTTGTAGTTTCAGAACAGCTGGAGTGCTGGAGGTTGCTGATGCCTGATCTAGATGGTGTACAAGTAAGCACTTAAGAGGAGGCAGCACTCGAACAAGCATCTTTAACTAGATGACTGTCGGGGATGCTGGGAGCCAGACCCTCACAGATCTGATATTGAGCTATCCTGAGATAAGATCATCAATATCTTAACACTGCACAGCCTCTTTAATTAATCTGTTTCAAAATTTCCAAAACATCTTAAAAAATAGATTTAAATATCACAACATATCATACTGTAGAAGATACACCATATCTCAGAAAAGAAACAGAAAAAAAACATTTGGCCCCAACAAAATGTCACAATTCAGCTCATGCTATTTTAGCCCCTGCATTTTCTTCAAAACATAATCTGCTTTTCCTTAGGACTCATGGTCAACAAACACAAAACTAACTGGCAAGAATTTTGAAGATATAGGTGAGAAAGTTTAGTGATTATAGTGATATGCCCAAAAAATCTATATATTCCAAATGTGATCTAAACACCTAAAAATGTAATCAATTATTGCATACAAAATAGTAGCTATGTATTAGTCAATTTTATTGGACAATTTTTCGAAAAGTTAGAAGAACCTTTCTTTTGGAGGGTTTTAATTCCATTGATGCTGAGTTAATCTCTTTACAGACTACTTTTTAATGGCTTGAATCAAGTCATTCTTGCAGTGCAGAAAGCCATTTTCCAATTATATAATTAAATACATCATTTAGCAGGTAGATGAGCAACCAAGCCAACAACAGCAGGACCCAGAGCCATGTGTACTATGATAATTTTCCTAAATCTCCACTTCTTAGGCTCAGCATGCATGCCATGTTTTACTAAACCCCTTAATAGACAATGACTGACACGGGGCACTTTGCCTGCCTCCTCGCTCTTCACTTCTCAAGCTCCATTGCTCCCTCCGCCTCTTGGATTGGGATTTTTTCTCTTCCTCTTTCCTTTCCACAAAGAAATTTCATGTTAATGAGTCTATGTGTTTGTTGTAAATCCCCAATTACAAAAGAAGCAACCACACAGTGCCGTCCCTTTGGTTGAAATCTTTGAGTAATCCCCTTTTCTAGAGAAGCCTTCCTCCCTCTGACACGAGTTTAATCCTTTGTTTCTTTCCCTTGGATCACATCTAAATGATTGCCGCAACTAATTAACTTTTTCTTTCTGTAGGCCTCTGTTGTCTTAATTAATTTCTCAAATACTTCATTCCGTGCAGCCAGCCGAAAGTCTCGATGGTGCAAAAAAGTTACAAAATTAAATAAATAAAAGCAAATAAGCTAGTATAAGGTTCGGAAATGATGTGTATTTTTTATGTAGCTGTCATGAAAGCAGCCTGTTCTTCTTATCAGTCGCTCTCAGATATTTCATTATTCTGATAGGGGAATCTGGGACAAACCATAAACACGCGGCAGGCCCATAATGTGTAATTTGTTGTTGTTTTTTTTGTTGTTGTTTTTTTGCATTAATATGAGGGCCTTGCTTAAAAGACAAAATACATGAAGGGAAGAATTATTCCCCTCTGTGTCTAAAAATAAAACTGAAAAATCTGTTATTTTAATTCTAATCACTGAACTCAAGCACACTTGGCATGTGCTACAATATTAGTGAGAATCTATCAAGAAAAAAAAATATGCACTGGATGCTAATGATATGTGACACATGAAAGCCAAAAAAAAACATGTCACCATATAGCACCATAGTATGCAAATTCACAGCTTCTGTGTTTTGCCATACAGATGTTGTCAGGCGCCATATGTAGCAAATTATCATACCCTAGAAACAATTGTTCTGTGGCTGAATATATCTATAGAATGGAGCATGTCATGATATTTTTCTTTTCTATTGGATTTGTACAGAATCTGGCAAAAAGTTAAAAGGTATACAAAGGTACTGTACACAGCAGGGACATACATAGAATTTGAGGGGCCCTATAGCGAATCTCAGAACTGGGCCCCCCACCCAAATATAAAGTACAATTATTGTACTAGTATATATATATTGTGACACAGTGAGAGGTTTGGTGGTAAAAAACAGGTATTTTCCTCTCAGCCTGTGCTGCTGGGTTGATTGCAGCCAGGTTAGGGCAAATACTGGACCGGATTTTAGGTGCCGGTCTGGGTTTTTTGGGTTAATACCTAGCTGCCTTTAAAAGACAGCTGGGTTTATGCAAAGCTCTCTCTCTCTGTGTTTGGGATCTGAGCCCTGTGCTGGGCTGAAAAGCTGAGACCTGTGTGTCAGGAGAACAGGCCATGTAAAGACGGTCAGTGGACTTTTTGTGTTGCCGAGCATTCAGCCAGTTGTGAACTGACACCTAGGATTTGAGGTGATTTAACCTGGAAACTGCTGCTGTTCTGTGGAGCTCTCAGGGCTGGAAGCAAGAGCTTGCAAAGAGGCGTGCAGTCTGCCTGTAAGCCTGAGATTGGACTTTCCTGCGGCTGGGCTGACAGCCGGGTGTGAACACGCACCTAAACCACACTGGTGATTTGATCCCGTCTTGGACTTTTGTTTTGCCTCAAGTTTTTGCTATGTGTGTGAAGTAACACTAAGTGACTGTTTTGAGTTTTGTTTGTGCAAGTGTGAAATAAAACACTGTTTGCTACACTACCTGGACTCCCTTTGCCTCTACACTGCACCCGCACCGCTGTCTACCAGAGCAACTCCCCACAATATGTATACACAATGTGATCAAGATTGCTGCAGTAGACCTCCAGTCTTTGCTACTCACTGAGTTGGTCAATGTAGTGGTCACAATGGGAGGGCAATATAGAAACTTCTCTTGGCACCTGCCTCACATCCCTGCAGTGACTCTGGCAACCAGGACACTCGCCTGCCACGCCAGAGTTCAGAAAACAGGCGCCTGCAGTGCCAGAGTTCAGATAGGATGATGCTTCCGTCCTCTACTGCTATGTAAGCCGTAAAAATAGAAAGTGAGGCGGGCGGGGCCATTCAGTCCTGCCAGGCCCCACAACCTCACGGGCCCCATAGCAATCGCGTGGTCTGCCGCTATTGGTGGTACGCCACTGGTACATAGTAAAGACCCAGGCATTTGGTAAGGAGCTCTTTATACAGTATAGCATGTGTAACATTAAATGAGGTTTTAAAGTGGTCACTAATATTTTAAATAACTAGTTCTGCATTACAGCATTTTGCTACTAGCTGTGCTAAAAGACACACTAATCTCACAACATATCTATATATTAGCTTGACAAAGGGCAGGATCATGTCATGGCCCAAAACGTTGGTACTGTAATCTTCTGTAAACTTCAGCTGGAGTAATAAAGTCACGAATCACGATTAATTTCAGACTGTAATGTGCCCACTGCCAGTGCCCACTACTCATATAGGGTGGCACAGTACCTTGCACGCATAGTACCACTAATCCCCAAAAAAATGACAGGCAGAGGCAGGCCACCCCGCAGGGGCCGTCGTGGTGCTGTGATTTCCTTTGGCCCTAGAAAAAAGCCCAGTGTTCAGAGGCCACATACCCTGAACTCGAAAAATTCTGAGGACATAATTGACTGGCTTACAGAGGAGACCCAATCTTCTACAGCTTCCGCTCGGAACCTTGACGCATCATCCTCCTCCAGCTCAGCTTCGGACACCTCTCAAGTCATCACTCACCCGCCCGCCGCCACCACCAACACTAGCACCACAGCGGATTCATTTGATCTGTTAGAGGATTTATTTACACATCAGTTTGAAGAAATGAGTGTTGCGCAACCATTATTGCCAGAGGATGTAGATAACAGGGATATGTCTCAGTCAGGCAGCATTACACACATGGACGTACGGTGTGATGATGATGATGTTGTACCCGCTGCTGCTTCCTTTGCTGAGTTGTCAGATACAAGTGAAGTGGTTGATGATGACGATGTGTCCGTGGATGTCACGTGGGTGCCTGCTCGAAGAGAAGAAGAACAGGGGGAAAGGTCAGATGGGGAGACAGAGAGGAGGAGGAGATGAGTTGGAAGCAGGGGCAGGTTGTCGCAAGGATTTAGTGGCACAGTCAGACAGAATGTATCGGCACCCGTGGTCAGACAGACAGCACGCCAATCAACGCATGCTGTTGCCACCACCAGAATGCCGTCATTGCAAAGCTCAGCAGTGTGGCTCTTTTTTGTGTGTCTGCCTCTGATAACAGCAATGTCATTTGCAACCTGTGCCAAAAGAATTGTCGTGGCAATTCCAACACCCACACAGGTACAACTGCTTTGCAAATGCACATGATCTCACATCACAAATGCCTATGGGATCAACACATGAGTACAAGCAGCACACAAACTCAAAGCCACCATGCTCCTCCTGGTCCAGCATCTTCAGCCACGTCAACCACTGCTGTCCTGCCTGCCCCCTCTCAACCACCTGCCACTCCACCTCTCACCTTCAGCAGTTCCTGCTCATCTGCCCACAGTCAGGTGTCTGTCAAGGAAATGTTTGAGCGTAAGAAGCCAATGTCACAGAGTCACCCCCTTGCCCGGCGTCTGACAGCTGGCTTGTCGGAACTCTTACAAGCTGGTGGAGCCTGAGGCCTTCAAAAAATTTGTAGCTATTGGGACACCACAGTGGAAAGTACCCGGCCGAATATTTTTTTTTTACAAAAGACTATCCCCAACCTGTACTCTATTATGGAAAAAGTAAGTCATGGCATGTCTGGCTCCACATCATCAACTGCACCCTCCAGCTCCCCAGGGGCTATTCCACATCCCAGATACAACAGCGTTACGCCGTCTTTGGGTTGACTTGCCTGAAAGCAGAGAGTCACACTGGACCAGCACTCCTGTCCACCCTGAACGCACAAGTGGATTAGTGGCTGACCCCGCACCAACTGGAGATCGGAAAAGTGGTGTGTGACAACGGAAGCAATCTGTTTGCGGCATTGAATTTGGGCAAGTTGACACATGTGCCGTGCGTGGCACATGTATTGAATCTGATTGTACAACGCTTTGTGTGTAAGTACCCAGGCTTACAGGGCGTCCTCAAGCAGGCCAGGAAGGTGTGTGGCCATTTCAGGCGTTCCTACACGGCCATGGCGCACTTTTCCGACATTCAGCGGCGAAACAACATGTCAGTGAGGCGCTTGATTTGCGACAGCCCGACACGTTGGAATTCAACACTCCTAATGTTCGACTGCCTGCTCCAACAAGAAAAAGTCGTCAATGAGTATTTGTATGACCGGGGTGCTAGGACAGCCTCTGCGGAGCTGGGTATTTTTTTGCCACGTTACTGGACGCTTATGCGCAATGCCTGTAGACTCATGCGTCCTTTTGAGGAGGTTCAACACCTAGTCAGTCGCACCGAAGGCACCATCAGCGACCTCATCCCATTTGTTTTCTTCCTGGAGCGTGCCCTGCGAAGAGTGCTGGATCAGGCCATAGATGAGTGTGAAGAGGAAGAGTTGTGGTCACCATCACCACCAGAAGCAGCCTTATCATCATCGCTTGCTGGACCTGCAGCAACGCTGGAAGAGGAGTCTGAGGATGAGGAGTCAGAGGAGGAATGTCGCCTTGAGGAGGAGGAAGACAAACCACAGCAGGCATCCCAGGGTGCTCGTTGTTGTCACCTATCTGGGACCCGTGGCTGAAGGAGAAGACCTGTACTGAGTGGCCATGCTACTAGACCCCAGATATAAGTAGAAAAAATGTTACCGAATTACCAGAAGTTGGAAAGGATGCAGCAGTTCCAAAACAAGTTAAAAAGTATGCTTTACACAGCGTATAAGGGTGAAGTCAGAGCACAACGGGAATCTAACAGGGGAAGAGGTGAAAGTAATCCTCCTCCTACCACGACCACTCCGGCAAGGACAGGATGCTTTACAGTTGTTGATGGAGGACATGCAGAGCTTTTTAAATCCTACGCATCGCTACAGCCATTCGGGGTCCACCCTCAGAGAATGACTCGACCGACAGGTAGCAGACTACCTCGCCTTAACTGCAGATATCGACACTCTGAGGAGCGATGAACCCCTTGACTACTGGGTGTGCAGGCTTGACCTGTGGCCTGAGCTATCCGAATTTGCGATAGAACTTCTGGCCTGCCCCGCTTCAAGTGTCCTGTCAGAAAGGACCTTCAGCGCAGCAGGAAGTATTGTCACTGACAAGAGAAGTCGTCTAGGTCGAAGAAGTCTACATTACCTTACCTTTATTAAGATAAATGAGGCGTAGATACCGAAGGGACTGACAGTGGGGGATGCATTTGACTAAAAAAGGCCTGATGAGATGCCTTGGGCTAAAATTGGTCCCCACGCTTCTGTATTTAATCTCTGCTTGCCGGATGACTTGCGTGACTTCTCCGCCACCAACTAGGGTTCAAGCCGCAATGTTTTAGTACACTTTCTGCCTGGAAGCGGCTGCAACATTACCTAATTTTTCAGGCATTCGTACATGCTTAATTTTTTTGTCCTCTGTTGCTGCACTGTGGCTGCAAAAACAAAACAAATAAAAAGGCACATACATGTGTCAATTCCCCTTCGTGATCGTTACCAAGTTGTGGCGAAGGGGCTTGTGCATGACAATGAAGCGATCACCTCTATGAGTGTGTTGGCAATGGCAATGTTGGCACACCCCAGATGATAAGGTCGTTGCTTCATTGTGAACAGACCAAAAGCGATCGGCTGGATAATTTTTCATAGAAAAAACATTTATTTTCCTTGTGATCATCTAAGGTGATCATTAAAGCCTACTAGGCCAACAATGGGCCCACACTGCAGAATCATTGTTTTCTGGGTCACTTAACTGTCACTGAACTACCTCAGCACTAGAGTTGAACGAACGCAAACTGAATATATCAAAAAAGTTAAGGTTTGGGTCGGTTGTTCGGCGATTTCTTCACGCTTTCTGAAGGGCTGCACAGCAGCCAATCAGCTAGCGTTTTACTTCTTGACCTAAGAAGCCATCACAGCCATGCCTACTAATGGCATGGCTGTGATTGGCCAAGTGCAGCATGTGACCCAGTCTCTATTTAAGCTGGAGTCACGTAGCGCCGCACGTCACTCTGCTCTGATTTGTGTAGGGATAGGATGCAGCTGCTGTGAGGGCGAAATTAGACAGTGAAAATTCAGCAAAAACAACTAATGAAGTGATCGATCTACAGCTGTGAATCATTCAACTTCTGCTAGTTAATTGCTCACTGGTTTTTAGGCTGCACAGAGCGTTTTTCTGTAATTTTTGCTGGGGTGATCGGCGGCCATTTTGTGTCTTGTGCATCAATCCATCAATACTAGTGATTTTTTTGCTATATCCTACATCAGGGGCTTGGCTCTGTTTATTGTCACCCCTAGAAACTCAGGATAGAAATTTCTATATTTTATTGAGGGGTTAAATTCAATTGCTAAAATAGCAATCCCCTAAATCTGGTGTTCCAGCTGTGGCTAGCCAAGTGTAATACTGTCTGCTGTCTGGCAGTGGTGAAATTCAATTGCCAAAATAGCAATACCGTAAAATAGTGGTTTCAGCTGTGACTGGCCAAGTTTAATAGTGTCCGGCAAAGGATATATTTTTTTCTGGGGTGAAATTCATTTGCAAAAATAGAAATACTCTAAATCTGGTGTTCCATCTGTGACTGGACAAGTTTTAGAGTGTCCGTCAAAGGATATATTATTTTCTGGGGTGAAATTCAGTTGCAAAATTAGAAATACCGTAAATCTGATGTTCCAGCTGTTGCAGGCCAAGTGTAAATGTGTCCGAAAAAGGGTACATTACACTCCGCGTGTATCTCCAAATGTATTTCTTTCTGTAAAAGGGTATATTACACAACGTGTTAAAATACAAGTGCTGGAAGCAGAATACTTTATATTTTTTCACACGGTACTATGCATCTCCAAGTGTAAATCTGTCCGTAAAAGGATACCTGTCATCCAGGGTCTAAATACTAGGCCTACAATTGATATTCCCCTAAATCTGTGGTTACTGCTGTGCCTGGATTAGTGTAATACGGTACATAAATAGATAGCCAGATAGTGTTAGGTGCCTGTAAAAAAAGGCCTGAATTTGAATTCAATACATTGGGCCAAATTTTTTTTTTATTATTGTGGTGAACGGTAACAATGAGGAAAACATCTAGTAAGGGATGCGGACATGGTCGTAGTGTTGTTAGTGGACACTCTGGTGCTGGGAGAGGACGTGGCCATTCTGCCACAGCCACACGTCCTAGTGAACCAACTACCTCAGGTTCCAGTACCCGCCAGAATTTACAGCGATATTTGGTGGGGCCCAATGCCGTTCTAAGGATAGTAAGGCCTGAGCAAGTACAGGCGCTAGTCAATTGGGTGGCCGACAGTGGATCCAGCACGTTCACAACATTATCTCCCACCCAGTCTTCTGCAGAAAGCGCACAGGTGGCACCTGAAAACCAAGCCCATCAGTCTGTCACATCACCCCCATGCATATCAGGAAATCTGTCTGAGCCTCAAGTTATGCAGCAGTCTCTTATGTTGTTTGAAGACTCTGCTGGCAGGGTTTCCCAAGGGAATCCACCTAGCCCTTCCTCAGTGGTGGAATACATAGAATGCACTGACGCACAACCACTTATGTTTCCTTATGATGAGGACATGGGAATACCACCTCATCTTAGTCCACACGTTTCTGATGATGACGAAACACAGGTGCCAACTGCAGCGTCTTTTTGCAGTGTGCAGACCAAGCAGGAGGTCAGGGAGGAAGACTGTGTGGAAGACGATGCAGGGGACGATGAGGTCCTAGACCCCACATGGAATGAAGGTCGTGCCACTGACTTTCATAGTTCAGAAGAAGAGGCAGTGGTGAGACTGAGCCAACAGCGTAGCAAAAGAGGGAGCAGGGGGCAAAAGCAGACCAGCCGCCAAGAGAGTTTGCCTGCTACTGGCCAGCGCCACCAGGGACCGAGCACCCCAAAGGCAGCTTCAAGAAGTTCCCTGGCATGGCACTTCTTTAAACAATGTGCTGATGACAAGACCCGAGTGGTTTGCACGCTGTGCTATCAGAGCCTGAAGTGAGAAATTAATGTTCTGAATAGTGATGAGCGGCGGGGGCAATATTCGAATTCGCGATATTTCGCGAATATTTGGGCGAATATTCGCCATATATTCGAAAATTCGCAAATTCGTAATCTCCAGCCATTATTTTCTTGTTTGCGAAAATTCGCATAAAAAATTTGCATAAATTAGCATAAAAATTCGCATAAATTAACATAAAAATTCGCATAAACTGGCATTTAAAATACCTTTTAAATACCAGCTTATGCGAATTTTTATGCTAATTTATGCGAATTTTTATGCGAATTTTCGCAAACAAGAAAATAATGCTATTATTTTCTTGCATGCGAAAATTTGCATTCTAATATTCTAAATATTCGCGAATTCTCGAAGTGCTGATATTCGCGATATTCGGGAGGAATGTTGGCACCTGCCGCCCACCAAACAGAGGATGTGCCACCAACACCACCACCACCATCACCAAGCATCTCCACCATGTCACACGGCATCGTTCAGCTCTCTATCTCTCAAACCTTGGAGAGAAATCATAAATTCCCACCTTCCCACCCTCGAGCCCTGGGCCTGAATGCCAGCATTTCTAAACTACTGGCCTTTGAAATGCTGTCATTCAGGCTGGTGGACACAGACAACTTCAAACAGCTGATGGCGATGGCTGTCCCAAAGTATGTTGTTCCCAGCCGCCACTACTTCTCCAAGAGAGCCGTGCCTTCCCTGCACAACCAAGTATCTGATGGCCCTGAGTCTGTGAATGAGGCCTGTGACACTGCAGGCAGACATGAATCCTTTTTGGCTGGGATGAGAACTTCAACTACCATAGCATTCCCACATGATACCACCCCAGCCTCCTATTCCACCTATTCCTCCAAGTTGCCAATTGATATTGGTTCATTTTTATTTATTTTATTTTAAGTCATTTCCCTATCCACATTTGTTTGCAGGGGATTTACCTACATTTTGCTGCCTTTTGCAGCCCTCTAGCCCTTTCCTGGGCTATTTTACAGCCTTTTTAGTGCCCAAAAGTTCGGGTTCATATTGACTTAGGTTTGGGTGAAGTTCGGGTCGAGTTCGGATCCCGAACCCGAACATTTTCGGAAAGTTCGGCCGAACTTCTCGAACCCGAAAATCCAGGTGTTTGCTCAACTCTACTCAGCACCACCATAGGCTTTGAAAAACTGCCATTGCCTGCAATCTCCCAAACGTGCACACGAGTCATCACTACACCAAGATTGACGCATAGAGGAATAAGATTTATGTCATGAGTGTGTCAACTATTGACAACTCTTTGCAGTTGTCTAAAATCTATTCGATACACGTCTCCTGATAGGGGACGTAACAGGGATTAAAGTGATAAGAATAGTACTAAGTAACACACCACTCATATAGGGTTGCACAGTACATTGCACAACGCACGCGCAGTGCCCCAAATTGGAAGCAAGAGTAACGACCAAGCTTCTTTTTCCATCTCCCGGTTCCTAAAACCTATTCGATACACGTCCCCTGATAGGGGATGTAACAGGGATTAAACTGATAAAAATAGTACTACTGATTACTGAACACACCACTCATATAGGGTGGCACAGTACATTGCGCAAGGAAGAGACCTTCAGTGACGTCAGTGAGGACAAGGAACGGGACATGGCTAGCTTGGTATCCAACTTTGTGCAAATGGGGAGTTTGCGGTTGTGCAAATGGACTGTTTGCAGTTGTTTGCGGTGCGTTAAACGGAGAGTTTGATCTGTCACAGGTCGGTCACTGTGAAGCGGGCATAACCCTTACACTACCTGATCGATACAACATCATACCTGAACGTATACACACACTGGATGTTTTAAAGCACGTTATTCCAAACAATTTAGGAATGTTAGGTGATATATGCCCTTGATGGATTAAAACCCGACTCTGCGTCCACTACGTAATTTTCCATGGGAGTTTTGCCATGGATCCCCCTCCCGCATGCCACAGTCCAGGTGTTATTCCCCTTGAAATAACTTTTCCATCACTACTGTGTTCAGAAAGAGTCCCTTTGGGTTTTAAAATTTGCCTGCCTATTGAAGTCTATTTCGGTTCGCCCGTTCATACAACATAAAATTTTCCGTTCGCGAACGGCAAATGCAAGCTTCAGCGAATATTCGCATTTTATGTTCGCAACATCTATAGTTACATATGACATCATCACGCTGGCCAGTGTGAAGATGTAATCTTACTCCATACGGGATTTCAGCCGAGATCTTTAAGCAAGATGGAGGCTGACAGCCCTTCACGTGCAAATGGAGGCGGTAAGTTTGAATTTCAGGATCAATCGATTTGCTGACACGAAGCATGAGGAAATTTGGCTTCTAGGTGAATCGAATAATTCCTGAAATTTGGATCGAATTCCACTTAATGGGATTCGATTAGCTCATCTCTAGTTACAAGGTCCTTAGGTGGAGTAGGACCAGAACAGGACAAGAACCCTACAATAGCCCCAAGTTGAATGAGTGCTGTGGCTGATACTTATAGAAACTTTCAGCATGTTTGACAACTATTTTTTGTGGAAAATTATCCAAATGAAATTCTTGGTATATTAACCTTTCCATAATTAGCTATAGAATTTAAACATATAGCAGCAGAATTTCTGACCCAAAAATTTCTTTTAAAAATAGAAACATTTCATGAAAAATGCACCAAACATTGTGTAAATCCAGTCTAACAGAGGAAATTGGGGGAAATGTGTTCCAGAAGTGTTACAAATGTTGCAAGAGCCAACGTCAGTGGGTTAAAGTTTTTTTCCAGACAGCATCATTTAATACTAACTTTAAGCTTTAGAAGCTTTGCACATTAGATGATGTCAGCCCACCCATTAGTGCCAATGACATCATCGGGCTCATTGCTAGGCAGGAGCCACTGCCTAGCATTCCCCTGTTGAGACCCGGTATGTTACCGGATCTGCTTAAAAATCCCTTGCAATAATTTGTTTTTAATTGGGTTAACCTATGCATTTGGGCATCAAGGTTGTCATGTTCAGGGATTGGGAGAATTACTGAACATATCCCAAGTGTTCGCAGACATGACATATGGATACAGAATATGCATAAACCAACAAATTAAACAAATTTAAAATTAATTAAATTTAATTTTATTAAACAAATGATACAAGATAAAAACATAATCAGAATCAAACTGGACATAAAGGTAGAGAACAGTGCAGATCTAGTCTACTCCAACCACTGTCCCTGTTTGTACTAAACGACAGCCCCCAAATGGCCGATAGTCCCTATGCTGGCTAAGTGCAGGGACCTAGCCCAAGCATCCGAAGTTAGAACTGCAGGGACCTGTTCACACAGCCGGAACCCAAGCTTACAAAACAGACATATATCAAGATCACAAACAAACCATATCAAAGACTTAGAATCAGGATCAAGGAGTAAAGCAGAACGCATACAGATCAGTATATGTACAGGAAGCATGGTATACATGGTCAGAACAGAAAGTAACCAAAAACATAACAGACATTGAGACATAGCAACATAGATAAACATTCAGGCTCACCACACGAGTCAGGGTCGAGTCACAAACACTCTCAGAATAGCACACGCCCTTTACACAGCTTTCCTGCAGACATAAGGCTGGCTTCACACGTCCGTTAAACCCGGACGCACATGTCCGTTAAACCCGGACGTGATCAGTCCGTGGTAATGCGGGCTGGATTTGTTCTTTACAGCTGGAGCGCACGGCGTCATTGGTTGCTATGATGCCGTGCGCTCCCTGCCGCCGCTGCACTACAGTAATACACTGTTCACCCATTCTTAGTGCATTCAGCAGTGTGCTGCTATTTCTCTAGTTTGTTGTATAGTTGCCGTGTAGCTTGCACCTGCATTTAAATTACCTCTAGGAGGTGCTGTTTCATTTTCTGGTATGTATATATAGATGAGGAATAGGCATCCTCTATGGAACTTAGCACTCCTACTTACCCGCCCACCTGTGTGGTGCTTTTAATCAGTACTATCACAACATCATAGTGGAGTTGGACAATCCGTGTTAGCGTAGGTCCCCGTCTGATTAGAAGCCACCTTGCCACTTGGTAGACGGGCCCGACATATGTTTGATCAACTATATACGCTAAGAGCTTCTACCCCATGTTATGGTAAGTATGGCAGTCATGTATTTGACCCTGTTCACACATTCACCTGTTCGCCCATTCTTAGTGCATTCAGCAGTGTGCTGCTATTTCTCTAGTTTGCTGTATAGTTGCCGTGTAGCTTGCACCTGCATTTAAATTACCTCTAGGAGGTTCTGTTTCATTTTCTGGTATGTATATATAGATGAGGAATAGGCATCCTCTATGGAACTTAGCACTCCTACTTACCCGCCCACCTGCGTGGTGCTTTTAATCAGTACTATCACAACATCATAGTGGAGTTGGACACTCCGTGTTAGGTTCTTCCACCAGCTCAGGGGGACGGTGATGGGGTGCCCCTGTGCCCCATCGTACACCAATCTCTTCCTGGGCTGGTGGGAGGACAACTATGTCTTTCCAGGCCATGACACTTGGTGGAGCGAGAAGGTGACATTCTGGACCAGATATATCGATGATATATTTATAATCTGGGATGGCACGCAGAAAGATTTTTCCCGCTTTGTAGATGATCTTAATTTGAATAAGCTAGGCCTCAAATTCACCCCTGAAATCCATACACGCGAAATCAACTTTCTCAATGTCACAGTACTAAAACCAGGGTGATAAACTGTCAAGCACTATTTTTAGAAAACCGACTGCGACTAAATTTATCCTCCACTGGGGGAGTTACCATCCTTTTCCCCAGAGGAAGAGCATTCCGAGAAGTCAATATCTTAGGATACGTAGAAATTGTTCATCCATGGATTCTTTTCATTCGGAATCCAAAAAACTATATAACTGTCTGACCAAGAGGGGCTACCCTAGAAAGATCCTGAAAGAAGCCTTCCAACAGGCTCGCGAGACGGGAAGAGAAGATCTACTTTCCCCAAAAAGCCCCGAGACGGAGAATGGTCAACTGAACAGACTAATATCCACCTTTGACAATGCTAATCATGAAGTTAAAGCAATTCTCCATAAGTTTTGGCCTATCCTCCTGATGGATCCATATGTTGCGACCAACATAACCGAATATCCGAGCGTAACATACCGGAAGGGCAGAAGCCTAAAAGACAGACTGGTGCACAGTCATTACACATCTAAGGCAATACCAGGATCCTGGCTCGAGCAACGCCCTTTGGGAGTCTTTAGATGTGGAAGGTGTTCCATATGTTCCTTCATAAAACCCTCAAAGACCGTAATTTGCTCCGCCACGAACAAAGTATACACGATACGGGACTTTGCAACTGCAAGAGCAGGGGTGTGGTGTATATATGTCAGTGCCCCTGCCCGAAAGACTACATAGGAAAAACCTTCAGGAAACTGCAAAAACGGATAGGGGAACACGTTTTACATTAGAAAGAAAAACACGACCCCCGTGGCAGATCACATAAATGGAGAACATGGGGGTGACCCTCAGGTTCTTAAATTCTCAGTTTCGGAAGTGGTCCCTCCATCCCCAAGGGGAGGAAACTGGGACAAAAAAAATATTACAAAAGGAGGCCCAATGGATTTACAGATGTAAATCCCAGAAACCACTTGGTCTAAACGAGAGACTAAATTTTACATGCTTTATTGAAACGGGGATTTTCCCTCTTTGTGACCCTCTACCTCTGCATACCTCAGTGTTTTACCCAAAGTATATTTATTCCTAGCTGGTCATGGATGCTAAAATGCATCCGCGATGATAAGATTATCATAGGTATATAAATATGTGTATAACCCCCCCCCCCCATCCATGATTTGAGAATGGGTGGGTGCCAAGTATCTGCGGCTACACTCCACTTCTTTCCCCCCTTCCCCCATTTCCCCCACTCCCCCCCCCTCACCCCCTTACCCCCTTCTTTTCATGTGAATCTCTAGGTTAGGGACTAAAACAAAGGAGCGCTTCACTCTGCTCCCCTTGTAAGTGTTCCCTGTACCACATAAAATAACGCATATTGTTTCCTGTTAACTTCACCTTAATGGTCGGAATGGAGGGCTTGAATATCATATGGAATCAAAGGTTCAACTCTCTTATATCCAATAAAGACCCACCTTTAAGAGTGTTCCCATGGAGACGCATCAGGCCCGCGAAGGGGCGGTCCCCCTACCTCGGGATACACAGTCAGGAATGATGCGCACTGTGAACCGGAGGTGATGACGCAAGCTGCGTCTCACCGACCGATCCAACTGCGCATGTCCGGAAACAATGTGCGTTCCAAGAGACCCGGAAGTAGCGTGGCGTGCATTCCACTGACTAAGCCGAGAGGTGGGGCCAGCGCCGCGTGGCACTTTAAACAAGTCTGACTTACCTGCCGCCTCACTGCCATCTGCAGCATCGAGACAGGAGGCAGCGGGACGTGGACAGACGGAGGCCACAGTAAGTTTCTTCTCCCTTGATGGGAACTGCATAAGAACTTCTCAAACAATAAGAGTATAATATCTGTTTGTTACCTTACTTGTAGATATCCGTGGCCAAGGCATCCGGAGGGGTACTCTATCTGTGACCCTTCAGGAATTTGTGCCATCTCCCTCTGGAGACCACCACAAAGTAGGTCTTCATTTACTTTTTGTTTATGGCATCTACATACTTCAACTAATATCGCCCCCCTGAAGAGCCCGATGTGGGCGAAAAGCGTTCTGGTATAAGCCAATTTTTGTATGTATTGGTCCGTCACAGGTCATAGGGCCAGTGAAGGGCTTCTGAGGGGAGTTTCGAGGACAGGGAGACCCCACCATCAGGAGTCGTCCCTGGGCTGAGGTTACATAGGGCCAGAAGTAGGGAGAGATACCCATCTGACACTAGGACCCTCTCACTCTGCATCTCTTCCATTAGAAAAGGGTAACCTCCACCATCGAGACCTACTAGACCCTATGCCCTGCACAGGGGACACTAACACTTTGTGTCTCTGATTCTAGAGTCATATGAAACGTGTCTGCAGTATTGGTGACACTGATTTTTAGAAGCACCCACTATATTTGATTTATCCATTTGAAGTATTAAAAGTTAAGTTTTAACACAAAGGATTTTCTCTGCTAAAATAAAGTTTACCTTTCTCTTTATAGTGCCAGCAATGTGCGGTCCGCGAAATGTGGAATGCACATTGCAGTTGTCCGTGTTTTGCGGATCCGTGTTTCCGCAAAACACACTATGGACGTGTGAATTAGGCCTTAGAGGGTTAGCTAGGATATGACTTAAGGTATGCCATGAGGAAGGATGATTCTATTTGTCCGAAACACGTAGCTTGTCTGTCACATATTTTGTATGTCTTTAATGCATATGGAGTTCTAAACACTATGAGTGCTAGAGGATTATTCTGGTTTCAAGTTGATGGCTAAGGACTGAGCTGACAGTATTTCCTGATTTTCCCTAAAACAACATAGATACTCAACAGGTGCAGTATCGCGTTGCTGGGTGAACAATCACATTTTCTTTTTATTTGTTAGGATCTGGCTTTGCACAGCCACATGGTCAAACAACCACCATGCTCTGACACTGAATGAGGCTCTGAGGCCTCTTTTTATTTCAGTAGCCACACCTGGGATCTACTCAGGCTAGGGGGAGAATAGCTGATCTGGAGTAAGGGTTTGGACTAGTAATTCCCTCTAACAAACCTAACATACCAGTCCAAAAAATATCCTGCCCACAAGAAAAGTCTGAACAAAACAGCTCCAGCAAACTACACTTTGCTAAAACAAATACAGCTTCCTGGTTTCTTTTTATCTCAACTAGCTGAGGATCCTGGGTAAAATATGCAACTTTTCCAGCACTTTTCTGCACACCTTGTTACAGTACATTCACATGGTATGGAATGGATATTTTACTAATTTGCCACTTTGGATTTGCATGCAGCATTTTTTATAGTACCAGCAAGGTAGATACAATTTTAAAAAATGTCATCCACATACAGCAAATAAAAATGCAACATAATTTGCTGTGCAATGCAAATACATCCACATCATATAATTTTATGTTATGAATTTGCACCACAGTGCATATGATGAAATTTGTGGCAAATCAACAGCAAAATCTGCAGCAAATCCGCAGCAGAAATTCTACCCTATGTGGCTGTTCTCTAAAAATTGATATAGTGTTTTTTTTGTGAAAATTGTTAAGAAAATGGTTAGAAAAAGAGGGCTGATTTATTATTATTATTTTATTTATTTTATTTTTCAACATAGTGGAAAACCAGTCAAAAGAGTTTAGGGCATGGTAATGACCAATGAATAATACCATGACTACTAATCTGCAAACTTCTGTATTGTGACAGCATCTAAACTGTTAACTTCTAGACCATGTCTGCTATAATCTACCATATGGACAGTTGCACTTTTACAGATCAACATATATCAAATACAAGAAATTATTCTCAGTTCCACACTCATGAACTTTTCTTCTAAAAATGTTATAACTTGAGAAAATAAGATTCTAGAGTACTCGTGAGGAATTGTTGTCAATTCTGCCACACTGTGCTCAACGTGTTACAGTTCAGAAATGATGTCTTTCCAGACAAGTGTATCAGTAGATTTGGATCAATTGTTTTGCTGCTTCATTTGCCCAACTTGTCATCACCGAAGATTTTTTTCTCTACACCATGGTAAAACTGCCGTGTATTCATCAAATCCATTTTCTCTGGGGAAATGCAAGGACAGGAGAAAAAAAAGCAATTCATGCAATTATATATTCACCAGCCACTGCTTTGTTTGATTATTTTAACAGTTTTGAAGTTGTCATTTTCTGCTCTGTCTATTCACTTTGAGGATAAATATGTTTAGAGGTTCAGCCAGTTATAAAGGGGGTATACAATATACCAAGCTACTGTACATATATGTATACAGTATCTAAGGTCAAGAAGAAAGGTCGGGACTCAGGAAGAACACATTTATACTTTCGAGACAATTAGAACACAAAGTAGGTCTGCTGATCATACACGGAGAATAATTTTTGGAGGACTTATTTTATCAGCTATTTGGCTGGTAGAATTCTAAGAGTAGGGATACGCAGTAAAGTTTTGTGATGTAGTTTTGGAAGCCAAAACAAAGGGTGAATTCAAAAGAGGAGACGTCATTTCTCTCTTTTATGCTTTCTCTCCTTTAACCACTTCAGCCCCCCTAGCTTAAACACCCTTAATGACCAGGCAACTTTTTACAATTCCGCACTACGCTACTTTCACAGTTTATTGCTCCGTCATGCAACTTACCACCCAAATTAATTTTACCTCCTTTTCTTCTCACTAATAGAGCTTTCATTTGGTGGTATTTCATTGCTGCTGACATTTTTACTTTTTTTGCTATTAATCAAAAATTACCGAAATTTTTGCAAAAAAATGTCATTTTTCACTTTCTGTTGTAATTTTTTTTTTAAACTACATTTCTATATAAATTTTTCGCAAAATTTATTGTTCTACATGTCTTTGATAAAAAAATCCAATAAGTGTATATTTATTGGTTTGGGTAAAAGTTATAGCGTTTACAAACTATGGTGCAAAAAAGTGAATTTCGGCATTTTGAAGCAGCTCTGACTTTCTGAGCACCTGTCATGTTTCTTCAGGTGCTAGAATGCCAGGAAAGTATAAATACCCCCCAAATGACACCATTTTAGAAAGAAGACACCCCAAAGTATTCGCGGAGGGGCATGGTGAGTTCATGTATCATTTAATTTTTTTTCACAAGTTAGCGGAAAATGACACTTTCTGAGGAAAAAAATATAAATAATACAGTTTCCATTTCTGCTAACTTCTGGCAAAAAAAATAAAAAATCTCCCAAGGACTCACTATGCCCCTCAGTGAATACCTTGGGGTGTCTACTTTCCGAAATGGGGTCATTTGTGGAGTGTGTTTACTGTCCTGGCATTTTGGGCGGGGCTAAATTGTGAGCAGCCATGTAAAAGCTTAAGGTACTCGTTGGAATTTAGGCCCCCTTTGCGCACCCAGGCTGCAAAAAAGTGTCACTCATGTGGTATCGCCGTACTCAGGAGAAGTAGGGCAATGTGTTTTGGGGTGTATCTTTACATATACCCATGTTGGGTGAGAGAAATATCTCTGTAAACTGACAACTTTGTATAAAATTTTTAAAAAGTTGTCGTTTACAGCGATATTTCTCACACAAAGTATGGGTATATATAAAAATACACCCGAAAACTTATTCTCCTACTTCTCCTGAGTACGGCGATACCACATGTGTGACACTTTTTTGCAGCCAAGATGCGCAAAGGGACCCTAAAACCAATGAGTACTTTTAGGATTTTACATGGCATTTTTACGCATTTGGATTCCAGACTTCTTCTCACGCTTTAGGGACCCCAAAATTGCCAGAATAGTATAAATACCCCACAAGTGACCCCATTTTAGAAAGAAGACACCCCAAGGTATTCTGTGAGGGGTATGGTAAGTTCATGTAAAATGTTATTTTTTGTCACAAGTTAGTGAAATATGAGACTTTGTAAAAAAAAAAATATATCAATTTCCGCTAACTTGTGCCAAAAAAAAAAAAATTTCTGTGAACTTGCCATGCCCCTCACAGAATACCTTGGGGTGTCTTCTTTCCAAAATGGGGTCACATGTGGGGTATTTATACTGCCCTGGCATTTTAGGGGCCCTAAAGCGTGAGTATCCAAAATGCGTAAAAATGCCCTGTGAAATCCTAAAGGTACTCATTGGTTTTAGGGCCCCTTTGCGCATCTTGGCTGCAAAAAAGTGTCACTAATGTGGTATCGCCGTACTCAGGAGAAGTAGGGCAATGTGTTTTGGGGTGTACTTTTACATATACCCCTGCTGTGTGTAAGAAATATCTCTGTAAAAGACAACTTTTAAAAAAAATGTATACAAAGTTGTCAATTTATAGAGATATTTCTCTCACCCAGCATGGGTATATGTAAAAATACACCCCAAAACACATTGCCCTACTTCTCCTGAGTATGGCGATACCACATAAGTGACACTTTTTTGCAGCCAAGATGCGCAAAGGGGCCCTAAACCAATGAGTACCTTTTAGGAGGGCATTTTTACGCATTTTTCTTCTCACGCTTTAGGGCCCCTAAATTGCCAGGGCAGTATAAATACCCCACATGTGACCCCATTTTGGAAAGAAGACACCCCAAGGTATTCCGTGAGGGGCATGGCGAGTTCATAGAAGATTTTTTTTTTGGCACAAGTTAGTGGAAATTGATTTTTTATTGTTTTTTCTTATAAAGTCTCCCTTTCTGCTAACTTTTGACAAAAAGTTTAATTTTTAATGGACTCACTATGCCCCTCAGCGAATACCTTGGGGTGTCTTCTTTCCAAAATGGGGTCATTTGTGGGGTGTTTGTACTGTTCTGGCATTTTGGGTGGGGCTAAATTGTGAGCAGCCATGTAAAAGCTAAAGGTACTCGTTGGAATTTGGGCCCCTTTGTGCACCCAAGCTGCAAAAAAGTGTCACCCATGTAGTATCGCAGTACTCAGGAGAAGTAGGGCAATGTGTTTTGGGGTGTATTGTTACATATACCCATACTTTGTGTGAGAAATATCGCTGTAAATTGACAACTTTGTATAAAAAAATTTAAAAAGTTGTCATTTACAGAGATATTTCTCTCACCCAGTATGGGTATATGTAAAAATACACCCCAAAACACATTGCCCTACTTCTCCTGAGTACGGCGATACCACATGAGTGACACTTTTTTGCAGCCAAGATGCGCAAAGGGGCCCTAAAACCAATGAGTACCTTTAGGATTTCACAGGGCATTTTTACGCATTTGGATTCTCACGCTTTAGGACCCCTAAAATGCCAGGGCAGTATAAATACCCCACTTGTGACCCTATTTTGGAAAGAAGACACCCCAAGGTATTCCGTGAGGGGCATGGTGAGTTCACAGAAAAAAAAAATTTTGGCACATGTTAGCGGAAATTGATATATATATATTTTTTTTTTTACAAAGTCTCATATTCCACTAACTTGTGACAAAAAATAAAATTTTACATGAACTCACCATACCCCTGACCGGAATACCTTGGGGTGTCTTCTTTCTAAAATGGGGTCACATGTGGGGTATTTATACTGTCCTGGCATCTGAGGGTCTCCGCAATCATTACACGTATGGCCAGCATTAGGAGTTTCTGCTATTCTCCTTATCTTGAGCATACGGGTAATGAGTTTTTTTTTTTTCCGTTCAGCCTCTTGGCTGAAAAAAGAAAAAAAATGAACCGCACAGATTTTTTCATTCGCATCGATCATCGTGGATGAAAAAATCTCTGCCAAAATCAGTGACTGCGGAGCGGTGGGCTGGGCGCTAACTACCTAACAAGTAGCTAACTAACTGGCGAAGATAAGGGACCCTTATGCCCCATTCACACGTCCGAAAATCTGTTTGTGGAACGGAATTGCGGACCTATTCATTTCTATGGGGACAGACTTTGTCCCGTTCGGACCCGGAATTGCGGATCCGCACTTACGGGTCTGCATTTCTGTTCCGCAAAAATATAGAACATGCCCTTTTCTTGTCCTCAATTGCGGACAAGAAAAAGCATTTTCTATATAGTTCTGGCAATGTGCGAATCTGCAAAATGCGGAAAGCACATTGACGGTGTCCGTGTTTTGCGGATCCGCGGTGCACAGATCTCTGGATCCGTGGATCCGCAAAACACATATGGACATGTGAATAGAGCCTTACAGGGGGGTGATCAGTGACAGGGGGGTGATCAGGGAGTCTATATGGGGTGATCAGGGGTTAACAAGGGGTTAATAGTGGTTATAAAGTGAGGGGGGTGGGGGGTTAGTGTAGTGTTTGGTGCAACTTTACAGAGTTACTTGGTCCTCTGGTGGTCGATCCCAGTAAATGGGACCACCAGAGGACCAGGTAGCAGGTATATCAGACGCTGTTAACAAAACAGCGTCTGATATACCTGTTTGATCTAATTCATTTTACATTTACAGCCTGCCAGCGATTGATCATCGCTGGCAGGCTGTAGAATCACTGCAGAGCCGCGCTCTGCTGTGAACGTGTGTGCGCGTTCACAGCAAATCTCGCCTTTCGCGAGATGACGCACGGATGCGTCCAGGAGGAACAAACTTGCCGCCGCCTGGACGCATCCGTGCGTTCGGCGGTCGACAAGCGGTTAATGACTTACTCTTAATGTTGGCTTCCAAAACTGTATTAGGAAACCTGATCATGTGGTTGTACCCTGATCATGATTCTCCATAGGGATGTTTCCTTTTTTGAGGGTCAGTTAATATACCAGCTTTTGATTAGATCTTGTTCCATTACTAGTTAAATGGGTTATCCAGTTTGCTAATATTGATGGCCTATTCTCAGAACAGGTCAACAATATTAGATAGAAGAGGATCCGGCTCTCGGTGCACAACTAATCAATTATTTAAATAGGCTGATGTGCTTGCATGAGGCAGCCATTCCACTGCTATAGGGTAGAGATTATCAAACCACTTGAGAATCAATTTGGCTCAGATTCGCCGGATTTTTCAAAAAGTTTGATTCAGACCTGAATTGTTTCAACCCAAACAAAAGTGTCTCCAATTGCCTGGAAAATTGGCATATAATACCGTTTATA